>OY776126.1:61784048-62409048 GCA_963675135.1 Galeopsis tetrahit | reverse complement strand
TTATCATGAAATTCTTGTAACAAGGTGAAATCTTCCATCAACTTTCCAAGGGAAAGCTTCAAGTTGACCTCACTATTGTTCTGTGAGATGAATGATGGTGAGCTAGAAGTAGAGGATACCTCATCATCCTCAAGGGCCATGTTGCAGACATCATCATCATCATCACTGTTGGAGAAAATCCATCAGAAGAGTTGAAGCTTTCAGCACTTTCAGATTCATCACCAGCCATCATGGCCTTTCTATTGGTGAACTTTCTGTCTCTTTTAGCTTGTCTCTCTCTTCTTTCTTTAGAGCTTAGTTCAGGGCAGTCATACTGGAAGTGCCCTTTCTTTTTGCAATTATAGCACAGATCTTCATTTTCATCCTTCTTGGATTCATCTCTTCTCTTGGATGATGAAGGGTCAGCTCTACTGGATCTTCTCCTATCAGAGGACTTGTCCTCTGATCTTTTCTCTTCAGGCTTTTTGTCCTTAGCCTGATCTTCAGGGGAGTTGTATCTTCTCCTGAATTTGTTGTCTTGGTAGAATTTCTTGTATCTACCAAACCTTGTGTTGAGCTTGTCAAACCTTCTAGCCATCAAGGCTAGTTCTTCCTTCATTTCAGTCTTAGAGACTGTCTTTGATGATCTGGGAGTGGGTTGCATTTCTGGTTCAGCAACTTTGGCTTTGAATGCCACTCCCTTAGTAGGATTTGAAGGTTCCTCAATAGGTTTTCTTCTATTGAGGTCGAACTCATAAGCTTTGAGTTCAGAGAAGATTTGTTGCATGGGCATGGTGGAAAGATCCTTGGTGTTCTGCATCATCACAGCATAGACATCCCACTTTTGAGTGAGACTCCTTAGGATTTTCAGTCCAACCTCTCTCTTGGTGTAGACCTTGCCCAATGAGTTAATCTCATTCATCACATCAGTGAATCTACCAGCAAATTTGTCAATGGACTCATCAGACTCCATTGAGAATTGTTCAAACTTTTGCACAGCAACTTGGAGCTTGTTCTCCTTGATTTTTTCAGTGCCCTCACACATTTCAGCAAGGGTATCCCAAATTTCTTTAGCTGTGGTGCAGTGGTAGACTCTACCCATAACTGCATCTGGAATTGTTTGATAGAGGGTGTTCATGGCAAGATAATTCAAATTATCTTTCCTCTTTTCATCAGCAGTGAAGTCATCCTCATCTTTGGGAATCAGTTCCCTTATGTCTGCTCTTTGCTCATCTGTCAATCTGGGGTTAGTTTGAGTAAACACAAAAGGTCCTCTTGTGATTACTCTAAGCATATCAGTATGAAGAGATGCAAGATGAGCCCTCATTCTAATTTTCCAGAAATCATAATTGTTTATTGAAAACATGGGCAGTTTGTGATGAGAAATATGGTTGACTGGATTTGTGGCCATATTGTCCAAACCTTGGACAGCAGGTGGAGGAACAACATTGTTGTTGGCCATATCTCACAAATAATCAGTTAGTCAACAAGTGATGGATTTGAGATAGAGATCAGTTCAGTGACCACACAAATATGAGAGTTTTGAAAATCAAGATGGATTTTCAGAAGCAGTGGTCTTTGAACCCCTGCTCTGATACCACTTGTTGGTCCTGAAAGGAGTATATAACAAGTGTATGGGGGGGGGGGGAATACACTTGTATGCAAATCTTTTGCTAATTTGATCAAACCAGAGTTCATCAAGGTTGTCTTGGACAACTCTGCTGAAGGAGTTTAACTCTGCTAAGATAATCAAACCACTAAGTGCTATTGAGTACTTAGTTGAATAACTATCTAGGGGAGTTATATGTGCGGAATAGTGGTTGGCCCTTTAAGTTTAGACTCCTTTAATTTCTGAAATCACTTAGTTAATGCAACACAGTCCAGTTTTTCAGGGAACTTGTCCAAATAGGTTTTTGCACAGTCTTTGAATGTTTATCCTTGAAAGATCAGTTTTGTGTGCAGTGTTGAATGTATGAAAGTACTTGGAATGTAAATCAACACAAGAAGTTATAGTGGTTCAGAGACTCAAGCTCCTACATCCACTTTCCCTGATTTAACAGGATAATTCATTCACTCTTGGAATTAACTTGTTTTATAGTGCCAAGGTGCACTTGATCAAGAACACCACTCCTTGGTGAGTTGATCCCTAGGATGTCTAGAGTCCTAGTACCCTCTTCTCAACTCAGAACTGAACTGTTCTTCTCTCAACAGTCAGCTCCTACCACTTCTACTACTACAATCTTCTCACTTTCTCACTTGAAAGGATTAAGGATTGAAGTAAGGTTCCAACTAATGAGATATCCTTTACAATGAAGATCAAGGTATAAGGATAGGATATCTCTCTAAGCTTGTGTATGAATATACAATTGGGTTCAGCTTAGAAGAAGTGTATAAAGACTAAGATAGTCTCTTTGAAAGCTTGAGAGCACTTGTCAACTTGTAGGATAGTTGGATATTATTGTCAAGGTTGAGGTTCGTGCTTTCAAATGGTCTTCACACTTCTGTATTTATAGACAAAATGGAGGATTTGCCCGTTGGAGAGGTAGCCCCAAATTGCTATAAATGTCTTCCTTGAGTTCTTCAAACTGGAAGACAGATTCTTGATAGTGACATGTCCTCATTTGGGTAATAAACGGCTTGTAAGACTTTGTCTTTATTCTGCAGCACTTTTCCCAATGTTTGACTTCTTGTTAGGACTTGGACATGGCTTCTGAAGGTTGATCCACTGATAGGACAACATTCCTTATCAACTGGACAACTCTCCTTATCACTATCAGCAGTTTTGCTTTTCAGCAAGGTTGGCTTGCTCTTCTTCAGATGACTTGGCTCTTTCCCTTTATTTCACTCCAAGATGATCTTGGCATGTTGCATTGTATTTCTTTAGGGTATGGTTGTCTCTAATTCTTCAGCATAGTTGACCTTCAACCTTTAGAGCATCTGTTCTGATTCAATCATGCTGAGACAACTCTTCTGGACAACTCTTCTGATCAGCATATTTGGTCTTTTAGCATCAGAGCACTTTTCACATAGAGTTGGCTTCTCTGGACAACTCTCCTGATCAAAACCTTTGAGTAGTCTTGTCCTTTTGAGTTAAGTAAAGTTGTTCTTGCATAAGAACATCTTCTCTGGACAACTCTCCTGATCAGAGCATTTGGTTTTCCATAGAGTGTCCTTGCTCTTAAGTGATTGTTCCAGAATTTGAGCCTTGAGGGGACTTGATCTTGATCATCTTCAAAGCATATGTTCCCCCTCAAATTGTGCATCTAATTGTCTAAGAGCTGCCTAACATTTCAGCTTCTCATCTAGCCTATAATCTATATGTTCTAACATTTCTAGAACATATTTATCTTGACTTAGGCATGTCTCAGGGGGTATTGGTATTAGATCAAAACATATCTCATTTTATTCCCAACATCTTAGATCTGGTAACTCTTCCAGACTCTTCAGCTTCATCTTCATCTTCACTCAAAACTAGCTTCCTTTTCCTTTTTCCAAATGAAGATTCAGCAATGTTCTTTTCAACGGTTGCTATGACTTGAGTTTCAGCTTCAGAAGACTTTTCTAGCTTTCTGAGATTTGCAATGTTCTTTTTCAAGCTAATGATCTCTTCTTTCAGATCATCCATACTCTCTTTTAATTCATCTTGACTTACAACTAATTGAGCTTGCTGAGTCTGAGTTTGCTCCATGACCTTCATGACCTTAACTTCCCCCTTTTTGGCTTCATCCTGCCATTCCTTCAAGGGTGTTACAAGCAACTCAACTTTCTTCTGCAGCTCAACAGACAATTTCTTCTCTTGTAATCTATGCAGATCATAGATTTTGGACATTGTGTGCTCTATCACTTGCTCATACGAACTTGTCGCAGTTAACTTCTCCAATTTCTCAGTAGCTTCTTGAAATTGTGTCAAAGTAGCCTCCAACTTACTTTGCAACTCTTCATTAAGCTTTTTCAACATCTCAAAGCTTGAACTATCTGGAACAGATCTTACTGGCTCTTGATCATCATTAAGCACAGTAGTTTCAGCAACTTCAATTGGAGTGTTTTCCAACTTATCAGCACCCAAAGTTGGTTCCTCTATGACATCAGGTTCTTCAATCACAACTGTGTTCTCAAACACCTCAGTTGCATTGGTATCAGCTTCCATATCAGCTTGACTATCAATCTCTTCATTACAAACATCCTCAGCACCCATATTAACATCAGAATCAACATGAGGCTCATCAGGCTTAACCATAGAGTACTTACATCCTGTTAATCTTTCAATCAACTGAATAACAGAATCCAGAGTAAACAATTCTGTACAAGATTGAACACCTGCAGCTTCTCTTTGCTCTTGTTCCCAATCATGAAAAACAGATAAACCTCTCATGCCTTCTGCAACAACTAACAACTCTTTCAAGCCAACCCTTCTAAGATATACCCACGTACCTATCCTTAGAAGTTGTTCAAACACCATAGAGCTGTCATCTAATCCATGAAAACATTTCAGAAGTGCATTTCTCAGCTTAAACCTAATCCTCTCTTCCTTATCACAGACAGGATAATCCATCAAAAACATAGAATTTGGTTGAATAACCTCAGTTTCTGGGGATGAGGAGATTTCAATAGGTTTAGAGGCAGGCATATGTTCATGCTCAGTAGAGTGATCATGAACTGGTTCAGGGGAAAAATGAGTAGCAGGAATATGTTGAGGACTAGAATGGGGAGTGGTATGAAAAGAAGTGTTCTGAGTGGGTGAGGGTGGAGTGTTCTGTCTAATAGGGGAGTAGTGTACTGACTCCTCAAAACAGATTGAATCTCAATCAATGGGTTGGGTTTGAAATGGAACAGAATTTGATGGAGTAGGGGTAGAATCAAGAATTTCCCTAGGGCTAGAAGTACTAACCTCTTGATCCACAAAACTGTCTCTCACCACAGTCTCAAGAAACCTTACTGTGTGCTCTGCTGAGGCTTTTGCAGACCTTCCTCTTCTTAATCCAGAACCCATAGGATCATGCTTTGCCTTGGTTCTTTTCTCTGGTTGATCATCATCCGATTTGTACATAGAAGCACCAGATTCTTGAGCTTCTAGTTCTGGAAGAGGTAGCACCAAAGGATTCTCTTGTTCATAACGAATAGATTCCTTTTTCATCAAGAATTTCCCTTGATGGAATTTCTTGGGATTACTCTAGTATGCTTTCTTAACAACAATTTGAGGCAACATAATGCTCAGCTTGTTCCCGAACCCTAATTTCGATTTAATTGAAAACTCTTCGGAGTCCTCATCGAACAGAATCTTTTCCTTTTCGCTTAGCAATCTTTCAAGAAAGAAACCTTGCCAATCACCTTGAACTCGATCAATTATTGCTGCCATGATTCGAATTTTCAGGTTTGATAGAGCGTCTTGACTATGATGTTGCCCTAGCAAGCATTTTCCAGCAATATCCATCAAAAATTGAAGTCCGGAAGGAAGCACGGCTTTCTTCAGATTGAGTAGAGTTTCTGGTTCTTCACTTGTCCATCTACCCACACACCCTTTTTCTTCTCCGGCTTTGTAGTTCAGGATGTCAACAGGTCTTTGGGGTAAATCCAACATAACCTCAAGAATCTCTCGAGTTATTTCGACTTTGTGCCAGGACAACATTGAACGCACACCATTGTTGTCACCTTCAAGCTGTAAAAAGAATTCCACTGCTTCGGGTTCATATACATTGAGTGGATATGATTCCAGAAATTTCCTAAGACCGCTTTCTTCACACATGGTCAGGATAGCTTAATTTTCTGGACAATGTCGACCATTAAAATGAACTGCATTCTCTACAAAAATGCCCTTTTCTCGCATCCAAAATTCAGAATCAAATGTTCCAATAACTTCATTAGATTCGCTCAGAACATTAATAATTGCCATTTGAGAAGTGTAGAAGATAGAGTAATTTTGAGTTATGAAATTTCCAGAAATGAATTCGTAAAGAAGATGAAGATGAAATATGATCGTGTTTATCAAATTCAAAACCAATCTAGGGTGTGAATTGAGTTTATTTTCACGATGAATGGTTGAGATTGAATCTCGAAATTCGTGATTAAAGAAAACTGTTCATATTCGAATACCATTCTTATTTCTTGGAGCCAATTTGTGTTTGATAAATACACCACAGTAATTAGGTTAAAAATAGAGGAGTGTACTAATCTTCTCTATTAGTATTCTAAATTTGAGCAGTTTTTGACTTAGAGTATTCTAATCCAAAAGACTGTTCTGATGCATATCAGCACAGTAGTTTCCAAAACTATTTCACTTCATTCTCTTACTTGTATATAAAGAAAATTTACTTATATGGATCAGTTGAGTATTGTGATCAGCTGAGTAACCTTTTGAACATCAGATCAGTTGTTGGGGTCAGCACAATAGTACTTAGATCAGTTCCCAACTTTCCTGATTTCACACTTTTGCTATCAGCACATTAATCCTCCGATCAGTACTGTGACAGATCAGTTTTATATACAGATTAGAAGTAATCAAATCTTTCTGTAGACAATTTAATCAGTAGTCAGATTAGTTCTGTAGAATAATTGAATTGTAATCAGATCAGTACTGTAGACAAAGAAACTTTGTAATTAGAAGAGTTTTGTAGACAAGTCAATTTATTAGTCAGAATAGATCTGTAGACTGATATAGCCTGTAATCAGATCAGATTTGTAGACAAATCAAATCTGTAATCAGATCAGTTCCCCCTTCAGTGGAGAATTCCTCTTCTGTGCCTGTTTCACCTTGGTAGAAGTGTTAGTTCATTAATAATTGGTGAATTTTCAGTACAGATCAGTAATGAATAATTAAATCAATGATCACATCAAGGTTTATGCTAAAGTGGCTTAGTGTTCTGAGTCAACAAAAGGATCTTTAAGAAATCACAGATTCCCCCTTAATGTGTGTTCTCAGTGTCCCTCAGCTTTACCAGCTTCCTCATTGGGATTTAAGGTCACTTTAGTAACCTTGTTACCTGTTTTACATGTAGTGGACTGACATGGGGTTGTCTCTTCTGAGTTTTAGGCATTTGATGTACTGCTCTTAGTTTCTGCTTTATCTTCCTCTTGGTATAATATCAGTACCTGAAATGTTAGTACAGTTCTATATACATACAGAATCCATATCTATCAACCCTAAACTAATGCATAACTCTCTAAATCTCACTTCAGCCAATGGTTTAGTAAAAATGTCAGCTCTTTGAATATCAGTATGAATCTTTTCCATCCTAATATTTTTCTTTTCCACATGATCCCTAATAAAGTGATGCCTAATGTCAACATGCTTGCATCTAGTATGTAGAACGGGATTTTGTGTGATGGCAATGGCACTATTACTGTCACAATATATAGGTACATTATATTCTACAATATTGTAGTCTCTGAGTTGTTGTATTAGCCAAAGAAGCTGACTACAACAACTACCTGCAGCCATATATTCTGCTTCAGTAGTGGAAGTTGCCACACTTGTTTGTTTCTTTGAAAACCATGAAATGAGCTTAGTTTCTAAGAATTGACATGAACCTGAAGTAGATTTTCTATCTATTTTGCAACCTCCAAAGTCAGAGTCTGAATAACCACTTAAAGATATATCATCATCTACAGTGTTGGGAATAAAATGAGCTATGTTTTGATTGAATTCCAAAAACCCCCTGAGACATGCCTAAGTCAATGAAAAATATGTTCTAAGAATGTTAGAACATATAGATTATAGGCTAGATGAGAAGCTGAAATGTTAGGCAGCTCTTAGACAATTAGATGCACAATTTGAGGGGGAACCTATGCTTTGAAGATGATCAAGATCAAGTCTCCCCAAGGCTCAAATTCTGGAACAAAGAGTAAGGACACTCTATGAAATCTAAGATGCTCTTATCAGGAGAGTTGTCCAGAGAAAGTATTCTTAAAGCTCTGATCAGGAGAGTTGTCCAAAGAAGCTAGCCATATGCAAGAACAAACCTACCTAGCTCAAAAGGACAAGACTACTCAAAGGTTTTGGTCAGGAGAGTTGTCCAGATAAGCCAACTCTAAAGTATAAAGTGCTCTGATGCAAAAAGACCAATCATGCTGATCAGGAGAGTTGTCCAGAGGAGTTGTCTCAGCTAAATTGACCAAGATCAAGTGCTCTGAAAGCCTAAGATCAACTATGCTGAAGAGATTGAGACAACCAGTCCCTAAAGGTCCTCAAAGGAATGAGCTAAGACCATACACAAGAGAAATAAAGGGAAAGAGCCAAGTCATCTGAAGAAGAGCAAGCCAATCATGCTGAAAAGCAAAACTGCTGATAATGATAAGGAGAGTTGTCCAGATGATAAGGAATGTTGTCCTATCATTGGATCAACCTTCAGAAGCCATGTCCAAGTCCTAACAAGAAGTCAAACATTGGGAAAAGTGCTGCAGAATGAAGACAAAACTGTTACAGCCGTTTATTACCCAAATGAGGACATGTCACTATCAAGAATCTGTCTTCCAGTTTGAAGAACTCAAGGAAGACATTTATAGCAATTTGGGGCTGCCTCTCCAACGGGCAAATCCTCCATTTTGTCTATAAATACAGAAGTGTGAAGACCATTTGAAAGCATCCAACTGAACTCAACCAGCACCTCAACCTTGACAAGAATATCCAACTATCCTACAAGTTGACAAGTGCTCTTAAGCTTTCAAAGAGACTATCTTAGTCTTTATACACTTCTTCTAAGCTGAACCCAATTGTATATTCATACACAAGCTTAGAGAGATATCCTATCCTTATACACTGATCTTCATTGTAAAGGATATCTCATTAGTTGGAACCTTACTTCAATCCTCATATCTTTCAAGAGTGAAAGTGAGAAGGTTGTAGTAGTAGAAGTGGTAGGAACTGACTGTTGAGAGAAGAACAGTTCAGTTCTGAGTTGAGAAGAGGGTACTAGGACTCTAGACATCCTAGGGATCAATTCACCAAGGAGTGGTGTTCTTGATCAAGTGCACCTTGGCACTATAAAACAAGTTAATTCCAAGAGTGAAGGAATTATCCTGTTAAATCAGGGAAAGTGGATGTAGGAGCTTGAGTCTCTGAACCACTATAAACTCTTGTGTTGATTTACTTTACAAGTACTTACATTCACTCAACACTGCACACAAAACTGATCTTTCAAAGATACACATTCAAAGACTGTGCAAAACTGTTTTGGACAACTTCCCTGAAGCTTAACTGGACTGTTTTACATTGACTAAGTGATTTCAGAAATTAAAGGAGTCTAAACTTAAAGGGCCAACCACTATTCCGCACATATAACTCCCCTAGATAGTTATTCAACTAAGTACTCAATAGTACTTAGTGGATTGATTATCTTAGAAGAGTTAATCACCTTCAGCAGAGTTGTCCAAGACAACCTTGATGAGTTCTGGTTTGATCAAAGTTCAAAAAGAATTGCATACAAGTGTATTCCCCCCCCATACACTTGTTATCTACTCCTTTCAGGACCAACATACAGGATACCATAATCCTCAATCAATGGTCCCCTTTAGATATTTCAATATCCTTTTGGCAGCTTCCAGATGACTTTCTTTGGGGTTTGCTTGAAATCTTGCACATACTCCAACAGAAAAAGCAATATCAGGTCTGTTGGCAGTTAGATAGAGTAGAGAGCCAATTAAAGCACGATAGTGAGGTTGGTCAGAAGTCTTACCTCCTTCATCAGGATCCATTCTGTATGTAGGTTGCATGGGCACACCAACTGTCTTACAGGTTTTAATACCAAATTTATCTAGTAAATTCTTAGTGTATTTTGCTTGATTTATAAAGATACCTTCTGGAGTTTGTTTTACTTGAAGACCAAGAAAATATGTCATTTCTCCCATCTTAGACATTTCAAATTTACTTTGCATGAGTGTAGAAAAGCTTTCACTCAAGGTTTTGTTGGGTGATCCAAAAATAATATCATCCACATAAATTTGAACAAGTAATATATCATTACCTTCTTGTCTTCGAAACAAAGTTCTATCAACCTTGCCTTTTGTAAAACCATTTTCAAGTAAGAATAGAGAGAGTGTATCATACCAGGCTCTTGGGGCTTGTTTCAATCCATAGAGTGCTTTCTTTAACCTGTATACTTGGTGACTATTCACTTCAAAACCAGGTGGTTGTTCCACATAAACTTCTTCAGCAAGTATACCATTCAAAAATGCACTTTTCACATCCATTTGATACACAGTGAATTTCATATGAGCAGCATAAGCAAAGAACAATCTTATAGCTTCTAGTCTAGCTACAGGAGCAAAAGTTTCATCATAATCAATACCCTCAGCTTGAGAGTAGCCCTGAGCAACTAATCTAGCTTTATTTCTAACTACAAGATCATTTTCATCCTTTTTGTTCTTGAAAATCCACTTAGTGCCTACAACATTATGATCACTAGGTCTATCAACAAGTTCCCAAACTTCATTTCTAGTGAACTGATTAAGTTCTTCTTGCATGGCTATAATCCAGTTACTATCACTTAAAGCTTCATTCACAGTTTTAGGCTCAATATATGATAGAAAACAACACCAGCAAAATAGAGACTTACTAGGTTCTTCCTGGGAATCAAACAATTGTTTTCTAGTTTTAACAGCTTTGTTAGAATCACCTAGAATCAGATCAGTAGAATGAGCAGACTTCCATGTCCTTCTATTCTTAACAGAAATGCTATCATCATTTATATCATGCAAATCTGAACCACTGCACACAAAACTCTTGTGTTGATTTACTTTACAAGTACTTACATTCACTCAACACTGCACACAAAACTGATCTTTCAAAGATACACATTCAAAGACTGTGCAAAACTGTTTTGGACAACTTCCCTGAAGCTTAACTGGACTGTTTTACATTGACTAAGTGATTTCAGAAATTAAAGGAGTCTAAACTTAAAGGGCCAACCACT
Organism: Galeopsis tetrahit; assembly: GCA_963675135.1. Lineage (NCBI taxonomy): Eukaryota > Viridiplantae > Streptophyta > Magnoliopsida > Lamiales > Lamiaceae > Galeopsis > Galeopsis tetrahit. The sequence goes on along the minus strand of OY776126.1, from coordinate 62,398,165 downwards.
ATTCCGCACATATAAATCCCCTAGATAGTTATTCAACTAAGTACTCAATAGTACTTAGTGGATTGATTATCTTAGAAGAGTTAATCACCTTCAGCAGAGTTGTCCAAGACAACCTTGCTGAGTTCTGGTTTGATCAAAGTTCAAAAAGAATTGCATACAAGTGTATTCCCCCCCCCATACACTTGTTATCTACTCCTTTCAGGACCAACAAGTGGTATCAGAGCAGGGGTTCAAAGACCACTGCTTCTGAAAATCCATCTTGATTTTCAAAACTCACATATTTGGTGTGGTCACTGAACTGATCTCTATCTGAAATCCATTACTTGTTGATTGATTGATTCTTATTGAGATATGGCCAACAACAATGCTGTTCCTCCACCTGCTGTTCAAGGATTAGACAACATGGCCACAAATCCAGTCAATCATATTTCTCATCACAAACTGCCCATGTTTTCAATAGACAATTATGATTTCTGGAAAATTAGAATGAGGGCTCATCTTGCATCTCTTCATACTGATATGCTTAGAGTAATCACAAGAGGACCTTTTGTGTTTACTCAAACTAACCCCAGATTGACAGATGAGCAAAGAGCAGATATAAGGGAATTGATTCCCAAAGATGAGGATGACTTCACTGCTGATGAAAAGAGGAAAGATAATTTGAATTATCTTGCCATGAACACCCTCTATCAAACAATTCCAGATGCAGTTATGGGTAGAGTCTACCACTGCACCACAGCTAAAGAAATTTGGGATACCCTTGCTGAAATGTGTGAGGGCACTGAAAAAATCAAGGAGAACAAGCTCCAAGTTGCTGTGCAGAAGTTTGAACAATTCTCAATGGAGACTGATGAGTCCATTGACAAATTTGCTGGTAGATTCACTGATGTGATGAATGAGATTAATTCACTGGGCAAGGTTTACACCAAGAGAGAGGTTGGACTGAAAATCCTAAGGAGTCTCACTCAAAAGTGGGATGTCTATGCTGTAATGATGCAGAATACCAAAGATCTCTCCACTATGCCCATGCAACAAATATTCTCAGAACTTAAAGCCTATGAGTTTGACCTCAATAGAAGAAAGCCTGTTGAGGAACCTTCAAATCCTACTAAGGGAGTGGCATTCAAAGCCAAAGTTGCTGAACCAGAAATGCAGCCCACTCCCAGATCATCAAAGTCAGTCTCTAAGACTGAAATGAAGGAAGAACTAGCCTTGATGGCTAGAAGGTTTGACAAGCTCAACACAAGGTTTGGAAGATACAAGAAATTCTACCAAGATAACAAATTCAGGAGAAGATACAATTCCCCTGAAGATCAGGCTGAGGACAAAAAGCCTGAAGAGAGAAGATCAGAGGACAAGTCCTCTGATAGGAGAAGATCCAGTAGAGCTGAACCCTCATCATCTAAGAGAAGAGATGAATCCAAGAAGGATGATGATGAAGATCTGTGTTACAACTGCAAAAAGAAAGGGCACTTCCAATATGACTGCCCTGAACTAAGCTCTAAAGAAAGAAGAGAAAGACAAGCAAAAAGAGACAGAAAATTCACCAATAGAAAAGCCATGATGGCTGGTGAAGAATTTGATAGTGCTGAAAGTTTCAACTCTTCTGATGGATTGTTCTCCAACAGTGATGATGATGATGATGTCTGCAACATGGCTCTTGAGGATGATGAGGTATCCTCTACTTCTAGTTCACCATCATTTATCTCACAGAACACTAGTGAGGTTAACCTGAAACTTTCCTTGGGAAAGTTGATGGAAGATTTCACTAGATTACAAGAATTTCATGACAATTGTGTGAGAGAAAATGAAAGACTAGCTACTGAACTCACCAAGAACTCTGAGGTAGCTGTTGATGTCAAGTCTACTGAGTTGTATCAACAAGTCTTGAGAAAGCTTGAGGAAGCAAATCTCAGGATAGTTGACCAACAAAAGGAGATTGATGATCAACTTCTCTCTCAGAAAAGAAAAGAATTTGAACTTAAAATTCTAAATGCCAAATTTGAAAATCTCTCACATGAGTATGATATTCTTAAATCAAGTGAAGAGAGCCTGAAATTAAAGATGTCTGCTTTGAACAAATCCTCTAGAGCAATAGAGGAAATTCAAAGTTATCAAAGACCTATGGCTCAAAGAAGTGGATTAGGTTTTGATCCATTTGAATCTTCGCCTTGTCTTAGTGTTGCATCTACAAGTAACACTAAGAGAATCTTTGTTAAGTCAGTGGCACAACAAGCTGAAAATGAAGTAATTCAGCCACTGAACAAAGGAAAGGGCAAATTGAATGAAATGCCTACTCAAGTAATTCAGGAGAATAGGCCAAAACCTAAGGAAATGGCCAAAGCTCCTGAGCACAAGAGGAATATTGGTCAGCAGAGTAGACCCAATGGAAGGGCAACTCTCCTGAACAATGTTCAGAGGAATTATCCAAGGTATAATCAGCCTAGGCCAACTCATCTGAGAAAGCCTCAGCTGAATAGACCTAAAGAAAACCATCCTTTAAGGCAGAATAAAATGAGACAACCAAAACCCTTCATGCCAAAGGGTAATGGTCATAAAAAGGCCTTTCCTCAAAGATTTCATCAAGCTGCACAAAGAACTCATAAGTTCAGAAGAGTGATCAACTCCTCTGAAACTTACAGAGTTAACACATTCACACATACTTTCCCAAAGGCATTTAAGGGAAAGACAGTGTATGTTGATGCACTAGGAAAACAACTTAGCCACCTTGAATCAATCAGGGTTATTAGGCAAGTTTGGGTTCCCAAAGGTACAGCTAACCTCTCAGGACCCAAAACTCAAAGGGTACCTAAACCTATCTAATTGCAGGTACCAATGGGCCACAAGAAGAGGAGCATGAACAAAAAGACAGCATGGTACCTTGACAGTGGATGCTCAAGGCACATGACTGGAAACAAGGAACTCCTCTCTGATTTTATTGAAAAAGAAGGCCCAAATGTCACCTTTGGAGACAGCTCACAAGCAACAACAAAAGGTTATGGTACTTTGATGATTGGTAACATCAAAGTAACCAAAGTATCTTATGTAGCTGGTCTCAAATATAATCTCCTGAGTATCAGTCAATTCTGTGATAAAGATTTTAATGTTGAGTTCTCAAGTGGAAAGTGTCTAATTAAAGATAAAACTCAACAAACCCTATTGACTGGAACTAGGAAGGGAAATGTGTATTTTGCAGACTGGGACAAGTCTACTGATGCTGCATGTTTCATTGCTAAAAGTTCTAGTGAACAAAGTTGGCTATGGCACAAGAGGCTAAACCACCTGAACTTCAAATCTATGAATAAACTTGCTAGAAATGCATTAGTTAAAGGACTACCTAATGAGGTTTTCATTAAGGAACATGTGTGTAAACCATGTCAAGAAGGAAAACAGATTAAAGCCTCATTCAAAGGAAAACCAGTCATTTCCACTGAAAGGGTACTTGAACTTCTACATATGGATCTATTTGGACCAATCACCCCTTCAAGCATAAATGGTAGAAAATACACATTAGTGGTAGTAGATGACTTCTCTAGGTTCACATGGGTAGTATTTCTCCTTAATAAGAAGGAAACACAAGTCAAACTACCTGAACTTCTCAAGAGATTGTCAAATGAGAAAAGCCTTAGTATTATCAAGATAAGATCTGATAAAGGCACTGAGTTCATTAATTCATACATCAATGAGTACTGCACATCAAATGGAATAGCTCATGAAACCTCAGCAGCTAGAACTCCCCAACAAAATGGAGTTGCAGAAAGAAGGAATAGAACCTTAAAAGAAGCTGCTAGAACTCTAATTGCTGATTCAAATCTACCTAAGAGGTTTTGGGCTGAAGCTATAAACACTGCATGCCATACTCAAAATAGATGTTTGATCACTAAGGGGCAAGGCAAAACCCCCTATGAACTCTGGAAAGGAAGAATGCCTAAAGTGTCATACTTTCATATATTTGGTTGTAAATGTTTCATTCACAATAATGGGAAAGAACAGTTGAAAGCTTTTGACAGCAAAGCTGATGAGGGAGTATTTCTTGGATACTCTCAAATCAGTAGAGCTTTCAGAGTCTACAACAAGAAATCCCTTATAGTGGAAGAAACACCTCATGTTGTGTTTGATGAATCTATCTTTGAGATCAGGAATGATCAGTTGGAACCTGAAGAAATCACACAGAGGACAACCAGATTAAGCCTAAAAGACAAAGACACTGAACTCATAGAAATTGTCCCAATCAACCTACCAGAACATACAACATTGGACAACCATCCTGAAGGCAACCTTCCTGAGACAAATCCCACTGATGGAAATGATGAACTGAATGATCCAATCCCAGTTCACATCCAGGTAACAACTACCAATGAAGAAGCAGCTCCTGCTGAGGTAGTTAATGGGTCAAATAATCAAGGGGGAACTCAAAATGTTGAAAATGCCAATGTCCCTGACATTGAGGACAACACCCCTGATTATGATCCTGAATTAGATCCTGCATTAAATTATCCTGAATTCTATGATCAAATTGACTCACCTTCAGTAGAGGACAACTCTACTGAAGAGATCAGGAAAAGAAGGACCTGGTTATCTGACCATCCTACTGACCTGATACTTGGTGATCCAAGTATAGGAGTCAGAACCAGAAAGTTTCATGGTGAAAGTGCTATGTTCTGTTGTTTCTTGTCAGAACAGGAACCAAAAGATATTGAGGAAGCACTTCAAGATGCCAATTGGATCACAGCCATGCAGGAAGAACTGAACCAATTCACCAGAAATGAAGTATGGGAGCTGGTGGACAGACCCTCACATCAAAATGTTATTGGAACAAAGTGGGTGTTCAAGAACAAGAAAAATGAAAATGATGTGATTGTCAGAAACAAAGCAAGACTAGTGGCAAAAGGGTATTGCCAACATGAAGGCATTGACTATGATGAGACATTTGCACCTGTGGCAAGGCTAGAAGCAATAAGGCTCTTTCTAGCCTATGCAGCCCACAAGAGGTTCAAAGTATACCAAATGGATGTCAAGAGTGCCTTTCTGAATGGAGTCTTGAAAGAAGAAGTCTATGTGGAGCAACCACCAGGGTTTGAAATTGGAAACCAAGTTTACAGACTCAAGAAAGCTCTATATGGACTCAAACAAGCCCCTAGGGCTTGGTATGATACACTGTCACAATTCCTCTTGGATCATGGATTCACCAAGGGAACAGTGGACAGAACTCTCTTCAGAATATCTGAAGGAGAGGACATCTTGCTTGTCCAAATTTATGTGGATGACATAATTTTTGGATCCCCTAATGAGAAGCTATGTGAGAAATTCTCCAAGCTCATGCAAAGCAAGTTTGAGATGTCCATGATGGGGTTGATGAACTTCTTTTTGGGTCTACAAGTCAAGCAATCTAAAGAAGGAATCTTCATCAACCAAGCTAAGTACACCAGAGAAATGATCAAAAAGTTTGGGTGTATAACCAGCAAGCCAGTAAGGATCCCTATGAACACAAATTGGAAGATGGATCCTGATGAGAGTGGTATTCCAACCAACTCTACTGAGTATAGAGGAATAATTGGTTCACTCCTCTATCTCACTGCCAGCAGACCTGATATCACCTTTGCAGTAGGTGTTTGTGCAAGATTTCAAGCAAATCCTAAGAAAAGCCACCTTGAGGCTGCAAAGAGGATTTTGAGGTATCTCAAAGGCACTGAGAATCTAGGCCTTTGGTACCCTGCTGATGACAATATTGAGCTAACTGGCTACTCAGATGCTGATTATGGAGGATGTAGGATTGACAGAAAGTCCACTTCAGGGACTTGTCAATTCTTGGGCAACAAGCTTATTTCATGGTTCTCCAAGAAGCAGAACACAGTGGCCACTTCCACCACTGAAGCTGAATATGTTGCTGCTGGAAGTTGTTGTGCTCAAATTCTTTGGCTAAGTCAACAACTCAGAGACTACAAAGTCAACTCTACTGAAGTGCCAATTTTCTGTGATAACAATAGTGCCATTGCTATATCACAAAATCCTGTCTTACACACAAGATGCAAGCATGTGGACATCAAGCACCACTTCATTAGAGATCATGTGGAGAAGAAGGATATCAAGCTAATGAAAATTCACACAGACCATCAAAAAGCTGATATATTAACCAAGCCACTTGCAGAGGCAAGATTTCTGGAGCTATCAGCAGAGTTGGGATTACTTGATCCAGGGAAGTTGGACAAATAAGTCCAAAGAAGCTCATTGATTAAGGGGGAAACAAACTCAAGCTTCAGCAGACTTGGTCAAGTCTACTGAAATTCAGAAACATGACCTTACCTCTTCAGGACACTTGTCCACAGTTCTTCAGGATACTTGTCCATGTAGGGTCAGATAAGTTGTCCTAGCTATCAAACCAAATCTTGGTATGATAAGCACCTATTTTTGGTGATCAAAACCTATTTCGAAATCTGTCCCATTGAAATACAGTTTTCACCTTTTTGGGATTTAATTTGTCTCCCACCCAAAAGGTCACTTTCCATGCATTAAATGCCAAGATTTAACTCTTGTTTGCATTAAACTTTTTGGGACATGATCTATCTCGAAAAATCCCCAGCCTTAAACAAACATTTAAAACCACCCACGTTTTGAATAAAACAGTTATTTCACTGTTACATTGGTTTTTGACCATTGGATCAAAAATGGACAAACTCCCCTGAAATCAATCCTAGCCGTCCATTTTGGATTTCCATTTTTGCTCATCTTTGAATTATATCAAGACCTTACCAACTCATTGACAAACATTCTTTTTAGAATATTCACAAGTCTTAAGATATCCACAAACACTTCTTCCCCAAGTATTCGAAACCCTAACTCAAAAGTTCTTCAAACTCTCTCATTCTTCATCAATTTTTTCTGCAATTTTCAATGGCCCCCAAGGTTAGACCTGAAATGCTTGTTGATTTCTCCAACAAGGATCTAGACCTAGATTTTGGCTATCTAAGCAACAAGAACAATCTTCACTTTGAGCCAATTATTTCATTTGAAAGTGAGGATCTTGAGGTTACTCCAACCCTGAGATGGTTGAGAAGGGCTGGTCTCCAGAAGTTCTTGGAAGAAAGACCAAGCTCTTGCCTGGAGAGTTATATGGCAGAATTCTTTGCCTTCCTCAAATGGAGAGGCAAGCCTGAAGATGGTGAAGTGTCAACCAGGCTATCCTACACAGCTGAAGGAGAGGAAGAGGAGAGATTCCATAGAGTTAGATTCTCCTCAGAGGATCTGGAAGGAGCTTTTGGATTGCCTTATGAGGGAAGGAATCCAGAAGTGTATGGCACTGGACATGAAGAGGAAATAGCCCAAGAGTGGTTATTAGTTCCAGGCCCTCTCTCCTCAACTCAAAACAAGAAAACTCTCAAGCCAGAGTTTCTTAATCTCTTTGAGGTAGTTGCTAAGAGCCTCTTAAGCAACACTGGAAGCCTAGAGCAGGTCAGCCAGCCAAGGATCAGAATCATGGCTGCCATTATTGATGCCAGTGATAAGGGCATCAAGTTTGATTGGAGGACCTTCATCATGTCTGAGATGATGAAGGAGAAGGCTAAATTTAAGGTGAAAGCCCACAACAAGGTGGTGCTAGAAGGGAAAATCAAGTATTGCACCAGGGCAAGCTTGTTGATTGAGAGGTTTTCCCACTATTCCCAGATGCAGACCTTTGCAAAGCCCCTCCCAGCCTAAAAGATCCTGTTCAGAAAGCTCAGTAAGAAAACTGAGAAAAGAAGGATGCTATTGGCCAAGCCTGCTGAAGAACAGAAGGAAGAGAAGCCTAAGATGAAAAAGAGAACAAAGGCCAGGGCTGTCAAGACAAGGAAAATGTCTCAGAGAATCTCAGAAGAGAATTCAGATGCTTCAGCTGAGATTGAAGAAGTTGCTAGAGAAGGTGTACAAGTGCCATCTGATCATTCAGAAGAACTCAGACAAAAGTACAATGAGACTAGACAAAAGTCTAAGGGTGATAAGAGAATCAGGGAAGTTGTCCCTGAGAAGGAAGGAAGTGGAAGTAGCAGGGCCAGCAAGAGAAGAGCCAAACCTACTGAAAAGGTGTTGGAGCTGCAAGAAGAGAGGTCTCTTCAATTGGCTCTAAGGGAGAGCAGAGCTGAAAGCAGGGCCAAATCCATGTCAAGGACCAATTCATCTGGTTCTGGAACTCCAGAATCCAAAGTCCCTGAAGGTCAACCCATAGAGGCCAACCTCCCTGAAATTCAGTATCTTGAGCCCAACTCCCCTGAAACCTATGTCACCCCTTCCAACCAACCCATTACCCCTGTAAATCTCACTAAGAGATATTCTCCTGAAGGAAATGTGCAAAGAAGTGGCATAGATGTGCTTGCTGACTTAGCAGTAGATGAGACAAAACTCCTGTCTCCCCTTGACTCATCCATGCTGAATTATTCAAAACTCTTAGAGCATGCACTCAATGAGCCAACCCCCTTGAGTAAAGCCCCTTCAGACCCATTGCTCTCAAAAGCAACTGAAGATCCTTCTACTGCACCCAACCCTTCTGAAGCCAACATCCCTGAACTTAATCTGCCTGAAGCCTTGATAGGAGAACCCAGAGCCAACTCCCCTATAACCCAAAGTCCCCATTCAAGTGGAGATGAGGAGGAGTATACCTATGAAAGTATGCTCAGAGGAGGAGCCAAGGCTACTGTGGACAGTTTGTATCCACAACTTGCTGAATTTCCAAAAATTCAGAAGGCCTTTCAAGATTTAAGGATGCTTGTTGATGTGAAAGACAAATCCTTGATGGAGATATCACAAGTCATCCAAGATAAGGGTGCAAACTGGTGGCAGATAGAGGAGAACAGATTGCTACACTTTGCTGGAGTTTCAAAGACAAGATTCCTCATAGATGAGGAGATTTTTGCAAAGTTGGTAGCTGATAAGATTAAAGAGGAGAAAGAAAGAAAAGCCAAGGGAATCACACACCCTGACAGTGGTTCTAATGATGATGATTCCCCTGATGATCCCTCAAACCCTTCAAATCCCAACCCTCCTGAAACCCTTCAAGCCAACCTCCCTGAACCCTTTCAACCCAAGTCTTCTGTAGCAGATAGACTTTCCAATCCTCCCAAAACCTATCATAGGAAAGGCTCTGTAACTTCAGAGGTGTTGACCAAGGGTGGTAACACAACCAAAGATACATCTGCCAATGAAGGTTCCTCTGAACCCAAGGCACAGCCTAAAGATGTTGAGGTTCCTGTATTAGAGGCTAGTTTGATTAAGGCCTATTCAGTGTCAGAAGAGTTGGACATTGATCAGCCCTTAATCATTCAGGATGACTCAGTGGCTGCTGATATAAGCACTGTGATCTCCCCACAACTGCCATCTTTGAACCTTGTTGAAGGTGGAGATGCTGCAGGTTTAGGAGAAGGAGTTGAAAAGGAGAGCATAGTTGAAAAATCAGAGGGAGTCATGGATGAAAGAGAGGTAGTCATCACTAAGATAGTGAGTGTACCAACATATGAGGGTGGAATAAGTGAGGAAGGACAGGTTATTCTTGAAGTCAAATCTGAACTTCAGGAATCCCTTGGTGAAAGGAGGCCTGATTCCTTGAGTGAGAACATTATCCATGAAGGGAGAAAAGAACAAGTTGAAAATGAGAAGAAGACTGCTGATGTATCAGAGTCTTATGTAAAAGAAATTGAGGGTGATGAGTGCTTATTTCCTAACTTGTTTGATTTATCCGATGTTGCAGGTATTTCTCTTGACCAAATTTTTGCAGATGAGTTCCTCACAGATGCACCTATCCAAGTTGATACAGGCTCAGCTCAAGCCTTACTTGGCATGCAATCAGAGAAGTTGGACTCCTTGGCTCATCAAGTCCAATCTGCTCATACTGAAACTTCAGGAGCATTGAATGAGCAAGGAAGGACTCTAGCATCTGTAGAAATGAGGCTCACTGGCTCTGAAGATGTTGTGCTACCAACCCTTGAGGCAAGAATCAGTGGTGTGGAATCTGGTCTTCAAACCATCTCCACTGAAGTTCAAAGTGCCAAATCTACCATGGAAGCCATCTCAGAGGAAGTCAAGAAAGAACAGAAGCTGCTGAGAGATAATCACAATGCAAATGTCAAAGCTCTCAGGCTCACTGTCAAGCAAGCTCTTGGAAAGAAGACATCACTACAAAAGAGAAGAGCTGAAGAGCAAAGGCTAGCTATGGTCAAAGCTGCCTCAGAAAAATTTTCCCAAGAAGTGTTGGCCAACATTGCTGAAGGTGCAGTGGCCAACCTCACTGAGCTCTTAAAAGCCCAACTGGATGCATCTCTGAAAACAGCCATGGAAGAGGTTGTCCAACAAAAGATGAAGCCTGTTCTAGCTTTCCTTAGCTTGAGCAGTGACAGAATGCAGAATATACATGATGAAAATGTATATTTGTTGGAAGAGATGAAGTCCCTAAACCAGGCCCAATCCCTGATGGCCTCAACAATGAGTGACCTAAAGCCCCAGTGCTTTGATGCTGCCAAAAAGGGGGAAAGGGAAAGAGCTAGAGCAAAAGGTGCCTTGGTGATTGGGAGTCCAGTGAAAGGGAAGGACAAAGTCCCTGAAGGAAAGGGAAAAGAGCCAGAAATGCTGAATTTGGAAGATTTGGATGAAGAGGAGCAGTTAGGATTGGCATTGAAGAACTCAATGGCCTCAGCTCAAGAAGAAAGGGCAAGGAAACAGCAAAGACCAGGTGGTGAAGTGTCAGGTTTGGACAAAGATGCTGAAGGTGTCCAAACCAGAGGAAAAATCAAGAAGGCCCAAGGAAAGAAGAGACAAATTGAGAAATTCACTGACTTTCCTAGCAGCCTTGATCTTCCACCTGAATTCAGAATTGATGAGGATGAGCCTACATCAAAGAAAGCCAAAACTGCTGAAGAGGACAAATCTTCTGAATCTGGAAAAACTGCTGAAGGTGCCAAATCAACTGAAGAGACTGAAGAGTTATTTGCTGAAGGATTTGGATCTGAACCTAAGAAGAAGACAACTGTTCTAGCCCATGATCCATCAAAGCTGTTTCATGAAGGGTATGGCAAAGACCCTGAAACACAACAGAAACTGGCCATGATGAGGGCCCATGAGAAAATTGATCTGATGGAAGAAGCCAACAGAGCAAGAGATGAAAGGAGAGCAAACTTTCAGAAACCAAGAAGGAGAAGAGCAACTTACAGCAAGATGAAGCCTCAGCTTCTAATCCCAATGGACACCAAATATCCACACTTGGATAAATGGGTGCCAATTCAACTGAATGACACATGGGAAGAAGCCAAAAGGGAGTTTGTCTATGACTTTTATGTCATTGACAGATGGAATGGAGGAGATGCAAACTCTGCCTTCACTGAGTTCATGCTAGAATACTACAGAGAGTTGTATCAACAACTACTTGCAGCTGCTGACATTGCAAGACTTGAACTCACAGCTCCCAAGCCAATCATATACATGCCTCCAAAGCTTGAAGGATGGATTGACCAAGCAAGAATTCTGAGGGAATTCACTGAGATCCTTAAGCTGAACAAGATGGTTCTTGGACCTAAGGGAACCAACCAAGAAGCCATGGCACTGAAAAGAAGAGTGTGGGCACAGTATGGAATGCTGCCACCTCCTGAGGATGATCTTTGAAATGGCTAAGTCTTCTGACCTTACTTGAATGATCAACTATGCTGAAATATGGTCAAGTTTGTTGATGTGTTAATCTGGTTGCTCTGATCTGTTAAAGATTGCTCTGATACAAGTTCTGTGCTCTGATGCTAAAAATATCATTTTGAATTATTGTAATAAAGTGCTCTGATATGCTTAAGTGTTATTGATTCATGCTCTGATATGTTAATTTCAACTATCAACATGCCTGTAATGATTTTTGAATGAATGATAGTTGAACTTATTTTGAATCAAGAAACTCAAATCTCTCTATGCCTATCTTAAAACCTACTTGCAACAAAAACAGTGAATACACTAACACATTACCTTTCAGGAATATTGACCTCAGTCATGTCTTCTGAAGATACATGTAATAGGTATAGACAAGTCACTTTTGCTTAAAATTGTATAGGTTTTGGCATCATCAAAAAGGGGGAAATTGTTGGGAATAAAATGAGCTATGTTTTGATTGAATTCCAAAAACCCCCTGAGACATGCCTAAGTCAATGAAAAATATGTTCTAAGAATGTTAGAACATATAGATTATAGGCTAGATGAGAAGCTGAAATGTTAGGCAGCTCTTAGACAATTAGATGCACAATTTGAGGGGGAACCTATGCTTTGAAGATGATCAAGATCAAGTCTCCCCAAGGCTCAAATTCTGGAACAAAGAGTAAGGACACTCTATGAAATCTAAGATGCTCTTATCAGGAGAGTTGTCCAGAGAAAGTATTCTTAAAGCTCTGATCAGGAGAGTTGTCCAAAGAAGCTAGCCATATGCAAGAACAAACCTACCTAGCTCAAAAGGACAAGACTACTCAAAGGTTTTGGTCAGGAGAGTTGTCCAGATAAGCCAACTCTAAAGTATAAAGTGCTCTGATGCAAAAAGACCAATCATGCTGATCAGGAGAGTTGTCCAGAGGAGTTGTCTCAGCTAAATTGACCAAGATCAAGTGCTCTGAAAGCCTAAGATCAACTATGCTGAAGAGATTGAGACAACCAGTCCCTAAAGGTCCTCAAAGGAATGAGCTAAGACCATACACAAGAGAAATAAAGGGAAAGAGCCAAGTCATCTGAAGAAGAGCAAGCCAATCATGCTGAAAAGCAAAACTGCTGATAATGATAAGGAGAGTTGTCCAGATGATAAGGAATGTTGTCCTATCATTGGATCAACCTTCAGAAGCCATGTCCAAGTCCTAACAAGAAGTCAAACATTGGGAAAAGTGCTGCAGAATGAAGACAAAACTGTTACAGCCGTTTATTACCCAAATGAGGACATGTCACTATCAAGAATCTGTCTTCCAGTTTGAAGAACTCAAGGAAGACATTTATAGCAATTTGGGGCTGCCTCTCCAACGGGCAAATCCTCCATTTTGTCTATAAATACAGAAGTGTGAAGACCATTTGAAAGCATCCAACTGAACTCAACCAGCACCTCAACCTTGACAAGAATATCCAACTATCCTACAAGTTGACAAGTGCTCTTAAGCTTTCAAAGAGACTATCTTAGTCTTTATACACTTCTTCTAAGCTGAACCCAATTGTATATTCATACACAAGCTTAGAGAGATATCCTATCCTTATACACTGATCTTCATTGTAAAGGATATCTCATTAGTTGGAACCTTACTTCAATCCTCATATCTTTCAAGAGTGAAAGTGAGAAGGTTGTAGTAGTAGAAGTGGTAGGAACTGACTGTTGAGAGAAGAACAGTTCAGTTCTGAGTTGAGAAGAGGGTACTAGGACTCTAGACATCCTAGGGATCAATTCACCAAGGAGTGGTGTTCTTGATCAAGTGCACCTTGGCACTATAAAACAAGTTAATTCCAAGAGTGAAGGAATTATCCTGTTAAATCAGGGAAAGTGGATGTAGGAGCTTGAGTCTCTGAACCACTATAAACTCTTGTGTTGATTTACTTTACAAGTACTTACATTCACTCAACACTGCACACAAAACTGATCTTTCAAAGATACACATTCAAAGACTGTGCAAAACTGTTTTGGACAACTTCCCTGAAGCTTAACTGGACTGTTTTACATTGACTAAGTGATTTCAGAAATTAAAGGAGTCTAAACTTAAAGGGCCAACCACTATTCCGCACATATAACTCCCCTAGATAGTTATTCAACTAAGTACTCAATAGTACTTAGTGGATTGATTATCTTAGAAGAGTTAATCACCTTCAGCAGAGTTGTCCAAGACAACCTTGATGAGTTCTGGTTTGATCAAAGTTCAAAAAGAATTGCATACAAGTGTATTCCCCCCCCATACACTTGTTATCTACTCCTTTCAGGACCAACATACAGGATACCATAATCCTCAATCAATGGTCCCCTTTAGATATTTCAATATCCTTTTGGCAGCTTCCAGATGACTTTCTTTGGGGTTTGCTTGAAATCTTGCACATACTCCAACAGAAAAAGCAATATCAGGTCTGCTGGCAGTTAGATAGAGTAGAGAGCCAATTAAAGCACGATAGTGAGGTTGGTCAGAAGTCTTACCTCCTTCATCAGGATCCATTCTGTATGTAGGTTGCATGGGCACACCAACTGTCTTACAGGTTTTAATACCAAATTTATCTAGCAAATTCTTAGTGTATTTTGCTTGATTTATAAAGATACCTTCTGGAGTTTGTTTTACTTGAAGACCAAGAAAATATGTCATTTCTCCCATCTTAGACATTTCAAATTTACTTTGCATGAGTGTAGAAAAGCTTTCACTCAAGGTTTTGTTGGGTGATCCAAAAATAATATCATCCACATAAATTTGAACAAGTAATATATCATTACCTTCTTGTCTTCGAAACAAAGTTCTATCAACCTTGCCTTTTGTAAAACCATTTTCAAGTAAGAATAGAGAGAGTGTATCATACCAGGCTCTTGGGGCTTGTTTCAATCCATAGAGTGCTTTCTTTAACCTGTATACTTGGTGACTATTCACTTCAAAACCAGGTGGTTGTTCCACATAAACTTCTTCAGCAAGTATACCATTCAAAAATGCACTTTTCACATCCATTTGATACACAGTGAATTTCATATGAGCAGCATAAGCAAAGAACAATCTTATAGCTTCTAGTCTAGCTACAGGAGCAAAAGTTTCATCATAATCAATACCCTCAGCTTGAGAGTAGCCCTGAGCAACTAATCTAGCTTTATTTCTAACTACAAGATCATTTTCATCCTTTTTGTTCTTGAAAATCCACTTAGTGCCTACAACATTATGATCACTAGGTCTATCAACAAGTTCCCAAACTTCATTTCTAGTGAACTGATTAAGTTCTTCTTGCATGGCTATAATCCAGTTACTATCACTTAAAGCTTCATTCACAGTTTTAGGCTCAATAGATGATAGAAAACAACACCAGCAAAATAGAGACTTACTAGGTTCTTCCTGGGAATCAAACAATTGTTTTCTAGTTTTAACAGCTTTGTTAGAATCACCTAGAATCAGATCAGTAGAATGAGCAGACTTCCATGTCCTTCTATTCTTAACAGAAATGCTATCATCATTTATATCATGCAAATCATCATGCATATCAGTATCATTCATATCAGCAGATTTGTTCATAGGAGAGCAGTCATTCAATTCTGTTATATCAGAAGTTTTAGATGACTTACCTTTGTCTTTTACCTTTTCTTTTTCAGAGTCTTGATCTAGGACTTTCAGGAAAGGATTATATGCTTGTACAGATTCATATATTTCTGCATCATCATCTTCATTGTTGGTTTGGAGCTGTAGTTTGTCAATTTTCTTACTGAGCTGATGATCAGCAGAGTTCTGCACATTTTCATCAAAAACTACATGGGGTGTTTCTTCCACACATAGGGTAGAGTAATTAAACACTCTAAATGCTTTGCTTACTGAAGAGTATCCTAAGAATATCTGTTGGGATATGAATCTGTGAAACAATGTTCTAATTGATGTGTATGTTTTGATGGCCAAAAGCAACTTGAGGATAATGGTATATGTGATTATATGATTGATATAAAAGTTCTATATAAGATAAGTTTACTAATCTTAGTAAGAAATACTAAAATAAGATTACTGATCTTAATGATAACTGGAAATAAGATTACTGATCTTAATGATAACTGGAAGTAAGATTACTGATCTTAGTGTGGAAACTGAGAATGAGATTACTGATCTTATATGAGATATTTGAATCTGAGTTACTGATCTTGTATACTTACTGATCTTATATGCTTACTGATCCTATATGTAAGTTACTGATCTTAGGTGTTTACTGATCTTATTAAATTTACTGATCTGATATATGAACTGTTAGGAACTAAGCTGATGTTTTATATTGTATAGACAGCTTATAGTATAGGACTTAGAAGTACTCATCTGTATATAGTTCAGTTGATGTATATATAGGTTTTATATATGTAAAGTTGTATTCTATTGTAATCAGCATTGTAAAGTTCAGAACAGTAGATTAGGAATAGATTAGAAGAAGAAGATCAGAAGACTAATGAAGAATCAGAAGACTACTTCAGAATAAGAAGACTTCAAAGAAGAGTTGAAGAGAAGCTTAGATGATTCTGAAGAAGTGCAGAACAGTTTTGGAGAACTGTGCTGATTGGCTAAGAAGAGTAAAAATCAGAACAGTAAGATACTGTGCTGATTTGGTGAAATTGAAGAATAAGTTTGGAAAACTTATTTAAGGAGTAACTGAAGATATTTGAAGATATGCTGACTTGGAATAAGAAGGAAGTTAGAAAGTCGGTTACAACAAGAAGAAGTTACAACAAAAACAGTTTTAGAGTTAGTTGAGAGTTAGTTCACAAACTGCTAACTGTCATACTAAGTTCTATAAATACTGTGTGATCTCCTACTGCTAAGACGACTGATCATAAAGCATTCACAAGCAATCTAAAGTCTACAGAGCACAAGAAGAACTCACAGAGTTGAAGGAGATTAAAGAAGAGAAGAGCCACTGAATTGAAGAGAAGAATCAAAGGCTATTCAAAGAGAAGTTTTACTTTTCAAGTTCAAGTTTGTATTTTGTAAAACAAGTGTGCTAGTTACTTGTAGAATTACTAGTAGATCGAAGATACACTTGGAAGTGTAATCGATAAGATCATAGTCTTAGTCTTGGGACTTTAAGCCAGAAGAAACTCAAGGAAGAGTTAATAAAACATCACAACTGGGATTGTGAGAGTGGATGTAGACTTATTGGTCGAACCACTATAAAATTCTGTGTTCTTTACTTTTCTGTTTGATATTTGTTTCATAATTGTTTAAACAAGAACAGTAGAATTTACAAAGTTATAGATCTGATTAAAAGTTGAGTATAAACTAGTAAGGCCCATTTTGTTTTGAAAGTACTGATCTGAGCTAAGTAAGCACAGTACAGTACATAAGAAGACTAAATTCCGCATTGCATATTCTGATATTTTGAAAGATTTTTAAAAGTCTATTCACCCCTCCCCTCTAGACTTTTACTAGCTTAATCAATCTTAACTCAACTTGGGACCAACAAGTGGTATCAGAGCAGTAGTTCTTTGGACTGCTGTTTCTTGATAACCCTGTAGATCTTGAGGGAAATCTCACTGATCTTGCTACTATTCCTTGATATTTGTCATTATTTGACTACTTGAAAATTATCTGCTATACTACTGATCTTATCTGTCTGATCAAACATGGATGACACTAATGTGAACAAACTGCCTAAGTTCAAGATTGCAGATTATGACTACTGGAAGCTTAGGATGGAGGCCATCTTTAGCTCAACCCATGATCTAATGGTGTCAGTGGTGACTGAAGGACCAATTGTCACCATGGTGGAAAACACTGCTATTCTGGATCCATCCAAACCAGTTGGAGCACTGGTCCCTAAACCAAGGTCAGAACTGACTTCTGAAGAAATGAGACAAAATAATTTGGATAGTCTTGCTAAGAATTATATTTTACACACCTTGCCAAATGAGTATCTTGGTAAAGTGTTAAAATGTAAGACTGCAAAGCAAATGTGGGACAAATTGGCTATTCTTTGTGAAGGTACTACACTGATCAAAGAAAGCAAATTATCCACAGTTGTCCAAAGGTTTGAAACATTTAAGATGAAGCCAGGAGAATCAATTGATGAATTGGATACTCGATTTACCAAAATTATGAATGATCTTGATGTGTTAGGAAGGACTTATACTGAAAGAGAAGTTAACTTGAGAATCTTGAAAGCTTTGGATGAAAGGTGGAAAATGGTCAAGATGATCATTAAAACCACACAAGACATTGATTCTTGGCTAGCAGAAACTATGTTCCAAACACTCAAGGCACATGAGTTTGAGTTAGATGAAGAAGATCCTATTACTGTGATTCATAAGGATAAGGATGCCTCTAAGGACATAGCTTTTAAAGCCTCTACCTCTAAGGGGTCTAGATCATCTAAGTCTAAGGCCTCAAGCATAAAAGATGAACTAGATAGTTCTGATCTTAGTCTGAAAGATCAGATGAGCCTTATGATCAAAAGATTTGATAGACTAAATAAGAGGTATGATAGATACAAGAGATTCTATAAGGAAACTAAGGGTTCTAGTAACAGGGACTCTTCTGTGAACAGAAGGGATCAAAACTCTTCTGAAAGAAGGGATGAGATCTCTAATGAGAACAGGAGAGATAGGAACTCATCTGATAAGAGGGATAGAAAGTATTCTGATAAGAAAGACAGGAACTCAATTGACAAGCATGACAGGAACCGAAAACATTCTCCTCCTAAAAGAACTTCTAACAATCCTGTTTGCTATAATTGTGATAAGCCAGGTCATTATGCTTATGAATGTCCTGATCTGAGTTCTGAAGATCGAGAAGAAAGGAAAGCCAGAAGAGATCGAAAATATGCCAAGGGTAAGAAGGCAATGATGGCATACAATGATTCTGATTCGGAATCAGAAGAGTTGCCATCGTCTTCATCTGACTACCCCTCTAGCAATGAAGATGAAGCCTTCATAGCAGATGATGGACTGGTAATGATGGCCAAAATAAATGATGAGGTATCATCTGCTAACTCTTTTCAATCTTGTAACAATTCTGACACTGATGAAAGTGATGCTGCTGATAGCAGTGTAGGAAGTAGTCTTCATCATTCCCAAGGAGTGACTGAAGATGAACTTCTACAAGCTAACAAAGCATTCATTGAAATTAGTGATGAGAATATATCTTTAAAGCAAGAAATCATTAATCTGAAAGAAGCTCAGTCAAAAGTAGATCCTAATATAGCTGTCATAAATGCAAGGCTATCAGAAGAGTTGTCTCAACTCCAAGAAAAGTATGCATCCATTGACAAACTATATCAGGGTATGCTTAAAACTCAAGCCAAAGAGACTAATGAATTCAATGATTTAAAGATTAAGTGTGAAAAACTTGAAGAGCGCAATAGATTCTTAGAATCTGAAGTAGTGAGCCTAGATCGAAAGCTATCTGGGATGATTAACTCTACTAGAATTAATCAAACTATCTCAGACAGATATAGAGCTCCAAATGATAAAAGTGGGATAGGTACTGATCTGCCTAGTTCCTCTACTTCAGAATTTAAGAACACTAATGGAGCTAGTTCAAGCTCTTTGCAACTAGATAAAGGAAAAGAACCTATGACTTATGATGATGATCCAAAACTCAAAGTACAGCCTAAATACATCCCTCCTACTACCAAAAATGGTAAAATGAAGAATGTATTAAGAACAGTACATTCAAGACCATACCAGAAGAGTTATACTCCTCTGACCAGATCAGATCAGTCCTGGAATCAGAAGAGACAAACTCAGAACAGTAGGTCAAGACAAGCACATGCAAGTTGGGAACAGCCTAGACCTCATTTTATAAGGCAGTCTCAGCTGTATTCAACTAAACCTAGGAGATTTGTGCCTCATTATCATAATAAACCTGTTCTTTATCCTTCTCCTTTATCTTACAATATCATTGATGAGGAAAGACCAAAGCGCATCTATAAGCCGTATGGTCCACATGCTTTTAGACCATATTCCAACTATTACAGGCATACTGATCTTACTGAAAAAGGGATAGAACCAAGGAAAGGCTATCTCAGAAAAATAGATCCTAAGTTTGCTAATAATTCTGAACTAGTTAACAAAGTACTGTTTTGTGATAAATTTGGAAGGAAACTGAAGAGGTCCCATTTATTCAAATCCTCAATGTTCATTTGGGTACCTCTCACTACTAACCCCCAAGGACCCCAATAAACAAGGGTACCTAAATTATTAAGATCACTACTTTGCAGGATCGATTGGACTTATACAAGAAAGGTGGTTCAGTTGGTGAGACCTGGTACATAGACAGTGGGTGTTCACACCACATGACTGGTACCAAGGCCTTACTTACTGACTATCATGAGAAGGAAGGACCAAAAGTCATCTTTGGAGACAGCTCCATGGCAATTACAAAAGGATTCGGATTCATCAAGAATGGAGATGTTGAAATCCAAGATGTCTCCTATGTTGAAGGTTTGAAATATAATTTGTTATCTGTATCTCAATTCTGTGACAAGGGATACAAAGTTCAGTTCAAGACCAGAAGATGTGAAATAATAGACAAAAGGACTCACAATGTTCTACTTGTTGGCACAAGACAAGGAAGTGTATACTTTGTGAATTGGAATAGTTGTCCTAAGAATGCTTGTCTTATTACTAAGTGTCCTAAAGAAAACAGTTGGCTCTGGCATAAACGCCTCTGCCACTTGAACTTTAAGATAATCAACAAGATTGCTAGAGAACATCTTGTTGAGGGCATTCCTAATGAAATCTATTCCAAATCACAAGTATGTGATTCCTGTCATAAAGGTAAACAGGTAAAGGTTTCATTTAAGTCCATTCCAACTCTTTCAACAAGCAGAGTTTTAGAACTCTTGCATATGGATCTTCATGGTCCTATCAACCCTCCTACATTGAATGGAAGAAGGTATACTCTAGTTGTAGTAGATGATTACTCTAAGTTTACTTGGGTAGTCTTTCTACACAAAAAGAGTGATACACAAACACTACTTCCAGATCTATTGAAGAGGTTGCAGGTTGAAAAAGGTCATCCCATTGTCAAGATTAAGAGTGACAAGGGGACTGAATTTATTAATTGTTACATCTCTGACTACTGTTCTAAGTCTGGCATACAGCATTTGACAAGTGCAGCCAGAACCCCTCAACAAAATGGTGTTGCAGAAAGGAGAAACAGAACACTAAAAGAAGCTTGCAGGGCCATGATTGCAGAATTCAACACACCTCAAAAATTTTGGGCAGAAGTTATTAACACAGCTTGCCACTCCCAAAATCGAAGTGCTCTTAATAAGGTGCATGGTAAAACACCTTATGAGGTATGGAAAGGCAGAAAACCAAGAGTTTCTTATTTTCATATCTTTGGATGTAAGTGTTTCATACATAACAATGGCAAAAGTAAATTAAATGCTTTTGATGCAAAAGCTGATGAAGGAATATTCTTAGGATACTCTTCTGTAAGCAAAGAATTTAGAGTGTTTAATTACTCCACCCTATGTGTGGAAGAAACACCCCATGTAGTCTTTGATGAGAATGTGCAGGACTCTGCTGATCATCAGCTCAGTAAGAAAATTGACAAATTACAGCTCCAAATCAACAATGAAGATGATGATACAGAAACATATGAATCTATACAAGTATATAATCCTTTCCTGAAAGTCCTAGATCAAGATTCTGATAAAGAAAAGGTAAAAGACAAAGGTGAGTCTTCTAAAACTTCTGATATGCAAGAATTGAATGACTGCTCTCCTATGAACAAATCTGCTGATATAAATAATACTGATCTGCATGATGATTTACATGATGTAAATGATGATGGCATTTCTGTTAAGAATAGAAGGACATGGAAGTCTGCTCATTCTACTGATCTGATTCTAGGTGATTCTAGTAAAGGTGTCAAAACTAGAAAACAATTGTTTGATTCCCAGGAAGAACCTAGTAAGTCTCTATTTTGCTGGTGTTGTTTTCTATCATCTATTGAGCCTAAAACTGTGAATGAAGCTTTAAGTGATAACAACTGGATTATAGCCATGCAAGAGGAACTTAATCAGTTCACTAGAAATGAAGTTTGGGAACTTGTTGATAGACCTAGTAATCATAATGTTGTAGACACTAAGTGGATTTTCAAGAACAAAAGGGATGAAAATGATTTTGTAGTTAGAAATAAAGCTAGATAAGTTGCTCAGGGCTACTCTCAAGCTGAGGGTATTGATTATGATGAAACTTTTGCCCCTGTAGCTAGACTAGAAGCTATAAGACTGTTCCTTGCTTATGCTGCACATATGAAATTCACTGTGTATCAAATGGATGTGAAAAGTGCATTTTTGAATGGTATACTTGCTGAAGAAGTTTATGTGGAACAACCACCTGGTTTTGAAGTGAATAGTCACCAAGTATACAGGTTAAAGAAAGCACTCTATGGATTAAAACAAGCCCCAAGAGCCTGGTATGATACACTTTCTCTATTCTTACTTGAAAATGGTTTTACCAAAGGCAAGGTTGATAGAACTTTGTTTAGAAGACAAGAAGGTAATGATATATTACTTGTTCAAATTTATGTGGATGATATTATCTTTGGATCACCCAACAAAACCTTGAGTGAAAGCTTTTCTACACTCATGCAAAGTAAATTTGAAATGTCTATGATGGGAGAAATGACATATTTTCTTGGTCTTCAAGTAAAACAAACTCCGGAAGGTATCTTTATAAATCAAGCAAAGTATACTAAGAATTTGCTAGACAAATTTGGTATTAAAACCTGTAAGACAGTTGGTGTGCCCATGCAACCTACATACAGAATGGATCCTGATGAAGGAGGTAAGGCTTCTGACCAACCTCACTATCGTGCTTTGATTGGCTCTCTACTCTATCTAACTGCCAGCAGACCTGATATTGCTTTTTCTGTTGGAGTATGTGCAAGATTTCAAGCAAACCCCAAAGAAAGTCATCTGGAAGCTGCCAAAAGGATATTGAAATATCTATAGATGATGATATATCTTTAAGTGGTTATTCAGACTCGGACTTTGGAGGTTGCAAAATAGATAGAAAATCTACTTCAGGTTCATGTCAATTCTTAGGAACTAAGTTCATTTCATGGTTTTCAAAGAAACAAACAAGTGTGGCAACTTCTACTACTGAAGCAGAATATATGGCTGCAGGTAGTTGTTGTAGTCGGCTTCTTTGGCTAATACAACAACTCAGAGACTACAATGTTGTAGAATCTAATGTACCTATATATTGTGACAGTAATAGTGCCATTGCCATCACACAAAATCCCGTTTTACATACTAGATGCAAACATGTTGACATTAGGCATCATTTTATTAGGGATCATGTTGAAAAGAAAAATATTAGAATGGAAAAGATTCATACTGATATTCAAAGAGCTGACATTTTTACAAAACCATTGGCTGAAGTGAGATTCAGAGAGTTATGCATTAGTTTAGGATTGATAGATATGGATTCTGTGTGTGTATAGAACTGTGCTAACATTTCAGGTACTGATCTTATACCAAGAGGAATATGAAGCAGAAACTAAGAGCAGTACATCAAAACTCAAAATTTAGAAGAGACAACCCTACGTCAGATCACTAGATTTAAAACAGGTAACAAGGTTAGTAAAGTGACCTTAATCCCGATGAGGAAGCTGGTAAAGCTGAGGGACACTGAGAACACACATTAAGGGGGAATCTGTGATTTCTTAAAGATCCTTTTGTTGACTCAGAACACTAAGTCACTTTAGCATAAATCTTGATGTGATCATTAAAATTAAGCATATTGTTACTAATCTGTACTGTTTTACACTAATAACTCATGAACTAACACTTCTACCAAGGTGAAACAGGCACATAAGAGGAATTCTCCACTGAAGGGGGAACTGATCTGATTACAGATTTGAAAGTCTACAAATCTGATCTGATTACAGACTATATTAGTCTACAGATCTGTTCTGATTAATAAATTGACTTGTCTACAGAACTGATCTGATTACAAAGTTTCTTTGTCTACAGAACTGATCTGACTACAAATTCAATTATTCTACAGAACTGATCTGACTACTAATAATCTGTCTACAGAAAGACTTGATTACTACTAATCTGTCTATAGAAGAGAAATAATCTGTCACAGTACTGATCTGAGGATTACTGTGCTGATAGCAAAAATTGTGGAATCAGGGAAGTTGGAACTGATCTGAGTACTACTGTGCTGACCTTATCAACTGATCTGATGCTCAAAAGGTTACTCAGCTGATCACAGTACTCAGCTGATCCAGATAAGTACATATTAATATTTTAAATAGCAAGAAAATGAAGTGAACTATTTCTGAAACCTACTGTGCTGATATGCATCAGAACAGTTTCTTTGTCTTTGAATAATTCTAAGTCAAAAACTGCTCGACTTCTAGATTAATAATAGAGATGATTAATACACTCCTCTATTTTTAACCTAACTACTCTGGTGTATTTATCAAACACAAAATGGCTCCAAGAAATAAGAATGGTATTCGAATATGAACAGTTTTTTGTTTCACGAATTTCGAGATTTAATCGCTACCATTCATCGTGAAAATAAACTCAATCCACGCCCTAGTCTGGTTTTGAATTTATCAAACACGATCACTTTTCATCTTCATCTTCCTTACGAATTCATTTCTGAAAATTTCATAACTCAAAATTACCCTATCTTCTACACCTCTACAAATGGCTATTATTAATGTTCTAAGCGAATCTAATGAAGTTATTGGAACGTTTGATTCTGGATTTTGGATGCGTGAGAAAGGCATTTTTGTAGAAAACGCAGTCTACTTTGATGGTCGACATTGTCCAGAGAATCAAGCTGTTTTAACCATGTGTGAAGAAAGCGGTCTCAGGAAATTTTTGGAATCATACCCGCTCAATGTGTATGAACCCGAAGCCGTGGAATTCTTTTTACAGCTAGAAGGTGATACCAATGGTGTTCGTTCAATATTGTCCGGGCACAAGGTCGAAATAACTCGAGAAATTCTTGAGGTTATGTTGGATTTACCACAAGGACCTGTTGACATCCTGAATTACAAAGCTGGAGAAGAAAAATAGTGTGTGAGTAGATGGACAAATGAGGAACCAGACACTCTACACAACTTGAAGAAAGCCGTGCTACCTACTGGTCTTCAATTTTTGATGGATATTGCTGGAAAGTGTTTGTTAGGGCAACATCATAGTCAAGACGCTCTATCAAATCTGAAAATTCGCATAATGGCAACAATAATTGACCGTGTTCAAGGTGATTGGCAAGGTTTCTTTCTTGAAAGACTTCTAAGCGAAAAGGAGAAGATTTTGTTCGATGAGGACTCCGAAGAGTTTTCAATCAAATCGAAATTAGGGTTTGGAAACAAGCTGAGCATTCTGTTACCTCAGATTGTTGTTAAGAAAGCATACTGGAGTAATCCCAAGAAGTTTCATCAAGGGAAATTTTTGATGAAAAAGGAATCTGTGCGTTATGAACAAGAGAATCCTTTGGTGCTACCTCTTCCAGAACTAGAAGCTCAAAAATCTGGTGCTTCTATGTACAAATCAAATGATGATCAACAAGCTCAACCAGAGAAAAGAACCAAGGCAAAGCATGATCCTATGAGTTCTGGATTAAGAAGAGGAAGGTCTGCAAAAGCCTCAGCAGAGCACACAGTCAGATTTCTTGAAACTGTGCTGAGAAGCAGCTCTGATGATCATGAGGTTAGTACTTCTAGACCTAGGGAAATTCTTGATTCTACCCCTACTCCATCAAATTCTGTTCCGGTTCAAACCCAACCCATTGATCGAGAATCAACTTGTTCTGAAGAGTCAGTACACTACTCTCCTATTAGACAGAACACTCCATCCTCACCCATTCAGAACACTTCTTTTCATACCACTCCCCATTCTAGTCCTCAACATATTCCTGCTACTCATTTTTCCACTGAATCAGTTCATGATCAATCTGCTGAGCATGAACATATACCTGCTTCTGAACCTATTGAAATCTCCTCATCTCCAGAAACTGAGGTTATTCAACCGCATTCAGTGTTTTTGATGGATTATCCTATCTGTGATAAGGAAGAGAGGATTAGGTTTAAGCTGAGAAATGCACTTCTGAAATGTTTTCATGGATTAGATGACAGTTCGATGGTGTTTGAACAACTTCTAAGGATAGGTACTTGGGTATATCTTAGAAGGGTTGGCTTGAAAGAGTTGTTAGTTGTAGCAGAAGGCATGGGAGGTTTATCTGTTTTTCATAATTGGGAACAAGAGCAGAGAGAAGCTGCAGGTGTTCAAAATTGTTCAGAATTGTTTACATTGGATTCTGTTATTCAGTTGATTGAAAGATTAACAGGATGTAAATATTCTATGGTTAACTCTACTGAGACTCATGTTGATTCTGATGTCAATTTGGGTGCTGAGGATGTTGGTGATGAAGAGTTTAATAATCAGGCGGATATGGAAGCTGACTATGAGGCTGATACCAATGCAACTGAGGTGTTTGAGAACACAGTTGTAATTGAAGGAACTGAGGTCATAGAGGAACAAACTTTGGGTGCTGATGAGTTAGATAGTACACCAATTGATGTTGATGGAAATACTGTGCTGAATGATGTTCAAGAGACAGTGAGACCTGTTCCTACTGATACTGTTCCAGATAGCTCAAGCTTTGAGATGTTGAAGAAGCTTAATGAAGAATTGCAAAGTAAGCTGGAGGCTACTTTGACACAATTTCAAGAGGCTACTGAGAAATTGGAAAAGTTATGTGCTACAAGTTCGTATGAGCAAGTGATAAATCACACAATGTCCAAAGTCTATGATCTTCATAGATTACAGGAAAAGAAATTGTCTGCTGATTTGCAAAGGAAAGTTGAGTTGCTCTTAACACCCTTGAAAGAATGGCAGGATGAAGCCAAAAAGGGGGAAGGTAAGGTCATGAAGGTCATGGAGCAAACTCAAACTCAGCAAGCTCAATTAGTTGTAAGTCAAGATGAACTAAAAGAGAGTATGGATGATCTGAAAGAAGAGATCATTAGTTTGAAAAAGAATATTGCTGATCTCAGAAATCATGGAAAATCTTCTGAAGCTGGAACTCAAATCATAGCAACTGTTGAAAAGAACATTGCTGAATCTTCATCTGGAAAAAGGAAAAGGAAGTTAGTATTGAGTGAAGATGAAGAAGAAGCTGAAGAATCTGGGAGAGTTACCAGGTCTAAGAGTAAGCTGAAGCATGTTGTTGCTAGTAGTAGGCCAAGTGATGAGAAGATGGCTGAAGCTGTTGAGAAGCATAATGAGTTGCTTGCTAAGAAGAAAGCTGAATTGTTTGAGAAAAGGAAAGCTGATGAGCAGATTAGAAAACAAAAGTTGAAAGATGCAGAAGCTGCTAGGAAGAAGTTTGATAATCGAGTGGCTGCATTAAAAAGGAAAATGAAATCTAAGTCTGCTGTTGGTATTCTTAATGAGAATTACATAGAATTTGTTATTGATGATGAACATTTGGAATACTGGAATAATCTTAAGAAGAAGTGGAAAATTGCAAATTTCATTGTGAAGAAGTTTGGTGATCATCCTACCAAGGAGGATGAGTATGTTGATTTTGAAGACTTTATGCTGAATGTTGCAAGAATCTTCTGGGAAGATGTTTTGTTGCTAACTGCTGGTGCACACATTCAGATATTATGTCCTGAAGAACCAGTATGGGAACCTCCAAGATTAGAAAATGGAGAAACTGATCTGAAAGAGGTTGGAAATATCATTTCAAAAATCATTCAAGATGAAGGTATTACAGATCACAAGCACATGCTGGAAATCAAGAATCGGATGTATTTGGCATTCAGAATACCAAATGAAGACTAAAGATGAAGGACTAAGCTCACAAGATAACGCTTCTTAACCTTATCTTTATTTTCTTCATTTTGATGTTTTTTTGTGATTATGTGATGTATGTGTAATATTTGGTTTATGTGAAACTATTCTGATGTTGAAATTGATGAACTGAGTATGGTCAACCATATATCTTTAACTACTGATCTGATTGCATTTAAGTGGTTTTGGCTTCATCAAAAAGGGGGAAATTGTTGGGATATGAATCTGTGAAACAATGTTCTAATTGATGTGTATGTTTTGATGGCCAAAAGCAACTTGAGGATAATGGTATATGTGATTATATGATTGATATAAAAGTTCTATATAAGATAAGTTTACAAATCTTAGTAAGAAATACTGAAATAAGATTACTGATCTTAATGATAACTGGAAATAAGATTACTGATCTTAATTATAACTGGAAGTAAGATTACTGATCTTAGTGTGGAAACTGAGAATGAGATTACTGATCTTATATGAGATATTTGAATCTGAGTTACTGATCTTGTATACTTACTGATCTTATATGCTTACTGATCCTATATGTAAGTTACTGATCTTAGGTGTTTACTGATCTTATTAAATTTACTGATCTGATATATGAACTGTTAGGAACTAAGCTGATGTTTTATATTGTATAGACAGCTTATAGTATAGGACTTAGAAGTACTCATCTGTATATAGTTCAGTTGATGTATAGATAGGTTTTATATATGTAAAGTTGTATTCTATTGTAATCAGCATTGTAAAGTTCAGAACAATAGATTAGGAATAGATTAGAAGAAGAAGATCAGAAGACTAATGAAGAATCAGAAGACTACTTCAGAATAAGAAGACTTCAAAGAAGAGTTGAAGAGAAGCTTAGATGATTCTGAAGAAGTGCATAACAGTTTTGGAGGACTGTGCTGATTGGCTAAGAAGAGTAAAAATCAGAACAGTAAGATACTGTGCTGATTTGGTGAAATTGAAGAATAAGTTTGGAAAACTTATTTAAGGAGTAACTTAAGATATTTGAAGATATGCTGACTTGGAATAAGAAGGAAGTTAGAAAGTCGGTTACAACAAGAAGAAGTTATGCTGACTTGTAGAATTACTAGTAGATCGAAGATACACTTGGAAGTGTAATCGATAAGATCATAGTCTTAGTCTTGGGACTTTAAGCCACAAGAAACTCAAGGAAGAGTTAATAAAACATCACAACTGGGATTGTGAGAGTGGATGTAGACTTATTGGTCGAACCACTATAAAATTCTGTGTTCTTTACTTTTCTGTTTGATATTTGTTTCATAATTGTTTAAACAAGAACAGTAGAATTTACAAAGTTATAGATCTGATTAAAAGTTGAGTATAAACTAGTAAGGTCCATTTTGTTTTGAAAGTACTGATCTGAGCTAAGTAAGCACAGTACAGTACATAAGAAGACTAAATTCCGCATTGCATATTCTGATATTTTGAAAGATTTTTAAAAGTCTATTCACCCCTCCCCTCTAGACTTTTACTAGCTTAATCAATCTTAACTCAACTTGGGACCAACAATATCCCTTCACCAGCTTTTGCATCAAAGGCATTTAATTTACTTTTGCCATTGTTATGAATGAAACACTTGCATCCAAAGATATGAAAATAAGAAACTCTAGGTTTTCTGCCTTTCCATACCTCATAAGGTGTTTTACCATGCACCTTATTAAGAGCACTTCGATTTTGGGAGTGGCAAGCTGTGTTAATAGCTTATGCCCAAAACTTCTGAGGTGTGTTGAATTCTGCAATCATGGCTCTGCATGCTTCTTTTAGTGTTCTGTTTCTCCTTTCTGAAACACCATTTTGTTGAGGGGTTCTGGCTGCACTTGTCAAATGCTGTATGCCAGACTTAGAACAATAGTCAGAGATGTAACAGTTAATAAACTCAGTCCCCTTGTCGCTTCTTATCTTGACAATGGGTTGACCCTTTTCAACCTGTAACCTCTTTAATAGATCTGGAAGTAGTGTTTGTGTATCACTCTTTTTGTGTAGAAAGACTACCCAAGTAAACTTAGAGTAATCATCTACTACAACCAGAGTATACCTTCTTCCATTCAATGTAGGAGGTTTGATAGGACCATGAAGATCCATATGCAAGAGTTCTAAAACTCTACTGGTTGAAAGAGTTGGAATGGACTTAAATGAAACCTTTACCTGTTTACCTTTTTGACAGGAGTCACATACTTGTGATTTGGAATAGATTTCATTAGGAATGCCCTCAACAAGATGTTCTCTAGCAATCTTGTTGATTATCTTAAAGTTCAGATGGCAGAGGCGTTTATGCCAGAGCCAACTGTTTTCTTTAGGACTCTTAGTAATAAGACAAGCATTCTTAGGACAACTATTCCAATTTACAATGTATACACTTCCTTGTCTTGTGCCAACAAGTAGAACATTATGAGTCATTTTGTCTATTATTTCACATCTTCTAGTTTTGAACTGAACTTTGTATCCCCTGTCACAGAATTGAGATACAGATAACAAATTATATTTCAAACCTTCAACATAGGAGACATCTTGGATTTCAACATCTCCATTCTTGATGAATCCAAATCCTTTTGTGATTGCCATGGAGCTGTCTCCAAAGATGACTTTTGGTCCTTCCTTCTCATGATAGTCAGAAAGCAAGGCCTTGGTACCAGTCATGTGGTGTGAACATCCACTGTCTATGTACCAGGTCTCACCCACTGAACCACCTTTCTTGTATAGGTCCAGTCGATCCTGCAAGGTAGTGATCTTAATAATTTAGGTACCCTAGTTTATTGGGGTCCTTGGGGGTTAGTAGTGAGAGGTACCCAAATGAACATTGAGGATTTGAATAAATGGGACCTCTTTAGTTTCCTTCCAAATTTATCACAAAACAGTACTTTGTTAACCAATTCAGAATTATCAGCAGACTTAGGATCTATTTTTCTGAGATAGCCTTTCCTTGGTTCTATCCCTTTTTCAGTAAGATCAGTATGCATGTAATAGTTTGAATATGGTCTGAAAGCATGTAGACCATACGGCTTATAGATGCGTTTTGGTCTTTCCTCTTTAATGATATCATAAGATAAAGGTGGAGGATAAAGAACAGGTTTGTTATGATAATGAGGCACAAATCTCCTAGGTTTAGTTGAATACAGCTGAGACTGCCTTATAAAAGGAGGTCTAGGCTGTTCCCAACTTGCTTGTGATTGTCTTGACCTACTGTTCTGAGTTTGTCTCTTCTGATACCAGGACTGATCTGATCTGGTCAGAGGAGTATAACTTTTCTGGTATGGTCTTGACTGTACTGGTCTTAATACATTCTTCATTTTACCATTCTTGGTAGTAGGAGGAATGTACTTAGACTGTACTTTAGGTTTTGGATCATTATCATGAGTCATAGGTTCTTTTCCTTTATCTAGTTCCAAATAACTTGTACTAGCTTCATTAGTGTTCTTAATTCCTGAAGTAGAGGAACTAGGCAGATCAGTACCTATTCCACTTTTATCATTTGGAGCTCTATATCTGTCTGAGATTGTTTGATTAATCTTGGTAGAGTTAATCATCCCAGATAGCTTTCGATCTAGGCTCACTACTTCAGATTCTAAGAATCTATTGCGCTCTTCAAGTTTTTCACATTTAATCTTTAAATCATTGAATTCATTAGTCTCTTTGGCTTGGGTTTTAAGCATACCCTGATATAGTTTATCAATAGATGCATACTTTTCTTGGAGTTGAGACAACTCTTCTGATAGTCGTGCATTTTGAGAAACTACATTAGGATCCACTTTCAACTGAGCTTCTTTCAGATTAATGATTTCTTGCTTTAAAGATATATTCTCATCACTAATTTCAATGAATGCTTTGTTAGCTTGTAGAAGGTCTTCTTCAGTCACTCCTTGGGAATGATGAAGACTACTTCCTACACTACTATCAGCAGTGTCACTTAAATCAGTGTCAGAATTTTTACAAGATTGAAAAGAGTTAGCAGATGATACCTCATCATTTATTTTGGCCATCATTACCAGTCCATCATCTGCTATGAAGGCTTCATCTTCATTGCTAGAGGGGTATTCAGATGAAGACGATGGCAACTCTTCTGATTCCGAATCAGAATCATTGTATGCCATCATTGCCTTCTTACCCTTGGCATATTTTCGATCTCTTCTGGCTTTCCTTTCTTCTCGATCTTCAGAACTCAGATCAGGACATTCATAAGCACAATGACCTGGCTTATCACAATTATAGCAAACAGGATTGTTAGAAGATCTCTTAGGAGGAGAATGATTTCGGTTCCTGTCTTGCTTGTCAATTGAGTTCCTGTCTTTCTTATCAGAATATTTTCTATCCCTCTTATCAGATGAGTTCCTATCTCTCCTGTTCTCATTAGAGATCTCATCCCTTCTTTCAGAAGAGTTTTGATCCCTTCTGTTCACAGAAGAGTCCCTGTTACTAGAACCCTTGGTTTCCTTATAGAATCTCTTGTATCTACCATACCTCTTATTTAGTCTATCAAATCTTTTGATCATAAGGCTCATCTGATCTTTCAGACTAAGATCAGAACTATCTAGTTCATCTTTTATGCTTGAGGCCTTAGACTTAGATGATCTAGACCCCTTAGAGGTAGAGACTTTAAAAGCTATGTCCTTAGAGGCATCCTTATCCTTATGCTTTTCAGTAATAGGATCTTCTTCATCTAACTCAAACTCATGTGCCTTAAGTGTTTGGAACATAGTTTCTGCTGGCCAAGAATCAATGTCTTGTGTGGTCTTAATGATCATCTTGACCATTTTCCACCTTTCATCCAAAGCTTTCAAGATTCTCAGGCTAACTTCTCTTTCAGTATAAGTTTTTCCTAACACATCAAGATCATTCATAATCTTAGTAAATCGAGTATCCAATTCATCAATTGTTTCTCCTGGCTTCATCTTAAATGTTTCAAACCTTTGGACAGCTGTGGATAATTTACTTTCTTTGATCAGTGTAGTACCTTCACAAAGAATAGCCAATTTGCCCCACATTTGCTTTGCAGTCTTACATTTTAGCACTTTGCCAAGATACTCATTTGGCAGGGTGTGTAAAATATAATTCTTAGCAAGACTATCCAAATTGTTTTGTCGCATTTCTTCAGAAGCCAGTTCTGACCTTGGTTTAGGGACCAGTGCTCCAACTGGTTTAGAAGGATCCAGAACAGCAGTGTTCTCCACCATGGTGACAATTGGTCCTTCAGTCACCACAGACACCATCAGATCATGTGTTGAGCTAAAGCTGGCGTCCATCCTAAGCTTCCAGTAGTCATAATCTGTAATCTTGAACTTAGGAAGTTTGTTCACATTAGTGTCATCCATGTTTGATTAGACAAATAGGATCAGTAGTATAACAAATAATTTTCAAGTATTCAGATAGTGACAAATATCAAGAAATAGTAGCAAGATCAGTGAGATTTCCCTCAAGATCTACAAGGTTATCAAGAAACAGCAGTCCAAAGAACTACTGCTCTGATACCACTTGTTGGTCCCAAGTTGAGTTAAGATTGAGTAAGCTAAGAAAGTCTAGAGGGGAGGGGTGAATAGACTTTCAAAAATAGGATATGAGTGGGGATGGGGCTAAGGATATAAGTGGGGATGGGGCATCGTCCGGGGTGGATCACGATAAGGACTTGAAAAGAATGAAGATGAATTTTGATGATTTGTGTGATGAAGATAAGATTTTGGTGTTTTTCAAGAAGTTGCTGAACGAATGGAATCAAGAGCTGAATGAGATGGGTGAAATGGAGAAGAGGACAGCTAAAGGGAAGTCTATGGTGGCCACGTTTAAGCAGTGTGCTCGGTATTTGCACCCATTGTTCAAGTTCTGCAGAAAGAAGGTGAGCATATGAAGTTTTCATATTCTTATGTTCATGTGCAAGTAATATGGTCGTTTTCTGTGCTCCCTTATTGTATTGGGTTTGAAATTATTTCATTGTGAACTTTTTTTTACTGTTATGCTTGGATTTTCTTTTCTCATGTGTTCTTTTACACGTTTGTTCCCTTTTAGTTTTTTTGAAACTGATTGATGCAACCTAAAGTAGGTAGTTGGTAGATTAAGTTCATGCAACAATAGTTGAAATTGATCCTGAAATAGATTTTTATATGTAGGAATATGAGGGATATTCGTAATTTGTAGCCTTGCTCTTGTGCTATTATAATAAGTGTAGGTATGCATTTGGATTTGATGAGAATGAGGTAGTTAACCTGATTTGTCTATGTTTTTCAGCCTTGTCTGCATGCTGTATAACGAAAGAATCTGAAGTTAGTCTCTTATGCTTCTAGGATAGTGGAATATGTTTGTAAGCTCTGTGAACCTGTGCTTTATTGTTGGTCCCAAGTTGAGTTAAGATTGAGTAAGCTAAGAAAGTATAGAGGGGAGGGGTGAATAGACTTTCAAAAATCTTTCAAAATATCAGAGTTTATAATGCGGAATAGTGTTCTGAATAGTACTGTTCTTACTGAGTCAGATCAGTACTTCCAGTTTTAGTTTTATACTCAACTTTTATTCAGATCTTTACTTAGTAAATTCTACTTTTCTTGTTTAAACAAATATGAAACAAATATCAAACAGAAAATAAAGAACACAGAATTTTATAGTGGTTCGACCAATAAGTCTACATCCACTCTCACAATCCCAGTTGTGATGTTTTATTACTCTTCCTTGAGTTTCTTGTGGCTTAAAGTCCCAAGATTAAGACTTTGATCTTTTCGATTACACTCCCAAGTGTATCTTCGATCTACTAGTAATTTCACAAGTAACTAGCACACTTGTTTTACAAAACACAAACTTAAAAATGAAAAGTAAAACTTCTCTTTGAGTAGCCTTTGATTCTTCTCTTCAATTCAGTGGCTCTTCTCAGATTTCTTGATCTCTTCAACTCTGTGAGTTCTTCAAATGCTCTGTAGACTTGCTCTTGATTTCTCTAAGATCAGTAATTGTTCAGTAGTAGCAGTCCTTCAGTCGTCTCTTCAAGTAGGAGATCATACAGTATTTATAGAATTTAGTATGACAGTTAGCAGTTTGTGAACTAACTCTCAACTAACTCTAAACTGTTTTTGTAACTTCTTCTTGTAACCGACTTTGTAACTTCCTTCTTATTCCAAGTCAGCATCTCTTCAAATAAATCTTCAGTTACGCCTTAAATAAGTTTTCCAAACTTATTCTTCAATCATACTAACTCAGCACAATAACTTACTCTTCTTAGTTTTACTGTTCCTAGTCAGTCAGCACAGTTCTCCAAAACTGTTCTGCACTTCTCCAGAATCAGCACAATA
Source organism: Galeopsis tetrahit (assembly GCA_963675135.1). Taxonomy (NCBI): domain Eukaryota; kingdom Viridiplantae; phylum Streptophyta; class Magnoliopsida; order Lamiales; family Lamiaceae; genus Galeopsis; species Galeopsis tetrahit. Next base: position 62,363,375 of record OY776126.1, on the reverse strand, counting down.
ACTTACTCTTCTTAGTTTTACTGTTCCTAGTCAGTCAGCACAGTTCTCCAAAACTGTTCTGCACTTCTCCAGAATTCTTCTAAGCTTCTCTTCAACTCTTCTTTGAAGTCTTCTTATTCTGAAGTAGTCTTCTGAGTCTTCATTAGTCTTCTGATCTCCATCTAATCTATTCCTAATCTACTGTTCTGAACTTTTACAATGCTGATTACAATAAAATACAATTTTACAAATATAAAACCTATCTATACATCAACTGAACTATATACAGCAGAGTACATCCAAGTTCTATTCTATAAGCTGTCTATACAATACAAAACATCAGCTTAGTTTCTAAACAGTTCATATATCAGATCAGTAAACATAATAAGATCAGTAATTATACATAAGATCAGTAACTCAGATACAAATATCAAATAAAGATCAGTATTCTTATTCTTAGATTCCATTAAGATCAGTAAACTTATCTTCAATATTTCTTAATAAGATCAGTAAACATATATTCCATATAACACATACACCATTACTTTCAAGTTGCTTTTGGCCATCAAAACATACAATCATCAATTATAACATTGTTTCACAGATTCATATCCCAACATTTATTCAGCTAAGATTTACTGGATAATGGGACTGAAGATTGGTGTGAAGTTATAGTTTGATTAAGAGAATCTAGTCGCTGACTTGTATTGCTATTTTGAATAGTGTGTACTAGCAGTAGTAGCTACATGAATACAAAACATCCTTTGTCTTGTTTACAGATTTTAGGTGGTCCTTAAGTCATCCTCAGTAGTTCAGCAAGTGAAAAAAGGATAATCATGTAAGTTAAGATGACCTGAATATGACTTTCATGTAAATGACACATTCGAATATAGTGATCTATTTTAGAAATTGCTAAACATTAAAATATATGAAGAAAGAACGTGAGAGGGTAAAGGCCGATCATACTCATGGTGGAATAAAGTGTTCATCTAGTTTTGTGGTAATTTTTATTTTGCACATGTTTAGTTTGCTCTGTGTCTCATCCATATGTGCTGTTATAGAATCTAAATTCATCAAATGCCAATATTGTTGTTATATCATCTACAGATCTACAATACTTATTTAGCACCAACTCTTATGTGTTGGCTTTATAGTGAATCGGAAATTTCTGTCAATTTTTTTCTTGAGGGAGCTCGTGAAATTGAACTTGATACTTATAGATTTTTTAAAACAAAAAATAGTTTGGGACTTATTGAAACAAATATTGATAGTGTAGAGGCCTTTTGATGCATTCTGCCTACTCTATTCGGATGATTTATCTATCAATAGAAAACTGGTTCAGTTTGAGCATGAATGATTCACATTATTGCCCTCTCCTATCTAAGTTCTTCCTGATGATATTCGTCAAGCACTAATGGTGATGGTGGAATGTTGTATGAAACGGGACTACCTATCTGGATTGGAGATTAATCCTAACACTGTAAGTCAATTTATTGATTTATTTAAATTATTATTGATTGAATAAAAATTCATATACTATATATCTAACTATATTGATTGATCGTTGTTTGCAGTTTGTCTATGCCCGTCCGCTCAACTCTTACAAAGACAAAAGAATGGACAAATGGAAAAAAGATTGGATCGGGTACCTGTACAATCGATTTTTGTATAGGTTTAATTTAAGTAGCTAGTATAACTTTTGTTGCATTTAATATATTAACTTATACATTTGTGATGATATTTAATGTTTTTTGGTGTTTATATTAATTGAACGTACGTTAGTGTGCGTTTATTTATTTAATTTTTTGGTATTTGACGTGTATAAAATGGATTTTTAAAATATAAAATTTATTTATTGGTATATAAATAAATTTGGTTTTGTATAAAATTGATTTTTAAAATATAAAATAATTATTTAAAAAAAAAATTGACTTAGACAGCGGTTCATAACCGCTGTACAAGCCCATGCGTTTTAAAAAAAAATTCACTTAGACAGCGGTTATGAACCGCTGTCCAAGTCAAAAAAAATAAAAAAATACACATAGACAGCGGTTATGAACCGCTGTCTAAGACCTCTCTTGCACAGCTTTTAAAAGGAGCTCTCCAAGTGCAATTTCACTTGCATAGCTCCCACTTGGAGAGCTCGTTTAAAAGCTCTACAAGACCATTTTTTAAAGCTCTACAAAGCCAAATGTGTAGTAGTGGCAGATTGAAGACAGAGAGAAAGAAATTGAGAAGGAGATTGAGGTGCAGATTGAAGATAAAGGGAAAGAAATTGAGAAGAGTTTGAGTGGGGTAATTTTGACTGGGGTAATTTTGAGCAAAATGAAGACATCTTTGATGATGAAGCTCATACTCAACACATTTTGGAGGTGAAGAAGGAGCTTTGTAGTGATGGAGAAGCTCTTATGGAGAATGTTGATCATGCTATCAACAAAGGAAAACAATGAATGCATATTGATGACTCTAATGATGATATGCATACCTCAGATTCTAATGAAGATTCTGATTTCATTGGTAGAGAGGAAAGTGATGAGGAAATGATAGATGATATTATTTATAAGGAGAATGTTGACAGTGGAGTTGAGTGGGGTGGTATTGATGACCACCATTCTAATTCTGATTCATCTAGTGAGGGGGAAGAAATTGACCAAGACAATGAATCTGATTTTGAGAGTCTTGGGGTATCTGAAGCTGATGAAGATGGTGATAGGCCAGATCTTCTTTTCAGGAGATCTCAAGTTGAAAACCCTTGTTTCTTCCTTGAGCAAATATTTGCCTCAAAAAAGCTATTCAAATATGCAATTACCTACCACAGTGTGAAAACAGGGAGAAGTTTGGCAATAACAAAGAATGATGGGAGGAGAATCTATGCAAGATGCAAGGCAGAGGGATGTGATTGGCACATTAATGCACTGAAGATGGCAGGTGAGGAACAATTTCAAATCAGACAATACAATCCAGATCACACATGTGCTAGGAGTTACCATGTTAAGAACGTGAAATCTGGATGGCTGGCCAAGATTTATGAGGAAGATTTGAGGGTAGAACCAAACAAAGAAGTCAGTGGCTTAAAAAACCAAGCAATGAAGAAACTTGGATGTTTCATCTCTCACAATCAAGCATACAGGGCAAAAAAGAAGGCAATGATGGCAATTGAGGGTCAAATCACATATCAATACACCAAATTGTGGGACTACTGCAACACTTTAAGGGAGAAGAATCCTGGTTCAACAATCATACTGAAATTGGATCAAACACCCACTGGTGACAAATTCTCAAAGTTGTATGTGTGCTTGAATGCATTGAAGATGGGTTTCAAAGCTGGATGCAGACCATGGATTGGTGTTGATGGTTGTCACCTAAAGGGACTTGCTCAAGGTGTGCTGCTTACTGCAGTTGGCATTGATCCAAATAATGATCCTCTTTTATTGGCATATGCAGTAGTTGGATCAGAAACTAAGGAAGCATGGGAATGTTTCTTGACCTTATTGAAAGAAGACTTCATTGAAGGAAGGGAAGATGGATACATCTTTATGTAAGACAAGCAAAAATGGTTGATCCCAGCTTTTGAGAAGGTGTTGCCTTGTGTGGAAAATAAATTTTGTGTTAGGCACTTGCATGGGAATATGAAGAAGGCAGGATTCAAAGGTGATGCATTCAATAAGGCTTTGTGGTTTGCTGCCAAGGCAACAACAATCCCATATTTTGACAGATGTATGAAAAAATTGAAAGACATAGATGTTAGATGCTTTAAGTGGCTTCAGGAGAAACCAGCTTCTCAATGGTCAAGGTCACATTTCAGCACCTTTGCAAAATGTGATACTTTGGTGAACAACATGTGTGAGATACTTAACTCTGTGATCTTAGAAGCAAGAAGGAAGCCAATATTGACTATGTTAGAATGGATCAGAGAATACATGATGACAAAGCATCAGAAGAATAGAGATAAATGTGAGAGAAAATGGGAAGGCAGAAAAATTTGTGGAAGGATTACTGCTCTCATTTACAAAGAAATGGATGCTTCAAAGGATTGTATCCAAGTGAAGTCAAATGATTTCAACTATGAGATTTCTGTTTTTTATGGTTCAAGATATGTAGTGGATTTGAGGGCTCATACTTGTGATTGCAGAAGATGGGAGTTGTCTAGTATACCTTGCAAGCATGTTGTAAGTGCAATCCTTGCTCAGAACCATGACATTGAGGATTATGTAAACCATTGTTTTTCTGTTGAGGCATATCAAGCCGTGTATCAGTTTTCAATTAGCCCAATGAATGGAGAAGAGCTCTAGTAGAAAACAGGGTACATACCACCCCTCCCTCCAAACTTTGGTAAGAAAAAGCGTGGTAGGCCTTCCATGAAAAGAAGAATGGCAACAGATGAAGGTGGAAATGAAAAAAAGAGAAAGGGTGTGCAAGTAATGCCAAGGCAGAAGAAACAAAGTCAAGGTGGGCAAGGTGGTCAAAGTCAAAGTGGTCAAGACTTACCAAAACAGAAGAGAAAGGTTGTTTGCAAGTTTTGTAAGGATGAGGGTCACATGGAAAAAACTTGTGAGTGGAAGAAGCTTGCTGAAGATTATATGGCAGAGGTTGAGGCAGAAGAAAGGGCATTGGGCGCTTCAAAAAGTATGACACAAGAAGAGAGGTCCATTACTGAGGTACATGAAGACAGGGCACCTCCTGAAGTACCTGAAGAGATGACACAAACACAAGATATTCCTCCAATTGACACACAAGAAGACCACCAAGATACTGTAAGTGTTGTATTTGTTTGAATAATATCCTTTGTTGTGGAATTTTTATACATTTTATTTTACAAAATGCAGAGCATGGTGCCAGAAGAGAGTGGTGATGAGATAATGCCCATTAGGCCAAGCACTAGGGCAGGGAGAAAAATCATGGTAAATTTTAATTTATTGATATACATGGTTTAATGAATTTGACTCAAATATGTATCTCATTATGATGTTTTGTTAATTATTTAGATGAAAAGAAAAAATGCATCATCAATGTCTTCAAAGGGCAAGGTTGGCAAGTTATTATTCTAAATTAAGTTATAATTTGGTCTTGTGTGATTTTATTTGATTTTGTGTGATTTAAACATGATCCATAATTTGAATTTGCAGAAAACATTGAGTGGGGAAAATGTTGATTCAAGCACTGCAAGTGGTGTTAAAACCAACACACCTACACCTGCATCAATGGGTTTTCATCCCCAAAATTTTATTGGTTCAGGATTGGTGTCTTCTGGAGGCACAAGTATGCAACCTCCACCATCCAACAAAATGGCTTTTAGTCCAAATACATTTATTGGATGTAATGTGAATGTGGGGGGCAGTGGTGGTTCAACAACTAACAAGGATGGAATGAGGGTGACAATTTTAGGAGGTAAGAAGTTTGTTGCAATGTCTAGCTTATTGGAGGTTGCTAATCAGAAAAAGACTAAAGGTAAGGGGGAAGGGAAAGAAGAATTAGTTAGATGGAAACTTTGGTTTATGGCTTTTGTTTATGAGACTCTGTTTTATTGATGAAACTTTGGTTTATGGCTTTTGTTTATGAGACTCAGATTGATATTTGGAATTTGTGTGGGATTTGTATTTGGAATTTGTGGGAATGGAGACTCTGTTTTTTTGTTATTTGGATGTTGGTATTATTAATGAAGATTAATGGAGACTCTGTTTTTTACTTGAATTGTTATTTGAATGTTTGTTCATGCTTATGTGAATGTGTTGGGTGACTCTATTTGATAGATAAACAACAATTTCATTGAAAAGTGCCTTGAAGTAAGACTGTTGTTGTGGTTACATTACATGCATAGAAGTAGAAATTTAGGAATACATATTAGAATCATAAACTTAGGATTACATTCACCCTATGAACTTGAACATATAGGGTAGAACACAGAATATTATTGCCATGATAAGAAAGTTCCTCTGCTTCTTTAACTCTTCAACTTTTCCATCTTGAAAGCTTACCTCTGTTGTTAGTTGGTCAGATAAGTCCTTATACATTTCCCCAGCTAGTTTTGCATTCTTCAGCTGGTTGATGAGGTCTTGATTTTCAAGCAATAGTGAGTCAATTCTCCTCACCATGCCCGGAAACATTCCTTGCCCGGCGATTTCGAGTTCATCGGCCCAAACAAAAAACGAGCATCCAACACCACTTAGTAAGTCGGAACATGTATAAAACAACATACCTTTGCTTTTTTCTTGCTTGGAAATGCACGTACGAGCCTCTATTCCACAATGGCATACCACATTTGTCGGCTTGGATGTGGAGGATGTGGACATAATTTTTTGGATTTTTTGTTTTTGTGTGGTTTGGGTGTAGATGAAGCACAATAATGAGGTTGGAGAGTGTATATATAGATGTAGAAAATTTTCCCTCCTTTTTGGCACCAATTTTCCCTCCAATTGTGTTAGTATCCAATGTTGGCGCCAATTTTCGCTCCAAAATGGAAGAAATATTAACGGGACCAAAAACGCTAACAGCTGACTGACGGCTGACTAACGGTGGGACCAAATGTGATAAAATATAACCTATTGGGACTAAATGTGAAAGTCATGGGACAAAAAAAAACGAGGGTGCGTGGCAGGTGGGACCAAAACTCCCATTTTCTCCACATTTGGTACTCCTAGATTATGTATCCAAGACAGAGCCTCACACAAACCGATCGCCTCCCCCTCGTCCGAACGATAAGTTTCGAGCCACAATGTTGTTCTGCTTAAGACGTGCATTCCATGGTCATCTCGAAGAACCATTCCCAAACCCATTTCCATTGAATCACCGAAAAAAGCTACATCGATTTTCAATTTGACAGCACTCAAAGGAGGTTTATGCCAGGTTCTAAATCTTTGTCGACCCTCATTCGATTGATTAAGTTTAGCAGCTGTAGCAGACCAATCAACATGATATTGTCTTGCAAGAAAATGAACCATCCTTGCTTGTTCACTTCTATCATTCCAGACCCTATCATTTATCTCTTTCCATAACCTCCATAACACCATTGCAAATTCCTCCGCTTTGTCATTGTTCAAACTCTTTAATAGTCAAAAAATTAAATCTGGTACTGAGGACGTCGATGTGATTTCCTGCTCCGGTTCATCACACAAAGTCGTCTGCTGCCAACACTCCCTTGCGTAGGGACATGTGATGAGAGAGTGTCAGGCTGTTTCTTGAGGATCATCACATACAAACAATAACACTTAGTTATAATGTGTCATCTCGATAACTCATTTTCTCATCTCGATAACTCTTAGTGACAAAAACCTTGCTCATTCTCCAAAGACAAGCTTTTACCTTTGGAGGTACATGTAATGTCCATATATTATTCCACCCCTTATCATTCTCGGTGTCGTTGCCATGAACGTGTGATTCAGCTAGATCATAAGCCGACCGCACTGGTGTAGTAATTTTGAAATTATCATAATCTACCAACCAAGGATGGTACCACACACTCACCTCATCTCCATCCATTAACTTCCACCTTGTGCCTCTCCTAATAAGGTCCCTGGCGGACCAAATGCTCCTCCATGTCATACTGGGATTATTGCCAATTCTAGCCTCCAAGAAATGATTTCGGGGAAAGTATTTCGCTTTGAGAATTCTACATTCCAATGCATCCGGGTCTTTTATTAATTGCCATCCCATCTTGCCAAGCAAGACTACATTAAATAAGTGTAGGTTCTTAAAACCCATGCCCCTATTTTTTCGATCACAAAGTCCGTCCCATTTCGTCTAACATAAGCCTTTAGAGATTCTATCTCCATTCCCCTACCAAATTTTATTCAACATGACATGTAGTTCATCAAAGAGCATGGATGGAAGTTCAAATACACTCCTGCAATAAGTAGGGATTGCTTGAGCTTCACATTTTATCAGCACTTTCTTCCCAGGTTTAGAAATCTTTTTATTACCTCATGCATGCAATCTCGACCACATTCTCTCACGCACATAGGCAAAAACTTCTTTCTTTTTACGACCAATTAGAGTCGACAAGCCTAAATATTGTCTAGTGTTCAACGGTTGATTCACACCAAAAATATTGGCAATGTCAATTCTCATATTCTCATCCACATTTCGACTAAAAAAAGTATCCGATTTGTCAAAATTGACGGCTTGCCCCGACATTGCTTCATACGTTACCAAAACGTCCTTTAAAGTTTGAGCTTCGTGATAGGTCGCGTTGCAAAAAAAGGAGACAGTTGTCTACAAACAGAACATGAGACACCATAGGGCTATTTCGACACACCTTACCCCCCTATGGAGGTTACCTTCTCTATTCGCCTTTCTCAAAAGAGCTGAGAGCCCTTCAGCACACAATATAAACAAATAGGGAGATAGCGGGGCCCTCTGGCATAAACCGCGTCCTGGGACAATAGGACTAACCCAACCTCATGGTCCACCGAATACATACAGGCCCGAAACCCAACCTCTGCAACATACATTCCAAATAAATCCAATCCACTCTGTCATATGCTTTGCTTATGTCGATTTTGAGTGCCACCTCCCCCACTCTACCCTTTCCTTTTCTTTTCATGGAGTGTATTAGTTGAAAGGCAATTAGAACATTATCTTGTAAGGATCTACTCGCTACGAACGCCGATTGAGCTTTATCCACCAAATTCGGGAGTGTATCCTTGAGCTTGTTGCATGTAACACTTTGGATAGAATTTTATAAATCACATTACATAACGATATGGGAAGAAGATCCTACACATTTGTCGGATTATTAATTTTTGGGATCAACACCACTACGTGAGTATCATTGAAACCCCGCGGAAATTGCCCATTCCTGAGCCAACCGACATATGCTTTATAAATTTCGTTACCCACCATCGGCCAAAATTTATGATAGAACGCGGGGTTGAACCCATCTGGACCCGGGAACTTATCCGGATGCATTTGAAATACCGTCTTCTGAAACTCTTCATACGTGAACTCCTTGGTTAGTTCAACATTGATAACATGTGTAATGCATGGTTGTGCCATTCTGAGGGCATCATCCACTTCGTTCATATCTTGGTGGCCACCCATGAAAATCTCCATAAAATAATCTCTGACTACTTCATGTACCATTTCTTTCCTCCACCCAGTTCCCGTTTCTATCTTGTAGTTTAATAATAGAATTTTTCTTTCTCCTAGTTGATGCCATCTTGTGAAAAATGAGTATTCAAGTATCTTTCCTTCAACCAATGTATCTTAGCGCGTTGTCTCCAATGAATATCCTCCCGAACAAGAAGATTGGCAAGGTCCTTTTTCTTCATGCTCTCGCGAGATGCATGGTCAGTGCGTGACTGAAGACAGTTAATGGCTTTCTCGAGATCATTCTTGTTATTTCTAGACGCCGTAGCTAAATGTCTCCCCCACAAACCCAGAGTGTCTGACATAACATGTAATCTTCCAGCGATTTCAAAGTCACGAAAACCATCCCAACTTTTCCGAACAATCTCTGGGAAATCCTTCTCTAGTAGCTATTTGTTTTCAATACGAAACACCCTTTTCTTTCGAGTAATTTCCGTCGGGCATGCATTAAAGAGGATTTGATTATGGTCTGAAACAGCTGCAACCAGATTTAAAAGTCTAACACGTGGGAACATTTCATGCCACGTTTCATTTGCCATCGCACGATCGAGGCGTTGTTCCACTAACCCATCCGACCCTCGCCCGCGTTCCCATGTGTATTTGTGGCCAATAAGATCAACATCAGAAATTCCACATGCTTCAACCGTATCTCGGAATCCCCTGAATAGGTGTGGTGGATTGTCCACCCGGCCTCTTTTATCTTGTTTATGAAGCAGGTCGTTAAAATAACCTATTTTAACCCACAACAAATCATTTTCCCTAGCAAGATGCTTTAATAGTTCCCAAGAGCAGCGACGAAGATGTCTCTCTGGTACCCCATAATAACCTGTAATCCTGTACTTCTTCGACTCTTTCTCAACTACCATATCAATGTGATTCATAGAGTAAGACAATAACGTAAACTTAAACTCCCTATTAGTATATATATAAACAAAATTAATCGAGTAGTGTAGAGTTTAAAGTTTAAAGGGGAAAAGTGAATATACTTTAAAAAAAATTGACAAAAACTTTTTTAGTGCCTCAACAATATGTGATGACTTTAGTGAATTTCAACTCTTCTAAAATCAAGGATAACAGATGGTAGAATGCGAGTGCAAACGCAACAAGTAAGGTATCCAAAAAACTAATTGCTTATTCAGCTGATTAGTTGTTCAAATATTTATCTAGTCGTGATTGTGATTAATGTGAAAATTAGAGATGTTTATCGACCTAGCCCTATAGGGTCAGCCCTACAGGGCCACGGGCTAGGGCCTTAATCGGTTCGTTCTTAATCGGTCCATCAATAGCTGAAAAACCTAACCCAAACTCTAGTGGGCCACGGGTTAAACGGGCCACTAACGGGCAATAATATATTATTAAAAAAATAATTGAATTTTAAAATTAAAATCCACATTTGGCATATCAAACAATCAAATAAAGTAGCAAAATAAATAATTAATTATTTAAGGATAGATAAATGATGGAACAAAAGTATTGGGCGAATTGCGGTTGTCGCTGATATTGGATTATGACATAATAATGTCTTACCAAATTAGGTATCTAAATATTTAACTAATGACACTAATTTTTTATTTATTTCCATGGGCCATTCAGCGAACCAAATTTTAAATGTATACACACATTATAAAAAAAAAATGCATAGCAGCTCGGGCTAGCGGGCTAGCCCGTTTTGTCCGCAGTCTAATCGGCCCGGGTAAAAAAAGCCTGGATTTAAACGGTCCTACAATCTATCAACCATAACCCTACATTTTTTAGGGTTAATTGGGCCAGCTCGTTTAACCCGGCCCGAATAAACATCTATAGTGAAAATTGCTTGAAATTCATCTGTTTAATTTGATATGATTTTATGCACTATTTACAATAAATTGACTAATTACACTTAATTTAGAGAAAAATTTTGGTTTGCTATTTTTTTTTATAGGAAAAATAAGATTTTTTAAAGCAAAACAACCCTCCCCCCTAAATACTAAAATGGATTTTTTTTGACGTGTCGTCTTCTCTTTAGTTTTGATGACGTGTTGTTTTTTCTTAATTTTGACGATTTGTCTTTTTTCCTTAATTTTGTTGATTTGTCATATTCTCCTTAACTTTTTATAATGTATCATATTTTTATAAGTGTATTTAAATGTCATTATATATGTATGCTTTATCTAGGTGTCATTATAAAGTTTGAATTGACTTTAAATTATTATTATAATATGTCAAAATATATGGTAAGTATTTACTTTCTATAACCTTAATAGTTTTAAAGGAAAAAAATATTTAAGAAATACTGAATTATTTAATTATACTAATAAATTAGTAAACATGTAATTAGATTTGTTGGTCCTGAAAGGAGTATATAACATGTGTATGGGGGGGGGGAATACACTTGTATGCAAATCTTTTTCAAACTTAACCTACACATACTCTTCTGATATGAATAACTCTTTAGAGATAATCAAAATACTATTGAGTACATAGTTGAATAACTATCTAAGGGAGTTATATGTGTGGAATTAGTGGTTGACCCTTTAGTTTAAACTCCTTTTAATTACTGAAATCTTCTTAACACTTTAACTGTTTTTTTCAGGGAACTTGTCCAAAACAGTTCTTGCACAGTTTTAAGTATATGTCTTGAAAGGTTACTTTGTGTGTTGTGTATGAATGTGTTGTTTGTATGAAAGTACTTGAATGTAAATCAACACAAAAGTTATAGTGGTTCAGAGACTCAAGCTCCTACATCCACTTTCCCTGATTTAACAGGATAATTCCTTCACTCTTGGAATTACTTGTTTTATAGTGCCAAGATGCACTTGATCAACCACACAACTCATTGGTGCCTTGATCCCTATGATATCAGAGTCCTAGTACCCTTTCTCAACTCAGAATTGCACTGTTCTTCTCTCAACAGTGAATTCCTTACACTTCTACTACAACGACCTTCTATCTCTCTTTTGGAAAGGTATAAGGGTTGAAGTTTGGTTCCAAATCTCTCTAAGCTTGTATGGATATACAATGAGGTATAGCTTAGATGAAGTATTTTTAGAAACTGTGAATGTTCTAAGAAAGCTTGAAGGCTTTGAGTTTCTTCAGCAATGTAGGTGCTAGTTGGATTACTAGTTGGTTCCTTCATTGGTTTCCACACTTCTGTATTTATAGAACAATTTGAGGATTTGCCCGTTGGAAAGACAGCCTCAAATTGCCTATTTTAGTCTTCCTTGAACTCTGCAACTGAAAGACAGTTTCTTTGAAAGTGACATGTCCTTAATTTGGGAAGTAAACGACTGTGAGCATTTTGTCTTGACTTTGAAGCACTCTTCCCAATGTCTGACTTTAGGACATCACTTCTGTTGATTGATCGTATGATAAGGACAACATTCCTTATCACTTGGACAATTCTACTTATCAAGATCAGCAGACTTGCTTATCAGCAATGTTGGCTTTGCTCTTCAGATGACTTGACTCTTTCTCTTTCCATGTATATCTCTTGATTGGTCTTTGAGCATTCATGGCTTAGGATCAGCAATTTTGACCTTATCAGCACAGTTGGGCTAGTTTTGAAAGTGTTCTGGTTCAATTGTGCTGAGACATTTTTGTTGAACAAACCTTCTGAACTTTGATATATGCTTCAGTAGACTTGGTCTTGATGATGCATTCAGCTCAATTGATCTTCAGATAGGTTGTACCATCACTGAGCTGATTTGATCAACACAGTTGTCCATCAGCAGATTTAAGGTCAATTTGATTCTGAGCCTTGAGGGGACTTGATTCTTGAGATCTTCTAAGCATGTGTTCCCCCTCAACTTGTGCATCTAAAATACTAAGAGCTGCCTAACATTCCAACTTCTCAACTAGCCTTAAGCTACATGTTCCAACATTCCTGAAACATGTTCATTTAAATCTGGCTTATCTATTTGGCATGTCTTAAGGGGTTTTGGTATCTTAATCAAAACTTCTCATTTTATTCCCAACAATTTCCCCCTTTTTTGATGATGTTAAAACCTATACAGTTTATGCAAAGGTGGCTTGACTACACTTATTACATTTATCTTCAATAGATGTGACTAAGGTCAAATTTCCTGAAAGAAATATGTTAGTGTAATCATTGTTTGATTGTATATAGGTTTAAGTCAGGCAAGTTGAGACAATGAGATGTTATCTATTGATTCATAGAAATTTCAACTATCATTTATAAAATCATAGATTATTACACGCATGATGATAGTCAAACAAACTTATCAGAGCATGAATCAGAGAAATTACATATCATTTGATCAGAGCATAACTCAGATATCATATGATCAGAGCAAAACTAGCTAAGAAAAAATATGATCAGAGGAAGTGGAACATGTGATCAGAGCAAATTCATGATTCAACAGTCTTTGAACATATTCAGCAGAGATAACCAATTCAACAATATCAGCAGCCAAGAGCAAGTACTCATCCAATTCAGCACTTAAGGCAATTAAGGGTCAGGAGAACTTAGCCAGTTTCAGAGATTGTCTTCAGGAGGTGGCACCATTCCATACTGTGCCCAGACTCTCTTCTTCAGCTCCATAGCCTCTTGGTTTGTTCCCTTAGGCCCAAGCACCGTCCTGTTCAGCTTCAGGATCTCAAAGAACTCTTGGAAAATCTTTGATTGGTCAATGAAGCCATCTATCTTGGGAGGCATGTAGATGATTGGCTTAGGGGAATTGAACTCAATTCTTGCCATGTCTGCAGCTGCAAGAAGTTGTTGGTAACTGGGTGAAGGTGGAGTTGGGATCTTCTTCATTCCACCTGCCTATGACATAGTAATCATAGACAAACTCCCTCTTAGCCTCTTCCCAGTTGTCATTCAGCTGGATTGGAACCCATTTATCCATGTGTGGATATTTGGTGTCCATTGGGATCAGCAGCCGAGGCTTCAATTTGTTTTATGTAGCCCTCTTCCTCCTTGGCTTCTGAAAGTCTTCTCTTCTTTTGTCTCTGGCTCTGTTTGCTTCCATCATCAAATCTTTCTTGAGCTCTCATCATGGCCAATTTTTTCTGAGTCTCAGCATCTTTGCCATAGCCTTCTTCAAATAGTTTTGATGGATCATTAGCCAGCACTGTGCTCTTCTTCTTTGGTTCTGCTCCAAAACCTTCTTCAAACAGTATCTCTACATTCTCTTGAGCTTCAGTAGTCTTGACAGGTTCAACAGATTTGACAATATCAACAGATTTGTCTTCTTCAACATTCTTGTCCTTTTCAGCAACTTTGGTCTTTTCAGTAGCTTTAGCCTTCTTATAAGTTGGCACTTCTTCTTCTATTCTGAACTCAGCAGGGAGTTCTAAGCTATTGGGAAAGTCAGTAAAAGTTTCTACCTTTCTCTTCTTCCCTTTAACTTTCTTGATTTGCCCTCTAGTCTGGATTCCTTCAGTAGCCTTATCCAAACCTGACACTTCTTCTCCAAGCCTTTGCTGAAGTCTTGCTCCTTCCTTCTGAGCTGATGCTACTGAGTTCTTCAGAGCAATTTCTAGTTGCTCCTCTTCATCCAAATCTTCCAAATTCTGGACTGCTTTGCCTTTTCCTTTTGTTTCAAGCTCTTTGTCTTTGCCCTTGCTTCCCTCACCATTAGTCAATGCACCTTTTGCCCTTGCTCTTTCTCTTTCCCCCTTTTTGGCAGCATCAAAACACTGGGGTTTGAGCTCACTCATGGTTGTAGCCATTAGGGACTGGGCTAGGTTCAATGTCTTCATCTCTTCAAGCAGATACATATTTTCATCATGTATGTTCTGCATTCTGTCACTGCTTAAGCTTAGAAAAGCTAGAACAAGCTTCCTTTTTTGCTCTACAACCTCTTCCATGGTTGTTTTGAGGGATTCATCAAGGTTGGCCTTGAGAAAGTCAGTGAGGTTGGCCACTGCAGATTCAGCAATCTTGGCCATCATTTCCTGGGTAAACTTCTCTGAAGCTGCTTTGACCATAGCCAGCCTCATTTCCTCTACTCTCTTCTTCTGAATGGCACTTTTCTTGCCAATAGCTCGCTTGACAACCAATTTCAGGGCCTTCACATTCTTGTTGTGATTGTCTCTGTGCAATTTCTGATCCTTTTTTACTTCCTTTGTGAAGGATTCCATGTTGGACTTGGCTTTTTGGACTTCAGTGGAGATGGTTTGCAAACCAAATTCAACTCCACTGATTCTTGCCTCAATGGTTGGTAGGACCACTTCTTCAGAGCCTATTAGCCTCATCTCTACTGATGCCAAGGTTCTACCTTGCTCATCCAAGCCTTTTGAAGTTTCAGCATGGGCAGATTCCAGTTGGTGAGTTAAGATGTCCAACTTTGCTGATTGCTCTCCAAGAATGGCTCGAGCTGAACTTGAGTCAACATGAATATGGGCATCTGTAAGAAAGTCATCAGCAAAAATTTGACCAAATGTAACACCTGTAATGTCAGAAGCACCCTCAAATTCTTTTTCATAAGACTTTGATACATCAACAGTCTTCTTCTCATTTTCAATTAGTTCTTTTCTCCCTTCAATAATAATGTCCTCACACTCAGGGTCAGGCCTCCTCTCCTCAAGGGTTTCTTGAAGTTCAGATTTGACTTCAAGAATAACCTGCCCCTCCTCACTTATACCACCCTCATTTTGTGGTACACTAACTACATTAGTTATTATCACCTCTCTATCATCCTCATCTCCCTCTGATTTTTCAGCTAATTTATCCTTTTCAACTCCTTCACCTAATCCTGCAGCTTCTTCACCCTCAACAGGGTTCAAAGAAGGCAGTTGTTGGGAGATCACAGTGCTTGGTTCTAAAGCCACTGAGTCATCCTGAATGGTTAAGAGCTGGTCAGTGTCCAACTCTCCAGACACTGATGAGGTCTTAACCAAACCAGCTTCTAAGTGGGTAGCCTCAACATCATTAAGATGTGCCTTGGGTTCAGAAGAACCTTCATTGGCAGATGCATATTTGGCCGTGTTACCATCTTTGGTCAACACCTCTGAAGATACAAAGCCCTTCCTATGGTAGGTGAGGTAATGGATTGTTGGCTGTTTGGGACCAGGGGGTTGTGATTTGTGGGATCATGAGAGTCATCATCATTAGAACTGATATGAGGGTGCTTGATCCCTTTGGAAATTCTATCCTTCTCTTCAGCAATTTTGTCTGCTACCAATTTTGCAAAAACTTCCTCATCAGTAAGGAATCTTATCTTTGTAACTCTAGCAAAATGTAGCAGTCTGCCCTCCTCAATTTGCCACCAGTTTGCACCCTTGTCTTGTATTACTTGGGCAATCTCCATGATGGTTTTATCCTTCACATCAACTAGAGTTCTCAAATCATGGAATTGCTGCTGAAGTCTTGGAAATTCAGCAAGTTGGGGGTACAAACTATCCACAGTAGCTCTGGCTCCACCTCTGAGCATACCTTCATAGGTATACTCCTCCTCATCTCCACTAGATTGGGAACTTTGGGATATAGGGGAGTTGGCTTGGGTTCAGTATGGTTGGCTTCAAGGTTGGCTTCAGGGAGATTGGGTTAGAAGGGTTAGGTGCAACAATGGTTTCTTCAGTTGCTTTTGAGAGCAATGATTCTGAAGTGGTTTTGCTTAGGGGAGTTGGCTCAAATAATGCAGCTTCTAAGAACCTTGAGTAATTTAGCATGGATGAGTCAAGAGGTGACAACAGTCTTGACTCATCTACTGCAATATCTGCTAGCACATCTATGGGTCCTCTCTGTGCAGCTCCCTCAGGGGAATATCTCTTTGTGAGGTTCAGGGGGATGATAGGTTGGTCTGGGGGGGGGGGGGTTAGGGGGTTATGTGGGTTTCAGGGGAGTTGAGCTCTTGGTGTTGAGTTTCAGGAATCTTGGACTCAGGAGTTCCAGATTCAGGGGAGTTGGTTTTGGACTTTGACTTTGACTTTGACTTAGTTCTGCTTTCAACTCTACATTCCCTTAGAGCAACTTGCAAATTCTTCTCCTCCTGAAGCTCTAGCATTTTCTCAGAAGGTTTGGCCCTTCTCTTGCTAGCTCTGGAGCTTCCACTCCCTTCCTCATCAGGGTCAACTTCCCTGGTCCTCTTCTGACTCTTTTTCTTCTTCACCACCATGTGGAACTTTTCCCTTATCTCTCCTGAATCTGAAGGCACACTAACTCCTTCTTCAGCAACTTTGTCCACTTCTACTGAAGTTGCTGAATCTTCCTCTGCAATGATTTTGGATACCTTCTTAGTTTTCACCTCCCTTACCTTTGTCCTTGGCTTCATTTTAGGCTTCTTCTCAACCTCCACTTCAGTAGGTTTGGCCAATTGCTGTCTCCTTTGCTCAGATTTCTTGGACAGTTTCCTGAACATGATTTTCTGGACTGGTAGAGGTTTTGCAAATGTTTGCATCTCAGAATAATGAGAAAACCTCTCTATCAAGAGACTTGCCCTTATGCAATATCTCAGCTTTCCCTCCATCATAACTTTCATGTGTGATTTAACCTTGAACTTTGCCTTTTCCTTCATCATCTCTCCCAAGATGAAATCCCTCCAGTTCAATTTGATGTCCTTGTCACTGTTGGGAAATCGATCCCAATACCCAATAATAGTCCCCCAACAATGTGGTCCCCAACTCTTATGGTCCCCAACTCCTTTGTGGGAAATTATTATGGGACCACATTCCCCATCTCCTTTGTGGGGAATTATTGGCACTTGTGGGTTATGGACCATCACGCTAGGAATCCTTTGATACTCCCGGAAATCTTTTGAGATGCCCTAGGGATCTTTTGAGACTCTCGGGAATCCTTTGAGACTCCTTTAAAATTACCCGGATCTATTTGGGACGTAATTTAAATATGAATTATCATAAATATAATTTCATAATTTAAACAAATTAAATCAACTAATTTATGTAATGAATGTACGGTAAAATAATTAAATCCCTAAACATGCGGAACTAAGGGATTACGTGTTTACCTTTAAATCGGAGAGATATCGTTGAGAAGAGTAACAACTTCAACCCAATTGCCTTCTCAAGTATTCCCTAAGTCCTAGTCCGTTGACCCGGTGGGAGATCTCACGAACTATTAACTCTCAAGGAAGAATTAATTTTCTCTTGTTGCACACACTGTAATTTCGAAAATTACAGATCTTTTTTTTTTCTTAGTCGCAAGAGTACCAATTTTTTTCTTCTCCTTTTATAAGAGAGAATCTATATTTCTTCTCTTACAAGAAAGAAAAATTGATCGGTCAATTTATCTTGGAATAATATAGAAATAATTTCTTGTTTCCATATATCTTTTTCCATAAATATCTCTCTCTAATTTCTTGCAACAAAATTAATCCTTATCTTTTAATTACCTTAATTAATAGACTTTTATTGGGCTACTTGAGGGGCCTTTAGGAGAATTAGGATTGGACCTCCCAATGGGCCCAAAAATCAATATTGAGCCACAACATTTTTCCAGCCCATTAATATTAATTCATTCCACTATAGATTAATATTGCACTATCCATCCTAACCCATATTACGAAATATGGCTCCCGGTTATTATTTCCCGTGTTTAAGATTCAATGTCCATCAATTAATTTAAGCTACTGAATGCTTTAATTAATTAATATCTTTTATTCCTCGGAGTAAGGACAGCTCAACATTATTATCATATCGGAAATAAATTCCACTGATCAGATTTGATATGATAAACCTTCTGAGCCCACCAAGGGGACATAATCAACTTGACACTCCAAGACACGATTCTCTGTATTAATTTTGGCAATCTGTCCTGTAATTAATAATATTGCCCAATATACAAAGTATTGAATCAAATTGATTCTTTACCCATAATAAATCAAAGCAATACTTCTTAACTACAGACAATCCCATTTAAGTGACAGATATTAAGAAATCAACAACCACTGAGGTCTAATTCTTCATTCCTTAAGTCAGTCTAGAAAAATTACCTCTCTGTAGGTCCTATTCAGCACATCATAATGCACTAGTGTAATCTCTTGGTCAAGATAAACCGATCCGAGCCTTACACCTCAACTTCTATCAATGGATTGTTCAATTCCATCTAAGTTGTGAATCAATTGTACTTATATACAAGGAACTGAAAATGTGATCTTCTGTGATCTTCTACACACCACATTGTCTACAATGTAAAATACATCTGAACGTTTATGCAATAAATAATTAACATTCATTATATTTAAAGCAACCAGTGATAAAAATATTATTCTCATTTATAAGTGCAAGAATTAGTTTGTATACATAAGTAGCACTAAAAGCATACTTGCCAGTATAACCCTAACAGTCACTAGCATCAATCACTGCAGCCATGATACTGATTCTTGGTGCACTTACTTGTTCTAAGCTTCCAGTGTTGCTTAGCAAGCTCTTTGTGACCACCTCAAAGAGATTGAGAAACTCAGGCTTGAGTGTTTTCTTGTGCTGTGTTGAGGAGATAGGGCCTGGAATCAACAACCAATCTAGAGCAATTTCTTGCTCATTTCCATAACTTTCTAGATTCCTTCCTTAGGCAATCCAAATGCACCTTCCAAGATCCTCCATATAAAATTTGACTCTGTGAGACTTCTCCTCTTTATCTCCTTTAGCAACATATGTCAACCTAGTTGACACCTCTCCTCCACTGGCCTTTCCTTTCCATTTGAGGAAAGCAAAGAATTATGCCATATACTGCTCTAAGCAAGATCTGGACTTGCTTTCCATGAACTTATGCAGGCCAGCTCTTCTTAGCCATCTTAATGTTGGCGTGATTTCTGGAGCCTCACTCTCAAATGAGACTATAGGTTCAAAGATGAGGTTGGCTTTGTTACTGAGATAGTTGAAATCAACATCCAGTTCTTTGTTGGAGAAATCCACCATCATCTCTGGTCTAACTTTGGGTGCCATTGATAGAGCAGTAAGAAGTTTTGAGAGAGTTTGGAAGATTAGGGTTTCAAGAGTGATTCAATGCGTGGGGAAGAAATAAAAACTTGGGGGCTTCTTAAGACTTAGAGTATATTTCAAAAGGAATGTTTGTCATTGAGTAGGTAAGTCTTAAGGTAATTCAAAGTATTGAACGGCCAGGATTAATTTCAGGGGAGTTGGCCAAAAGCTGATCCAACGGCTGAAATTAATGGAACCGTTTTGAAAACTGATTTGATTCAAAACGTGGGTGGAAGTTAATATTAGTTAAATGCTGGGGGGTTATCAAGGTACCTAGTGGCTTGAAATGTTTAATGCAAACAAGAGTTAAATCTGGACATTTAATGCTTTGAAAGTGACTTTTTGGGTAGGGGACAAATTAAATCTTTGAAAAGGTGATGGCTTAAAAGAGGAATAGGACAGCCATCAAAATAGGCAATGATTACCCAAAATAGGTGCTTGTCAGACCAAGATTTGATTTGATAGCCTAGACAACTTATCTGACCCCACATGGACAAGTGTCCTGAACTCTTGTGGACAAGTGTCCTGAACTTCCAAGGACAAGTGTCCTGAAGTGAGCTCTGCTCAACTTCTCTAAAGATATTAGGGTCATTTCTTCTGTATTTCAGTAGACTTGACCAGGTCTGCTGAAGATCACTTTCAGTTCCCCCTTGATTGTTGAACTCCATTGGGCTTACTTGTCCCAATTCTGCTGAAAGTTCCAAGAATTTTGCTTCAGCAAGTGGCTTTGTCAAAATACCAGCCTTTTGGTGATCTGTGTGAATTTTCACCAATTTGATGTCCTTCTTCTCCACATGGTCTCTAATGAAGTGATTCTTGATGTCCACATGCTTGCATCTTATGTGTAACACTAGATTTTGTGAGATTGCAATGGCACCGTTGTTATCATAGAAAATTGGTACTTCAGTAGAGTTGACATTGTAGTCTCTAACTTGTTGTCTCAACCAAAGTATTTGAGCACAACAACTTACAGCTGCAACATATTCAGCTTCAGTAGTGGAAGTGGCCACAGTGTTTTGCTTCTTTGAGAACCAAGAAATGAGCTTATTTCCCAAGAATTGACATGTTCCTGAAGTGGACATCCTATCAATTCTGCAACCTCCATAATCAGCATCTGAGTATCCACTTAACTCAATGTTGTCATCAGCAGGGTACCAAAGGCCTAAGTTCTCAGTGCCTTTGAGATACCTCAAAATCCTCCTAGCAGCCTCTAGGTGGCTCTTCTTAGGATTCGCTTGAAAACCTTGCACATACACCTACTACAAAGGTGATGTCAGGTCTGCTGACAGTGAGATAGAGGAGGGAACCAATGATTCCTCTATACTCAGTAGAGTTGGTTGGAACACCACTCTCATCAAGATCCATCTTCCAATTAGTGTTCATTGGGATCCTCACTTGCTTGCTAGTAGCACACCCAAATTTCTTGATCATTTCTCTGGTGTACTTAGCTTGATTGATGAAGATTCCTTCTTTTGATTGCATGACTTGAATACCCAAGAAGAAATTCATCAATCCCATCATTGACATCTCAAATTTGCTCTGCATAAGCTTTGAGAACTTTTCATGTAGCTTCTCATTGGGGGATCCAAATATGATGTCATCAACATATATTTGGACAAGCAGGATGTCATCTCCTTCACAGATTCTGAATAAGGTTCTGTCTACTGTCCCTTTGACAAAACCATGATCCAATAAGAACTGTGACAGTGTATCATACCAGGCTCTTGGAGCTTGTTTGAGTCCATAGAGAGATTTCTTCAATCTGTAGACTTGGTTTCCTATTTTAAAACTAGGTGGTTGCTCAACATACACTTCTTCCTTCAACACTCCATTCAAGAAGGCACTCTTGACATCCATTTGATAGACTTTGAATCTCTTGTGGGCAGCGTAGGCTAAGAATAGCCTTATTGCTTCAAGCCTTGCTACTGGAGCAAAAGTCTCATCATAGTGAATGCCTTCTGATTGACAATAGCCCTTGGCCACCAATCTGGCCTTGTTTCTGACTATCACATCATTTTCATTCTTTTTGTTCTTGAACACCCACTTGGTTCCAATAACATCTTGATGTGATGGTCTGTCAACCAGCTCCCAAACATCATTCCTTGTAAACTGGTTCAGCTCTTCTTGCATCCCTGTTATCTAGTTTGCATCTTGAAGTGCTTCATCAATATCCTTTGGCTCATGTTCTGATAAGAAACAACAAAACAGAGCACTTTCACCATGAAATCTCCTAGTTTTGACTCCTACACTTGGATCACCAAGTATCAGTTCAGTAGGATGGTCAGTAAACCAAGTCCTTCTTTTCCTGATCCCTTCAGTAGAGTTGTCCTCTATTGAGGTTGAGTCACTAGGATTATAAAATTCTGGGAAATTTAATGCAGGATCTAACTCAGGATCATATTCAGGGGTGTTGTCCTCAATGTCAGGGACATTGGCATTTTCAACATTTTCATTTCCCCCTTGAATATTTAATCCATTAACTACCTCACCAGGGCCTGCTTCTTCATTGGTAGTTGGTACCTGATTATGAACTGGGATTGGGTCATTCAGTTCATCATTTCCTTCAGTGGGGTTTGCCTCAGGAATGTTGCCTTCAGGATTGTTGTCCAGTCTAGTGATTTCAGGAGGGTTGGTCTGGACAACATCTATGAACATTGTATATTTGTCTTTTAAGCTCAATCTGGTTGTCCTTTGTGTGATTTCATCAGTATCCAGGTTCTTATTCCTGATCTCAAGGATAGACTCATCAAACACAACATGAGGTGTTTCCTCCACAATAAGAGTTTTACAATTTAGACTCTGAAAGCTCTACTGATTTGAGAGTATCCAAGGAATATCCCCTCATCAGCTTTGCTATCAAAAGCTTTCAACTGCTCTTTCCCATTGTTGTGAATGAAACACTTATAACCAAATATGTGAAAGTAAGATACTTTAGGCAATCTTCCTTTCCAGAGTTCATAAGGGGTTTTGCCTTGGCCCTTAATAATCAAACATCTATTCTGAGTATAGCATGAAGTGTTTATAGCTTCAGCCCAAAACCTCTTAGGTAGATTTGAATCAGCAATTAAAGTTCTAGCAGCTTCCTTAAGAGTTCTATTCCTTCTTTCTGCTACCCCATTCTACTGAGGGGTTCTAGTTGTTGAAGTTTCATGGGCTATTCCATTTTTAGTGCAATACTCATTGATGTATGAATTATGAACTCAGTGCCCTTATCAGATCTTATCTTGATAATATTAAGGCTTTTCTCATTTGACAATCTCTTTAACAGTTCAGGGAGTTTGACTTGTGTTTCCTTCTTATTAAGGAGAAATACTACCCATGTGAACCTAGAGAAGTCATCTACTACAACCAATGTGTATTTTCTTCCATTTATGCTTGCAGGGTTAATTGGTCCAAATAAGTCCATATGTAAAAGTTTAAGTACCCTTTCAGTAGATATGACTGGTTTGCCTTTGAATGAAGCTTTAATCTATTTTCCTTCTTGATGGTTTACAAACATGCTCTTTAATGAAAACTTCATTAGGCAGACCTTTAACTAATGCATTTCTAGCCAGCTTGTTCATGGATTTAAAGTTCAATTGGTTTAGCCTTTTATGCCATAACCAACTTTGTTCATTTGAGCTTTTGGCAATGAAACATGCAGCATCAGTAGACTTGTCCCAGTCAGCAAAACACACATTTCCTTTCCTAGTTCCAGTTAGTAAGGTTTGTTGAGTGTTATCTTTGATTAAGCACTTATTACTAGTGAACTCAACATTGTATCCTTTATCACAGAATTGACTTATACTTAGGAGATTATATTTGAGACCAGCCACATAAGATACATTGGATACCTTGACATTACCAATTATTAAGGTACCATAACCTTTTGTAGTTGCTTGTGAGCAGTCTCCAAATGTGACATTTGGGCCTTCTTTTTCAATGCCTCTTCTTCCCCGGGTAGTCTGCATGCGGGGGCGGTCTTCAGGACCTTCAGGGGTTTCTTCGTGGCTGCGGTCGCTACTAAGGTGGGTTGGGGCCTCCCTCTTGAGGCTGAGTTGGCAGCGGTACTTATGGCCATCAAGTATGCACATGATCAGGGATGGCGCTTCCTTTGGATTGAGTCGGACTCGACACTCACAATTGATACTTTTAGGAGCACAAATCCCTATATTCATTGGCGTCTGCAAGGCCTTTGGAGCCAGGTCCACCCTCTTACGCATGACATGCACATCAAATACTCACACGTCTTCAGAGAGGCCAACCAGGCGGCGGATGCTGTGGTCAAGACTGGCCTTGATTGTGTCTGGAGAGGCTACCCCCCGGACTTTTTACTGTCATTTCTACATAATGATTTACATACTATTTTCTATAGATATTGACTTTTAGAGGAGTGTACATTTTTCCTTGATCTGGGTTTTATCCCTAAGGAGGGTTTTCCCAGACAAGGTTTTAATGGCACTCCGGCCTCTGGCTCGACTTGTGAGCTTATGGTCCTAGGTTTTCTTTTCTTTTATATATCTAGCTTTTATTGTCAGTGAGGAGGTTCTTGTTCCCAGTCATGTGCCTTGAACATCCAATGTCCAAGCACCATGCTGACTTTTTGTTCATACTCCTCAGCTTCTTGTGGCCCATAGGTACCTGCAATTATCAAGCTTTAGGTACCCTTTGAATTTTGGGTCCTGAGAGGTTAGCTGTACCTTTATGAACCCAAACTTGCCTAATTACCCTGATTGATTCAAGGTGGCTAAGTTGTTTTCCTCTAGCATCAACATACGCAGTTTTTCCCTTAAATGCCTTTCGGAAAGGGTGTGTGAAAGTGTTGACTCTGTACGTTTTAGGAGAGTTGTCATTTCTCCTGAACTTATGAGTTCTTTGTGCTGCTTGAGGGAATCTTTGAGGATGGGCATATATATGACCATTACCCTTTGGCATGAAGAGTTTTGGTTGTCTCATTTTATTGTACCCATAAGGAGAGTTGACCTTAGGTCTGTTCAACTGAGGTTTCCTCAGGGGAGTTGACCTAGACTGAACATACCTTGGACAACTTCTCTGAATGTTGTTCAGATGAGTTACCCTTCCATTGGGTCTATTCTGCTGAACACCATTCCTCTTGTATTCAGGGACTTTGGCTATTTCCTTAGGTATGGGCCTTTTTCCCTGAAGTACTTGAGTGGGCACTTCTGGCTTTTTGCTCTTTCCTTTGTTCAGTGGCTGAATTAATTCATTTTCAGCTTGTTGTGCCACTGACTTAACAAAGACTCTCTTAGTGTTACTTGTTGAAGCAACACTAAGACAAGGTGAAGATTCAAATGGGTCATATCCTAACTCACTCTTTTGAGCCTTAGGTCTTTGAAAGCTCTGAATTTCCTCTATTGCCTTAGAGGATTTATTCATAGCAGACACCTTAATTCTCAGGCTCTCTTCACTTGATTTAAGAATATCATACTCATGTGACAGGTTTTCAAATTTAGCTTGAAGAATTTTAAGTTCAAAATCTTTTCTCTTCTGAATAAGCAGTTGATCATCAATCTGCTTTTGTTGGTCAACTATCCTGAGAGAAGCTTCATCAAGTTCTCTCAAGACTTGTTGATACAACTCAGTAGACTTGACATCAACTACTGCTTCAGAAGGTTTTGCAAGTTCAATGGACAACCTTTCATTTTCTCTCACACAGTTATCATGAAATTCTTGTAATCTAGTGAAATCTTCCATCAACTTTCCAAAAGAAAGTTTCAGGTTGACCTCACTAGTGTTTTGTGATAGAAATGATGGTGAGCTTGAAGTAGAAGATACCTCATCATCTTCTATGGCCATGTTGCACACATCATCATCATCACCGTTTGAGAACAGTCCATCATCAGAAGAGTTGAAGCTTTCAGCACTTTTAGACTCATCACCAGCCATCATGGCTTTTCTATTGGTGAACTTTTTGTCTCTTTTAGCTTGTCTCTTCTCTCTTTCCTTGGAGCTGAGTTCAGGGCAGTCATATTGAAAGTGCCCCTTCTTCTTGCAGTTGTAGCACAGGTCTTCATCATCATCTTTCTTTGATTCATCTCTTCTTCTAGATGATGAAGGTTCAACTCTGTTGGACTTTCTCCTATCAGAGTATTTGTCCTCTGATCTTCTTTCTTCAGGACTTTTGTCTTCATCTTGGGCTTTAGGAGAGTTGTACCTTCTCCTGACTTTGTTGTCTTGGTAGAATTTCTTGTATCTACCAAACCTTGAGTTGAGCTTGTCAAACCTCCTAGCCATGAGGTCCATTTCTTCCTTCATCTCAGCCTTGAGACTGGCTTTGATGATCTTGGAGTGGGCTGAATTTCTGGTTCAGCAGCTTTGGCTTTGAAGGCCACTCATTTGGTTGGTAAGGAAGGTTCCTCGGCAGGCTTTCTTTTGTTGAGGTCAAACTCATAAGCTTTGAGTTCTGAGAAGATTTGTTGCATGGGCATGGTGGAGAGATCTTTTGTATTCTGCATCATCACAAAATATACATCCCACTTTTGAGTGAGACTTCTTAGGATCTTTAGTGCAACTTCTCTCCTGGAGTACACCTTGCCCAATGAGTTGATTTCATTCATGATATCAGTGAATCTACCAGCAAACTTGTCAATGGACTCCTCAGGTACCATTGTGAACTGCTCAAATTTCTGCACAGCAACTTGGAGCTTGTTCTCCTTGATTTTATCTGTACCCTCACACATTTCAGCAAGGGTGTCCCAAATTTCTTTGGCAGTTGTGCAGTGGTAGACTCTCCCCATTATTGCATCATGAATTGTTTGGTAGAGAGTGTTCATAGCTGGATAATTGAGATTATCTCTTCTTTTCTCCTCATTGGTGAGGTCATCTTCATCCTTGGGGATTTCCTCCCTTATATCTTCCCTTTGGGCTTCAGTAATTCTGGGATTAATTTGAGTGAATACAAATGGTCCTCTTGTAATCACTCTCAGCATATCAGTGTGGAGGCATGCAAGATGAGCTCTCATTCTGATTTTCCAGAAGTCATAGTTCTCAATTGAGAACATGGGAAGATTGTGATGAGATATGTGGTTGACTGGATCAGGGGCCATGTTGTTAATGCCTTGAACAGCATCATGAGAAACATCATTGTTGTTGTTGGCTATATCTCAGACAGGAAATTGTTAGACAACATAAATTAAGATTTCAGAAAGATCAGTTCAGAGACCACACTAAAATGTGCATTTGAAAATCAAAATGGATTTTCAGAAGCAGTGGTCTTTGAACCCCTGCTCTGATACCACTTGTTGGTCCTAAAAGGAGTATATAACATGTGTATGGGGGGGGGGGGAATACACTTGTATGCAAATCTTTTTCAAACTTAACCAAAACAGACTTCAGTAGGGTTGTCCTAGGCAACTCTTCTGATATGAATAACTCTTTAGAGATAATCAAACTACTAAGTACTATTGAGTACATAGTTGAATAAATATCTAAGGGAGTTATATGTGTGGAATTAGTGGTTGACCCTTTACTTTAAACTCCTTTTAATTACTGAAATCTTCTTAACACTTTAACTGTTTTTTCAGGGAACTTGTCCAAAACAGTTCTTGCACAGTCTTAAGTATATGTCTTGAAAGGTTACTTTGTGTGCTGTGTATGAATGTGTTGTTTGTATGAAAGTACTTGAATGTAAATCAACACAAGAGTTATAGTGGTTCAGAGACTCAAGCTCCTACATCTACTTTCCCTGATTTAACAGGATAATTCCTTCACTCTTGGAATTACTTATTTTATAGTGCCAAGATGCACTTGATCAACCACACCACTCCTTGGTGCCTTGATCCCTCGGATATCAGAGTCCTAGTACCCTTTCTCAACTCAGAATTGCACTGTTCTTCTCTCAACAGTGAATTCCTTACACTTCTACTACAACAACCTTCTATCTCTCTTTTGGAAAGGTATAAGGGTTGAAGTTTGGTTCCAACTAGATTGAGATATCCTTTACAATGAGCTCAGTGTAAAAGGAGAGGATATCTCTCTAAGCTTGTATGGATATACAATGAAGTATAGCTTAGATGAAGTGTTTCTACAGCTTAGATGAAGTGTTTCTAGAAACTGTGAATGTTCTAAGAAAGCTTGAAGGCTTTGAGTTTCTTCAGCAATGTAGGTGCTAGTTGGATTACTAGTTGGTTCCTTCAATGGTTTCCACACTTCTGTATTTATAGAACAATTTGAGGATTTGCGCGTTGGAAAGACAACTTCAAATTGCCTATTTTAGTCTTCCTTGAACTCTGCAACTGGAAGACAGTTTCTTTGAAAGTGACATGTCCTTAATTTGGGAAGTAAACAACTGTGAGCATTTTGTCTTGACTTTGAAGCACTCTTCCCAATGTCTGACTTCAAGATTCACTTGATCAAACATGGACATCACTTCTAATGATTAATTGATCATATGATAAGGACAACATTCCTTATCACTTGGACAGTTCTGCTTATCAAGATCAGTAGACTTGCTTATCAGCAATGTTGGCTTTGCTCTTCAGATGACTTGGCTCTTTTTCTCTTTCCATGTATATCTCTTGATTGGTCTTTGAGCATTCATGGCTTAGGATCAGCAATTTTGACCTTATCAGCACAGTTGGGCTAGTCTTGAAAGTGTTCTGGTTCAATTGTGCTGAGACATTTTTGCTGAACAAACCTTCTGAACTTTGATATATGCTTTAGTAGACTTGGTCTTGATGATGCATTAAGCTCAATTGATCTTCAGATAGGTTGTACCATCACTGAGCTGATTTGATCAGCACAGTTGTCCATCAGCAGATTTAAGGTCAATTTGATTCTGAGCCTTGAGGGGACTTGATTCTTGAGATCTTCTAAGCATGTGTTCCCCCTCAACTTGTGCATCTAAAATACTAAGAGTTGCCTAACATTCCAGCTTCTCAACTAGCCTTAAGCTACATGTTCCAACATTCCTGAAACATATTCATTTAAATTTGACTTATCTATTTGGCATGTCTTAAGGGGTTTTGGTATCTTAATTAAAACTTCTCATTGAAAATTAATGAGTTTATGCATCACTTTTCAATATATCCACCTATAGAGAGTTTTGTGTGACAACATGTCCCTTTCAAGTTTAGACGATGCGTCAGTTATATAATTAATAGAATATGACGTGTCATGATTTTGAAGAGTTGTAATGTTTAAAACAAAGTGACATATAATTATTTTATTGGTTGAAAAAAGATATCTGACATAAATATTATGTGTTGGTTGAAATTTAGTTTAGAAAGAATAATTTACTTAAAATTATTAAGAGTTGTTTTCATATTTACTAAAGATTATATCGAGAAAATTCTCTGTTTCATTCCGTTATGTTTCTCGAATTTTTTTATTTGAATTTTATTTTTTAAAATTATTTAAATATATAATATATTATGAATCTTTGTTTTTATTAACAATCTGCGTAATGCGAGAGTGCTCATCTGATCTCAATTATACTACGAAGTCAATTGTAGGAGTGAAACGAAAAATAAGATCGAAATGAGAAAAGATTTAAGGTGAAAATTATCCTGGCTTAACAATAACTTTGCACGAACCATGTAATTAATTGTTTGGCTCAACTACTCTTGCAACCCACTTGAATTCCAAAGCAAACTCATGTTGACTACTACATGGAAGCAGCCCACATGCGTGGATAAACACCAACCAAGCAGCTGAAATTTTTAATAGGGCGTGGGTTATTTGTCCCAACATGAATATTAGATATACTCCACATGCACGTACCCCTTGGACAGAAGATAGATGCACTCCTTCCAAATTACCTATTATACCCCTTTCTTCCTAAAATTTATTTGGATACATATACCCCTAAATCCTAATTTTATTTTCATTAGTCTCACCTTCTTCCTCACCAACACCCCCACCGCCGCCCCCTTCAACCCTACGCTGCCCCCTCTTTTCTTTTCTTTCCTTCTTCTACAAATATGACCGCCCCTCCTCCTCTCCCCCTCCCCAACCCACCCAGTGCGGCCGCCCCCTTCCTCTCTTTTTTTTCCCCTTCTTCTGCACAACCAGCACCTCCCGCCGACCACTACCCCATCTCACGCCGCCTCCATTTTGCCTTTTCTCCTCCACTCGCGCGCAGGTAGGGTTTTCTGATTTTTTTTTTCGACAAGAAATGTATATGGTCGACAATTTCTTGTCAAAAATCTTAATTTTTAAAAAAAAAAACATCTTTCGTTAAAATGTTGTCGACGAGGTGTTTTTCGTCGACAAATTATAGTCGACGATATACTCTATGTTCGACAAACCAGTGTCGATCGACACTGGTTTGGTCAAAATATTCTAATTTTTTTTTTAGAATTTCAAGTTTTTATTTTATGAATATATTTTGGGTGGGGTAACGCCGGAGGTGATGGTGTTAGGGTTAATTGCAAATTAAATCACCACCTTTCACTTAATTGTAATTTAATATAAACTTTTGAATAATTGCAAATAAAATCATCACCTTTAAATATTGTTGCAATTTAGACTTATATACAATCTTATTTATGCCCGAATTTAACGTTTCGAGATTAGATTGAAATAAAAAACAATCTTGTTTTATTAAGGAAGTGTCACATCAGCTAGCCACGTTAGATTTAGGCACAAATTAGACTATCAAAAAGTTTAAATTGCAACAACTTTTAAAGGTGGTGATTTTATTTGCAATTATTTAAAAGTTTAGATTAAATTGCAATCCAAGGAAATGTGATGATTTTATTTGCAATTAACCCATTTAAGCGACTGGCTGCAAAATTAGGATTAGGGTTTTATGCAAAATTAAGATTAAGATTTTGAAAGGAAAAGCGTATGTATCTATCATAGGACAAATATAAAATATTACATACATCTTTAATTAATAAATTGAAGGGAAAGTAACATTGTTGAAGGGACAAATAACCCACACCTTTTAATAGTTTATGGGCCTACGCCCATTTCACTATCTCAAATTAATCAAGCCTAGGCCCATTTCATCAATTTAGGACTGACACAGACACTCCATTTAGAGCCGAGGGCCAGTACGGGAGAATGGGGACAGACACAACAAAAGAAAAAAAAATCCACTCATCCTCTCATCCCACACTTCACACAATAGAGTAGATTAATTTAATTTTACTTTCTTAATTTAGTACTTATTTTAAATTTAGTATTTCATTTTAATGTAAGAATTCACGCAACACAGGATATTTGTGGTGATATTTTTTATTTATTTATTGTATTATTGTTTATATTTATAAGTTCACTTTTATTTGTTAATTTAATTATTGGCTATATTTATTGTGTTTGTGCGTTCGAATTTATGATAAAACATATTTTTACCTTGATTTTGATTGTTTGATTATATTAGTGGTGTATTTATTAAATTATTGGGTATTCATTTGATCAATTGCATGATTCAATTATTAATTCGTATGTTGATACATAATTGTCGCAACGAGAGTTGGGTATTTGTATTTGATCGTATGAGTGAGGGTTGAGATAATGCTATTTGAGTATATATTGGTTTATCACAAAAGAGAGTTGGGTAAAATCATCAAAAACTCTATTAATTTACATTAATTACTTGAATGAAGATTTAGATAATTCCCATAAAAAAAAGATTTAGATAATTAGTAAAGAGATTTATAGGAGCATGGACTTTAATATGCAAAGTGGAAAAACATGATTAGGGATTAAAATAGATAGATTACCTTAGAACCCTCTTGTTGTGTGACTATCTGAGTAGGAACGAGTGTATTCATCCTCACGATCTTAGGTGCATAATTAGACACATTCCTAGTGATTAATGCTCTTTTCAAACACCAACAAAAGAATTAGACGTTCAAGTTAGGTTTTGAATCGATTTTCACATAATGAAGAACACGCGAACACTCCCACTAATTATTTGGAATTTGATCATCATTATACTTGCTTTTCTTTATTAGTACTCGTAGTATTTATTTTGTTGAATTTGCATATATTTTAATCGCTCAACCATATTTTATCAGTATAGTTACGTGTCAACGTATAGCACTAAGACTACACTAGCTAACTAGTCCCGTAGATCGATAATTTAACTGGGCACTTACCATTATTACGAGTGATTCAGGTGAAAATTGCATGATTTTCTTGAGCATTTTAATTTTAATTTAATAGAATTTCATGTTGTTTTTACTCATTTTTAGCTAATTACACTTGATTATGAGAAAGGTAGTGGTTTGCTATTTTTATAGGTAAATTGAGCATTTTTAAAAGTAAAACACGTACCTAAATTTAGTGAAGTCAAGCAAAGGAAGAAATTGAAATCGAGAGCAAAACGAAAGAAAAAATAGAAGATGAAAATTTATTTGGGCCATGGCCCATTTAATTAATTGCAGCGGCCCATATTCATCAAGCTAATTGGAGGATTAATTTTGGGCGCGGTTATACACACACACCGACCTATTGAGGACACCCACGGGATGAGTACACATCGTAAGTTGAGGACACGCACGTGGAAAATTCCAAAATAACATTGAACACCTTAAAACCCTAATTCTACCTCATTTCTCTTATTTCACTCGTCGTACACCCACCTTTCTTCCTCCCCTCTCACGATGCGTCGGCCCCTTCGCCGCGCCGCCCACCTCCCCACGTCGCCGCGAGTGCCCCCGCCCCCACTGCGACGCATCCACGCCCCCGCCCACCTTCTTCGCGACTCCGCCGCCGCCCACCTTCTCCGCCGCTCACGCACTCAGGCGGCCTCCACCGCTCGCTCGCACTCAGGCCGCCTCTCCCCCTCCTCTCTCCGCCTTGCTGCCGCCCGTAGTTGTTCGCACGCCACCGCCAGTTTTTTGAAGAAAGATTTGGGTTTTTTTACAGACCGCTAGATCTGCTTCATCCGACCCCAGCCCTCGCCGTTCGCAATCCCCATTTACGGTAAGTTTAGGGTTTAGATGTTAGATTTTTGGAAAAAAATTAGGGTTTTTACAAATAGAATTTTTTTTACTGATGTTTAGGGTTTTTTGAGTTCATTGATTTTTTTGGGACAATCTGGTTTTGTTCAAAAAAAAAAATACATGTTCGAAAAAAAATTCTTGTTCGAAATTTTTTTTTGGACAATATGCGTGTGTTCGAAAAAAATTCCAGGCAACTTGAGTTTGTTGGGTAAATATTTTCGGACATGTTCTGTTAATATTTTCGAACACCCCAAAAAAAAAATTATTTTTAATTTTGTTGAAATTTTTGTGTTTTTAGGAGTTTTTTTTTGTTGAAGGATAGTGTTTGTTTTGTTAGTGATGGTGGGGATGATTCTATCGTGAAATGGAATGGATGGGTGTACTCATCTTCGTTTTTTTTTTATAAATTTCACACTAGGTATATGTGACATTTCACATGTACTGAAAGATGAAAAAATGTTTGGTGGGTGTACTCAGTAGGTTGGTGTGTGTATAACCGCGCCCTTAATTTTTGGCCGAAAATGGATGCCCATTTAACCCACTTTCATCAATTAAATGCATCACAAAGTTAAGGCTGCTGGCCTATTGCATATTTGGAGGCCCATTTTAACAATATCAGTAGAGGATTTTGGGGTAAGCATTAGACATGCGCAAGACCGAACCGCCAAACCGGCCAAACCGCCGGTTATGGTTTACAAACCGAACCGTAACAGAAAAATGGCAGTTCTGTTACGGTTTGACATTTTGACAAACCACAAACTGGCGGTTTGGCAGGTTTTGGCGGTTAACCGCCGGTTTGACGGTTAACCGCCGGTTTGGCGGTTTTTATTAAAAAAATAAAAAAAAATTAATACACAATTCTTCTATTTTTAATGTATAAATTTAAGTTATATACTTTTTATTCAATTCTAGCAATGTATTTTCTAAAAAATGAGTTAAAACGGATAAAAAACGAACGAAAACGGAGTGAAAACGAGCGAAAACGGAGATAATATTAAAAAAAAAATTATTTCAAACCGCCAAACCGGCGGTTTTCAAACCGAACCGGCGGTTCATAAACCGTAACCGTAACCGGCGGTTCGCGGTTCGGTTACGGTTCACCATTTCTAAAAACAGTAACCGTCGGTTTCTAACCAAAACCGGCGGTTTTTAACCGGCGAACATGTCTAGTAAGCATGTAGAAAAAAAATGGGGCAACCCTCCTCACTAGGGCTGTCAAATGGGTCGGCCCATCAGCCCACACGTTTCTATCGTATCGGGCCAGCCCGGACCGATTGCTACCTAGCCTAAAAATATGAGGTTTAGTCCGGCCTTGGTCGGATCACTGGGCCAAAATAACTTGTATTATTTTTTAATTTATTTATTTGATTGGGCCCATTTATTAATTAATTAATTTGTTAGAGTAATAAAATAATTAGGCTCTGATTTTATTTTATTTTAATCGAAAAAAGTGGTGATTGATATAAACTCAAAAGTCAAAAGTAAGCAGATCTCAAGTATTGATTCTTGTCTTTGCTTCCAGGTGAGAATGTATGTTGCTCTTTTCTCTGATTTAATTATTCAGATGGTTATAAACAACAGTAACAAGAATTGGCATAGATTAACTTATAAAATAAACAAAATTTTGAACTTACCATGCGAGTGTGGAAGTTGCTGGAGTGGGTGACTGGGCTTCACATGTGGCCTGTGGGTATGGCCGCTGGCCGGTTGGCATGAAGGAGAAAAGGGGCATGCAGTTCTGGGGAAAAAATTGGGTTTTTGTTGGTCCCATATAAATGAGTATGATGGACAAAGTTTGGGGGGGGAGGGGGAATGAATATAATTTGTTATTTTCTAAAACTTTTTGCGTGTAAGATCAGATGAGGTGAACAACTTAATTATATACCAAGTCATCTGATGCAAATAAATATGATCTGAACGAGTGCGAGTGTAAAACAACAAGGATAGATAATCAACCTATTGACTGCTTGTTAGCAAATCGGTTGGACAACTATCTACTCAACTGTTGGTACGGAATAGTGTAGGCCTTAAATGTTTAGACTGGTGGGTTGAATGAAAACCTTTTTAAAGAATGACTTTGATAAATCAATGAGCTTATCAGCTGACTTGATATCAGTTGATTATGTAAATTTATACTTGTGATTTTGACTCTTTTAAAACTTATGCTTATGAAAATTATGACAATATAAACAAATTATAAGCAATACAAATCAAAAAAGAACACAAGATTTATAGTGGTTCGGACCCTAGTCCTACGTCCACTCTCACAACCATAGCCATGATATTAATTTCTTAATCAATAAGGCCCTTGTTACTTTATAGTCCCAAGAGAAGACTTTTGAGCTCGATACACCACCTGAGTGCAATTGACTCTACTTGTTATTATGAGAACAAATACTCTTGAAATCAAAGTTGGTTAAACAACAAACTAACTTTTAGGGTATAGAAAGTAGGGTTTGGGGTTTACGAATAGTAACAACTAGTGTGATGAACCACACTTTTCTAAGCTTAAGATAGTATGTGGAATACATGCTTAGATTCTGCAAACTTAGAGCTATGGGATTCACAAGATCGAATGCGGGCTCTAAAGAACTCTATAAGTATTCAATAAGCTGATGATAGAACTTTGCTCGTTTGATGTGGGAGTTCTTGCGTATAGTTTCCGTAAGTTGTTACTGAAATAACTCCTTGTATTTATAGACGATTTGACCTTGGAACTAGTCGTTGCAATAAATCTTCTAAGTAAGGGTCGAGATCTTCGTGGATATAACATTTCCTTTGATTCTGGTACGACATTCCTATAAATGGAATGTGCATTTAATGTGCATTAAAATACAATTGTACGATCTCTAAAAGCCTAGTCCAAGTCAACTCAATAGCTGTGTTGGCATGCTTTCATTGGTCCACGTCAGCCGAGTTGGTTAGACTTCCAGTCTTGTCTTCAATTGAGTCATATCAGATCAGCTCTGAAATTCTTTTTGTCTTTTAAGATTGTTGCCTTCTTCTTTAATGCATTTTGTTATCTGTTCCAACAGATGAACAATTATTCTTAATAACTTAAGGCTTGACAAGATTTTCTAAGTCCATATCAACTGACATCTTCTACTCGACTGATCTCATGTTGCTAATATTAGCTGAATAAGGCATACAAGAACATTGTCATCTGATTTCATTAATGGAATTCCATGTCTTCTAGTCTTCAGTCTTCTACTCTTTAAATCTTGAGCAATCGCGTGTTAACCAAATGTGGTATCAGCTGATATACATACATATCTACTAAACTTTATACAAAAAAGCGTAAGTATCCTATCACTAGATTACAAATTATATTCTAACACTAGATTACATGATCTTGTTTTGGCCATCAAAACTAAGCATACATTTTTATCAGATAAGAGGGTAGGATGAATATCCCAACAATTTCCCACTTTTTGATGATGCCAAAACTATATAATAAACCTGTCTAAGTTATCAGAACAAATAGGATAATTTATAATCATTAAAAGTGTTAAGTAGCAATAAGTAAAATATTGTTTTTTATTAAGACAATGAGATGTTGTCTAGAAGCTGAAAAATGAGATACTTGTTTTAATATGATAAGAACCGATTACAAATACAAGATATATCCTATCAGCTAAGATAAGTAGTCTTCATCAGCTCACAGTTGATATGCAGATCTGACTCTGAAATTCAGCTCCTTTATGCTTTTAGGATCTTTCAATCCTTCTTCTATTGTAATGTTAGTGACCATGAGTTTGATCTCTTACGTATCAAGTCTTCCAGTCTTTGTTTAAGGTAACTTCCAGCAAGGGAATTCAGGCTGAAGTATATTGATGTTGTTGTCTTCAACTGATTGAATAACGATCTTCCAGAACTCGTTATCCTTCTCTTGCATAAATTTATCGAAGTATTGGAAGGCTACGTCGTCTTCTAAGACTCCATATTGTCCAACAAGATAATAGATGATTTGCCATCTCTTCTTCAAATTTAGCCATTTGAGCTTGTGCTCATCTTCTATGAACTGTTTGATGTAGTTGTCCACAAGCTCAGGTTTTAATTCTTCAGGTTCTGACTCAACAACTTTAGGAGTTTTCTTTCTCTTCTTTTGAGCATTTTGCTCCCGGGTGTAACTTCCTTTGAACGTAGCTGCTTGCTTTCTCTTCTTTTGCATTAAACGTATCTCCTCGTCATTTAGAGTTTTCTTTTTTGGAGGTGAAGGAGACTTGTCTTTGGCTGGTACCTCTTCCCTTACACCATTTATTTCTTCAATAGGTGGAAGGGCTAGGATAACACCTTTCTTCTTGGCATCAACTTTGGCAGGAATTGATTTCTCAACCTTGGCCAAATCTGAGTTCGACTGTTAAAGTGTAGAAACAGATGATGTACACTGTGTTGCTCCCCCTGAGCTGATAATGGTGTGTTTGGTTTGGGATTGGCCTATCCGGATTTGGATGGGCCATCCCCCATCCCATCCCTCTCCATCCAAATACCCATTCAAATACCCATCCACCCCTATAATACATCTACATACCTATTTTTATACAATCATATCACTCTTTTTTTCTTTTAATCATTCATTCTCTCTCTTACTTTTCTTCCACACATTTATTCTCTCTCCTACTTTTCTTCCACACATTTATTCTCTCCTACTTTCTTCCACACATTTATTCTCTCTCATACTTGATTTGACATAAAGTTCTCCATCCTCACCTATTTTTCAATCTCAATCCAAACATAATTTTTATTCAATTACTATTCATGAATTACCCCCATCCATATTTTTCCAATCTCCATCCCCATCCCATCCACCACCATCCTCATTTTTTTGATTTGCTCCTCTGAAGCTGCCAATCTCCTGGCCAGCTCAGCTTGAGCTTCTTCTGATTTCTTCGACTGCTCCTCTAATTTCTTCATTTATGCAGATAACTTAGCTCTAGCCTCTTCTTCCCCGTTTTTGGCATCTTCAAGGCGGGTAGTGAGTACTTGAGTAAGTGTGATAAATTCTTCTTTGAGGGTAGATGTGAAATCATGCAGCATAATGGTTGAATCATTTTTGAGTTGGGCCGTAGCTGATGTTTCTACTTCCCTTGCAATCTTGTTTGCATCCTGAACAGAAGATAATGTAGATAGCTTGTCATTCAGTCGAGTGACAAGGCTTGTCATATCGGCTACCTTGAGCTTCATCTTTTCGCTCTACGATTCGAGTTTAAGGTTAAGGTCCTTCGGCCGTTGCAATTGTTGAGACAATTCTTTTCTTTGGCCTGTAGCTGCCTGCTCAATATTAGCTATCTTAGCTACCAAGTGTTCAATAGATCTGCGTTCTCTTTCTTCACTCTGCTTCAGCTCTCTGTCCTTCATGGTATTAATGTTTGCCAACATTTGAGTATGGAATGAGCTATCTATAACTTCAAATGCCTTGAACATATAATCTTGTTGAGCTTTGTTGTTGTCATTTGTGACCTTCAAGAGACACTCACCAAGATCAGAGTTGAGATAGTCTTTGAGGGACTGCCATACTTGCCTCATGATCTGACCAGATTCCCAAGTATCACGATTTGATACTCGTGTGTGAAGATGAGTGAGTTGGGGAGACAAATCATCGAAGATCAGATACGATAGATCAACTACCATCTTCTACAGCAGGGTCGGATCCTGAACTTCAGATGAGTAGGCTTTCTTATACATCACAAGACGATGGTCTTAAGCTAGTTTCAAGTATTTCAGAGTGAAATGACCAACACTTGGATGTCCAAGTACTTCCTCTTCTAGCAGGTGTTCCTATTCCTCGTCTGATATGAGAGGTGCCTTAGAGAATTGGGGCTTCTCAATGTCTTGGATTTTGAGAAGAAATATTCCTTAGAACGCTTCCTGCCTCTGGAAGAGCCATGTTCATAGCATTTTCATCAACTTCATTATCATCTTCATGTGCATCTGATGAGGCCTTTTCTTTTACATTCTCCTCAACTCTAGGAGCTGGCTGTTCAGAAGTTTTAGATCCCTAAGCCTTTGAGATCGGAGACTGTGAAGGCCCAACTTTTATAATTTCTTGTAACTGATCGGATTGAACATTTGACTGATCCTCAACTGATGATCTGATTATTTCCATCACCAAATCAGTCACCGACTTAAGATCTGATGCCTCCGGATCAGATGATCCATCTTGGGCAGAGACATCGGCTGATTTCTCAGCTTCAGTCTCTAGCTCAGCTTCATTGCTAGGTTGCTCAACTAAACTCCCAGCTAAGTCAATTGTTTGGTCCACTGATCCTCCATCAGCTTTCCCTCCAACCTCATCCTTAGAAGGATTTTGGTTGTTGGTTTTCTCTTCAACAACTCCCAGCTAAGTCAATTGTTTGGTCCACTGATCGACAATAGTGTATATTTTTGAAAAATAGTGTAATTTTTTTTCAAATATTTTTCAACAAATTAGTGTCGAAAAAATAAATTATTGTCGACAATAATGTATATATTTTAAATTGATTTGTCGAAAATAAGTCAAATATACAAATATATATATATTTTTCTTCTCAGATTTTTAAGATTTCTCTTTTGGAATTTCTGTATTTTTTATAACACTTTTGCACTATTTTGGTGAAGTTGGCGATGTGGTGGTGGTGGGTGGAAGCGGCCACCAAAGGGGGAGGTGGTGGAGGCTACAAAGGTTAGGGTTAGAATATTAATGGGGGAGTGTATTTACTAGGCCCATTTTATTAAAAAGATGGTTTGAATATTTCACATATGTATTAAATTAATAGATGAAAAAGAGGGTTTGAATATTTCACATATGTATTAAATTAATAGATGAAAAAGAGGGGTGTTTCTAACATTGTTGGAGGGGCAAATAACCCGTCCCAAACAGATTTGATGTCCATTACAGGCTCCAAACCAAGGCCTATTCTCAATTACAATGGGACTTAGGGCCAGGTTATATACTTTGTTAAGTATACTCTTCCTCCATATTTATTAATTTAATATTTATTTAAAATACCAAATTTGTCATTTTAATAAAAAAAATCATTAGATAGATACACCCTCTAAAATTAAAACCCTAACCCTAATTCTTACAGCCGTCACCTCCGACCCTAATTCTGGAAACAATGGAAAAAAAGATCCTGATCTGGGGGACGGCGGATGGGGCCGTGCGCAGGGGTGGGGGAGGGTTTGGCGGAGCAGCAGAGGTATGGTCGGAGGTTGTTGCAGGGCAGGGGGTTTTTTGCAGTGAAAAAAAAGGAAGTTGGGGGCGCCCCGTCGCCGCCAAAGGGGGCTGGTGGCACTCGGCAGAGGGAGGAGGAGGCTAGGCGAGGGCGGTGCTGCTAAGCGGCGACGACGGGAGTTTGTGGAGTGGAGAGATGAAGAGTTAGGTTTTATGGTTTTTGAAAAAAATGAGAAGAGGAAAGAAGTAAATAGAAAAGAAGAGGGATTAGAGTATTTTGGGTATTTGAGGGGGATTACATCTAACATTATTCATTTTCAGAGGGGTGCATGTATCGGGGAAGTATATTTAACAAATATGAAGGAATATATAGCCTGCTATTGGGGCGTCGCAGCCACCGATTTTTGCAGACAGTTAAAAAAAGAGGGATCCTGATCGGGGGGACAACTGATGGGGCCGCGCGCAGGGGTGAGGGAGGGCTTGGCAGAGCGGCGGAGGTATGGTGGGGAGTTGGGGGCGCCGCGTCGCCGCCGAAGAGGGCTGGAGGCGCTCGGCAGAGGGAGGAGGAGGCTAGGCGGGGGCGGTGCTGCTAAGCGGCAACGACGCGACAGTTTGTGGAGTGGAGAGATGAAGAGTTAGGTTTTATGGTTTTTGAAAAAAATGAGAAGAGGAAAGAAGGAAATAGAAAAAGAAGAGGGATTAGAGTATTTTGGGTATTTTAGGGGGATTACATCTAACATTATTCATTTTCTGAGGGGTGCATGTATCGGGGAGTATATTTAACAAATATGAAGGGGTATATAGCCTGCTACTGGGACTTAATGGGCCAAGCCCAAGACTTTTGCATGTTTCACGTTGCTTTCAATCTCAAAACGTACATGCATGTCCATTGTTTCCAGATTTTCTTTTTAACTGGATTTCCTATGCACACATTTTTGGTCTTCAATAACTTTTTATCTAAGTGGTCTGCCAAACAAATTTATCATTATCAAATGATGTACACGAATGTATCAAAAATCAATATTTCTAGATAAATAATTTGCATAAGAATCGGTTAGGAAATATACTTCCTTGTCAAAACGAGTCAGACCTTCTTGCATTCCAACTTCGAATACATAAATAATGTCTTACGATTGTTGGAAT
Source organism: Galeopsis tetrahit (assembly GCA_963675135.1). Taxonomy (NCBI): domain Eukaryota; kingdom Viridiplantae; phylum Streptophyta; class Magnoliopsida; order Lamiales; family Lamiaceae; genus Galeopsis; species Galeopsis tetrahit. The sequence goes on along the minus strand of OY776126.1, from coordinate 62,322,239 downwards.
TTTTTTAGGTGTATGTGTAGACGAAGATGACTTATGTATGACTGACTCATTACGAAAGAAAGTTGAGGCTAGAATTATTTGACCCTATCTTCATTAGACGTTATTGTCCCGTACTCCGGTGCAATACATATATTGTCAACCTTTGCCAAGATACAACGACTTTAGAGACTTTCGCACGTTGCACCATGAAACAGAAACTACTGATGAATAAAAAATAAGTATTCAAAATTTTCAACTCGACTCTAATGTAATAACAACAACTCTAAAATGCTAAGAATGAATATTGTAGTTTTATCTCAAATTTCAAAATTTAAGTTTTCAACTCTTGAAAATTTATTTAATTTATTTAAAACCACATGAATCAATGGAGTGATTGAAATAACAACGTGAGGGTTTATTTATAGACTTTTAAGTGTCTTTAGGTAATAGTTGTGAGTTTTCAGTATTTATCAAAAGGTATGTCTCTCAACTTAATACAATAATTCTAAAATATACAATATTTGGAATATAATCATTCCACCAAAAGACAAGACATTTTATATCTATAAGTCACAATCCATCACTATTATCATAACAAATACATTCAACAATGTATTTATCCACACATTAAATGATCAACTTCAATATTAATTTCTTATTCACCCAAAATTATGTTTCGAGAAATCAAATCAACTAAATTCATTTATGTAAAATGGATTATAAAATTGTCACTTAATATTTATAAAATGTGGTATAAAAAACATTAACTACCTTTCTTTTCTTTCAAAGTTAGATGAGTAGTTTTGTTCAATTAACTATTCATTTTTTTATTATTATTATTTTGCTAGGTTAGTTTCAAGTTGGTTCTTTATATCACACCATGTTATGCTTATCGGTTTTATAGATGTTGTTAACACTTAAATGTTTTAACATAATCAACAAAATTTTAATTCGACCTTCCTCGATTTTTTTTCTAAGTCTTTTCTCTAATGTTACATTAAATGTTGAGCTAAATGTTATCATATTTCATGTGACGATCTAGAAGCTTCTACAAGGGACTGGAACCTGGAAGACTCCAGGACTTAGGAGAACGTGCTGGAGCAGCCTGGAACATATGTTAGAACGACCTGGAAAAATAGAGAAGGATTTAGAGAGATAATGGGAGTTGAGATCCTAAAAAGTAGGATCTCATATGGAAGCCTCTAGAACTCGTTTCTACCTTTATAAATACCGAAGGAAGGCTTCACAATCTCCTAAACCGAATGTTCATCCCTGTTAGAAATTGTGGCCAGTAGTTATACCTTTTAGATCATACTGAAGTATCCCAACTTCTCGTGCGACTGGCCGCTATTCTTTTGTTTATCGAGAGTGTAATCATAGATAGGGCTTAGCATTTGGGCGGTGTTATTTATACACTTGGCTGTTTTCAAATTCAGACTTGTCTCGATTGTAGTTTCAGTTGTGAAAGTTATTGCTGTAACATTTCACACAACATTAGTACTTACAAGTTAAGTAAATGTTTTTCGCCGTAAGGCTCGCATAGATTTTAATAATAAAATCTATGCTAAAAAGTATTCAATTGTGTTCATTTTATTTTTAATGTTTTAGACTTCCGTTGTGTCTTATTATTTCTGATATTGAGAATTTTTATAAAAAGGGTCATTCCTAGAGACAAATTTTTAATTAAGAACAAAAATTATAATCAATTCAAATAAGGTCAAAGTTGAATATAAATAACCCATATTATGCCCTTAGATTTAAATATGAACGACTAATTTAATAATCAATCCTTTAATTATCTTTTTTTCAAAATCCCAGATTTTCCTCAACTGTTCATTCACCATTCTTGATCTTCCTTTCATAATTTCACCTCAATAATTCGAAATTGATTCAGTCAATTCTATATTTCCAATTATACACCAACTCAAGGATTCACAATTATTCTCAAATTCAGTCAATTCCATAATTCCAATCAAAGATTCACAATTATTCTCAGATTTACACCAACTTTGTAATTTATCGCCACCGCCCACCGGCACGATCTGATTTTCTCCGTGTCGACGTCACGGATCCGGGTTAATCGGACGGTGGGGACGGGGGAGGGATTTCGGAGAGGCGAGAGAGGGAGTAGGTAGCAACGATTTTGCCGCCGAGGATATGGTCTACATGGGAACCATTAATCCGACGGTGATTCAGATGATGACTAGTATGATTCCGATAGGGATCCATAGGAGGATTAGCAGGGCGGTGGCCGGCGTCGGAGCAAATTGACCGGAGATACGACGTCTCTGGGCAGGTCTCGGCTATGGCGGCGTCCGACGCAGACCGGGCGCATTAAGTTAACCGTGAATTTGAAATTTCTCAGCGATGGCTCACGTTTTCGCTGGATTTCATATGTTGAGATGATTTGCTGTGAATTTGGGATTTTGAGATGATTTTTCAGCGAGATGATTTTGAGATGATTTTAATTTAGGTTCAATTTTGCTCTGTTTTCGTGTAATTGTGATGATTTACGTGCGCGGTGCTGGAATTTAGTTCATGATTATTTGTTATTGGTTTGGTGGTTTTTAATCGTTGTTTAGCATATGACTGTGATTTGGTTGGATTAATTGAGTTTTTTCCGGATTTCATAAGGGATAATGCAGATTTTATTTTGCATATGTATATGTATTTTTGCATAACCACATTCTAATATGAAGACACCGTACCATTTTTTCTACATTATTCATTTTATTATGCAGTTTTAGATTGCATTGTTCTGCATGTATTGCACCCATCCCCTATATTACTAATAGGGAGTTTGGAACTCTGATGTGTCGACTTCTGAGAGATTTTGCTTACGTGTCATTTTGTAAAAAATCGAGTTACACGTGTAATTTTATTATCAAGCCACGTCTGTAGTTAGGGTATTTTTCATCTACTTCATTTTGATCGTATGTAGGTTTTTTTTCCTCTGTCGCCGCTTTCTCGCTAGAAGCGGCTACTTCATTGTTCACGTCTACAATTTCGCCGTTGTCTTGCCCTATATTGTCGATCTTTCGTTGTTCGCTGGCCGCTGCAATCTCACCGATTCATCAGAGCCGCCGTGTGAAACGGTAAATCTTTATGCTACATTTGTTTCATACATCGTTTTCTTTACCGAATCTAGGGTTTTTGCTGTCGATTATCGCCGCTGTCTCGCCATTCACCGCCGATCTCTCGTTGTTTGTTGTTCTCCGCATCTGAATATGTTTGGTGAGTTTTTCTTCAAATTTTTTTTCGATTACTGTTTATAACTTCTGCATTTGATGTTTGATGTTTAGGGTCTGCTAATGAAAGGGCGTTTAAGCCCTAGAATGAAGATTGTAGTTGACCTACCTACCAGGGCAGGTATTTTGTTTTTTAATAATTTTGACGAGAACTTTCTTTCTGTTTGATATCTGTTTTCATTGTTCTTTTCTTAGGTTTTTATGATTTGCATAAAATGGAATTGTTCTAACTAATGCACTGTACAAAAGCAAATGGTCTCCTTTACTAACTGAGTTAATTTTGTTTCTTCTGCATAGGTCTTTGAAAATACTGAGGTCAACAAGCGAGTTGCATCGTTATATTCCCTACAGGAATGGGTGAAAGAAAATTGAGTTTGTTGAAGCTTGCTAATTTTTTTTTCGTCAACTGTCTTAGACAAAGAAACAATATTGAGGTGTCAACAATAAGTTACTTAATTTTTGTTTCTTTTAACTATTCGGACTCGAGTGCCTTTTTTTTTTCTTTGAATTTATTGGAAAAAGTTAATTATAGAGGGGTTATAATTGATTGCTTATCAGTATTTATATCAATGATCATTCATTTATATCAAAACAGGGGTTATGAATATTCAAGTGAAGATGTGCAAATGATAATTGGATCAATGGCTTCTCTGGAAAGGAGCCTACTTTTTTCATGGGAGACAATATTCCTTTGGCAATATTGTCTAAAAGACCCCACATGCTATATCATTATTTTAAGCAACGCATTGCTCAGGTTTGTAAATTTTATGAAACTTATTAGTATATTAAGGTGATTATACTTACAAAATGGTTTTTTGTATGTTTAAACTAGGTTACAAAACTCTACACAAGCTCTGTGAAGCTGTTGAGGTGTGTGAACAATTTAATCGCATTTCATTTCATTTTCGACAAGTTGCCTTATTTGATATCTATCTTTTTTGTAATTTCAGATCTGATCCTCAGTCCTCTTTTGGAGAAATGATATGTTTTGTGAGTGATTTTACTTTAGAAGAGTTTTGTTTCAAAATCAATTTTATTGATGGCATTGCCTGATTGCCACCTTGTTTTCATATTGATGCATGTTATCATTGTTTATTTTGGTGGTCTTCTAAATCAGTCCCACTTTTAATTTGCAGTCACTTAATAAATCTGTCTTCAGGGGAACCACCGATTTTTATTGAAGTTGCACTTCTGAAGGATGTCAGGTAACTACATTTCTACCCAATATCCCAGAAAACGAGTCCAATATTTCCTTCATTGCTGACAAGATTTCTAGAGCAGAGGGTATGTAATCCTCATGTTCAGCAGAGGGTATGTGATGCAGATCAATTGGCAATTATGTTGTTAATTTTGATGATTAGATGTTATTTTTAGTTAAGTTTTTAATTTTTGCAATAGTTTCCTTTTGAATTTCTTTACTTTTTGGTATAAGCCCACGATAATAGTGTTGGGCCGTAGGACTATGGTTTTGAAGTTTGCTTATTTATAGCTTTGTGTAAGGGGGTGATTTGATTAATAAAAAAAAACGAGAGCTTATCTCAGTATCTCTTTTACGGTATTTCGTGTGAATCAATGTATCTGTGTTTTGCCACTTTTTCGGGTATTCGTAGAATCAACGGATAGTGTGTGTTCTTTTGTATTCTTCGTATATTAATCTTTTTATACGCTTCCGAGACTGCATCAGTTGGTATTCAGAGTCCAGTCAACGCTCCTAATATGTTGAATCACATTGATCAAGCCATTATGGATGTCAATCTCACCCAAAATTTATTTTCTGATAGCTTTTCACATACATATGATGATGTCAATGTGGGCTATGAGGGTCCACCAATTTTTTATGAAGAGGTGAATGACCTTTTCGTGAAAAGTGATATTTTTGAAGATTTGATGTCTACGGTTGGAGACTATGAGGGTCCTCCAAAATTAGATGAAGAGGTCATTATTCACCATGACAACTCTTCTTTTTTTAAAGATGGTGCAATGCTTATGTCATTTTTAAAAGTGTCTTTCGTTATGGTTGATTCATTGGTGGATGTGTGTCTCACACCACAACTTTCTTTGGTGTATGTGCCTTCGGAGAAGAAATATACAAACTATTTGGGGAGCAATACACCAATACACCAACTAAATATTGTTTATTCTAAGGATGTTGTTGCAGATCGATCTCGATGCGCTCTTCAGACTTTCGATTCGAGGACGAATCTTTTCTACCCCGGGAGAGATGATGCAGATCAATTGGCAATTATGTTGTTAATTTTAATGATTAGATGTTATTTTTGGTTAAGTTTTTAATTTTTGCAATAGTTTCCTTTTGAATTTCTTTACCTTTTGGTATAAGCCCACGACAGTGTTGGGCCGTAGGACTAGAGTTTTGAAGTTTGCTTATTTATAGCTTTGATGTTTTGCATTGTAAGCGGTGATTTGATTAATAAAAAAAAAAACGAGAGTTTATCTCAGGATATCTTGTACGGTATTCCGTGTGAATCAGCGTATCTGAGTTTTGTCACTTTTTCGGGTATTCGTAGAATCAACGGATAGTGTGTGTTCTTTTATGTTCTTCGTAAATTCATCTTTTTATACGCTTCCGAGACTGCATCAGTATGGAACGTGGTATATGATTTCATTTCTCATTGTGAATTTCTATTAATTTTTGTTGGTAAGTAAGTGAACTTTTTTAGGAGGGTGAAAGCGAATGTGAATGTGGGACAGACGATTTGAGACGGAGGGAGTAGTTGATAAAAAAATTGATGGTAAGAAAGGTGTTTTGGATAGCTAAGAAACGAGGTTTAATTGATGTTATATCTTACAATACCATTATGGGAAGAATAAATATTTAAAAAATATGTCACTTACTGTGAGGAAAATGCAATTTGATGGATTTTATAATAGTGCGTATTCATGTATACCATTGTTGTTTATCCTCACCCATGACCTGTATTATATCGTTTAGAAACATTCTCATAGTAAGAATAGTAAATTAACCACTTTTTCTTCAGTTAGAAATTATTGTCAATATAACAGTTGTGTCATGTGCTGTGTCCAGTCTCTATTGAATTTGAAGAAGATGATGTGACTATTTTAATGAGGTGTTGGGATTTTATTTTGGTTTAGTTAGTAGTTACAATGATGCGTCTATTTGTTTATTAAGAACTCTTCTTGAAATAAATTGACATATGCACTGTGTTTATACAACAGTGGCATTTATTTGTTTATTAAGAACTCTTCTTGAAAGTGTTGTAATTTTTATTGTAAAGTTTCGTCTTTAATGATGAGGAGAGGATTGTGTTTATTAGTTGAAATTAATTTGCAGCTGTGAAAATCTTTTCATACTTATGGAATTATTTTTTCCCCTTTAAACACCACTAGTTTTTGCCCGTGCGATGCACGGGTCTATTGTAAAAAAGAATTATAGTCTTTAAAAAATATTGAAAAGTGTGTTTTTTAAAAAGTATTGTAAAATGTGTTTTTTCATGAATAAAAATTTCGATTGTTTTATACTATTAAGTTGAAGGTTTGTTCCAAATTAGTTTGGTTAAACTAAATTTCATATTTAAACAAAAATTAAAAAAAATTAACTTAAAAGGCCTACAATTGTTGTGATTAGTTTTAGTGATTATATTTTATTGTTGTGATTAGTTTTAGGCGTTGTTTGGTTTGAGATTGGACAATTCGAATTTGGATTGGTCATTCTCAATCCAAATATCACCAGCCTAGTCATTATGTATTCCCTAATCCACTCCAACATAGTTATGATGGGTGATGATCTAGCATCCAAAATGGCTGAGTTAAAGACCTCACACATGTTGTTGACAAGTGTGTCACACTTTGAATATGGGTAGAAATGTGACCTTGACCATTGTGAGGCAGGTTTATCTTGAAGCCAAGCAAGGCATTTAGGATCCAATTCTTCAATTTTCTTCATTGCTCTTTCAAAACTTGGGATAGTAGTGGCCTTAGCTGCACCCCACAATGCCTTTTTGAATGCACCACCTCTGAATCCAGCTCTCTTCATGTTACAATGAAGGTGTCTTACACAGAATCTATTCTCCACACCTGGCATAATACTTTCAAAAGCTGGGATTAATCCTTTCTGCTTATCTGACATAAAAGTGTACACATCTTCTCTCTCTTGCATCAAGTCATCCTTTAGAAGTTGCAAAAACCACATCCATGCTTCCTTAGTCTCACTCCCTACTACTGCCCAAGCTAAAGGATATGGATCATTGTTGGGATCCATTGCTACTGCAGTCAACATGACACCAGCACAGGAACCTTTTAGATGACAGCCATCTACACCAATCCATGGCCTACAGCCTGATTTGAACCCTTTCTTCAGAGCAGCCAAACATATGTATAGCTTGCTAAATCTTGTTCCTGATGGTGTTTGATCCAACTTCAGAATGACAGTAGAACCAGGGTTCTTATCAATCAGTGCTTGAGTGTAGTCCCAAAGTTTAGTGTATTGTTCTGTAGTATCTCCTTCAATTATTTTCAAAGCCTTTTGTTTTGTTCTGTAGGCTTGGTGATGAGAAATGTAGCACCCTAACTCCACTATTTTTAATTTTTTGAAACCTCTCACATTCTGCTTTGGATCAGCCCTGAACTCTGGTGCATACTTCCTTGCCAACCAACCTGATTTGACATTGTCCACATGATATTGTCTTGCACAGTTGTGATCTTGGTTAAGTGTTCTGATTTGGAAACACTCTTTGTCTTTAACCTTCAATGCATAGATATGCCAATCACATCCATTTTGTTTGCATCTAGCATACATCCTTCTATTGTCATTCTTAGTAAGCTTCAAACTTCTCCCTGTCTGGATACCATGCATGATGACAGCCTCTCTAAACATGACCTTGGTAGGAAAGATTTGTTGTATGAAGAACACAGGAGCATCAACTTGAGATTTTCTAAAGGTCATATACATGTCTCCCTCATCTTCCCCCTCAGATGATGCAACACTCATGAAATCAGATTCATTATCTGCTACTTCATCATTGCTGTCTTCACTATCCTCTTTGCTCTTTTCAGTTCCTTGCCATTCAACTTCATTGTCTATATTCTCCTGAAAGATTATATCATCTAAGAGCTCATCACCACTTGAGATTCTGCCCTCCCAATCTGAATCATCACCACTTTCATCTTCACATTCAAATTCTTCAAGGCATTCTGTTTCAATAACTTTTCCTTTGTTCTTTAAATTAGCCTCAGTGCTAGCTTCAAATGACTCTGTCACTGGTTTAACACCTTTTCCTTTGTTCTTTAAATTAGCCTCAGTGGTAGCTTCAAATAACTTTGTCTCTGGTTCAACACCTTTGTTCTGAGATTGAGCCTCAATAGCAAGTCTTGCATCAGTAGGAGCTATCTCACTACCCTTATCTGCTATCTCACTGCCTAAAACTGGTGTGCTCATCACTTCTACTTCTTCATGATAGTAATCTGCCTCCCCTTCTATTTCCTCAAAGTCAGGATCATCATCCCTTAGTGCATCCAAATACAAGTGGCCTACCCTATTTATTGCATTGTTGAAAAATCTCTCAATATCAAAGTATCCATCAATAACCTGAAGTTTCCCATTTTTGTTGTAGGAATAGTACACCTTGTCACCAGAATATCCTAATTGAATAGATAAGCCATCTAAATACTTCATATCCACCCTAACTGTGTCAACAAAGTCAAATGCACTGATAGTTCCTCCTTTATACTCAACATCCCCAACATCATTCAAAAACACGGTTCCCCCATGGTGAATTTTAATGGAATAAAGTGTTCGACAATTTCCTACAATAGAAAAAAAAACAGAAACAATTATTTTTATGCCTTAATTTTATATATCTCAGCTACCAAGCCCTAATTAACAAATTATTAGCAAATTAACATGAACTTATGCCCTAATTTCACCAATTTCCCTAATTTCACAAATACCTTGGTATATGTTCGAGATATATGACCTAAATTCTACAATGTTCGAGGAATATGCCCTAATTTCACCAATTTCCCTAATTTCATAAATACCTATGTATATATATGTTCGAGAATAATGCCCTAATTTCTAAGAAGATGGAGAAAAATCGAAGAAGATGTTAACTTACCATAGTTGGGGGCTCCAAATCGAAGAAGATGTTTCCTTCGTAACTGAGCTCCGATTACTGGCCTAGGGGATGGTTTACTGGGCTTTCTCATAGATGACATTTTTCGACTCTCCTTGCAATTTTTCTGAATTTTGGCTGCGGGGGAGATAGCTTTTTTGGGTTTGGGCTTGGGAATGATTTTGGGGTTTGGGTTTGGGAATGATTTTCCCGCTGGGGAAGATATCTTTTTTTTTTTTTTTTTTTTGTTTTTTGTTTTATTAAAATTAAATTAACGGAGCAGGCGGAATTTCCGTCCAAAGAGACGGATGTTTTAACTGAGACCAAACTTTGGGACCAAAAATGCAGAATTTGGGACTAAAAATGTCTTTTTTGTTTGTATGAGACCAGTTTGAAGAGTATTGGGACCAAAATCGTGAAGGGGTGTGACCTGTGGGACCAATTCTGCATTTTTCTCTACATTTACACATCTATTTTTATAAAATTATATCACAATTTTTTTAATACCATTCTCTCTCCTACTTTTTTTTTACACATTCATTCTCTCTTCTATTATTTTTATAAAATCATATCATATTTTGATTTGATTTGACATAAAACTACATTCACCCCCCCTACTTGTCAGTATGTATCCAAACACAGTTTAAACATAATCACTGGATTAACCCATTCCATTCTTTTTCAATCTCAATATCAGTTCAATCCACTATAATCTCTAACCAAACACCACCTTAGTGATTCTCTTTTAAGTAAAATTACAATATATTAATAGACATGTATAATTGTTTGAAGAGTGAGGTGTCTGATTTTCTTTTAATATTTTAGATTATAATAAGTCCAATTTTATAATGAAATAGTGATGCAGGTAGGTAAAAAGTAAATACGAAGAGCACATCAAAGAATACACACTAATTATGTTGATTTTTAAATATCCAAAAAAATTGATAACAACTCAAATACGTTGATTCACGAACAATAAAAGAGATATTGAAATAAACTCTCATTGTTTCATTAATCAATTCAACTCCCTACTAACAATATAAATATTATAAACATCTAATTAAATACTGATATAATATTCTCATCAATATTTTCATGAGATAGTCTTCACATCTTCACTTTTTTCCTTTTTTATTTTTTAATGACAATAATACAATTCTTGTAAGGATATTTGGTAAAATAGGTTTGAAAACATTTGAGTGGGCGGATTATAGATATTTGCATGTAAATTTCAGGGGGGACAAGCCATTCTGTTTTAGATGATGAAAAACATTCCAAGCGTTTTTGCCTTTTCTTAATCTCACATATCATAGCAGAATGGGTGACTATGGTAGACGAAAATCATGTTCTTTCTTTTTCTGTATATAATTTGTAGAGCTCTCTTTAAGTTGTTCATTAAAACTAAATTATTAAATATGCATACAAATGAACAGTTGGATCATTTCCAAGTTGTTTCGATCATAAAGTTCATCTTCACCCCTAGCTTCTAATTGTTGTCTCATTAGTAAAACATGAATGAAGTTACCATACGTAAACTGTTTTTTCTTTTAGAAGAATTTTCATCCATCAAGTCAAAATTCTCATAATTCAAGCTCCTCATGTATCATTAAAATTTCATTCGCAAATATCTTCTGGTATGTCAATACCAGAACCCAAACCACATCAAGTAAACAATATATATATATATATATATATATATATATATATATATATATAGTTCTATTGGGTTTGCGGAAATTCTGAACCCTCTTTTAGAAGCAAACAACGTCACCGTCCTCCCTCAATCTTTAGAAAGCCCATTGTTGGGAATAAAATTATTTTGATTTAGATACCAAAACCCCTGATTGATGATGTTCGGATTAGTTGAGATATGCTCAAGTCTAAGTTCAGACAAGTTGTCCCAGAACACTTGAGTAAGTAGAATGCTTAAGTCAAAAATCTCAGAAATGTTGTTGAGATTTTAGAGTTCAGGATAGTTGTCCAAAGCTGAATGTTAGGCAGCTTGATATGTATTAAGTTTTCTAGGCCAAAGCTGCTGATCTTGCAAGACAAGCTATAACAGTGGACAACTAAGCTGAAGAGGTCAAGCATGCTAAGGCAATGATCATAAATGCATATGATCAGAACAATTAAAGTGCAAATGATCAAGAGCATTGAATGCCAAAACTCACAGAAGACAAAATCAATGAAGCATTTATTGCCAATCATGCCTGAACCAAGCATTGAAGCCTTGAAGCATTAAAGAGTGAAGCATTGAATGAATGTTGGAATATTCTCAATTGCAGTAGGAATGTTCAAGGAGCTTGTCCAATCTGACTGTTGGTTGAGTGTAGCTTCTGCCACAAATCAACCTTGGGAAATGTGCATATTTGGAAACTGACACAAGTCTTCTCAGCCGCATTTCTCAGAAGTCAACACATTCATTCAAGCAACCATTGAAGAGGTCTTTTACACAGTGGATAAAAGGATGCCAAGCTTCATAGCCGTTTCAATGATGCTGCAAATAGACAAGTTTGAATTGCTATCCCTCCAACGGTTAAATGCTCAAACTTGCCTATAAATACAGAGGTGATCAAGGGATTCAATTATCCAACTACAAGCTATCAAACTATCATCAAGCTTTCAAAGGAAACCAAGTTGTTCTCTAGAATCCCAAGTTTCCTGAATCACTTCATCAAGCTAAGCCAATCTTTGTAGAATATCCAAAGCTTAGCATTGAGATATCCTAAGCCTTTACACTGCTCTTATTGTAAAGGATATCTCTACTAGTTGGAACCAAACCTCAAACCCTTATCTCATTTAGTGAAAAAAGTGTTTGTTGTAGAAGTGAGGAGTTAAGGACTGTTATTGTGAAACACAGTCTTAACTCAGAGAGATTGAGCACTAGGACTCAGATTATCCTAGGGATCAAAACACTAAGAGAGTGTTGTTGATCAGTGCACCTTGGCACTATAAAACAAGCTAATTCCATTGTGAAGGAATTATCCTGTTCAATCAGGGAAAGTGGATGTAGGAGCTTGAGTCTCTGAACCACTATAAACTTGTGTGCTATTTACTTACTGCATTCTTTATTCACTTACATTCTAACTTATTTCAAAGACCAAAATTCAGTAAGTTAAGAAAAACTGTTTTGGACAAAGTCCCTGATAATTGTATTTTTTCAGAAATTATATTGGAGTATCTCTTTAAGTCAAAAGGCCAACCACATTCCGCACTTAGCAACTCTTTCAAATATTTAGCCAACTGATCACTAAATAGTAATCAGTAGGACAAGTATCTATCAAAGTTCTCACTCAGGCTAGTTGTGAGACAACTTGCCTGAAAAGACCACTTTATCAAAAAGAAAAGAATTTGCATACACAAGTGCATTCCCCCCCATACACTTGTGTTATACTCCACCAAGGACCAACACCCATTACATTTGACATCAAAATAAAAAATGTAAAATCCTTTATACACAAAATTTTACCAACTTTTTCCAATTAAAAAAAAAAATGCAACTAACCCTTTCAAGAAGGGCAGCTGCACCCCCTCGTCATCGGTTCCTTATCGCTGTTGTGCCCACCACTTTCGTTTTCATCCATATTGTATGCTACCTTCCTTTCAAACCACACCTTCTTTAAAACTATTAGAGTACTCTTAACATTAGTTGTATAATTAATTGTTATTTTTGGGATTTCTTAGTAATAAAAGTGACATAAAGGCAACACGTGCCTATCTATTTTTCAATTGAGGACTTTCCAACAAAGTCTTATTTAAATTTGTAAAGCTATCTACAGCCAAATATCATCATGACATTAAGCAAGCAATAATATCTCTCTTAGGTCATTATCAAGCTATATGATAAAGGATAAACAAAAAAGTACACCAAAGATAGGCAGGTTGTCTAAAATATAGAGTTTATTTAACAACTAAATCACAAACACAAATAGCATAAAACCACATATGTTCACAATCTAATATTTAACATTGATGATGCTTACGAAATAAAATAGAAAATCAGAAGAAACAATATCTCAGTCATCAAGATCAGATGAGTATATATCCTTGTCAACTCTATTTTATTTGTTTAGCTGTTATTTCTAAGATAATAGTTTTTCAACAATTTATAAGATGTTTATGAATTTTTTTATATATATAATTTACAACTTTTGACTTAAATCTATTAAAGCTATAAACATTGTTAATGTGAAGTGTTGAAAGGGATCGAGTCGAAGAAATAGAGGATTAAAGGAACATTGGCCGCTACTGAATGTGACTTTTATTTCTTAGACTGAATGAATATAAAAGAAGAAACCGATCGAAAGAGGGGTAATTACCTAGCGTTGCCGCAATTGGAATGACATCTTCACAAAATACTATACATTCAAATAAGAAGATAGATATTAGATCAAATTTACAAGCCTTACCCCATCATTTTTCAGTCTATTGTGCATCTGCATTCAAATGAGAAGATAAATATTACATCAAATTTACAAGCCTTACCTCATAGTTTTTCTAGTTGTGCATGTGCTGTTTACCTCCATACCATATATTATCCATACTACTTTCAAGGTTTCCTAATAACAATCTGACACATGCTCTATTAGTAAAACAAATAGACATACATAACAAAACGGGTGTTGCAAGCTTCGCACCACAAACCCAAGCAAAAGGAAGACATAAGCAAAACAAATCTTACAAAGACCACGCCACAAAATAGTACCTTCACAAAATGGTTGGAATGCAATGAACAACCCTACTCGTACAAATTAAGAACACGATCTTTTATTTAGTGCTGCCTCTCCTAAGCCTTACAACATTCCTAGTGACTGTATAGCTTCCTCATGAAATAAAGAGAGGCATTGGAAAGGACTCTCAATGTAACAGTTTATGTTTTTTTTTCCCCTGTTAATGACAAACTTTTATTTAAAATGGACTCTTGTCGAAATATTAGACATTCTAAATGGACACTTGGCACATGTTGGAGAGACATCGTACTCCTTTTATATATATAGATTAGCCAACTAGGTGAACAAAATAAAATTTTTCCATCTAATTGCAGGTTTAGGAATAATTTTCGTGCTTCATTGTTAGTATTCTGGTGAAAAATTGTCTGATAGTATTCTGGTGATCAATTTTGTTTAGAATAATTGTTTGATAGGTATTCTGGTGATAATTTTTCCATTCTCTTGCTTAATTGCTATATGTTATTCAATATTTATTTGTATTGCCGATTGAGTTTTTCCTTTCCTAGCATGGCATGATCCATTTAGTGTATCTAATCGAATACTTGCTTACTGCAGTAGAAATTGTCTCATGTATTATCATTTTATAAATTGTTGTGAGATCTAATGAGAAAAACTGAAAATGCAGAATTTAAGATGGTTTGTATTTAAAAAAATAATCATTTTTCTAGCATCATGAATGGCAGTGTTTCCCCCTTCTGTTGCAGTGATGAGAACTGCATTCTATTGAATCTAGAACCAATTTTTTTGTGCAGTCCCTCCAGGATTCGATGCTAAAAGGCGAAGGTGCAGAGTGCATCAAGGTAAAACCTATATTGAATTATTAATGTTATTGAGATTTTAATTGTATCAACTTTCTCTCTTATAAAAAAAAATTGTATCAACTTTCTCTTTATCCACTAAAGAGTTGTCCAGCTTTTGGTTTATTGATCGAATGTGGCTATGTTTGTCATGGCAGCCTCATTAAATTCTTTCTTTTTTCTCACTGCTCTCAATTTTTTTTTTCTGGTTTTTTTTTAGAATATATGCGAGCTGAATTGAGTGAATCAGTGTAGCATTTTTTTGTGGTTGAATTTTTAAAAGGTTGATGATAAACTCACGTGGTTGATGAAAGTTTTGGTTTATTTGATCGATTTTAGAAGTTTTGGGGGAACAGAGTCGGAGCGACGGTTGGGGTGATTCTTCGGTGGGTCTAATTCCGTTTTCTTGGGAATTCAAGGTACAAATATTCTTTTGCACACTGTAAAGATCTAAAGTGAGACTTTGATTGATATAATGTGGATGTAAAATTAATATAGCAATAGGGAGTTTTTATAATTAATACTCTGTCATGCATTCACATACACTTGTGGATACTGCACTGGTGTATTAATTGCACCAAATATGATATCAATACAAGTGTCATCTGATTGTGAAAATGATTGTATTCCTCAGAATTTAAAGTGCGCTGGTGATTAATTTTCTATAAAATATATGTCTTCATTTACACTTTGATTGAAGACACAAATTTAAAGTGAGCTAGCGATTGAGCACTTGAAAGAAAGATTCATGCAAATTCATTTTAAGTTTTAATGTGTTTTGTTGGGATGTAAATTCACCCTAAGCCCCACTTGACGTTAGAATAGTTTTGATGGCCAAAACACTTAGAGTTTATAAATGTAATAGGATCAGCTGATTTTGTATAGAACAGCTTAGACTAGTCTTGTGTAATCAACTGTATGTATATCAGCTGATTAACACAGTCCCGGCTTACATGCACTTCCTCAAGATGAGAAGAGTAGAAGACATGAAGACTAGAAGATCCTTGAAGGCCAGATAAGTTAAGGTGCTTGTATACCTACGTATCTGATGGAGTCCAAGTTGAAGATGGCCCTAATGCAGCACAAGTATTTACCAGATCAGAAGAGTTCTACTCGACTGATATCAGAAGACAGATGCACAAGGCCAGACGAGTAGTCAGAAGACTAGTAGTGCAGATAAGAAGACTAAGTACTCGTCCAGGACTCGGCTGATTCCCAAAGTCATCTTGCAATTCGAATAAAGACTTACCTTACTTAGAAGATTGACATGATCCCAGGATTGAAGCAATCAAGCAGCTGGAATCAAGGAATCAAGCCAACATGGAAAGATTGCCCCAACGGCTAGTCAACTCCAACGGCTAGTTGCAAGCAATCACCACTATAAATACAAGAGGATGAAAAATCACAAGTACGAGATCACGACGAGAGAATTCAACAAGCTAAGCAATCAATCAAGCTAAAAGCCATATTGTTTTAAGAGTTCTCCAAGAGCCAGAATCCATAAGAACATCCCTAGCTCTTAAGTGATTTCTATCCAACCCAAGAACCTGAATCATATTCATACTTGTAAATCCTTTGATTTAGGCATAGTGGTTAAGCATATTATAAGCTTGAACCATTAGTTGGAAACATTCAAAAACCCCAAACCCCCACCGAAAGGTTAAAGTTTTTGAACCCCTACAAAGTGCAAGTGCTTACAATCACTTGTGGAGACCGTAGCAGTTAGGACTGCTCAGATCTCAAAGTCCTACCCTTGGGACTATAAAGGACAAGCCCTTGTAATTTTTGGTAAATTAAAGGGATTAAATATCACGTGTGGACGTGAGAGTGGACGTAGGATCGTATATCCGAACCACTATAAACCTGGTGTTATTTATCTTTTTGCACTTTACTTTATTGTCACTTCAATACATCTTATATAGTGCATACTGTGATTTAAACAATCTTCAAATCAAGACCATAACTTTCAAACCAGCATCAGCTGAGTATTTTCCTTAAGTAAACAACTTGGCATTTTCAAAAGAAACAAAAAGAACGAGTCTAAACAAGGCCTACCTTAATTCCGCATATAATCTCTGCAATCAGATCACTATAGTCATCTGGACCAGCAGAGTTGTAGTCCAGCTGACATAGAGATCAGAAGAGGTTCCCAACTCTCTTGAAAAAGTTTTAAAGTCTATTCACCCCCCCCCTCTAAACTTTAATCCCATTCACTACTCGTTCAGGGACCAACAAGTGGTATCAGAGCAGTGGTTCTAACGGACTACTGTCTCTAGATTATCAGAAGACTTGAGGGAGTCTTTCTGTAGTCCTCTTGAATAGATCTTTTTCTTTTGAAAAACTTGTTTTTGAAAACTCATACAGCATGAGTGCTAATATGCGTAAGTTGCCTAAGTTTTCAGTGGAGGATTATGATTACTGGAAAATCAGGATGAGGAAGAATCTCACATCAGTCCACTACAAGATGTGGTCAGTAATCACAGAAGGTCCAATCACCATCATGGCAGTCAACACTGCAAATGGTGATCCAGAAGTTCCAGTTGGAGAACTAGCCCCCAAGCCGATGAAGGACCTCACACCAGAAGAGATGAAGCTATCAAATCTTGACAGCATTGCTCAAGATTATATCATGCAAACTCTCCCAAATGAGTACATTGCAAAAGTAATCAATTGTGAGACAGCTAAGGATATGTGGGATGCTCTAGCACTTCTCTGTGAAGGAACTGAGCTGATCAAGGAAAGTAAGCTATCAACAGCAGTCGAAAAGTTTGAACACTTCAAGATGCAGCCAGAAGAGTCTATTGATCAGTTAGACAATAGATTTACCAAGATCATAAATGAGATTGAATCTCTAGGCAAGAAATACACAAATAGAGAGAAAAATTTGAAGATTTTAGACGCTCTAACCAAGAAATGGAGACTCAAGAAGACCATCATCAAAGATACTCAAGATATCAAGATATGGTCTACTCAAACTCTGTTTCAGAACCTTTAAGCTCATGAGTATGATCTTGAAAGAGAAGAAAATGATGAGCCTACTGCAACCCCATCTACCTCCAAGACTGTAGCCTTCAAGGCAGCAAATACAAAAGCTGCAAGCATCTCATCTGGCAAGACCTCACTGAAAACAGAAGACTTTGAAGGATCAGACATGAGTCTGGAAGAGCAAATGGTTCTTATGATCAAGAGATTCGAAAGGGTGAACACTCTCAACAACAAATATAGAAAATTTTACAAGAATTATAAGAGAGGTGGATCATCCCCTAGAGAATCTAGAGAAAGAACACCAGAAAGGTATCCTAGAAAGGATATGGAATCATCTGACAGCCGAGGTTCCAGAAGAAGAGATGCCACTCCTCCAACGAAAGACAGTTCAAATAAAAAAACTGGAGCATGCTTCAATTGTCGCAAACCAGGACATTATGTCTATGAATGTCCTGAGCTGAATTTAGATGACAAAGAAGAAAGAAGGCCAAGAAGAGACAGAAGAAATTCAGATAAGCAAGCAATGGTGACTGAAGAATCTGAATATCAAAGTGATGAACTTCCTACATCACCAGACTGTCAAATCTTCTCAGATGATTCAGATGATCTAGCTATGATGGCCATAGGAGAAAATGAGGTAAATTCCTACACTACTACTTTCCATTCATCTATTTTCTCACAAACAAATGATATAAATTCATCTGAAGGCGAATCAGAAGACACCTATTATCAATCTTTAAGAAAGGTAAAAGGTGATCTGGATATTGCCACTAGAGCTTTTATAGAAGTGGAAGAGGAGAATAAGGATTTAAGAAAAGAAATTGCTAGGTTGAAAAAGGTTAAGTTTGATAACACCCCTGAGTTGGTCACCATTAATGAAAGATTGACCAAAGAAGTGGAACTTCTTAAGGAAGAAAATACCACAACAACTCAGTTGTATGAGGGGATGTTAGAAACACAAGCCTTAGAAACCAAGGAATTTCGTATACTACAATCTAAGTTCGATGACCTCTTCCAAGCACACAAGCTCTTAGAAAAGGAGAAGGATTCCCTAAATCAAAAGATATCAGAGTTCAATAAAGCATCTACTACTATTGAAAGTATATCTGAATATTATAGATCAAATGGCAATAAGATGGGCTTTGGTTATGAACTTAATCCATCAATATCCTCTCCAGCTGGGGGTAGTACACCTAATCAGTGCACTACTCAGACACATGATAAGGGTGAGTGTTCTAAACACAATGAACCTAATATGAACCAAAAGGCATCTGTACCAGCTAAGGCTAACTATCCCAACACCAGAAATGGTAAAAGACAAGCTAACCCCAAGCCTGTACAGAGGAACAACAAACAACCTAGACCATCTCGCTTGAGACAGTCTCAGCTGTATGCTGCTCCAGCCAAGAAGAAGAAATCTTCTTCACACAAATCTGTTCTCTTTGCACCCCCTATCTCTTATGATATTGTGAGAACAGAGGAGTATGGTCCATATAATCGTGTACATCGACCAGCTAATGCACCCAGGCCGAATGTAACTAGTCAAAAGATAATGTATGTACACTTCTATAAGAGGAAACCATTTGACTATTACTTAGCTGACACAAATAACAAATCAGACCAGTCCAATGTGTTAACTGGTAAGATTTGGTTCTGTGATGCCCGAGGGAAACAACTCAAGTGCTCAAGGTTGTTCAAACGACCAATGTATATGTGGGTTCCCAAGGGTAGTACTAACACCCAAGGACCCAAGACAAAATGGGTACCTAAAACTTAACCTTTCTTGCAGGAAATGAGGGACCTATACAGAAGAGGAGGTCTAGCAGGAGAAATATGGTACATATATAGTGGATGCTCAACTCATATGACCGGAACCAAAGCCCTGCTGACCAACTACACAAAAAAGAAAGGTCCAAAAGTATTCTTTGGTGATAACGCGCACGGTAACACAAAAGGATATGGCACCCTTACAAATGGTGACATTGAGGTACATGATGTATCATATGTAGAAGGTTTGAAGTTTAATTTATTATCTGTTTCTCATTTTTGTGACACTGGTTATTCAGTAAAATTCTCTAAAGATAAGTGTCTCATAAGTGACAAAAGAACAAAACAAAACCTTCTAACCGGATCTAGAAAAGGAAGTATGTATCTTGCAAATTGGAACAGCTGTCCTAAGGATACATGTCTGCTTGTGAAGAGCCCTAAAGATGTCAGCTGGCTATGGCATAAACGTCTTAGTCATCTGAACTTTAAGACTATGAACAAGTTAGCAAGGGAATCCTTAGTTGATGGTTTGCCTAATGAACTCTACTGTAAAGATCAGGTTTGTGATGCATGTCAACAAGGAAAGCAAACAAAGGTCTCTTTCAAGACCAAGAAGACAGCATCAACCAGCAGAGTTCTTGAATTGCTTCACATGGATCTCTTTGGACCAGTCACTCCAACTACACTTACAAGGAGGAAGTACACTCTCATTGTTGTAGATGACTACTCCAAGTTTACTTGGGTTGTCTTCTTATACAAGAAGAGTGAAACTCAGCAGAAGCTCCCTGAACTATTAAAGAGGATCCAAGTAGAGAAAGGAGAACCTATTGTGAAAATTAGAAGTGACAAAGGCACTGAATTTATTAACTCTTATATTATTGCCTACTGTACTTCTAATGGTATTCAGCATGAGACAAGTGCAGCAAGAACACTACAACAGAATGGTGTAGCTGAAAGAAGAGTCAGAACACTTAAAGAAGTTGCAAGAACACTCCTTGCTGAATTCTCAACTCCTAAGAAGCTATGGGCAGAAGCCATCAACACAGCTTGTCACACTCAAAATAGGTCAGGTATTCATAAAATTCATGAGAAAACCCCATATGAACTGTGGAAAGGAAGGAAACCTAGAGTATCTTACTTTCATATATTTGGCTGTAAGTGTTTCATTCACAACAATGGGAAAAGTAAGTTGAATGCTTTTGATGCCAAAGCAGATGAGGGGATATTCTTGGGATACTCCTCAACTAGCAAAGCATTTAGAGTATTCAACAAACGAACTCTTCTTGTGGAAGAAACACCTCATGTTGTTTTTGATGAATCTTGTGAAAAGAGTGCAGTACAAACAGACTCAGCTGTAGATCAGATGAAGAAACTAGTGATCAAGTCCAGACCAGATGAGTTTATTGAAGTCAATGAACCATTTCCTGAAGAACCAGAGGAGGATAAACCACACAGACCAGTCACTAGATCTCAAACTCAAGCTGAGCAAGCTGACCAAAATCAAGATGCAACAATCCCAAATGCAAGGGGGAATGATCTCTTTGACACACAAGATACAGATGATGATCGTCCTAATCAAGTCAACCCTCCTGATGGCACTAGAACAGATGAGAATCCAAGCTCATCTAATGCGGATACACCTGTGAGGCATACATGGAGAAACAACCATCCATCAAACCTCATCTTAGGAGGAGCAGACTCAGGAGTCAAGACCAGAAGACAACTGAATCAGAACCCCCAATCATCTATGTTCTGCTGGTGTGCCTTCTTGTCCAACATTGAACCAGCTGACATAGAAGAAGCAATGACAGATAGCAATTAGATCACTGCTATGCAAGAAGAATTAAACCAATTCGAAAGAAATGAAGTATGGGAATTGGTAGATCGTCCTGAAAACCACAATGTAGTAGGAACAAAGTGGGTATTCAAGAATAAAAAGGATGAAAATGATGTGATAACTAGAAATAAAGCAAGGCTAGTTGCAAAAGGATACTCACAATCTGAAGGAATTGACTATGATGAAACCTTTGCTCCGGTAGCCAGATTAGAAGCTATTCGACTGTTTCTAGCTTATGCATCATATATGGGCTTCAAAGTATATCAAATGGATGTCAAGAGTGCTTTTCTGAATGGTATTCTGGTAGAAGAAGTGTATGTAGAGCAGCCTCCAGGATTTGAAAAAGGAGATCAAGTATATCGTCTGAAGAAGGCTCTCTATGGTCTAAAGCAAGCACCTAGAGCTTGGTATGACACATTGTCACAATTCCTACTTGACAATGGCTACACCAAAGGCAAAGTTGATAGAACTCTTTTCAGAATACAAGAAGGAGAAGACATTCTAATGGTGCAAATATATGTAGATGACATTATATTTGGATCACCCAATCAAGATATGTGCAAGAAGTTCTCTGAACTTATGCAAGGAAAATTCGAAATGAGCATGATGGGTGAGATGAATTACTTCCTAGGACTCCAAGTCAAACAGAGTCCAGAAGGGATCTTCATCAATCAGTCCAAATACACCAAAAGCCTAT
This sequence comes from Galeopsis tetrahit, assembly GCA_963675135.1. Classification (NCBI taxonomy): domain Eukaryota; kingdom Viridiplantae; phylum Streptophyta; class Magnoliopsida; order Lamiales; family Lamiaceae; genus Galeopsis; species Galeopsis tetrahit. The sequence goes on along the minus strand of OY776126.1, from coordinate 62,300,110 downwards.
TAGAAAGATTCAAAGCTCTACAAAGCAAGACTGCAAGAATTCCAATGATGACATCTTTCAAAATGGAACCAGATGAGCCTGGACAGGCAGTTGATCAAGCTGAATATAGAGCACTTATTGGATCTCTACTATACCTTACAGCTAGCAGACCAGACATAACATTTGCTGTAGGAGTATGTGTTAGGTTTCAAGCAAACCCAAAGCAAAGTCATCTAGAAGCAGCAAGGAAGATTCTCAAGTACCTAAAAGGAACAGTAACCTAGGACTATGGTACCCTGCTGATGACAATCTAGATTTGAGTGGTTACTCTGACTCAGATTATGGTGGATGCAGAATAGATAGGAAGTCCACATCTGGAACCTGTCAATTCCTAGGCAACAAGTTGATATCATGGTTCTCAAAGAAGCAAACGTCAGTTGCAACCTCCACCACTGAGGCAGAATATATGGCAGCTGGAAGTTGTTGTAGTCAGCTGCTCTGGCTAGTTCAACAACTCAAGGATTACAATGTAGAGGCAAGAGAAGTCCCTATCTACTGTGACAGCAGCAGTGCCATTGCCATCACTCAAAATCCAGTCCTCCACACAAGGTGCAAGCATGTCGACATTCGACACCACTTTATAAGAGACCACCTTGAAAAGAAGGACATCAAGATGAAAAAAATTCACACATATATCCAAAGAGCAGACATCTTGACTAAGCCCCTAGCTGAAGAAAGATTCAAGACCCTATGCTATAGCTTAGGACTCTTGGATCCAAGCACATGAAGAGCAAAGATCAGCTGAAGACCTCAGCTGATACAATTGCAGCAGACTAGGAGGATCAGATGAGGTGAATAGACACCCTCATCTTCAGGCAAGTTATTCCCGATGAAGACAAATAAAGTTGAGGGAAAACTTAGAGTCATTTAATCAAGGGGGAATCAATGATACCTTAAGAATCCTTGATAAAATACTCAATCTTCTGCATTGCACAATATATATATATACATACAGGAGACATGGACAAAGTTAATTGGTATCTATACTTAAGCAATGTATACCTATGTATAATAATAAACTATTCTTCATAAAATACTTTATCATTATACATACATACAGTATACTATTGAGTTATACTTGGTTAGATTAATACACCATTGGCTGGATTAATCCTCACCGACTCAATAGTATGCATGCACTGTACGGATTCCAAATAACTCTTGCTCAAAATTTATAATTTCTGCATTCCACTAGATAGAGTCTAAATCTCTTTAAATGTGAACCCTTAGATCAAGAATCTCATTGTTGATCTTAAGAAGTAACTTTTCAGAAATTCAGACCTATCAACTCTATAGTTTTTGTCATCTTTTACTCCACCACCTCATTTCTACCTCTATAAAAAGGGAAAGTTATGGGAATACCTAAGAATACAAGTTACTAACTACTATTCTTGTTTCAGGTATGGAGAGTATCGAAAGAAGAAATGGCATGGAGATCATCCCTCAACCAAAGTCTTGGGTGAAGGAGATGAAGATTTGTCCTGAAGATGGAGATGATGCAGATCAGCATACTTGGCTTACCCCACATAAGTATGCCTATGAAAAATAAAGAAAGAAGAGACGTTCTTGTTGAAAACTAAAGAAAGAAGAGATGCAGAGGACAAAGTAGCAAACAAGCAGAGCTTCTTCTCCAGGGGAAGTTCTACATGGAGAGCTTGTTACCAAAGGCCACTTTGTCAAACCATATCAGGAAAACCAAGTTCCTGTCTCTCTCTTCACACTCCATTGAAGCACCTTTCAATCTTCTCCTTCCTACAAGAGAAGCGAAGAAATTCAACAAGGACACATTAGATGCTACATCCCATCTGATGATGAGGAACATCCGATGGTGAGGAGCACCTGAACCAGTGGGATTTCATCTAGACTAGTCCCACTTGGTTAAAAGAAGGAGCTGAAAGATCCATCAAACCAGGTTGGATCATCACAGCCGAAGGATCCATCCAACCAGGTTGGATAATTACACACAGAAGATTTACTCAGCACACTTCAATCCTCTACTCAGCTGATCAGAAGGCCAACTCAGCTGACCAGAAGACTTTCAAGAAAATCAGTAGACTTTTCGAAGAAATCAGAAGACTTCACTCTGCTGATCAGATCACTTTATTTTAGAGCATAATGACTATCTTTGATCATGTAATTCATTCTAGATTTATTCCTGAATGTAATTAAGAAAATTGGGCTATATAAGGAATGAAATTCACTTATAAAAAACGGCCTTGATGATCAATTCTTGCTAAAATTCAGTCACAACGGCTAGTTTTGGTAATGATGTCATTAGCACTCAATTACTATTTTGCCAACAAATCATCGATTGACACATGGCAAATTCAGCCGGCAAAATTAAAGGAACGAGGCGAAATCAAAGAAGAAAATCTTGGGTTCTACTCCAAACTTGAATCGAATCTGACCGTTGGATCATTCATCTCTCAAGTTCTTGCTGGAGTATATATACAAACCCCTAAACCTCTTCCACACTCCTTTCGCTCACAATTCTCAATTACTCTCAAATCACTCTCATCCTGAATATTCTTTCCAAGCATTCCTACCCTCAAAACTCAACATCCAGAATGGGAATCATCAAAATTTACGACAAAAAGACCAAGAGTACCGGCACTTTAGATACTCAAAAGTGGTCTAAGGAAGGAAAAGTTTTCACTGAGAATGCTCTGTTTTTCAAGGGCAAGCATACACCTGCGAACAAGGAGATCCTTCTTCGCTGCATCAATCTCAATCTTCGTGATTTTCTGGAAGCAGCACCAACAAATGTTTATGAACAAGATGTGCTGACGTTCTACGCAAACGCAGTGATTACGGATTCTCATGTTGAAAGTGTCATGGGTGGACACAAAGTTGAGATCTCAAGAGAGATCCTTCAAGAATTGTTCGGCTTATCAAGGGGAGAGATAGACAACTCTACCTACATTATGGGAAGAGAAAAGGAGTATATGGAGATGTTTACTGGTGGAAGGGTCAAGGCTGAGGATGCCTCTGGGCTTAAGAAATCACAACTCGACCCCAAATTCCAAACCTTGATGGATATTGCAGGCAAGATGTTGCTTGGTAACACTTTTAGCCATGATGTTGTTACCACTTTGAAGGTTAGAGTTATGGCTGCAATCTGGGATCAGATTGATGGAGATTGGCAAGGGCTATTCTTGAATAGGATTGCTCTTGAGGCCAAGAAGGTTACATTGGACCTCCAATCAAGAGAATGGAAGGTAACATCGACTGTCAGCTTTGTCAACAAGCTGAGTGTTATCCTTCCAGAAGTACTCCCAAAGAAGTACAAGATGGGTCCTCATAAGACATTCCACACCTCCAAGTATTACTTGAGAAAGGAGGCCTTTGCTGAGGCAGCAAGGTTGAAGGAAGAAAAGAAGAAGAGATTGGCGGAAGCATCCTCTAAGGATGTTGTTGAGGAGGCAAAAGAGTCTGTTCATGACTCTGCTGAAGAAGAAGAGGAACCCTCCAAATAAAAGGCTCAAAAGAAGGCTGCTGAGGACGATGATGATGATAATCAGACCTTAACACAACGCAGAATACAGATCAGATCTGCGCTCATCTCCCCATCTGATTCAGATGCCACTCCAACTGCCTCTCCTTTGAAAAAGGCAGGTACTTCTAATCCCCCTCTCACTATCTCACCTTCTAAACTGTCAAAGGGTGAGAAGAGAAAGAAGAATAACTCCTCTTTCACCAAAAAGACAAAGAAATCCAGGCTCCCTACTCCCATGAGCATAGCCCCTATTGCATCATTCAACCCTTCTGACGATTCCAACCCCTCTGAACCTTCAAACACTGATACCCAAAACCCTGCTGATACTCACACATCAGAGGAACAAGCCCAGCCTCAAACAACTCTTGAGTCACACTTGCCTACCCCTGCTGATACACAAATAGCAGATGACCAAGTTCATCAAACCCAACCATCTACTGATCTTCAAGTAGAACAGAAAACAGACCAGCAGACTCAAAACCCTGCTGATACTCATCCTACTGAAGGTCAATCTCTCTCTCTCACCCTGAACACATCACTTCCCAAATCCCTGCTGATACTCACACAGCAGAGGAAAATACCCTTCCCACTCAATCCCCTATCCTCATTACCCCATCTGCACCAGAAGACTTAGCACCAGCAGACCTGGATCAAACAGGCCCTTCTCAACCTCAGTATAGCATGGTGCACTATCTTATGTGCACAAGGGAAAAGAGGATGAAGATAGCCAACCTGCTCAAGTCTACTATTCCTGGTATTGATGAGGAATCAGTTCAGTTTGAACAAGTACTGAGAGTCTGTACTTGGATTGAGCTCCGAAGAGATGATGTGGATGACCTCATTCAAGTCATGGAGGGAATGGGAGGAAAGGCTATCTTCCTCGACTGGGAAATGGAGCAGAAAGAGGTTGCTCAAGTCAGTTCATTCACTGAGCTGTTGCCCACAGAATCTCTGACCAAGGTATGCTAAAGGATTCTAGGGATCCTCCCAGATGAGAATGAAGCAAAGGAAAGAGATGTGGTGTCTGTTCCCTCTCACTTCTTTCCTAAGCATGAGCTTGATCACTTCATCTATCAACCTCATCAAAGGAATGGTCGATTATTTGCTCGTCTGGTTGATGTTACAACAGACTTTCTTCAAGAAGGTTATCTCACTGCTGAAGAAAAGGGAATGGCCCTAGCTGTCTACAATCCGCCTGTCATCCCTATACTTCCCAAGGAAGCTCAAGGTATTGCCTCTCCCTCTACTTCATCTATAGATATTCGAGCAGATGTGTGTGCTCAGGTCAAGGAAGCAATCGACACACACTTCGACAAAGGGCTAGGCATGCAGCTGGCCAGATTTGTAGAAAAGGCCATTCATGAGCAGAAGACTCGTCTCACCGAACAAATCCTTGACATAGATGACAAGTTCGGTGAGGCACTCCATAATCAGTTAGAGGAGTATCTCAACTTAGAAATGAAGAAATCAGCGGACAGAACCAAGAAGTTTATTGATCTCTATACAAATGAGATCAACCGCTTAGAGAGCTCCTACAAACACAGACTAGATGATGCTGAAGCAAGAGCCAATGAAGGTCAAACCCTTCTTAAGTCAGCTGCAGCAGAGAATGAGAAACTGCAGACTCAGCTGAAGGAGACAGCAGCCAAATTGGAAGCACTTACTGCTAAGCTTGAAGTTGCCTCCTCCTCCAACTCTCATGCTCAGATTCTAGAGCACAACATTACTCATCTGACCCATATTGGCAAAGTTAATGCCATGGCCCTACAACAGACTCTGAAAGTAGAAATTCTGAACGCCATGAAGCCTTTTGCGGCTGCACTTGCTGAAGCCAAAAAGGGGGAAGATGTATTGTTAAAAGCTCTAGAGAAGACTACTGCACAGCAAGCTGTAATGGTAGTATCTCAAGATGAGCTGAATGAAACCTTGGGTGGTTTAAAAAGCAAAATCAAGAGCAGGCAAGGCAAAGGCAAAGAAATTGCTCAAGAAGACACCCAAGCTCTCACTCAAGCTCCTACTGCCAAGAGTCTACAGATCACTGCCTCTGTAGAACAAGTTCCTGAGAAGAGGATGACAAGGAAAAGAAAGGCAGATGAGCAAGCAGATGAGCAAGCTCAGTCAAGCAAGAAGTCAGCTCCAGCAGAGCCTACTTCCGAAGAGAAAGATGCTTTAGAGCTGAAGAAAAGAAAAGAGCTTGAAGCTCAAGAGCTTAAGCAGAAGAAGCTAAAAGATGCGAAGGCAGTCAAAGCCAAATTTGAAAGAAAAATAGCCAAACTCAGGAAAGCTCTCAAGGACAAAGCATTGAAAGAAAATGCCCTGGCATTGAAAGATAAGGTCCTGGTGTTTGATAGCAATTATGTGGATTATTTAGCCCTTCAAGATGAGCTACCAAGATGGTATCCCCTGAAGAAGAAGTGGCAAATTCAACACCACATAGTAAGAAAATTTGGTCCTCTCCCAACCTATGAAGATGAATTCTTCCAGTTCAATCAATTCATGAACATTGAAGATCAAGAGTTCTGGAAAGAAGTAATCAAGACAGTCAAAGAACTTGACAACTGCAGAATCCTAACTCCTGAAGAACCTAAATGGGATCCTCCCACTCTGGGCTCCAGAAGGACAGACTGGATTGAAGTCAAAAGGATTCTGAAGAAGATCTACGAAGAGGAGAACGTTACAGACCTGCAGCACATGGAAGAAGTTCGAGCCCGTCTATACCTTGCCTTCCGCATCTGAAGATCAGAAGACCTGATGAAGACCACTTTAAAAGTTTAAAGAGACTATCACTTGTAATCTGTAAAAAGCTCCATATATAATCAAGTTTTAGTTCTTTTTTCTTTCAAGACAAACTCTCATTGTCTTCATCAGATACTTCCGTGTTATGAATTTTATAAACTCTTATCTTACTTATTAAGAGCATTTATCAAGTATAGTTTTGACTTCATCAAAAAGGGGGAAATTGTTGGGATGTAAATTCACCCTAAGCCCCACTTGACGTTAGAATAGTTTTGATGGCCAAAACACTTAGAGTTTATAAATGTAATAGGATCAGCTGATTTTGTATAGAACAACTTAGACTAGTCTTGTGTAATCAACTGTATGTATATCAGCTGATTAGCACAGTCCCGGCTTACATGCACTTCCTTAAGATGAGAAGAGTAGAAGACATGAAGACTAGAAGATCCTTGAAGGCCAGATAAGTTAAGGTGCTTGTATACCTACTTATCTGATGGAGTCCAAGTTGAAGATGGCCATAATGCAGCACAAGTATTTATCAGATCAGAAGAGTTCTACTCGACTGATATCAGAAGACAGATGCACAAGGCCAGACGAGTAGTCAGAAGACTAGTAGTGCAGATCAGAAGACTAAGTACTCGTCCAGGACTCGGCTGATTCCCAAAGTCATCTTGCAATTCGAATAAAGACCTACCTTACTTAGAAGATTGACATGATCCCAGGATTGAAGCAATCAAGCAGCTGGAATCAAGGAATCAAGCCAACATGGAAAGATTGCCCCAACGACTAGTCAACTCCAACGGCTAGTTGCAAGTAATCACCACTATAAATACAAGAGGATGAGAAATCACAAGTACGAGATCACGACGAGAGAATTCAACAAGCTAAGCAAGCAATCAAGCTAAAAGCCATATTGTTTTAAGAGTTCTCCAAGAGCCAGAATCCATAAGAACATCCCTAGCTCTTAAGTGATTTCTATCCAACCCAAGAACCTGAATCATATTCATACTTGTAAATCCTTTGATTTAGGCATAGTGGTTATATAAGCATATTATAAGCTTGAACCATTAGTTGGAAACATTCAAAAACCCCAAACCCCCACCGAAAGGTTAAAGTTTTTGAACCCCTGCAAAGTGCAAGTGCTTACAATCACTTGTAGAGACCGTAGCAGTTAGGACTGCTCAGATCTCAAAGTCCTACCCTTGGGACTATAAAGGACAAGCCCTTGCAATTTTTGGTAAATTAAAGTGATTAAATATCAAGTGTGGACGTGAGAGTGGACGTAGGATCGTATATCCGAACCACTATAAACCTGGTGTTATTTATCTTTCTGCACTTTACTTTATTGTCATTTCTATACAATCACTTGTGGAGACCGTAGCAGTTAGTGCATACTGTGATTTAAACAATCTTCAAATCAAGGCCATAACTTTCAAACCAGCATCAGCTGAGTATTTTCCTTAAGTAAACAACTTGGAATTTTCAAAAGAAACAAAAAGAACGAGTCTAAACAAGGCCTACCATAATTCCGCATATAATCTGTGCAATCAGATCACTATAGTCATCTGGACCAGCAGACTTGTAGTCCAGCTGACATAGAGATCAGAAGAGGTTCCCAACTCTCTTGAAAAAGTTTTAAAGTCTATTCACCCCTCCCCTCTAAACTTTAATCCCATTCACTACTCGTTCAGGAACCAACATGTTTTTAGTAAGGGGCTTTCTAATTGCAGAGAATATTCCACTCTTATAAATTAAAATTTCGACAATTAGTTATGGATTATTTGCCTTATATCCTGCGAGAGAAATTCCAGTTTATGATTTCAAATTTTTTTTTAGCTTTTATCCGTCTAAGAGGTTGTCGATTTACTAATGGTTGTTAATGAAGCTTAAAAAAGAACTGTTATACTGTTACAGTCTAACTTAATTGTTGCTACTGCTTTCATCCCTTGAAGAATGGAAGTTCATTGGCAAGAACAATTCAGAAGTTGGGCAAGTGGATACAATTAGAAGATTTCGGTCTAAAAAACAAATGAACTGGACAACCAGGTGTTAAGCTTCCGGGATGCCAGACTAGAAGACACGAAGAGACATATATGCAATTTAATGGGCAATGGATGTTCACATTCCTGTTCTTACTCAAACCCAGATATAACATGATCTGTAGGATAACACACAAAAGTAATTTGAGTCATATATTCTTCTTTTTGTAAATCCCACCCCCTTCCACCCCCTTTTTTTTCTTTTTTAAATTATGGCTCCAACAGATATGTGATGAAGGCTGGCAAATAAAGAGCTAGACTTTTACTTCGTCGTGTATTATTTTTTAATTTCTGCTACTGCTTTCATGAAGTAATTGTTTTCTATTTGAAAATTTGTAAGGGCACATATTGAGGTCCACTAAGATTTTTCCTACTACGTCCACTCATAATTTGTTGCATGTGATATGTCTAAATCTTTTTATTATAAGAAAGTCCAGTCAAGTAGTATATATTTTCAGTCTAATTGGATTTGATTAACATGTCAACATTATCAGTTTTAGGCCCAAGCTGAACACTCTAGATTAAAACTTTAAATACATTTATTTAATAGTATTAATGTTGATAAACACTTTGGTTTTGATCTTTTAATGTACACCTCTATTAGATTATAAAATCACCTAAAAGAGTCTATAAATTTAGCCAGGAGTTTCTGATTGCTTTAAGACATAAATAAATTTGAATTCATTCTCAACTACATTAAATATTCAACATTTAATTTCCATCTATTAATTTCACCATGTCAGATTACACATATTTTTTATTTTATTTTTCACATCACGTTATATGAATAATCTTTTATAAAAATAAAAATAAATTGGACTTCTTCTCCACCACTTTTTCTTTACTTCTCAAACTCAGGCTTAAAAACTAAAAAGTCCCAAAAATTTAATTTGTTCATTTACACGTAAAATGCCCCAAATGACCTAAGACAAAAGATCCATATAAACAAAGATTATGTGATTTGGGATAGGGTTATTTTCCTTATGTGATTTGGGGCTTTCCAACATCACATATATTCCAGCATATGCACATAACACTGATCAATCATTTCCTTGGATGCTCCTCTCCCAAATCATCGACTCTCAGAAGCACATATTAGCTACTTTGGATTTCTTTTCATTTATCAAGAATATTAGAGAAAAATAGACTTATGAGACACCAATTATAGGATGCAAGGTGGAGCTTCTGGAGACAAGATATTGCAGAGCTTCTGTGATTTGGGATAGAGTTATTTTTTAAATTTCAGAGTTTTTGAGGAAAGTTTTTAAATTTGGAAGGTAAGTAATCAGCAATTTTAATTTTGAGAAGACTTAGTAATTAATTTGCGGCTTTGATGGGGTGAGAGATTTGCATTCAAAATTTAAAATTAGTTGACTTAATATTATATTAAAACACAATTTTAAATATTAAGGGTAAGATGGTACATTTAAGTTGGATTTTGATCTTAATTTGAACCTTGTTCTTTTTTGAAAAAAGTCTATGTGAAAGGACTTATTGGTGAAATCCCCTCTGATATTCTGTTAGAGTCGGTGTTACACTATTTGTTTCGACATTCAGTGCAACATTATTTTGTTTTTACTTAAACACGGGTAAACACACCTTCAGGTTTGGTTTGTTTATATTTGATGCACAATGACTTTATTCTTACTCGCTCCGTTTGCCTATAAGTTTTTTATTTTGCCAATTTAGTTTGTCCGCCTTTAAGTTTCTCATACCTTTTTACAAATATCTTTTAATTTTTTATTCTTACATTTCACTTTTTTATCTTATTTTTTATCTTTATCTCTCTCTCACTCTCTTTGGCAATCATATCATTTGTACTATATTAATTATTTAATCATTTTTTTTAATCTTTGTGTCCAAAAGTAACGATAAATTTATAGGCGGGCGGAGGGAGTATTTTTTTTAGTGGAGTGTACTTTTTCCCTTGACCTCGGGTTTTGTCCCTAAGGAGGGTTTTCCCAGTCAAGGTTTTAACGGAACTCCAGAGCTTATGGTTTTACGTTTTCTTTTTCTTTTATATACCGTGCATTTTATTGTCATTTTGAGGGTGATTTTGTTATGGGAAATATAGTGATATCGTATAACATTAAATTACTTTAAATTAATATTTCATCCGTCCCATTATTAATTGAACATTTACTGTTTACACGTTTTAATGTAAAAAATTGTTTATTAATATTAAAAGTGGTAATGTTACTTTTTAGAAGGAATGGTATGAGTAGTTCTACTTTATTGGGGAGATTTTTTTTGTTTGCGTGTAAAAAGCATAGTAGCAGAAATCGTGCTAGGCAAGCGCCTCCATCCGTCGCGATTTCTTACAAATTGGTAGGGAAACCGACTCTAAGGTTAGGCAGGGCCAAGTTGTCGTCTAGACGGACAGGTTGCCTGTGATTTTAAAAAAATTGTAGAAAGAGAGAAGTAAAACAATTCGCACAGTTGCCAATTTTTTTTATAAAAAGATAGTTTAAAAAAAATAGATTGGCAAGAATCAAAACTCATTGCCCGCGTCCACTCGTCGTTGCTTGTACCGCCCAATCGCTGATTGCCGATGCTCCTGTGCAAAATCAAATCGACATCTTGTTGGGAATAAAATGAGAATTTTGATTAAGATACCAAAACCCCTTAAGACATGCCAAATAGATAAGTCAAAATGATATGAACATGTTTCAGGAATGTTGGAACATGTAGTATAGGCTAGTTGAGAAGCTGGAATGATAGGCAGCTCTTAGTACATTAGATGCACAAGTTGAGGGGGAACATATGCCTAGAAGATTACAAGAATCAAGTCCCCTCAAGGCTCAGAATCAATTTGACCTTAAGTATGCTGAAGTACTTAAATGGACAACTGTGCTGATCAAGTCAGCACAGTAGAAAGACAACCTTTCTGAAGATCATTTGAGTGGAATACATCATCAAGACCAAGTCTACTGATGTATATGTCAAAGCTCAGAAGAGTTGAACAGCAGAAATGTCTCAGCACACTTGAACCAGAACAATTCAAAGACAAGCCCAACTATGTTGATAAGGTCAAAGCTATTGATATGAAGTCATGAATGATCAAGAACCATCAAGAGACATGAATTAAAAGAGAAAGAGCCAAGTCATCTGAAGAGCAAAGCCAACATTACTGATAAGCAAAGGGTGCTGAATTTGATAAGCAGAACTGTCCAGTTGATAAGGAATGTTGTCCTTATCATAGGACCAATGATCAGAAGTAATGTCCTTATTTGATCAAGTGAATCTTGAATTCAGACATTGGGAAGAGTGCTTCAAAGTCAAGACAAAGTGCTCACAGTCGTTTACTTCCCAAATTAAGGACATGTCACTATCAAGAAACTGTCTTCCAGTTGCAGAGTTCAAGGAGGACAAAAATAGGAAATTTGAGGCTGTCTTTCCAACGGGCAAATCCTCAAATTGTTCTATAAATACATGAAGTATGGAAACCATTGAAGGCATCCAACAAGCACCTACATTCCTGAAGAAACTCAAATCCTTCAAGCTTTCTTAGAATATTCATAGTTTCTAGAAACACTTCAACCTAAGCTGAACCTTATTGTATATCCATACAAAGCTTAGAGATATATCCTATTCTTAAGGTTGTTATATACCTTATAGACTGAAAGATCTATATGATAATCTGCAATTAAACTTCGGAAGACACACCAGCAGATATGAGCTCGTCTGTATCTTGTCTTAGAAGCCTTAATGAGGATTCAAGTCAAAAGCTCATCTGAAGATTGAGAAGACAATTAGTATTTATGGATAAAACACCTTCACAAGTGTTTGTTCATTTATGAGTGACTAAGTCAGAAGATAAAGGCATCTATAACAGAAGACAAAGAGAATGTCGGATTAAGTTATGAATTGCTCTAACAGAAGACAAGACAGCAATCAACTACTAAGCTGATGTGGACCAATGAGATATTAACACGAAGCTATGAAGTTGACAGTACAGTAGGTTGTACAAGAGAACTGCAGATGAAGTACGGAGCATTTAATGCACATTACCTCTTGAGGCAATATCGTACCAGAATATCTACAAACAACATTCTAATGAAGATATTGACATTACTTAGAATGATTTGTTGCAACGGCTAGTTTCTGAGCACAAATATCTCTATAAATACAACACTTGTTCTTTGGAACAAGGTACCAAAAACCATACAAGCTAGAACTCTCTCTCTCTCTCTCTCTCTCTCTCTACGTATACAACTGATATCAAGAACAACAAGTTTCGAGAAATACTTAAGTATTGAGTTCTTTAGAGCCAGCAAAGATTTTATATCCTTAATGCTCTAAGTTTCCGATCCTAAGCCTGCATAAAGAATCCTATCTTTAGTGCTTAGTATTAACCCTTATAAAGGTTGTTTGTTACCTCACCAACAAACAGATCCGTAGCCTCAGAAAGTATTTGAGGTTCTTGATCGAAAGTCTTCTCTTGGGACTATAAAGAAGCAAGATAGTGAATTTCTCTATCTGATTAGAGAGAGTGGACGTAGGATATTGAGATCCGAACCACTATAAATATTTGTGTTCTTATTGCTTATTTTACTATTCAGCTTTCATATTCTTTCCTGGTCATACATGTTTAAAGCATTGTTTTATAAAAGAGTCAAAATCCACCAAGTATTTATCTTTATCAATCAGTAGATTCCAAATCAGATGACAAACTTGAATCGTTTTTAGAAGTCATTATTTCAAGATGTTTTCATAAAATACCCTTGAGTTTAAACAGGTAGGGCCTACACATTTTCGCACCTATAGCTTTTAAGATAGCTTTCAAACTGATCAACTAAATTCAGTTGTCAGTAAGGCTGTTATCTTAATCTGTTATAACTCAACTAAGTACTCTACAGATCAGAACATCTTATCTGCATAGAAACGACTTAATATATAACTCATCTGATCGTCTCATCTGATCTAAAGCACGAAATGTTTTTAAACACCTGACAGTCTATTCACCCCCCTCCCTCTAGACTGTCACCATACTCATTTTGGGACCAACACAAAAGTCAATAACCTGATAGTTTATTAATTAAGGAAAAAAACATAGTTAGAACAAATAAATTTTCATGAAAAAAAAATAACATTTGAAACATTTTTTACGGATGATGAGATCCTTCAATTATGAAAAATATCGAGAACATTCTCCATCGACACTCCAGAAAACCGAGTCGTTCCCATCCACACAATATGGCTTTTGCAAAAAATATATATCAGAAATTCATTATTCATTGTTTTAAAAAAAAAACAGTTAAAAAATTTGAGAATAATATATAATCTATAACATATTCTTACGAGGTCTAGAACTCCCACATATCTATGAGTGTTTCTTTTACCGGGACCGGGCAATCCTTCACAGTAAGCAATTTTTAGTTCAGTTTATACTCTTGCTTTTGATGTATTCGACTTTTCTATTTTGCTGGCTCATAACCTTCACCATCAACCATTTGAACCAACTCTCTTGTGTTAGGCTGAGGGGTAACCTTTTTCAACTTCCACTCTTCGTTTATTGTCCTCCTCTTAACTCCCCTGGTAATAGTGTTTGGTTCAGGAAATTTCTCAATCTTATTATCCTAAGGTACAAAGTTTGGTTCATCGGCACAAGTGTTACTATCAGCAGATATCAATGTTCCTTTAAGCTCTGAAATTTCTAACTTTAGTGGTTCATTTTCAATATGCAGTTCTTCATTCTTCTTTTTAACAACATGCAACAACGCAATGTCGTCAAACCGGGCTATATTATCTGGATTGGCACATATCTAGGTTGGGGTCGGAATGGAAACATCACTGACTTTTCTAATCAATTCCTTCTTTTTCGAGTTAATTTTCTCAATCATCCGTTCTTTAATCATTAATTCCCTTTCCACTTTCTTTAGTTGCCTCTCCAACTCAACAGTCTCTGGTTGATTATCAGCAGAAAACTTATCCTTGCTTTTTTACCCTTTCCCTTCGGAAAACATCAAGTCATTACTTGGGTTTTGAACAGTTTCATCCAACTACATCATAATACTTCTGACCACATCCCCTGTTGTTTTCATACAAGTTCCATTAATCATATCTTTCACAAATCATGCTTCTCCTGAACTCAAATTCATTATCACTTGTGCAATTTAAACGGTAGCAACCCTTTGAGGGGTATTTTCCTTTGTCAAACCAATATTGAATGATGGATAGTCATCAGAAACTTGGTAACCTTTTACCCCACTTGATTCCCCCTGACTTTGAATTGGGCATACCACATCAAGGTCACTTGATTCCCCCTTGCTTTTTTTTAATCGTACTACCCTTTTCTTGATTAGATTTTTGTAAATCAGATTCTAGGCCAATACCCAAATCATCATTGGATTCATCTAACTTGGTTTATGCATCATCATTTGTTCCAATTCTTATAATAAATTCACTTTCCAACTCAGCGTCTCAGCCAACTGATCCAACATATCAGCCATTTTTCGAAATTGAAGCTTCTCTTCCCTGATTGCTTTCAAAGTAGCCTTTCGAACCTACAATAATTTGTTGGATATTAGGAATCAAAATTGCAGGCCCTCTAGGCTGAATATGTTAATATTTTGGATATTTATTCCCATCTTTATGTACCTTTACATCCCTAGACAGCTTCAAATGCTTAACCTCTTTATCCATCTTCTTTAGATCCTATTTAAAAAATATAGGTAACACAAACTTTTTCGTAGACCTCATCAAAATGGCATGCTCGCATAACCGAAACTAGGGCAAACACAATCCATAATCAGATATCAATCCAAATAAAATTTCAAAACATAAAGGAAATCATATCGTCATATTTTATCAATATTAATGTTAAAATAGAAAAATGAATTCTTATAGGAAGTATAACAGCGCAACCTCCAATTTTTAGATTCTTGCTTTTCGCCAACTGCTTCTTCAGTATATCAACAATTAATGTTGACCAATCATAAAGGCAAATTTCATTGAACTTTCTAAATAGCAGCTAATATGAACTAATACATAACATTTTTTATTTGTACAATATAGAATTGCCATTATGTAACAGCTCAACAATTGAGCAACATCCTTACAACTATTCTCATCTTTCTTTTTCAGAACTGAAGTCAACTTCCTAAGTATGAGGTTCTTGTATAAAACTAAATTAGAATCCGACAATTTTTCAAGCTCTTCAGCAAAACATCTCCTAATCCACGTAGGCATACTGAAATTTCCTTCTGCCAAAGGTATATTTTTCGTTCCAAAACTAATTCTAAAAATAAGTTGTGCATCCCTCCGCTCTATCTGAAGAAGCTCGCCTCCAATAAAAAAACTTTCAAATTCAACATCAAAATACTGAATTATCTACTAATTACACTTTCATGCTTTTCTGTCCTTTTTAACATATTAGAATCAGTGTTTCCATATATACTATCAAAAAAAGCCGAAAGGGGGTCTTTTTAATATATTCTATTTGATTTTCATGAAATTTTAGTAAGTTAACCTCCTTAATACACGTTCTAAGGTTTGAACGATAGTAGGTTTCTCTCTTATTTATCTTTATCCCTCCTGCAAAATAAAATACTAAGGTTATACAATGAGTTGAATCTAACTTATAGTATATCAATAAATTGAAAAGGATTGGCCTTACGGAAACAATTTTTGGGCTTATTTTTGCATCTATATTTGTTATAGTCGTCCTCACTGCTGTAATCGGTAGTTAAATCCCCAAGTACATCCTGGTTAGTTCCATTCAATTGAGAATTTTTACTGCCTAAGTACATTAAAGTTGAGTATAAATGATCAAGAAAATAAATCATAAATCACTATCAATTCTTATTCCATCAATCCTTTCAAAAAACCTGGTAAAATCAGCAAGAATATAATTATCACTTCATGGGGTAGTATAATAAAGGAATGCAATCTTGCAATATACCAGTCGATGAATTCTCATAACTAATGGAATTATAATGTTGTAGTTTTTTCTTCTTTCCTTTTAAATCTTTTGAGTTTCCCCTTTCTGTAAAATGAAAATATAGTTCTAAATTAAATTTATTACCCATTTTTAGACCTTTAAGATTCTATATTAACAAATGAATCTGCAGTTTACCGCTTTCTGATCCTTCTGAAGATGAAGAATACCTTGATCCACCTATTCCAGGATATTTCAAAATTTGTTCAAACTTATAGTGAAATCTAAATCAGGAATTCAGAGCAATAACAAAAAAACAAAACCTAAAAAAAAAAAATTGCTTCCCGCACCATTCTTGCTATCCCGCCGGCAAATTTCCAGTCTTGTACCTTCCAAATATTAATGAAAATCATACAAAATTGAATTTATCAAAAACATTTTAGGTAAAAGAATGGGGCATATACAGAGAGAATGGGGCTATCCCGACCGTCGTTTTTATCAGTTTTTTCCCCATAGCATTCTAACATGGAAAATGTTGTTAACAAAAAATATGGAGTCTATATAAAGAGAGAAAAAAAAAGAGCTTATTACCTTCTTCGTCTTCATATTCTTCTGTGAGAAAAAAAAAACACACTACTTCTCCAATCCCTTATTAAAAAATTCCATTTCGTGTTTCACAATTGAAAATGGAGGAAACCCTTCTTCTTGCGACTGGAAAGATCAGACTAGTCGAAACATGGGACAATGAACAGTTTGATCTAAGGGAAGAAGAGAACATCTAATCAATTAAAGTAAAATTTATTGTTCAATGTTACAAAAAGTCTATCAAGGGTGATTTTCTCAACATCGTTAGATTTATTAATTAAGGGCAATTTGGTAATCCCCCATGCACCTTTTGAATCTGGTTGTAATTATTCCTACACGAGGCACCTCTTTGCAATAGAAGGGCCAGACATGTACCTCAGAGTGAGGCGCCCTTAATACAAATCTCATCATTCAATAACAACAAGAAAATATTTAGAAATTATAACAAATCAAGTTATCAATAGTTAAATAATGACAAATTGTATGACACAGAATCATAAAGTTATGAAATTATGGTCTTAAATCACATATATTAGTTTTGAATTTAGTTAGCAAAATTTATGTCATAATAAAATCTAGAATGTACTTATCAAGTCAAACTATATTTATTCCATTATTTTATTGAGTGAATTAAATCAGGTTTTTCTAATTGATATATACAATTTATATCTATTTATTTCAATATTTAGGAGTCTAAATTGCAATCTAATTACTATAAAAAAAATATGTACTAACATACTATAACAAAAAATATATATATATGTTTCATTTTTACAAACTATATTCACAAATTAAGTAAATGAAAAATATACTAACAATTTCAACAACATATATTAAATCTTATAAACCTAAAACCATATGAACACACACCGTTCAAGAGGCCTAAAAACCTTCTTATGAGAAAACCCTCTTTAGCGATAGAACCTGTTGCGTCAAAAAATAACGTCTAAGGATACCGAATATTCCCGTGTGGATAATGAGAATTACGGGCTTAGATCGTCACTTCTCCGTAAGCTTTCTCACGAACAATCCTCATTCAAGCTCCTTAAAGACCTGCAAAAACACACCGGAGGGGATTCCGGCGTGGAATCTCCGACGCTCAAGTCAGAATCCTTCTCAGGAGAATCAAAGAGGAATCAAGTATCGTGGAGTTCTTTTATATCTTTTGTGTGTTTCTTAGTAAAATCGTATATCTTGTGTTTGTAATGTAACACGTAATTAATAATATGAAACAAACGTACTTATATACCTCTTCTAATTTCGTGGGAGAGAGGGAGACTCCCCCTCCCTCTTTTTCCTCAACCGTCCGCAAGACTCGGTCTCCTAGTGGACTCCTCATTTTTCTTCGCTTTGAATCCTTCTCTGGCCTTATCCATCAAGAACAACTCTTATGTCTTTCCCTTATGGGCTGGAAATATCCGGCCCAAGGATCACAAAACATTAAATATGGGCTCCCGGCCCAATCACGTCTATTTCTCCCTTTGGGCTTAGAGGTGTATTAATCTTGTTCCTCAAACTATTACTCCTAATAAGACTGATCTAATCCATCTTATGTCCACGTGTCGCCATCTCCGAGGACGACATATTTTGGCCGCATCAACTACTCCCCCATACTCTCGTAAAAAGTGTTCATAATTTTATGAGAGTAGGAAGAGAACATAAGATGAATTTAAGAGGAACGTTTCCTTCCTTTGATCGCTTTTAATTCGCAGCTTTAACAGGGCATAATATATTTATTCTTCAATAATTTTTCCATTTTCGCGCTTTAAGTCAGCCTTGAATCCCCCACATGCCTTTATTTTGTACGTCTACATAAGACAAGACATCTCGCCACCGTTTTTCCTCCACGCGCCCTCTCACTGGGCTTCGATTACACCAAAATAGAGAATTCAGGATTTTGTACTCCCCCAAGTCTTAGAAGAGGCTATAATGGGTGGAGATTTTTGATCTTATAGTTTTGAATTCTCTCCTTAAGATGAAGTTCATTTCAGGTCTGCTTTAATTTTCAGAGCAAGGTTCGTTGGAACCCCCTCATCTCCTCAGGGTGAGGTTTGTATAAACCTACGCATTTTCTCTAAGTGAGGTTCATCGGAACTCACTCATTTTCTCAGGGTGAGGTTTGTATAAACCTTGGCATTTTCTCTAAGCGAAGTTCATCGGAACTCACTCATTTTCTCAGGGTGAGGTTTGTATAAACCTTCGCATTTTCTTTAAGTGAAGTTCATCAAAACTCACTCGTTTTCTCAGGGTGACGTTTGTATAAACCTTCGCATTTTCTCTAAGTGAGGTTCATCGGAACTCACTCGTTTTCTCAGGGTGAGGTTTGCATAAACCTGCGCATTTTCTCTAAGTGAAGTTCATTGGAACTCACTCATTTTCTCAGGGTGAGGTTTGTATGAACCTGCGCATTTTCTCTAAGTGAAGTTTATCGGAACTCACTCATTTTCTCAGGGTGAGGTTTGTATAAACCTACACATTTTCTTTCAGTGAGGTTAATCGGAACTCACTCATTCTCTCATGGTGAGGTTTGTATGAACCTGCGCATTTTCTCTAAGTGAAGTTCATCGGAACTCACTCATTTTCTCAGGGTGAGGTTTGCATAAACCTGCGCATTTTCTCTAAGTGAAGTTCATCGGAACTCACTCATTCTCTCAGGGTGAGGTTTGTATGAACCTGCACATTTTCTCTAAGTGAAGTTCATCGGAACTCACTCATTTTCTCAGGGTGAGGTTTGCATAAACCTGCGCATTTTCTCTAAGTGAAGTTCATCGGAACTCACTCATTCTCTTAGGGTGAGGTTTGTATAAACCTTCGCATTTTCTCAGAGTAAGGTGCATCTGAACCTACTCAATTTCTCAGGGTGAGGTTTGTATAAACCTACACATTTTCTTTAAGTGAGGTTCATCGGAACTCACTCATTCTCTCAGGGTGAGGTTTGTATAAACCTTTGCATTTTCTCAGAGTAAGGTTCATCTGAACCTACTCAATTTCTCAGGGTGAGGTTTGTATAAACCTTCGCATTTTCTCTAACTCCTCTTGGCCTCGTGGTCTTAGAGTGTCTTTCGCTCCTGAATTAGGGTACCTGTAGGTTTATTATGTCCCCTTTTCAGGGATATAACTTTCAGTCCTCCAGGGATATGGTCTTTGACCTTGGTCGTTCAGGGGTATTGCCCCACTGATATACTAAGTTGACTTCATAGCCAGTCGAATATTCTCCATCTTTGTCTTAACATCTTAGCCATCAATTTCCTGGCTATCGAAACATAAAAATCACAAGTAATATGAACTAACTTGTTACCTCAATATTCGTCTTCGCAGTTGTGCATATCTCTCATACGTCTACAGCTCCTCGAGCAGGTCGAGGTTTAACTTCATTGCACATGGTCTTTTCCTGAACCTCCAGCCTCTCAACGTTGTTTGGTTTCGCTCTTTAGGATCTCAAATCTCATAATAATCTGGGGGCAGTGGCGGAGGGAGAATATAATTTGGGGGTATAGCTGTACCCCAAATTGAGATTTTTTTTTTTTTTTTTATATTTAAGGCTAAAAAAAAAATTGTATGAGGCCAACCAATCTGCATCCCCACAATTAAAAGGTCCAAAAAAAAGTTCGTAACTATAAAATGCACTTGGCACTTAGTCTATACAAGCACGAATATTACACTTTCTCCATTCTGCTCTGAATTATAAAATGCACTTGACACTCAGTCTATACAAGTACACATATTTTATATTTATGGAGTAATTATTATTTAATTTGATTATTGTGTTTAATTTATGAATAAATTTATTTTGGTCTATAACTTATAAGTTATGAATTAGAGTTTTTATAATAATAATAATAATTTTACTATCTAATTCAATTAGCAATAAGTTATGAATTAACAATTAGAGTTTGTATTATAATTACTAATTTGTTACATTATGCTAAATTAATTATTTTCAACTCACTATCTAATTCAACTAAAAAATGACGAAAGATAAACTTATATTAAAGAAGCTTAAGACAACGAAAAAATAATTCAATCTTCGGAAATTTATGTTCAAGGGAATGAAATCTCAAAAAACTCCTTGCACTTTTTCAAATAGACGAGTCTCAATGGACAAGGAGTCTTCTTCAACCCCATCATTTAATTCACCTCAAATTTAAGAAAATAAAAGGAGTATAAGTGTAATTATTTTTTTTTATTTGAAGGTTACGTAATTTTTTTTTTTAAGTTTTCTCAAATCGTATGACTTAATATTTTTCGCACCCCCGAATTTAAAATCCTAGATCCGCCACTGTCTGGGGGTCCTCCAAGGTTCCCTTGAACTCAATCTTTATTCTCTTTTGTAATCCTGCTCCCTCGGGCTACTCAAGCACCTCTAGAATCTCCAACTCCTCCTCAAGGGATCATTGTTTATCAACTCTAATTTTCAGGCTTATTATTTCACTCATTTAGGGCTGCTGGCCCTAAAATACCTCAAAACGCTCAAATCATGTTTCATCACTCCAAAAGAATCATCTCATGCAATATTAAAAATTCATTATCTTTTCAGATATAAAACTTCATAGCATCGAACAAACACAACAAATCAACTCCCATTATGTGGTACCGATATACTTATCATATCTCTGCTAGCCCTTGGAGACTAGAATACTCCCTATCTCTGCTAGCCCTCGGGGACCAGAATACTCCCAATCTCTGCCAGCCCTCGGGGACCAGAATACTCCCTGTCTCTGCCAGCCCTCGGGGACCAGCTTACTCCCTGTCTCTGCCTGCCCTCGGGGCCTGACATGCTCTGTCTCATACTGTCTAATCTGGATGTTGGGCCTCGGGACCCTGAATAACCCTCCAGAACCTCTTGTGTTTTCAGCACTCCCAGAGTTCTTAAAGGCCTTTGGGCTAGACCTTCTCGAAATTTCTCACAACAAAAAGGTTAAATAGCAATTTATACCAAGATTTGGTACATGCTTTGTCAATATTCTAGAGCTCATTCAATAAAAAGTGCATTCTCATGCGAATTTTATCACACATTCAATACATATCATATTTTCACAACATATTGATTGAGAAGATTAACATTCACACTAAAGTAAATAGACTTAAATCATTCTCCACAACATATCAGTTAAGGAGTAGTCATTTATGCAAATCACAACATAAAATAGTTTATCTCGATCCTATCTATCATGGGTAAGTTATTCTTCTCACTCAAATTCATCACATCGACGAGTATAATTCAAGTATCAGATTAGTATCAATCAATTAGCCAAGACGTGCATGCTACCTCATATATCACATTTTTCACAGCATAATAGCTAAGAGATGAACACTACTGCAAGTCTTAACATCTATCTGACTTACCCTCTCAACCAAATAGTCGAGAAATGACTATTGGTGCAAATATTAACACAATCACTTTTTAGCATGGCATATTGATTAGCGACATGATCATTCTTATCAGACTTAACACATGTTCTCATTATAGGTTTATGTTTCTTATACAAACTAATTTTTCAGAGGTATTTAACACTAACTCATCAATCAAAAATGTATTTTCAAGCAATATTTCAATTTCGATTCACATAAAACGTGTAGAGATACCTCCCTTAGGGGTTGTCGAACATAGATCGACTCAATCTCTTTGTCTACGGACTTCATTCCCCCATCTTTTTTGTGAAGCGAAATTCATATGTTTGCGCAATTCTCTCTAATTTTGAAGTTTTTCCAATATCAAAGACACAAGTGTTTTTCCTCAGCAAAAGAAAACAAATCATTATTCAACCTTGATAATTGAATTGAGCATATCAAGAACCCAAGAGATATATTCACATCTAAATATAAATCCCAGATTTAGTGTTCAGATTATTGGACTAAGTTTCCTCAATATATTCTTCAGCTCAAATTCCTGAACTCAGAAATAAAAATCATTTCTAAAATATCATCCATCATGACTCAATCACCATTTCAATGTCAATTCTAATAATGTCCGAATGTTAAGTTACATCATGCATATGCATATGCTCAATGCTATCATTAACTAAGTTAGGGAAGGTGCATTATTAGAGTATGAGTTCATAAATCTCGAAGGTATTTTATTAAACCTCACAACATCATTATGACATTATATACCCATTTCATGGTCGTTCTCACATACAAATACTTATCATAAATTGACACCTATTCTGACAAAATCCAAGAAGAATCAAGAATCGACTGGCAAAATCAGCTACCAGAGATAAAATTAATTCCCGATTCAAAAGTCAAATACATAATTTTCATCTGAAAAACTCAAACGAGTACATATAAATATGATAAGCAAAATCAATCACCATTGACAATCGAATTCCACTACTAATAGAAGTTTGAGCTTGATTATACATACATGTATAAACGTATTTAATGTAATCATTCATTTCCTAAATTCATAGTGCTCAATATTTTTCTTCTCCAAACATCCCATGTTTCCTGCCCATAACTTTTCATCTAGAGAACACAAAGTTCACCTCTATCAAAACTTCATAATCATATTTTTTCAGAAAATTTCAGCAAAGAGACAATAAGTCTAAACACTATGATATCAAACACCTTTCAAGTGTACGTGTACAACTCCCACGTTCATAATTCCGTAGTAATTGTACTTCATTAAAATGTAACATTTTATCAAATGAATGCCACCAAAATAAAATCAGTATGACTAATCAATGTAGAACAAAAGATCTTAGGACTTCCCACATTATTTTAAATAGATTAAAATGCCAACCAACATTAAAATACCAACATTATTAATAGATTAAAATGCCAACCAACATTATCAAATGAATGCCACCAAAATAAAATCAGTAGTTTCTCACGTGAAGCAAAATAACAAACACACAGTGATAAGAGATAAAGATATCAGTCAGCCAACAAGTAATGGTTGCTTCTCTTTGAGACATAGCTCAAACAATTAATAGGCATAACTCATCTTTTCTTATTACACTTTCCTGCTTAAATTCTTGGACTCAAAAGTGATCTCACAAGAACTTTTGCAACACACATAATTACATAAAGATGTGAACACTGCCTTCACATTACTTCAATTTATGTTCAAATGACATTTCATCCAACTCATCAAAGTCATTGAGTGAGCAAGGCATACCCATTTCAATAAATCCACAAAAAATCATTGATAATGCATACATTTTTCATGGTAATCATTGTAACACCAATGTGAAAATAATCAAATAGAGGGCAGTAAGTAAACGTGAAACTCCACAAAGATTAGATTTGAAGTATCCAAATGCTTTCAACCAGAATTTCACCATGTAATTCATAAAACAACAGGGACATATTAATTCTCAAGCTTATTAAGCTTAGTAACAACAGCAAACAATTCATTAACCATGATAATATGATTAAAAGTTTTTTTTTTCAAAATACCCTCAATAATCAATTTCGCATCAGATTAGAATCTTAGTTCAAGAAAATTCCAGTAAAGTGACGACAAATATCTCCAACGTGGCACCAAACACCTCTCAAACATACATGCAGTTCTCACGCCTAAGTATTTTAATTAAGCGAATGAACAGTTTATGACAATTGATGATTTCACATCTCTTTCGACAATCAAATTTTACCATCTCTCTCGTCTAATTTCACATAATAATATATCGTAGCTCTACAACGAGAGCTAAGTGCTTGCCCCATCACTTGGACACTCAAAGGACAATCAAATACCAATTTCTAGCTCATGCTACACTTTTTAACAATCAATCAGGCACTATATAAGTACTCAAAAGACGAGAATTCAATAATTATTTCATAATTGCAGCCAAGCAAACAGGAGAAATAAACAAGTTCCAATATCCAAAATTTAACAGGTTAATTTTCGACAGCAAAACAACCTAGACCATTTGTATTGGGAGCAAGCAATTGGGTTATTCCAGCAAAGAGGCGACAAATCTATCAGACATAACATTTTGAGTGCACACTTATTCAGCCCTTAGGCATTAATCAACAAATGGATCATTTTAAAATGACAAAATGTAAGAAATTTGAAGTTACAGCTTCTACAATTTATTCTCATAAGCAAATCAAAGTCAGGATTTGAGATTAAATTCAACAACCTAGATTTGCAAGAAATAACTATTCCTTTTAGAGCCCAATTTATCCTTCTTTCAATGTGGGGTTATATTCCCATAAAAATGTCAATTTCTAATATCCCAAACATTTAACGCATTAGCCTTCATCAGAAAACCAAGCTAAATCATTCATACATGAAGCGAACAATTAGTGTTGGGAATAAAATGATACATGTTTTGATTAAATACCAAAACCCCCTGAGACATGCCCAAGTCAAGATGATTGTGTTCAAAATGTAATAGAACACATAGCATAAGGCTAGATGAGAAGCTGATATGTTAGGCAGCTCTTAGATGATTAGATGCACAAGTTGAGGGGGAACCTATGACTTCAAAGTGATCAAGATCAAGTCCCCTCAAGGCTCAAAGTTTGGAACAAACTCTAAGGACAAGAAAACTCTATGTGAAACCAAAGGCCTTGATCAGGAGAGTTGTCCAGAAGAGTTATCACTATGCAAGAAGAAGATTGCAAAGCTCAAAAGGACAAGATTAATGAAATATTATGATCAGGAGAGTTGTCCAGATGTCAACTATATGTGAAAAGCCCTGATGATAAAAGATCAAGTATGCTGATCAGGAGAGTTGTCCAGAAGAGTTGTCTCAGCAAAGATTGAATCAGAACAAATGCTTTAAAGGTTGAAGGTCAACTATGCTGAAGAAGCTAGAGACAACCATACCCTAAAGAACTCCATTAAAACATGCTAAGATCAACTTGGAGTGAAAGAAAGGGAAAGAGCCAAGTCATCTGAAGAAGAGCAAGCCAACCTTGCTGATAAGCAAATCTGCTGATAGTGATAAGGAGAGTTGTCCACTTGATAAGGAATGTTGTCCTATCATTGGATCAACCTTCAGAAGCCATGTCCAAGTCCTAACAAGAAGTCAAACATTGGGAAAAGTGCTGCAGAAAGAAGACAAAGTCTTACAAGCCGTTTATTACCCAAATAAGGACATGTCACTATCAAGAATCTGTCTTCCAATTTGAAGAACTCAAGGAAGACATTTATAGCAATTTGGGGTTGCCTCTCCAACGGGCAAATCTCCATTTTGTCTATAAATACAAGGATTGTGAAGACCATTGAAGCACCTCAACCTTGACAAGAATATCCAACTATCCTACAAGTCAAAGTGCTTTCAAAGCTGTCAAAGACTATCTTAGTCTTCAAACACTTCTTCTAAGCTGAACCCAATTGTATATCCATACACAAGCTTAGAGAGATATCCTATCCTTACACCTTGATCTTCATTGTAAAGGATATCTCATTAGTTGGAACCTTACTTCAATCCTTACCCCTTTCAAGTGAGAAAGTGAGAAGGTTGTAGTAGTAGAAGTGGTAGGAGCTGACTGTTGAGAGAAGAACAGTTCAGTTCTGAGTTGAGAAGAGGGTACTAGGACTCTAGACATCCTAGGGATCATCTCACCAAGGAGTGGTGTTATTGATCAAGTGCACCTTGGCACTATAAAACAAGTTAATTCCAAAAGTGAAGGAATTATCCTGTTAAATCAGGGAAAGTGGATGTAGGAGCTTGAGTCTCTGAACCACTATAAACTCTTGTGTTGATTTACCTTACAAAGTACTTACATTCATTCAACACTGCACACAAAACTGATATTTCAAAAGATACATATTCAAAGACTATGCAAAACTGATTTGGACAAGTTCCCTGAAACTTAACTTGACTGTCTTGGATTGTCAAAGTGATTTCAGAAACATAAGGAGTCTAAACTCAAAGGGCCAACCACTATTCCGCACATATAACTCCCCTAGATAATTATTCAACTAAGTACTCAATAGTACTTAGTAGTTTGATTATCTTAGAAGAGTTAATCATCTTCAGCAGAGTTGTCCAAGACAACCTTGCTGAGCTCTGGTTTGATCAAAGTTGTAAAGAATTGCATACAAGTGTATTCCCCCCCCATACACTTGTTATATACTCCTTTCAGGACCAACAAGTGGTATCAGAGCAGGGGTTCATAGACCACTGCCTCTGAAAATCCATTTTGATTTTCAAAATTCACATATTTGTGTGGTCACTGAACTGATCTCTATCTAACATCTATTACTTGTTGACTAACTGATTATTCTTGAGATATGGCCAACAACAATGTTGTTCCTCCACCTGCTGTTCAAGGATTGGACAACATGGCCACAAATCCAGTCAATCACATTTCACATCATAAATTGCCCATGTTCTCAATAGACAACTATGATTTCTAGAAAATTAGAATGAGGGCTCATCTTGCATCTCTTCATACTGATATGTTAAGAGTAATCACAAGAGGACCTTTTGTGTTTACCCAAACTAACCCCAGGGTAACAGATGAGCAAAGAGCAGATGTAAGGGAACTAATTCACAAGGATGAGGATGACTTCACTGCTGATGAAAAGAGGAAAGATAATCTAAATTATCTTGCCATGAATACCCTTTATCAAACAATTCCAGATGCAGTCATGGGAAGAGTCTACCATTGCACCACAGCCAAAGAAATCTGGGATACTCTTGCTGAGATGTGTGAGGGTACAGAAAAGATCAATGAGAATAAGCTCCAAGTTGTTGTGCAAAAATTTGAGCAATTCTCAATGGAAGCTAATGAGTCCATTGACAAATTTGCTGGTAGATTCACTGATGTGATGAATGAAATCAACTCATTGGGCAAAGTGTACTCCAGGAGAGAAGTTGGATTAAAGATCTTGAGAAGTCTCACTCAAAAGTGGGATGTCTTTGCTGTAATGATGCAGAATACCAAGGATCTCTCCTCCATGCCCATGCAACAAATCTTCTCAGAACTCAAAGCCTATGTGTTCGACCTCAATAGAAGAAAACCTATTGAGGAACCTTCAAATCCTACTAAGGGAGTGGCATTCATTCAAGGCCAAAGTTGCTGAACCTGAAATGCAACCCACTCCCAGATCATCAAAGTCAGTCTCTAAGACTGAAATGAAGGAAGAACTAGCCTTGATGGCTAGAAGGTTTGACAAGCTAAATACAAGGTTTGGTAGATACAAGAAATTCTACCAAGACAACAAATTCAGGAGAAGATACAACTCCCCTGAAGATCAGGCCAAGGACAAAAAGCCTGAAGAGAAGAGATCAGAGGACAAGTACTCTGATAGAAGAAGGTCCAGTAGAGCTGACCCTTCATCATCAAAAGGAAGAGATGAATCCAAGAAGGATGATGATGAAGACCTGTGTTACAATTGCAAAAAGAAAGGGCACTTCCAGTATGATTGCCCTGAATTAAGCTCTAAAGAAAGAAGAGAGAGGCAAGCTAAAAGAGACAGGAAGTTCACAAATAGAAAGGCCATGATGGCTGGTGAAGAATCTGATAGTGCTGAAAGCTTCAACTCTTCTGATGGACTGTTCTCAAACAGTGATGATGATGATGATGTGTGCAACATGGCTCTTGAGGATGATGAGGTATCCTCCACCTCTAGCTCACCATCATTTTTATCACAGAACACTAGTGAAGTCAACTTGAAACTTTCCTTTGGGAAGTTGATGGAAGATTTCACTAGATTACAAGAATTTCATGATAACTGTGTGAGAGAAAATGAAAGATTGGCTATTGAACTTACCAAAAACTCTGAGATAGCTGTTGATGTCAAATCTACTAAGTTATATCAACAAGCCTTGAGAGAGCTTGAGGAAGCAAATCTCAGGATAGTTGACCAACAAGAAGAGATTGACAATCAACTACATTCTCAGAAAAGAAAAGACTTTGAACTAAAAATTCTAAATGCCAAGTTTGAAAATCTCTCACATGAATATGATATTCTTAAATCAAGTGAAGAGAGCCTGAAACTAAAGATGTTCGCTTTGAACAAATCCTCTAGAGCAATAGAGGAAATTCAGAGTTATCAAAGACCTATGGCTCAAAGAAGTGGATTAGGTTTTGATCCATTTGAATCTTCACCTTGTCTTAGTGTTGCCTCTACAAGTAACACTAAGAAAATCTTTGTTAAATCAGTGGCACAACAAGCTGAAAATGAAATAATTCAGCCACTGAACAAAGGAAAGGGCAAAATGAATGAAATGCCTACTCTAGTGCTTCAGGAGACTAGGCCCAAATCTTTGGAAAAGGTCAAGGCTCCTGAACACAAGAGGAATGTTGGTCAGCAGAGTAGACCCAATGGAAGGACAACTCTCCTGAACAATGTTCAGAGAAGTTATCCAAGGTATAATCAGCCTAGGCCAACTCATCTGAGAAAACCTCAGCTGAATAGACCTAAGGACAACTATCCTCAAAGGCAAAATAAAATGAGACAACCAAAACCCTTCATTCCAAAGGGTAATGGTCATAAAAATGCCCTCCCTCAAAGATTTCATCAAGATGCACAAAGGACCCATAAGTTCAGGAGAGTTGACAACTCCCCTGAAACTTACAGAGTTAACACATTCACACATACTTTCCCAAAGGCATTTAAAGGAAAGACAGTGTATGTTGATGCACAAGGAAAACAACTTAACCACCTTGAATCAATCAGGGTGATTAGGCAAGTTTGGGTTCCTAAAGGTACAGCTAACCTCTCAGGACCCAAAACTCAAAGGGTACCTAAACCTATCTAATTGCAGGTACCAGTGGGCCACAAGAAGAGGAGCATGAACAAAAAGACAGCATGGTATCTTGACAGTGGATGCTCAAGGCACATGACTGGAAACAAGGAACTCCTCACTGATTTTATTGAAAAAGAAGGCCCAAATGTCACTTTTGGAGACAGCTCACAAGCAACAACAAAAGGTTATGGTACTTTGATGATTGGTAACATCAAAGTAACCAATGTATCTTATGTAGCTGGTCTCAAATATAATCTCCTAAGTATCAGTCAATTCTGTGACAAAAATTTTAAAGTTGAGTTCTCAAGTGGAAAATGTTTAATTAAGGATAAAACTCAACAAACCTTACTGACTGGAACTAGGAAGGTAAATGTGTATTTTGCAGACTGGGACAAGTCTACTGATGTTGCATGCTTCATTGCTAAAAGTACTAGTGAACAAAGTTGGTTATGGCACAAGAGGCTAAACCACCTGAACTTCAAATCTATGAATAAACTTGCTAGAAATGCATTAGTTAAAGGACTGCGTAATGAGGTTTTCATTAAAGAACATGTGTGTAAGCCATGTCAAGAAGGAAAACAGATTAAAGCCTCATTCAAAGGTAAACCAGTCATTTCTACTGAAAGGGTACTTGAACTTCTACATATGGATCTGTTTGGACCAATTACCCCTTCAAGCATAAATGGTAGAAAATACACATTGGTGGTAGTAGATGACTTCTCTAGGTTCACTTGGGTAGTATTTCTCCTTAATAAGAAGGAAACACAAGTCAAACTACCTGAACTTCTTAAGAGACTGTCAAATGAGAAAAGCCTTAGCATTATCAAGATAAGATCTGATAAAGGCACTGAGTTCATAAATTCATACATCAATGAGTATTGCACATCTAATGGTATAGCTCATGAAACCTCAGCAGCTAGAACACCTCAGCAAAATGGAGTTGCAGAAAGG
The DNA here is from genome assembly GCA_963675135.1 of Galeopsis tetrahit. NCBI lineage: Eukaryota > Viridiplantae > Streptophyta > Magnoliopsida > Lamiales > Lamiaceae > Galeopsis > Galeopsis tetrahit. The sequence continues at coordinate 62,269,726 of OY776126.1, read as the reverse complement.
AGGAATAGAACCTTGAAAGAAGCTGCTAGAACTTTAATTGCTGACTTAAATTTACGTAAGAGGTTTTGGGCTGAAGCTATAAATATTGCATGCCATACTCAAATCAGTAGAGCTTTCAGAGTCTACAACAAGAGAACCCTTATTGTGGAAGAAACACCTCATGTTGTGTTTGATGAATCTATTTTTGAGATCAGGAATGATAGTTTGGAATCTGAAGAAATCACACAGAGGACAACCAGATTGAGCCTAAAAGACAAAGACACTGAATTCATAGATGTTGTCCAAGCCAATCTACCTGAACATACCACATTGGACAACTATCCTGAAGGCAATCTTCCTGAGACAAACCCTACTGATGGAAATGGTGAACTGAATGAGCCAATCCCAGTTCACATCCAGGTAACAACTACCAATGAAGAAGCAGTTCCTGCTGAGGTAGTTAATGGGACAAATAATCAAGGGGGAACTCAAAATGTTGAAAATACCAATGTCCCTGACATTGAGGACAACACCCCTGATTATGATCCTGAATTAGATCCTGCACTAAATTATCCTGAATTTTATGATCAAAATGACTCAACCTCAGTAGAGGACAACTCTACTGAAGGAATCAGAAAAAGAAGGACTTGGTTATATGACCATCCTACTGATCTGATACTTGGTGACCCAAGTATAGGAGTCAGAACCAGAAAGTTTCATGGTGAAAGTGCTATGTTCTGTTGTTTCTTGTCAGAACAGGAACCAAAAGACATTGATGAAGCACTTCAGGATGCAAATTCGATCACAGCAATGCAGGAAGAGCTCAACCAATTCACCAGAAATGAAGTATGGGAGCTGGTTGATAGACCTTCACATCAAGATGTTATTGGAACCAAATGGGTGTTCAAGAACAAAAAGAATGAAGATGATGTGATTGTAAGAAACAAAGCAAGACTAGTGGCAAAAGGTTACTGCCAGCATGAAGGCATTGACTATGATGAGACATTTGCACCTGTGGCAAGGCTAGAAGCAATAAGGCTCTTCCTAGCCTATGCAGCCTACAAGAGGTTCAAAGTGTACCAAATGGATGTCAAGAGTGCCTTCCTGAATGGAGTCTTGAAAGAAGAAGTCTATGTGGAGCAACCACCAGGTTTTGAGATTGGAAACCAAGTATACAGGCTGAAGAAGGCTCTATATGGACTCAAACAGGCCCCTAGGGCTTGGTATGATACATTGTCACAGTTCCTATTGGATCATGGATTCACCAAGGGAACTGTGGACAGAACTCTCTTCAGAATCTCTGAAGGAGATGACATCTTGCTTGTCCAAATTTATGTAGATGACATAATTTTTGGATCCCCTAATGAGAAGCTGTGTGAGAAATTCTCCAAGCTCATGGAAAGCAAGTTTGAGATGTCCATGATGGGGTTGATGAACTTCTTTTTGGGCTTACAAGTCAAGCAATCTAAAGAAGGAATCTTCATCAACCAAGCTAAATACACCAGAGAAATGATCAAGAAATTTGGGTGTACATCAAGCAAGCCAGTGAGGATCCCAATGAATACTAATTGGAAGATGGATCCTGATGAAAGTGGTGTTCCAACCAACTCCACTGAGTATAGAGGAATCATTGGATCACTCCTCCATCTCACTGCCAGCAGGCCTGACATCACCTTTGCAGTAGGTGTATGTGCAAGGTTTCAAGCAGATCCTAAGAAAAGTCATCTTGAGGCTGCAAAGAGGATCTTGAGGTATCTCAAAGGCACTGAAAATCTAGGCCTTTGGTACCCTGCTGATGACAATATTGAGTTAACTGGCTACTCAGATGCTGATTATGGAGGATGCAGAATTGACAGAAAATCCACTTCAGGAACTTGTCAATTCTTAGGCAACAAACTCATATCTTGGTTCTCCAAGAAGCAAAACACAGTGGCTACCTCCACCACTGAAGCTGAATATGTTGCTGCTGGAAGTTGTTGTGCTCAAATCCTTTGGCTGAGACAACAACTCAGAGACTACAAAGTCAACTCTACTGAAGTGCCAATATTCTGTGATAACAATAGTGCCATTGCTATATCACAAAATCCTGTCTTGCACACAAGATGCAAACATGTGGACATCAAGCATCACTTCATTAGAGATCATGTGGAAAAGAAGGACATTAAGTTAGTGAAGATCCACACAGATCATCAAAAAGCTGATATACTAACTAAGCCACTTGCAGAGGCAAGGTTCCTGGAATTATCAGCAGAGTTGGGACTTCTTGATCTAGGGAAGTTGGACAAATAAGTTCAAAGAAGTTCATTCACTAAGGGGGAAAATAAACTCAAATTCAGCAGACTTGGTCAAGTCTACTGAAACTCAGAAAAGATGACCTTACTTCTTCAGGACACTTGTCTCTTGAAATTCAGGACACTTGTCCACAGCTCTTCAGGACACTTGTCCATGTAGGGTCAGATAAGTTGTCTTGGCTATCAAACCAAATCTTGGTATGATAAGCACCTATTTTTGGTGATCAATACCTATTTCGAAATCTGTCTCATTGAAATACAGTTTTCACCTTTCTGGGATTTAATTTGTCTCCCACCCAAAAGGTCACTTTCCATGCATTAAATGCTAAGATTTAACTCTTGTTTGCATTAAACTTTTTGGGACATGATCTATCTCGAAAAACCCCCAGCCTTAAACAAACATTAAAAACCACCCACGTTTTGAATAAAACAGTTCTTTCACTGTTACATTGGTTTTTGACCATTGGATCAAAATGGACAACTCCCCTGAAATTCATCCTAGCCGTCCATTTTGGATTTCCATTTTTGTTCACCTTTGAATTGCAACAAGACTTCACCAACTCATTGACAAACATTCCTTTTAGAATATTCACAAGTCTTAAGATCTTCCACCAACACTTCTTCCCCAAGTATTCGAAACCCTAGCTCTAAATTTCTTCAAACTCTCTCAATTTCTATCAAACTTTTCTCTGCAACTCCCAAATGGCCCCCAAAGTTAGACCAGAGATGCTCATTGATTTCTCCAACAAGGCTCTAGACCTTGATTTTGGCTACCTGAGCAACAAAAGCAACCTTCATTTTGAGCCCATAGTATCCTTTGAGAGTGAGGATCCTGAAATTACACCAACTCTAAGATGGCTGAGAAGAGCTGGTCTACAAAAGTTCATGGAGGAAAGACCAAGTTCATGCTTGGAAGGTTACATGGCTGAATTCTTTACCTTTCTCAAGTGGAGAGGTCAACCTGCAGATGGTGAGGTTTCCACAAGGTTGTCATATACTGCAGAAGGAGAGGAAGAAGAGAGATTTCATAGAGTGAAATTCTCTTCAGAAGATATTGAAGGAGCCTTTGGATTGCCTTATGAGGGAAGGAATCCAGAAGTTTATGGTACTGGCCATGAAGATGAAATAGCTCAAGAATGGCTATTGGTTCCAGGCCCCATTTCTTCAACTCAAAACAAGAAGACTCTCAAGCCAAAATTTCTCAACCTCTTTGAGGTAGTTGCTAAGAGTCTCTTGAGCAACACTGGAAGCTTGGAGCAGGTCAGCTATCCAAGAATCAGAATCATGGCTGCTGTGATTGATGCCAGTGATAAAGGAATCAAATTTGATTGGAGAACCTTTATCATGTCTGAAATGATGAAGGAAAAGGCAAAATTCAAAGTGAAAGCTCACAACAAAGTTGTGCTAGAAGGGAAACTCAAGTATTGCACTAGGGCAAGCTTGTTAATTGAGAGATTCTCCCATTACTCTCAGATGCAAACATTTGCAAAGCCCCTCCCAGCCCAAAAGATCCTGTTCAGGAAGCTCAGCAAGAAAACTGAGCAAAGGAGGATGCTTATGGCCAAACCTGCTGAAGAACAGGTTGAAGAAAAGCCTAAGATGAAGAAGAGAACAAAGGCCAGGGCTGTCAAGACAAGGAAAATGTCTCAATTATCTTCAGGAGAAGCCTCAGGAGCATCAGCTGAAGTTGATGAAGTGGCAGAAGAGGGAGTAAGTGTGCCTTCTGACCACTCAGAAGAGTTGAGGTTGAAGTATAATGAGACAAGGCAGAAGAAGAAAGGAGATAAGAGGATCAGGGAAGCTGTCCCTGAGAAGGAAGGTGAAGGAAGTGGGAGCAGTAGGGCCAGCAAGAGAAGGGCCAAGCCTACTGAGAAAGTGTTGGAGCTACAGGAAGAAAGGTCACTGAAATTGGCTCTAAGAGAGAGCAGAGCTGAAAGCAGGACCAAATCTAGGTCAAGGACCAACTCATCTGGCTCTGGAACTCCAGAATCCAAGATCCCTGAAGATCAACCTTTAGAGGCCAACATCCCTGAGTTTCAGAATCCTGAGCCCAACTCCCCTGAAACCCATGTTACCCCTTCCAACCAACCCATTACCCCTGTAGATCTCACTAAGAGATACTCTCCAGAAGGGAGTGTGCAAAGAAGTGGCATTGATGTGCTTGCAGATTTAGCAGTAGATGAGACAAGACTCCTGTCTCCCCTTGACTCATCCATGCTCAATTATTCAAAGCTCTTAGAACATGCACTCAATGAGCCAACCCCCCTGAGTAAAGCCCCTTCAGACCCATTGCTCTCAAAAGCAACTGAAGCACCTTCTACTGCACCAAACCCTTCTTAAGCCAACATCACTGAATTAAATCTACCTGAAGCCACTCTAGGAGAACCCAGAGCCAACTCCCCTATAACCCAAAGTCCCAATTCAAGTGGAGATGAGGAGGAGTATACTTTTGAAAGTATGCTCAGAGGAGGAGCAAAAGCTACTGTGGACAGTTTGTATCCACAACTTGCTGAATTTCCAAGAACTCAGAAGACATTTCATGATCTCAGGATGCTTGTTGATGTAAAAGACAAGTCCATGATGGAGATATCACAAGTCATCCAAGATAAGGGTGCAAACTGGTGGCAAATAGAGGAGAACAGATTGCTACACTTTGCTGGAGTTTCAAAGACAAGATTTCTCATTGATGAGGAAAGTTTTGCAAAGCTAGTAGCTGATAAAATTGAGGAGGAGAAAGAAAGGAAAACTAAGGGAATCAAACACCCTGACAGTAGCTCAAATGATGATGATTCCCCTGATGATCCCTCAAATCCTTCAAACCCCAACCCTCCTGAAACCCCTCAAGCCAACCTCCCTGAACCTTCTCAACCTAAGTCTTCTGTAGCAGATAGACTATCAAACCCTCCTAGAACCTATCATAGGAAAGGCTCTGTATCTTCAGAGGTGTTGACCAAGGGTGGTAACACAACCAAAGACACATCTGCCAATGAAGGTTCTTCTGAACCCAAGGCACATCCTAAAGATGTTGAGGTTCCTATGCTAGAGGCTGGTTTGATTAAGGCCTATTCAGTGTCAGAAGAGTTGGACACTGATCAGCCCTTAATCATTCAGGATGACTCAGTGGCTGTTGATATAAGCACTGTGATCTCCCCACAACTGCCATCTTTGAACCTTGTTGAAGGTGGAGATGTTGCAGGTTTAGGAGAAGGAGTTGAAAAGGAGAAGTTAGTGGAAAAATCAGAGGGAGTAGTAGATGAGAGAGATGTGGTGATCACTAGAATAGTGAGTGTACCACCAAATGAGGGTGATATAAGTGAGGAAGGGCAGGGTATTCTTGAAGTCAAATCTGAACTTCAGGAATCCCTTGATGAGAGGAGGCCTGTTCCTTTAAGTGAGGAAATTATCAAAGAAGGGAGAAAAGAAAGAGTTGAAAATGAGAAGAAGGCTGCTGATGTATCAGAGTCTTATATAAAAGAAATTGAGGGTGATGAGTGTCTATTTCCTAACTTGTTTGATCTGTCTAATATTGCAGGTATTTCTCTTGACCAAATTTTTGCAGATGAGTTCCTAACAGATGCACCTATCCAAGTAGATACAGGCTCAGCTCAAGCCCTACTTGGAATGCAATCAGAAAAGCTGGATTTCTTGGCTCATCAAGTTCAATCTGCTCATGCTGAAACTTCAGGAGCATTGAATGAGCAAGGAAGGACCCTATCATCTGTAGAAATGAGGCTCACTGGCTCTGAAGATGTTGTGCTACCAACTCTGGAAGCAAGGATTAGTGGTGTGGAAACTGGCCTCCAAACCATTTCCACTGAAATACAAAATGTCAAATCCACTATGGAAGCCATCTCAGAGGAGGTCAAGAAAGAGCAAAAGTTGCTGAGAGACAATCATAATGCCAATGTCAAGGCTCTCAGGCTAACTGTCAAGCAAGCTCTTGGAAAGAAGACTGCATTACAAAAGAAAAGAGCTGAAGAGCAAAGGCTAACTATGGTGAAAGCAGCCTCTAAAAAAATTTCCCAAGAGGTATTGGCCAACATTGCTGAAGGTGCAGTGGCCAACCTCACTGAGCTTCTCAAAGCCCAACTAGATGCATCCCTGAAAGCAACCTTGGAGGAGGTTGTTCAACAAAAGATGAAGCCTGTTCTAGTTTTCCTTAGCTTGAGCAGTGATAGGATGCAGAATATACATGATGAAAATGTATATTTGTTGGAGGAGATGAAGTCCCTGAACCAGGCCCAATCCCTAATGGCCACAACTATGAGTGAGCTAAAACCCAGTGTTTTGATGCTGCCAAAAAGGGGGAAAGGGAAAGAGCTAGAGCAAAAGGTGCCTTGGTGATTGGGAGCCCAGTCAAAGGGAAAGACAAAGTTGCTGAAGGAAAAGGAAAAGAGCCTGCAGTGCTAAACTTGGAAGAATTGGATGAAGAAGAGCAATTAGCACTTGCATTAAAGAATTCTATGGCCTCAGCACAAGAAGAAAGGATGAGGTTACAACAAAGACCAGGTGGTGAGGTGTCTGGTTTGGACAAAGGTGATGAAGGTGTCCAAACTAGAGGAAAGATCAAGAGGGCAAAAGGAAAGAAAAAGCAAGTTGAGACATTCACTGACTTTCCTAACAGCCTTGATCTTCCACCTGAATTCAGAATTGATGAGGATGAGCCTACATCAAAGAAAGCAAAAACTGCTGAAGAGCCCAAAACTGCTGAAAAAGACAAATCTTCTGAAATGGTCAACATTGCTGAAGGTACCAAAGCTACTGAAGATGTGGAAGCCCTATATGAAGAAGGCTTTGGACCTGGACCCTAGAAGACAAAGATTGTAGTATTGAATGATCCATCAAAGCTGTTTCATGAAGGGTATGGCAAAGACCCTGAAACACAACAGAAGCTGGCCATGATGAAGGCCCAAGAGAAAATGAATCTGTTAGAGGAAGCACAAAGAGCAAGAGACAAGAGAAGAGCTAACTTTCAGAAACCAAGAAGAAGGAAAGCAACTTACAGCAAGATGAAGCCCCAGCTTTTAGTCCCAATGGACACTAAATATCCACACTTGGATAAATGGGTGCCAATTCAGCTGAATGATACATGGGAAGAGGCTAAAAGGGAGTTTGTTTATGACTACTATGTCATTGACAGATGGAATGGTGGAGATGCCAACTCTGCCTTTGCTGAGTTTATGATAGAATACTATAGAGAGTTGTATCAACAACTACTTGCAGCTGCTGACATTGCAAGAATTGAACTCAATGCTCCCAAGCCTATCATCTACATGCCTCCAAAGCTTTATGGATGGATTGACCAAGCAAGGATTCTGAGGGAGTTCACAGAAATTCTGAAGCTGAACAAGATGACCCTTGGACCAAAAGGAACTAACCAGGAAGCCATGGAACTCAAAAGGAGAGTGTGGGCACAATATGGGATGGTGCCACCTCTTGAGGATGATCTCTAAGAATGGCTAAGTCTTCTGACTCTTTCTGGATGAAAAACTGTCTTACCTGAAGATATCTTTTGCTATGTGGTCAAATCTGCTGAAGTATTGGACAAACCTGCTGATATATTGTTTGCTCTGATATGGTTTAGATTGCTCTGATACAAGAATAGATGTGCTCTATTTTGATATCTGAAATATTTTGTATTAGCTCTGTTACTTGAAGAAGTTGTTTTGCTCTGATCATATGTTTAGAGTGTATTTGTAGTAAAATGTTATCTTGAATTCATGCTCTGATAAGTTATCTTCAACTATCAACATGCCTGTAATGACTTTTTATGAATGATAGTTGAACCATCTTTGAATCAAGATACATTATTGCAAAAATCTCTCTATGCCTATCCTTGAAACCTACTTGCAACAAAAAACAGTGAATACACTAACACATTGTCTTTTCAGGAAAATTGACCTCAGTCATGTCTTCTGAAGATATATATAATAGGTGTAGACAAGTCACTTTTGCACAGAATGTGTAGGTTTTGGCATCATCAAAAAGGGGGAAATTGTTGGGAATAAAATGATATATGTTTTGATTAAATACCAAAACCCCCTGAGACATGCCCAAGTCAAGATGATTGTGTTCAAAATGTAATAGAACACATAGCATAAGGCTAGATGAGAAGCTGATATGTTAGGCAGCTCTTAGATGATTAGATGCACAAGTTGAGGGGGAACCTATGACTTCAAAGTGATCAAGATCAAGTCCCCTCAAGGCTCAAAGTCTGGAACAAACTCTAAGGACAAGAAAACTCTATGTGAAACCAAAGGCCTTGATCAGGAGAGTTGTCCAGAAGAGTTATCACTATGCAAGAAGAAGATTGCAAAGCTCAAAAGGACAAGATTAATGAAATATTATGATCGGGAGAGTTGTCCAGATGTCAACTATATGTGAAAAGCCCTGATGATAAAAGATCAAGTATGCTGATCAGGAGAGTTGTCCAGAAGAGTTGTCTCAGCAAAGATTGAATCAGAACAGATGCTTTAAAGGTTGAAGGTCAACTATGCTGAAGAAGCTAGAGACAACCATACCCTAAAGAACTCCATTAAAACATGCTAAGATCAACTTGGAGTGAAAGAAAGGGAAAGAGCCAAGTCATCTGAAGAAGAGCAAGCCAACCTTGCTGATAAGCAAATCTGCTGATAGTGATAAGGAGAGTTGTCCACTTGATAAGGAATGTTGTCCTATCATTGGATCAACCTTCAGAAGCCATGTCCAAGTCCTAACAAGAAGTCAAACATTGGGAAAAGTGCTGCAGAAAGAAGACAAAGTCTTACATGCCGTTTATTACCCAAATAAGGACATGTCACTATCAAGAATCTGTCTTCCAGTTTGAAGAACTCAAGGAAGACATTTATAGCAATTTGGGGTTGCCTCTCCAACGGGCAAATCTCCATTTTGTCTATAAATACAAGGAGTGTGAAGACCATTGAAGCACCTCAACCTTGACAAGAATATCCAACTATCCTACAAGTTAAAGTGCTTTCAAAGCTGTCAAAGACTATCTTAGTCTTCAAACACTTCTTCTAAGCTGAACCCAATTGTATATCCATACACAAGCTTAGAGAGATATCCTATCCTTACACCTTGATCTTCATTGTAAAGGATATCTCATTAGTTGGAACCTTACTTCAATCCTTACCCCTTTCAAGTGAGAAAGTGAGAAGGTTGTAGTAGTAGAAGTGGTAGGAGCTGACTGTTGAGAGAAGAACAGTTCAGTTCTGAGTTGAGAAGAGGGTACTAGGACTCTAGACATCCTAGGGATCATCTCACCAAGGAGTGGTGTTATTGATCAAGTGCACCTTGGCACTATAAAACAAGTTAATTCCAAGAGTGAAGGAATTATCCTGTTAAATCAGGGAAAGTGGATGTAGGAGCTTGAGTCTCTGAACCACTATAAACTCTTGTGTTGATTTACCTTACAAAGTACTTACATTCATTCAACACTGCACACAAAACTGATATTTCAAAAGATACATATTCAAAGACTATGCAAAACTGATTTGGACAAGTTCCCTGAAACTTAACTGGACTGTCTTGGATTGTCAAAGTGATTTCAGAAACATAAGGAGTCTAAACTCAAAGGGCCAACCACTATTCCGCACATATAACTCCCCTAGATAGTTATTCAACTAAGTACTCAATAGTACTAAGTATTTTGATTATCTTAGAAGAGTTAATCATCTTCAGCAGAGTTGTCCAAGACAACCTTGCTGAGCTCTGGTTTGATCAAAGTTGTAAAGAATTGCATACAAGTGTATCCCCCCCCCCATACACTTGTTATATACTCCTTTCAGGACCAACAATTAGGTTATGGAAAACTCTACAAAACCACACACACTTCGAGTTTTACGCCAAACCGAAACAGGGATCTTTCAACCATTATGCCAGTATAGAGCTTCTTAGCAAAGGGACAACAAATCTTTAAGGAATAACCAGAATTTCCCCAAGCATGTGTATTCCAGTCTCGAAAATGAGGGATTTCCCACATAAAAGATAGGTTGAGAAGCAAAGATTCACTCAAGTATTTCACCAAACAGGTGGTATGTGATATCATACACCAGCAGTATGAAGATTCATGCAAGAAATTAAATATTCAACTCATTCATCACAAAAAAAAAAAAAAAATCACTGTCCAAATTATTGACTAGCGTAGATAAATTCTTAAATTTAATGAAGAATTCAATCGAATTGACAAGAGATTTACTAACCCTTTTAATGTTTTTCCATTCCAGCAAAGATAAAGGGTTTCCTCCACAAATGATAGTCAGAGACACGATCTGCAACAGTGATTCAAGTTTTTATGGTGTTCTGCAATTTCTTTTCCGTCAACAAGGTAGAAGTCATGGAAGACCCACTTCGATTATTGCTGAGCCTAAAGTATCTCAGAGCAAAAGGGTGAGGAATCTATGAAAACCCCTACAAAATTATCAGAAAAACCTCAGTTTCAAATATCTATGAGGTATAAATCGAACAATAATGCTCAAATTGGTAAGATGGCCCTTCACAGCGGAGCGGCGACGGTTCGCGCGCCAGTCACCAGTTGGAGAAACCGACGGCGGAATTCACGAAACAGAGAGAATCCTTCCTCAAAACAGCGAAGTGGTCTCAGGCTAGGCCCTATATACCGAATTCCATCGCGCTAACGTAGAGCCGACAATAATCGAAGATGGGGTGGCTTTCGATTAGTCGGTGCACGACGGCGACCGAAATGCGAGGCGACGTTAATCGGCCACCTCTGTGAATGATCGGAAGTTGGGAGCAACTCTGGGGGCGTTCGACAATTGCAATTTGCAGTGCGGAGACGGTGTTGTAACAGGGTTTCACATCGGCGAACGACGGCAGCAAAGATGCACCGCAACAACAAAGCTACGGTTGCGGCTCAGAGAGTAAATCTACCTCTAAGAGGTGAGAGTTTTATAGACAGATGGTGGCGACTGGATCGAGGCTTTTCAGCGGCGCTCAACAGTGATAGCGACGCGCACATTGGGGCGGCACTCCACCAGACGACAGGCAAGAACTACACGACGGGGCTCTCCTACCTTGGCTGAGTCCTGAGTTCGATCGAAATCTGCCGTGAATGATTGGATATTCGGAAATCTTCCAACTCCCGAAGATTAATGGGAACAGCCCTCACCGGTATCCCAAAAATTTTGGAAATCCTCACGCCCTAGCTTGGATTTCCCACAGACGGCTCCAGTTGTTGCGTCAAAAAATAACGTCTAAGGATACCGAATATTCCCATGTGGATAATGAGAATTACGGGCTTAGATCGTCACTTCTCCGCAAGCTTTCTCACGAACAATCCTCATTCAAGCTCCTTAAAGACCTGCAAAAACACGCCGGAGGGGATTCCGGCGTGGAATCTCCGACGCTCAAGTCAGAATCCTTCTCAGGAGAATCAAAGAGGAATCAAGTATCGTGGAGTTCTTTTATATCTTTTGTGTGTTTCTTAGTAAAATCGTATATCTTGTGTTTGTAATGTAAAACGTAATTAATAATATGAAACAAACCTGCTTATATACCTCTCCTAATTTCGTGGGAGAGAGGGAGTCTCCCTCTCCCTCTTTTTCCTCAACCGTCCGCAAGACTCGGTCTCCTAGTGGACTCCTCATTCTTCTTCGCTTTGAATCCTTCTCTGGCCTTATCCATAAAGAACAACTCTTAAGTCTTTCCCTTATGGGTTGGAAATATGCGGCCCAAGGATCACAAAACCTTAAATATGGGCTCCCGGCCCAATCACGCCTAATTCTGTTCCTCAAACTATTACTCCTAATAAGACTGATCTAATCCATCTTATGTCCACGTGTCGCCATCTCCGAGGACGACATATTTTGGCCGCATCAGAACCCCTTATGAAGGAAAAGGGAGCCCCTCTATTTTGACAAAATTATGTAAACCGATAAAAATCATTGTGAATGTCTCTTGCCAAATATCCCTTGTTAAAATCAGGAGGCGTGTCCCACCATTGATAATCCTTCGTAGCTTCGTGTGCCTATCTATCAGTCGTGGCATTCCCTTCTCTTTACACATGTTAAATTACCCAATTCATTTCATTTTTCATCCGCATAACATATTGCCATTTCGCTTGAAATTTCCATGGTATTGCTGGAACACGCCGACGAAGGCGGTCCGTCACTGGGATCGTTGTCGGATGCTAAACGTATAAAGAAATAAATAAAACCTAAAAATGCATCTAAAACAAAGTTTAGATTTGTTACCCTTGAAGATCGAGTGTGCTGATTCCAATCTACAGATCTTCTAGTCTGTCTCCCAACTTCGTCTTCTTGAAACCCTAGCCGTTTTTCTCAATCTCGTGTGTGCTAGGATTTCAAAACTGACTTGAGGCTCCTATTTATAATCTCCATAAGTTTCATGGGCCAGACTAGGGATCCATTAGAAGGTATAGGGCTTGGGCTTCTTACAGGCCCAAATACTCTTATGTTCAGCCCAGAACATATAATTTGGCCCGAGAACATTAATTAATTCCGCTAGAGAATTAATACTTGATAGATACTTGTCCTACTGATTACTATTAAGTGATCAGTTGGCTAAATATCTAAAAGAGTTGCTAAGTGCGGAATGTGGTTGGCCTTTGACTCAAAGAAATACTCCAAGTTGATTTCTGAAAAACACAGTTATCAGGGACTTTGTCAAAAATAGTTTTTCTAAACTTACTGTGAATAGCTTTTTGAAATATGATTGAGTGCAAGTGTAAGAATGAATGCAGTAAGTAAATGGCACACAATTTATAGTGGTTCAGAGTCTAAATACTCCTACATCCACTTTCTCTGATTGAACAGGATAATTCCTTAACAATGGAATTAGCTTGTTTTATAGTGCCAAGGTGCACTGATCAACAACACTCTCCTAGTGTTTTGATCCCTAGGATAATCTGAGTCCTAGTGCTCAATCTCTCTGAGTTGAGACTGTGTTTCACAATAACAGTCCTTAACTCCTCACTTTTACAACAAACTCTCTCTTCACTTAATGAGATAAGGGTTTGAGGTTTGGTTCCAACTAATAGAGATATCCTTTACAATAAGAACAGTGTAAAGGCTTAGGATATCTCAATGCTAAGCTTTGGATGTTTTACAAAGATTGGCATAGCTAATTGAAGCGATCAGGAAACTTGGGATTCTGAAGAACAGCTTGGTTTCCTTTGAAAGCTTGATGATAGTTTGATAGCTTGTAGTTGGATCATTGAATCCTTTGATCACTTCTGTATTTATAGGCAATTTTGAGCAGCTAACCGTTGGAGGGATAGCAATTCAACCTTGTCTATTTGCAACACCATTGAAACGGCTATGAAGTTTGGCATCCTTTTATCCAATGTGTAAAAGGCGTCTTCAATGGTTGCTTGAATGAATGTGTTGACTTCTGAAAAATGCGGCTGAGAAGACTTGTGTCAGATTCCAAATATGCACATTTCCCAAGGTTGATTTGTGGCAGAAGCTATACTCAACCAACGGCCAGATGGGACAAGCTCCCTGAACATTCCTGCTGCAATTTAGAATGTTCCAACATTCATTCAATGCTTCACTTTTTAATGCTTCAAGTCTTCAATGCTTGGTTCAGGCATGATTGGCAATAAATGCTTCATTGAATGTGTCTTCTGTGAGCTTTGGCATTCAATGCTCTTGATCATTTGCACTTTAATTGTTCTGATCATTTGCATTTATGAGCATTGCCTTAACACTCTTGATCTCTTCAGCTCAGTTGTCCACTTGGTCAGCTTGTCTTGCAAGTTCAGAAACTTTGGCCTAGAGACTTAATACATATCAAGCTGCCTAACATTCAGCTTTGGACAACTATCCTGAACTCTAAAATCTCACAACATTTCTGAGATTTTTAACTTAAGCATTCTACTTACTCAAGTGTTCTGAGACATCTTGTCTGAACTAGACTTGAGCATATCTCAACTAATCTGAACATCATCAATCAGGGGGTTTGGTATCTAAATCAAAATCATTTTATTCCCAACAATTTCCCCCTTTTTGATGATGCCAAAACCTATTACAAAGGGAACTTGACTTATACTATACTTTACCTTCAGGATGAGTGAACTGGTCAACTTTCCTGAATGAAACTGTTAGCACAATAAATCAAGTATGATATGTCATGTTAGGTTAGTTGAGATAATGAGTTGTTATCTCTTGATAGAAACATAGTGATCCTTTTATATAAATTAAAGAGCATTACAGATTAGAAAATTAAAAGGACTCACTAGACTGATACAGCAGAATAACAACTATCATAAAAATCATAAAAACAGATAGGGAAGAAATGAACTTATCCATCAGAGAGTTCCATCATCTTGAGGAGCAATGCCATATTGAGCCCAGACCCTCTTTTTCAACTCCCAGATTTCCTTGTTAGAACCTCTTGGGCCAGGCTTCATCTTCTCCATCCTCATGATAGATATGAACTCTTCCAAAATCTTTCCCTCATCAATAAGGTTCCCATTGAATTTTGGAGGCATGTACAGAATAGGACCAGGGGCCTTGAACTCAATTCTAGCCATCTCAGCTGCTGCAAGCAGCTTCTGGTATAGGTACCTATGGTTCTCAAACATAAACTGCACAAAGACTTCATACACACTCTCTTCAAGCCACTTCTCAATGACATAAAAGTCATATACAAAACGTCTCTTGGCCTCCTCCCATGCATCATTCAGTGAGATTGGAACCCACTTATCATGGTGAGGGTATTGAGTGTCCCATCTTTGCAGCATTTGTGGTTTGAGCCTTCTGTAAGAAGCCCTACTTCTTGGAGCTTTGAAGTTTGCCCTTCTTTCATCTCTTGCCTTGTTGGCCTCAACCAACTGATCCATTCTTTCTTTAGCTCTTTCAAGAGCTAGCTTCTCCTGTGTCTCTGGATCCTTTCCAAATCCTTCTTCAAACAGCTTATAAGGATCATCAGCAAGTTTGGGCACACCAACTTCAGGCTCTCTGTCCTGTACTTCTTCTTCAACTTCTTCTTCTTCAATAACAGGCAGCTTGGATGCTTTCTTCAACCTCTTAGATTGCCTTACTGGAGTTGTTTCTTCAGACTGAAATTTTGATGGCAGAGTCAGGCTAGTTTGGAATTCATTGAAGGCTTGCAATTCCTTCCTCTTTCTTTCAGATGCTCTTGTCACTTTCCCCCTTACTTCAGCAGCCTTCTCCTTGGGGTCAAGTCCTGCAGACTCACCCCCAGGCCTCTGAAGCCTCCTTGCCTGACTTTCCATGGCTGACATCATAGACTCCTTGACAGAAATCTGAATTTGCTCTTCCTCAGTCAAATTTTCAATGTTCATTGGGCCTTTGCCTTTCCCAATGTCTTCTTCTTTCTCCTCCTCAACTTCAGGGACCTTCTCCTTTCCTCTGGGTTCACCAATCACCAAGGTTTCTTTTGCCCTAGCTCTCTCTCTTTCCCCCTTTTTGGAATTATCAAAACATTGGGGCTTCAACTCACTCATAAAGACTGAGAGATGTGAATGGGCTTAAGTGAGGGACTTCAACTCCTGCAGCAAGTAAACATTCTCATCATGAATGTTTTGCATCTTGTCATCAGCCATGCTTAAGAATGTGTGAACAGGTTTCATCTTATGAGCAACAATGGCATCCAAAGTGGCTTTCAGTGATTGATCAAGTTTGGCCTGAAGTTGATCAGTGAGGTTGGCCACAACTTGATCAGACACTTAGGCCATAAGTTCAACAGTGAACTTCTCTGCAGCCTCTTTCACCATTGCAGCTTTCAATTCTTCAGCCTTCTTCCTCTGAGCAGCTGTCATTTGCCTCAAGGCATCCTTTATTGTCCTTCTTAGAGCTCTCACATTGTCCTTGTAAAGATTCTTGAGGTCATGCTGCTCTTTCTTCACAGATTTTGTGAACTTCACCATCTCATCCTTTGCCTTTGTTACTTCTGTTGAAACTGTTTGCAGTCCAGTTTCAACACCACAAATTCTTGCATCTAATGTGGGCAGGATCACCTCTTCTGAGCCAGTTAGCCTCATCTCCACAGAGGCTAAAGTTTTGCCTTGGCCATCTAGAGTATCCACTGTTGCAGCATGAGCCTTCCCAACTTCCCTGACCAGTGTATCCAACTTTTCTGATTGCTCTTCAATGATAGATGCAGTTTTAGTAGCAATCTGAAAACCAGCCTCAGTGGTGTTGGCTTGTTCAAAGTACATCTTATTCAATGTGGACACATTTGCTGAAACTGCTTCAAGGTCAATGTCAGCATCAACTGGTATGTCTGTAAGGGAAGCATCTGCAAAAATTTGCTCAATGGTGACAGCTACTGAATCTGCAAAACTAAGAGTGTTAGTAAAAACTCCCTCAACACCCTCATTCTTTTTATCTCCCAATAGGTCTGATACATCAGCACCTATACTCTCATTTTCAACTAATTTCTTTTCTTCAGTAGCAACAGATAAACTCACATTCACTGGAGAATCAGGCCTCCTTTCACCAAGGGATTCATCAAGTTCAGCAAGCACCTTCTCATGAACAATGGTGCAAAATAAGGCCTCAGTGGTTAACACACTGGTCTTCTTTACATTTGCAAAATGTAATAGCCTATTTTCTTCAACCTGCCACCAGTTAGCTCCCTTATCCTTGATACCTTGAGTTATCTCCACAATTGTTCTATCCTTGATCTCAACAAGTGCCCTGAGATCATAGAACTGTTGTTGCAGCCTAGGATATGCCTTCAATCCTGGATATAATTCATCCACATTGGCTCTTGCAATCTGCCTCAACATCCATTCATAGGTGTACTCTTCACCACTATCTTCTTCATCAGAAGAGTTGGTTTGGGATTCAGGAGGTTGGATTGGGATTCAGGTAGGTTGGGTTCAGAAGGATTGGGTTGAGAAGAGCTTAAGACAAGTTGGGATTCAGGTGCTTTTGAGAGCAATGTTCCTGAATAGGTAATTGGAATGGCTGGAATGGGTGGGAGGACAACTTGATCACCTTCTTGAAGAACAGTTTCAAGAAGTTTGGTGTAGGAGAGTAATCTGGGATCAAGTGGGGAGAATGGCCTATCCTCAAGATTGACTAAATCAG
The DNA here is from genome assembly GCA_963675135.1 of Galeopsis tetrahit. NCBI lineage: Eukaryota > Viridiplantae > Streptophyta > Magnoliopsida > Lamiales > Lamiaceae > Galeopsis > Galeopsis tetrahit. The sequence goes on along the minus strand of OY776126.1, from coordinate 62,252,415 downwards.
CCAGCACATCAATACCTGATCTGTCAGGGGCACCTTCAGGGAGGTAAACTTTCTTTGCAATAATTGGGGCATCTTCAGGAGTCTTGCACTCCTCTTCTTCATGCCTTGATGGAGATATTCTTCTAGACTGAATATCAGGAGAGTTGGTTTCAGGGCTGTTGGGCTTTGACTTGGACTTGGAGTTAGACCTACTTGCTTGTCTAATCTCCTTGAAGAACTCTTTCTTCTTCTTATCCTCTTCCATCAACTTCTGCTTCTCAGAAGTTTTGATAATTCTTCTCCTTCTTTCAGACCTTGTGGGCTTATCAAGGTCCCTGTACTCTGTTACAGTCTCAGGCTGTAGGGGGACAACCTCTCTGAATTCCTCACCCTCTTCAGGAGGGTTGACTCCTTCATCAGCAACCTTTTCAATTTCCTCAGAAGTGGCTCCTCCACTTCTTGACTGGCTTTCTGGGGAAGATTCACTCAGAATCTTCTTCACCCTCTTCATCTTTGGCTGTGCTTTTGGTGGTTGAGCTTTTCTTTTTCTTGGAGCGGCTCTGGTTGCTGGTACAACAGCAGCTGCTTTCTTTGAAGCTGCATCCTGCTTCCTCTTTTCTGTCTTAGAAGACAGCTTCCTGAACATCACCTTTTGAGCTGGAAAAGGCTTTGGCTTGGCTTGGAGGTGGGTATAATGTGCAAATCTTTCTAAGAGCAAGCTAGCTCTTGTGCAAAACTGGAGTCTCCCATCAACCACCACCTTGTGGTGCTTCACCTCCTTGAATTTAAACTTTTCATTCATCATCTTGTCAAGAATGAAGTTTTTCCAGTTGAACTTGACTCTCTTCTCAGCAGAGTCAATCACAGCAGCCATCACTCTCAACTTAGGCATACTGATTTGTTCAACACTCCCAGGGTGGCTCAACAAACTCTTCACCACACAATCAAACAAGTGCCTGTAAACTGGTTTCAAGGTGTTCTTGTTTTGAGCACTTACAAGTTTCTTGGGTACTATCATCCATGGATAGTAGAACTCCTGATCATCTCCTTCTTTGTACATTTCTGGATTTTAGCCTTCTTATGGTAGCCCAAAGCTAGCATCCAGATCCTCAGCAGTGAAGATGATGGTGTGTTGGCTTTCTTCATCTTCATCCTCCTCAGCATATGTCAGCTTGGTGCACACATCACCCTTTTTGCCCTTCCATCTGAGATGGGCAAAGAACTCTACCATGAAAGGATTCAGGCAGGAATCAGGCTTGGTGCCAAGAAATTTCTCAAGCCCTGCCTCCCTTAGCCATTGGAGGACTTGATGAACTTCTGTGTCTGGGCTGTCAAAAGCTACCAACTTCTCAAACCATAGAGAATTGATGTTGCTTAGATAAGTAAAATCAATGTCCAGAGATGGATCATTGAAGTTTACTAACTCTTCTCTTTTTAATTTGGGAGCCATGGATAAGTTTTTGAGTTCGAAGAATGGAGAAAATTGCAGGTTTTGAGAGGTTTTTCAAAAAGGTTAAGGGTTTGAAATTATGAGTGAGTAAGGAAGAAAGTAAAAATCGAGGAGTTTATATATGAAGAGAATTTATTAACCGTTGGTTAATAGATAATGACAGTGGGTAAAAGTTAAAACCAATTAGATAAAGTGGAGTAGTGGGCATTAGGCGGTTTGATGAAGTTTTAATGCAAATCAATGGCCTTGATGATGGCTCAAGAATTCATGAAATCTTAATTAAGATTTTGCATTAAATGATGATTTGCCATTTTGGTGGCAAAAATCTTTATAGCACACGCCATCCTAAAATGGCCTACTCTTAGACCAAGAAATCTTTTAAATGTCCAATCAATGCTAAAAATAGCAATTATCACCCTATTAACTCGGACAAACATCCTGAGATGTGTTTTGACTTCTGTAAGGTCAATAAGTCTGGCCAACATTCCTGAGTGAGTCCAAAGTTGCTGAGTGGGTCCCACTAAGCCAAACATCCTGACCAACATTGCTGAATGCACTAGGCACAACTTTGCTGATTTTCCCTTTTTGACAGATTGCTTCAGTGAGGTTGGTCAACCTTGCTGAAGTTCAATTTAATGAACTTCCCCCTTCTTATGAGCTTCCTTTCTTCATTCCTCCATCTTCCCTAGATCAAGTAAGCCTAATTCAGCTGAAAGTTCCAAGAACCTTGCTTCAGCTAGTGGCTTAGTCAAGATATCAGTTTTTTGCTTATCAGTGTGGATCTTGACAAGCTTAATATCTTTCTTCTCCACATGATCCCTTATGAAGTGATGCTTAATATCTACATGCTTGCATCTGGTGTGGAGCACTGGATTCTGTGAAATGGCAATTGCACTATTGTTGTCACAGAATATTGGAACTTCATTTGAGATGACTTTGTAATCTCTAAGTTGCTGCCTGAGCCAAAGTATCTGAGCACAGCAACTTCCAGCTGCTACATATTCTGCTACAGTTGTTGAAGTGGCAACTGTATTTTGCTTCTTGGAGAACCATGAGATAAACTTGCTGCCCAAGAATTGACATGTTCCTGAGGTGGACTTTCTGTCAATTCTACAGCCTCCATAATCTGCATCTGAATATCCAGTGAGCTCAATGTTGTCATCAACTGGATACCATAATCCAAGATTCTCAGATCCCTTGAGATATCTTAGGATTCTCTTAGCAGCATCAAGATTGCTCTTCTTTGGATTTGCTTGAAATCTTGCACAAACTCCAACTGCAAATGTGATATCAGGCCTACTTGCAGTGAGATATAGCAAGGATCCTATGATTCCTCTGTAGTTAGTGGAGTTTGTTGATTCTCCACTTTCATCGGGATCCATTTTCCAATTGGTATTCATAGGAATTCTTACTGGTTTGCTTGTAGCACATCCAAATTTCTTGATCATGTCCCTTGTATACTTGGCCTGATTGATGAATATTCCTTTCTTAGATTGAGTGACTTGAAGTCCTAAGAAGAAATTCATCAATCCCATCATGGACATCTCAAATTTGCTTTGCATGAGTTTGGAGAACTTTTCACATAGCTTCTCATTTGGAGATCCAAATATAATGTCATCCACATAGATTTGGACTAAAAGAATATCATCTCCTTCACAGATTCTGAACAAAGTTCTGTCAACAGTGCCTTTGACAAAACCATGATCAAGAAGAAACTGTGATAAGGTGTCATACCAAGCTCTTGGAGCTTGCTTTAAGCCATAGAGGGCTTTCTTCAATCTGTACACCTTGTCTCCTTCTTCAAAGCCTGGGGGCTGTTCAACATATACTTCTTCTTTGAGCACCCCATTGAGAAATGCACTCTTCACATCCATTTGATACACCTTGAATCTCATGTGAGCTGCATATGCCAAGAAGAGTCTGATTGCCTCAAGTCTGGCCACTGGAGCAAAGGTCTCATCATAATCAATCCCTTCAGATTGACAATATCCTTTGGCCACCAGTCTTGCTTTGTTCCTCACAATGATGTCATTTTCATTTTTCTTATTTTTGAACACCCATTTGGTTCCAATGACATCTTGGTGAGTTGGTCTATCCACCAGCTCCCATACTTCATTTCTGGTAAACTGGTTCAACTCTTCTTGCATGGCTAGGATCCAGTTGGTGTCCTGTAGTGCTTCCTCAATATCTTTTGGTTCCCGTTCTGAAAGGAAACAACAAAACAAAGCACTTTCTCCATGAAATCTTCTAGTTTTGATCCCTTCACTTGGATTACCAAGTATCAGGCTAGTTGGGTGATCATGCAACCAAGTCCTTCTAGACCTGATCCCTTTAGGAGGATTGTCCTCATCTGAAGTTGGATCACTAGATTCATTAAATTCAGGAAAGTTAATTGAAGGATCAAGTTCAGGATCATATTCAGGGGTATTGTCCTCATTGTCAGATAAGTTGACATTTTCATTGGTTCCCCCTTGAGTATTGGATCCATTAACTACCTCATCATTACCTGCTTCTTCATTGGTAGTTGTTACCTGGTTTTGAACTGAGATGGGGTCAGTCAGTTCAATTTCTCCTTCAGGTTGGTTGTTCTCTGGTTGATTGCCATCAGGTAGGTTGTCCAGTTTTTGATTTTCATGAAGTTCAGGCTGGGCAACATCTACAAACACTGTTTCCTTTCTTTGAAGCCTTAATCTGGTTGTTCTTTGTGTTATCTCATCAATATTCAGGTTTCTATCCCTGAACTCATTAACAGATTCATCAAACACAACATGAGGTGTTTCTTCCACAATAAGGGTTTTGCAATTGTAGACTCTGTAAGCCTTGCTGATTTGTGAATATCCAACAAATATTCCTTCATCGGCTTTGCTGTCAAAAGCTTTTAATTGCTCTTTCCCATTATTATGAATGAAACACTTACAACCAAATATATGAAAATAAGCAACAGTGGGCTATCTACCTTTCCATATTTGATATGGGGTTTTACCTTGTCCTTTGGTGATTAAGGACCTGTTTTGAGTGTGACATGCAGTGCTAATGGCTTCAACCCAGAACCTTTTAGGCAGTTTGGATTCAGCAATCAATGTTCTTGCTGCCTCTTTCAAGGTTCGGTTTCTTCTTTCAGCAACCCCATTTTGTTGAGGTGTTCTTGTTGCTGAAGTCTCATGAGTGATGCCATTCTTCCTGCAGTACTCATTGATGTATGAGTTTATGAATTTTGTGCCTTTGTCTGATCTGATCTTGACAATGCTTAGGCCCTTTTCATTACTCAATCTCATCATCAATTTAGGTAGCTTGACTTGGGTTTCCTTTTTGTTCAGCAAGAATACTACCCAAGTGTACCTGGAAAAATCATCAACAACAACTAATGCATATTTTCTTCCATTCAAACTTACTGGGATGATTGGACCAAATAAATCCATATGCAGTAGTTGAAGAACTCTCTCAGTTGAGATGACAGGTTTTCCTTTGAATGAAGCTTTGATCTGCTTTCCTTCCTGACATGGCTGGCATATATGTTCTTTGGTGAATACTTGATTAGGCAGCCCTTTAACTAGAGAGTTTCTTGCAATCTTGTTGATGGTTTTGAAGTTCAGATGGGTCAATCTTTTGTGCCACAGCCAGCTTTGCTCACTTGTGCTTTTGGCAACAAGACAAACTGCTTCAGGGGTTTTGCTCCAATCTGCAAAATAGACATTTCCCTTTCTCACCCCTGTTAGTAGCACCTGTTGTGTTGAATTATTTTTGATAATACATTCATTTGGTGCAAATTCAACACTATATCCTTTATCACAGATTTGACTTATAGATAGCAAGTTGTATTTTAGGCCTAGGACATAAGAGACATCAGTAATTTTGACACTACCAATGTTTAATGTACCATAACCTCTTGTGATTCCTTGAGAGCTGTCTCCAAAGGTTACTGAGGGACCATCTTTTTCAATGAATTCTGAGAGAAGCTTCTTGTTCCCAGTCATGTGTCTTGAACATCCACTGTCCAAGTACCATGCTGTTTTCTTGTTGATGCTTCTCTTATTTTTGTGGTCCTTGCAGCCCTGCAAAGTCAAAATTTAGGTACCCTTTGAGTGTTGGGTCCTAGAGGGCTAGCTGTACCTTTTGGAACCCAAATCTGCCTGATTACTCTGATTGACTCAAAGTGACTGACTTGGTTTCCATTTACATCTACATACACAGTTTGACCCTTAAATGCCTTGGGTGGCTTCTGTGTATAAGTGTTGGCCTTGTAAGGTTCAGGAGAGTTGGTGAGTTTCTTTGGGACATTTCTCCTGAAGTTACTAGACTTAGGTGCAGCTTGGTAAGACCTTTGAGGATAGGGTTTTGGATGGCCTTTTCCCTTTGGCATGAAAGGTCCAGGCTTCCTGAAGGTTTTATACTTGTCAGAGGGGTTGGGCCTTAATCCATTTTGTTGAGGTTGCCTCATTAGAGTTGGCCTTTTCTGAACAGATTTTGGACAACTCCACTTATGAGAATTCAGATAGGTTGACCTTCCATTGGTTCTACCTTTCTGAACCTCATTCCTTCTGTAAGCAATGTTCTTAACCTTTTCCTTAGGTATGGGTTTAGAAGCATTGTTTACTTGAGTATGTATAAAAACTCCTTTACCTTTTTCCTTGATCAGTGGTTGATTTACTTCCATTTCATTTTCTTTTTGCTGAGCCACTGACCTTACAAAGATCATCTTAGTATTTCTTGTTGAAGCAATGCTAAGACCAGGTGAGGGTTCAAATGGATTATAGCCTAATCCACTTCTTTGAGCCATTGGTCTTTGAAACCTTTGAATTTCCTCTATTGCCTTAGCAGATTTGTTCAAGGCAGACATTTTCAGTTTTAGGCTCCCCTCACTTAATTTAAGAGTATCAAATTCATTAGAGTGATTATCAAATTTAGCTTGAAGAGTTCTAAAGTCAAAATCCCTTTTCTTTAGAATCAGATTTTGTTCATCAATCAGCTTTTGTTGTTCAGAGACTTTGAGAGACATTTCTCAATGTTCTCTCACGATCTGCTGATACAACTCAGTTGATCTAATGTCAACCTCAGATTCAGGAAGATTGGAGATTTTAATTTAGACCTCAACTGTTCATTTTCTCTCAATGCCATATTGCATACTTCTTGCATTCTGGTGAAATCTTCCAACAATTTTTCAAAGTCAAGGTGGATTTCACTAGACTCATGTGTGTTAATGGAAGAATTGGAAGATGAACATACCTCTTCATTTTCAAATGCCATTTGACAGTCATCATCACTGTCAGTGTTGGAGAACAGTCCATCATCAGAAGAGTAGACATTCTCTTCACTTGTTGATTCCCCAGCCCCCATGGCCTTCCTGTTGCTTAGCCTCTTGTCTCTCTTGTTTTGCCTTTCTTTCCTCTCTTTGGCAGTTAGTTCAGGACAGTCATACTGAAAGTGACCCTTTTTCTGACAATTGTAACACACATCGTCATCATCATTCTTCTTGCTTGAGGACTCCTTTCTCCTTGATGATGATGGTTCAACTTTGCTGTACTTCTTTCTGTCAGCATATCTGTCTTCTTTCTTCTCATCAGAGACTTTGTCCTCTGATTTGTTGTCAAGAGAGGTGAATCTCCTTCTGGTTATGTTGTCTTGGTAGAACTTTTTGTATCTACCAAATCTGGAGTTGAGCTTCTCAAATATCCTAGCCATGAGTGCCATTTCCTCCTTCATTTCAGATTTTCAAACATTTTGTGAAGATCTTTGAGTGTTCTTCTTTTCTGTTTCAGCAGCTTTGAAAGCAACACCCTTGCTTGAGAAGGATGGCTCATCTTGTACTTTCTTTCTGTTCAGATCAAACTCATATGCTTTGAGTTCAGAGAACACGTGCTGCATAGACATGTTGTCAAGATTGCTGGTGTTCTGCATCATGACTGAATATATGTCCCATTTGGATGTGAGACTTCTTAGAATTTTTAGTGCAACTTCTCTTTTGGCATAGAACTTGCCCAGAGAATTCATCTCATTCATGATGTCAGTGAATCTGCCATCAAGATGATCAATAGTTTCATTGGGCTCCATAGTGAATTGCTCATACTTTTGGATGGCCACTTGAAGTTTATTTTCGTTGATCTTTTGGGTACCTTCACACATAAGTGCTAGGGTATCCCAGATCTCCTTTGATGTGGTGCAGTGATACACTCTTCCCATTACTGCATCTGTAATAGTCTGGTACAAAGTGTTCATAGCAATGTAGTTCAGATTGTGCCTTTTTCTCTCTTCTACTGTCAGCTCATCCTCATCTTTTGGCAATAGCTCCCTTGGGTCTGCTTTTTGAGCATCAGTGACCTTGGGATTGAGCTTGGTGAAGGTGAATGGTCCTCTGGTGATGACTTTGAGCATTTCATCATGCTGGCAAGCAAGATGTGCTCTCATCCTTATCTTCCAGAAATCATAGTTCTCAATTGAGAACATTGGCAGTTTGTGATGAGAAATATGATTGACTTGGTTTGGACCCATGTTGTTGATGGTGTTGACAGCATCTCCTGGAACTGCATTGTTAGCCATTTCTATATGAAAATAGGTTTAGATAAGCACACAATGGTTTTTCAGAAATTTGAATCAGTTCAGTGACCACTGAAATAATGTGATTTTGAAAATCAGTGATTTTCAGAGTCAGTGGTCTATGAACCCCTGCTCTGATACAACTTGTTGGTCCTTGGTGGAGTACAACACAAGTGTATGGGGGGGGGGAATGCACTTGTGTATGCAAATTCTTTTTCTTTTTAACAAACTGGTCTTATCAGGCAGGTTGTCTCACAACAAGCCTGAGTGTGAACTTTGATAGATACTTGTCCTACTGATTACTATTAAGTGATCAGTTGGCTAAATATTTAAAAGAGTTGCTAAGTGCGGAATGTGGTTGGCCTTTGACTCAAAGAAATACTCCAAGTTGATTTCTGAAAAACACAGTTATGAGGGACTTTGTCCAAAATAGTTTTTCTAAACTTACTGTGAATAGCTTTTTGAAATATGATTGAGTGCAAGTGTAAGAATGAATGCAGAAAGTAAATGGCACACAATTTATAGTGGTTTAGAGTCTAAATACTCCTACATCCACTTTCCCTGATTGAACAGGATAATTCCTTAACAATGGAATTAGCTTGTTTTATAGTGCCAAGGTGCACTGATCAACAACACTCTCCGGGTGTTTTGATCCCTAGGATAATCTGAGTCCTAGTGCTCAATCTCTCTGAGTTGAGACTGTGTTTCACAATAATAGTCCTTAACTCCTCACTTCTACAACAAACTCTCTCTTCACTTAATGAGATAAGGGTTTGAGGCTTGGTTCCAACTAATAGAGATATCCTTTACAATAAGAAAAGTGTAAAGGCTTAGGATATCTCAATGCTAAGCTTTGGATGTTTTACAAAGATTGGCTTAGCTAATTGAAGTGATCAGGAAACTTGGGATTCTAAAGAACAGTTTGGTTTCCTTTGAAAGCTTGATGATAGTTTGATAGCTTGTAGTTGGATCATTGAATCCTTCGATCACTTCTGTATTTATAGGAAATTTTGAGCAGTTAACCGTTGGAGGGATAGCAATTCAACCTTGTCTATTTGCAGCACCATTGAAACGGCTATGAAGTTTGGCATCCTTTTATCCACTGTGTAAAAGGCCTCTTCAATGGTTGCTTGAATGAATGTGCTGACTTCTGAAAAATGCGGCTGAGAAGACTTGTGTCAGATTCCAAATATGCACATTTCCCAAGGTTGATTTGTGGCAAAAGCTATACTCAACCAACTGTCAGATGGGACAAGCTCCCTGAACATTCCTGCTGCAATTTAGAATGTTCCAACATTCATTCAATGCTTCACTTTTTAATGCTTCAAGTCTTCAATGCTTGGTTCAGGCATGATTGGCAATAAATGCTTCATTGAATGTGTCTTCTGTGAGCTTTGGCATTCAATGCTCTTGATCATTTGCACTTTAATTGTTCTGATCATTTGCATTTATGAGCATTGCCTTAACACTCTTGATCTCTTCAGCTCAGTTGTCCACTTGGTCAGCTTGTCTTGCAAGTTCAGCAACTTTGGCCTAGAGACTTAATACATATCAAGCTGCCTAACATTCAGCTTTGGACAACTATCCTGAACTCTAAAATCTCACAACATTTCTGAGATTTTTAACTTAAGCATTCTACTTACTCAAGTGTTCTGAGACATCTTGTCTGAACTAGACTTGAGCATATCTCAACTAATCTGAACATCATCAATCAGGGGTTTAGGTATCTAAATCAAAATCATTTTATTCCCAACAGATGCCACTACCCAAAATAAGGAGCGTGAAGAATCTACCAAGATTCTCACTTGTGGTATATCAAAGTAGTGAACAAGCACCCCACACATCTAAATATCACACTTAAGGTTAAGAATCATAAATATCACCAAGACCTCTAGTTCTTCATAACAGTCAGAACAGAAGAACTTGTCTTATTTGTGATCCATTCAGTACGCAACATCGCACTAGTACAAACTAATGACCAAGATAAGCCATTGACAAGTTTATACTACAACTTAAACCAATAGTTGTGTCCAGAACTATCTCAGTTGTGAATATTGTATATATCTTACAAGGAACTGACAATGTGATCTTCTGTGTGACTACAAACTCACCACATCGTCTACAATGTAAGATAAGCAGACATATAAGTAATCACAAAGCATGTAATAATGTGAAAAACCATTTATTTCAGATAATAAGGAAATCAAATATACATCCATAAAAGCCCACTAAAAGTTTTCTTTATTGTATACACCAACAGGTATCCCCGTCAACATGTAGCGGAGCAGGTACACCACATAATTTGAATTGGAATTAAGCCAAATATTTCTCCATCCCATTTGGTAGGCCACCTCGATCGCATGCATAGTAGTATAGACTTCAGCCTCAAAAGAAAACCCATTCCCATGTTGCATGGTGAAACCTCCCAAAAATTCTTTATTGTGATCCCTGAACACCCCACGACCTGACAATGCTCCAGGTGCACCATCTGTGTTTATTTTCGTGACTCCCATTGCGTGACAACACCATTTCACCAATATTACCGTCGACATGTTGCGTGGCTGACCCAGTTGATGGAATTCCTTGAAAATGTGTAGATCAGTCGACGAATTATGCATGTATCACATTCGTGAATTATCCGCCTCAAACATGAGAGCCCAAACTGATGTTGTAATTGCCTCCGGTTGAGAACGAGTTCCCTAAAAAAGTGTCGCACATCGAGCGATCCAAATATGCCATACTAAAGTGACCAATGCTAGACTCCAAAGAGATGTGCATTGAGGGCTCAAACTAACCCCAATAGCCTGCAATAACCACTCAAGAAATCCATTCTCCACATGCAGGCCCACCTGTAATACATTCATCAATTTCTAGATGGTGAATTTAAAGAAAAGACCAAAACCAAATAAATGATCTAAGTCCTCTTCATGTTGACAACAAAGGAATATTTGGGCCATAAATCTTAGCTTTCATTAACCTAACATATATTGGTAGCTTCCCGTGAATAGCTCGCCAAAAGATCGTTGACTGTCTTAGTGGAATGAAGCTCGCCCATATCCAAGTACCCCAATTTACAACTGGGTAGTGTGGACGCAACCTCTCATATGCCAATTTGGCAGTGAGTTTTCCATGCAAAGTATCTAAAAACACCCGGATGTCTAATTCCAGTCTGCAAGTATATTTTAGAATATCAGTCATGATGTTCGTCCACGCCTCTACAAAATATCCATCTAGATGCCACACTCTGTCCCACAAAAAATATGAAATCATAAATCTAAAATTATCTTGGACAAACGGTGGCATACCAACACGATCCGCAATATATATCCCAACCATTTATCCAGCCAAAAGTTCACCCGAGAGTTCCTTCCCAACACCCATTGCGAGCCCCTCTAAATATATATATGAGGTCGCAATCCCCTCTAAATTGTTGATCGCACCATTAGCGAACAGAGAGAATGACTGTGTAGAAACCTACTCTTAAGAAATCTCATTGCCGGCGTGTTATCCGAGATATTGTTCCATGCCAGTTTTCGAAGGAAAGCTCCATTAGCGCAACAAATAAACCTCACTCCTAAACCCCCTTCTCGTCTAAGCACAACAACACGTGCCCACGGTACAATGCATAACCCCCGGTTATCAACATTCCCCGTCCACACGAAATTACACATTGCTTTCTCCATCTTTTTTAGGATTGACTTCGGCCATCTATATACCATCATTGTATGAACCATAGAAGATATCACAACATAGACAAAGTGTTGCCCTTCCACATTGTGAATTTATCCAATATTCTATCCGCCACCAGCCATAAATTCGAAGCCCTCGACGTACCCTTAAAGAGTGGGACACCTAAACAAGTAAAAGGAAAAGTCCATTGTAGTAGACCCAAGACCTACCGTGCATATCTATGATTATTATATGTCACATATCGACCATAATACACCCCGATTTCTGGGGATTAAAATCTGGCCAGAAATTTCACCATAATTATTCGAATTTGCCGAATTATCCTAATGTTTGGTCTGCAGTGCAGTATATAAGTACATCATCCGCATATAAGAGTGTCGATGGACAAAAAAGGCCTCACTAAGCAAAAGTCGGCGCAAGTGCCGATGATTCAAGAAAATGAGATAAAACCTCCTCCGCAAGACAAAGGAGTAACGGCGAAGGTGGCCCCCTGCCGCACACCTTGTGAACATTGGAAGTAACCATGTGGTTCCCCATTGATAAAAATTGATAGTCTTGCAGAACGCAAGATGCAATGGACTAGGGATCAAAAATCCTGTGAAAACCCCATTCGGCGCATAACCTCTAAAAGAAAATCCCAACTCAAAGTATCAAAAGGTTTTCGAATGTCAATCTTCATTCCTAAATTACCATGCACACGAGTGTTGTCGAGGAAATTAACACATTCAGATGCTACCGCAATACAATGATGTATATTTTTGGCCTGGAATAAACCCAAATTGAAATGGAGACAACACCTCATTAAAAGTAAACTTAAAGAAGTATTAAGCTGCCCGAACTATATCTTGACAATCACATCCCATGCCCCTTGGAAAAAAAAGATGTCAAACCCATACGGACCCGATACAGTTTCAGACAAGAGGCCAAAAACCGATGCCCTAACTTCTGCAGCCGAAGGAACCTCCATCAAACTGGTATTATCCTCTACCGACACACTTTTCTCAAATAAACTGTCCAGCATCTCAAAATTAGTACTTCGGCTCGGAGCAGTAAACAAATTAACATAGAAATTTGTGATGAACTGCTATATCACAGCCAGGTCCGTGCACAGATTATTATTTATGACCAGGGATTCCAAAGGCTTTCGAATTTTTCGCAATTGATTTAACTTGTGGAAGAATTTTGAATTTCTATCCCCGTCTCGCAACCATGTCACCCTGTTCTGCCTCATATAAAGTGTTTGTTGCCGCTTAAGATAATTGTTGAGAGAATGTTTGGCCTGCGCCTCAATCCAAGAAAGATGATGCGTATAACCCTCATTCCCGATTCTGCACTGAACAACTAGTTATTCCTCTTCAGCCCTCGAAACACAAACATGGACATTTCGAAGGACCTCCATGTTCCACTTCTTTAAAGTAGTCTTTAAACGCCGCAACTTAAACTTTACCAGTATAATAGGGTCCGGGGAAGGCAAGAACTCGACCCATGAAATCTTGATAAGCGGCATGCAACTCGGATCCAAAAACCACATCCTTTGAAACCTCAACAAAGATTTAGAATAGACCGTATCCAGACTACACTTCAAGAGGATCGAATGGTGGTCGGACAACACTCGTGGGAGTGCTGATGCCGAAACCAAATGCTAGAAATCCAGAAAATCCGATGTTACCATAATTCTATCTAAACGAGAGGCTAAAAAAGAACCATCCTCCTTAAAGAAAACCAATCCCAAAGACTCCAAAAAACGGTCACTAACAGTAGCAATACAAATTTTTAGCTCAACAATAACTAAAAATATGGGCGAGTCGATATTACCAACGCCCTGCACATTCCAGAAGACAACGATCATGGATCCTCCTAAAAAAAGTCGTGCTCAGGCGACGTATCTTCCTCCGAGGCCTCCTAGTCAGACTCAACCACATCTTCCCATCGACCAAGAGCCGCGTTGGCCATCTGTCTTTATATTGGCGAAGCCGAATTATGAACAATATCCAAATACTTAGACTGCTCTTTTATAGCAGTACGGAAAGCCTGTTCCAAAGGATTCATGTCCTCTAAATAAGCCTGCGGAAAACAAATAATTGATTTTAATCGGCGGGAACAGTCCGTAGTTGTAGGTCCCAAGTTGAGTTAATAACGAGTAAGCTAGTGAAAATGTCTAGAGGGGGGTGAATAGACTTTTCAAAAATCTTTCGAAATATCAAAGTACAATGTGCGGAATACGAAATTATCAATGAGCCCAATTCAAGATTATACTCAACTTATTTTTGAGAACTCTGTTCTATACTCAACTAGTCTAGATCAGTTAAGTAGTTAACCAATTAAGCAATTTAAACAATCAAAACTGTAAAGTAAATCAAACACAAGATTTATAGTGGTTCGACAACTTGTCTACATCCACTCTCACAAACCCAGTTGTGATGTTTCCACTAAACTCTTCCAATCGAGTACAAGTGTGTGTTCCTGTCTTTAAAGTCCCAAGAAGAAGACTTAGATCTTCAACAGACTATACCTCCAGATATGTCTACGATCTTACTAGAAATTTTACAAGTATCTAGCACCTTGAAAAATAACAAAACAAAAACTAAAAACTTCTCTGTTCTTCAGTAGTAGCCTTCTTGATTCTTCACTTGTCTTCTGGCTATCTTTCTGAACTTCAATCAACTCTGAGAGTAAACTTCAATTATATCTCTGAAAATGCTTCACTTGAGTATGAACGTCAGTGTTTCAGTAGTTCTCAATTGATCACCATCATGAAGTATTTATAGACTTCAATCTTCAAGAACTTAGTAAGTTGTAACCAACTTTTCTTGATAACTACCTTCAACTGAATCTTATTTATCAATCCACGCGTTTCTGTTATGAATTAGTTATTCCATAACTAACTTCTATATCTTTATCACTTCACGCGTATTTGTAACTAACTTCAAGTTGATTTGTCTTGAGTAGACTTGTATATGTACTTGTCTTGTAGTCCACCTGTCTTGAGTAGTAGACTGGTCTTCTCTTCTTGTGTAGTAGACTTCTAATAAAACTAATCTAGTCCTATCATTTAACCTAACAAGACTATTACATTACATTAAGCTTTTATAATACAAGCTTAGTCAACTTATAAACTATACAAAGAATCTAATCTATTACATATAGAAACATCATGAGCTCTATACAACATTTAAATAGCTCAGTAACAATCTAACATATATGAACAGATATGAAGTACTTATAAATCATACTTATCTTTTAATAATACTTAAACTGTACTTGTCTTTTGAATTCTACTGATCTGTACAAGATGACTTCAACTCAACTAGACTAGATTAGTCAACACTTAGAAAATATTCAAGTCTTCTTTTTGGCTTATCAAAACTTTATCTTTTATCTTTTATTCATCATTTAGGACTTGTTCTAGAATTCATATCCCAACAATTTCCCCCTTTTTGATGAAGCCAAAACTACTTGAATCTTTTCTTATTACGTAGACTAGTTAAGTAGTTATCTTGTCTTTAAACATCAAATAGTACTTTATCTTTTTCATTCATTCAGAAATAGATCAGTAGATATTACAAATACTTCAAATGAAATCAAAACAAACTAAACTATACTTGAAAATTACCTCTTTCTGAATCTGGAACACAGAAAGCATTGAGTAGTCTAGTATGAATTCCTTGGATATGTTCTTCGTCTTCAATCTTCTCATTGTCTAGCAACTCATCTTCATACTTCTTGATCTGGTGCACATCTGCTCTTTTACCTGAACTCGTCATAGGACACTTCCATTTCGGAAAACCAGGAACAAGAATATTAAAATTAGCAGCAGCAGATATCCTTATGATTAAGTTCCATAGCATCTTATGCTGTCCTTCCATGAACTTATCAAACATAGCATAAAGATCGTCAGAGTTATCAGAATCTCCAAACTTCCTGATAATCCAGTGATCAAGTTCCCATTGCCTTTTCACTTTCATCCAATCTTGACGATGTTCTTTGTCAATAAAGTGATCAATGAGCTTGTCTTCTATTTGATCTTCATCAGGCTTCTGCTTCAACAAACTTTCAATGTGTTTTTCTATCTTCTTCTTCTTAGCATAATGAGCTTCATCACTTGGCTCATCAATCTTTTGCTTCTTCAAAATACCAGCTTCAGGAGTAGGCTCTTCAATGGTAATAGACTTCCTTTTCGATACCATCCTTGTCTGAACTTCAGCTTCTGGAGATGCAATAGACTTGCCCTTCTCCTTCTTCTTTAACTCATCAGCTTCAACTTTAGCTTGCTCAGCTTCTGCAGTTTTAACCAATCTGCCCCTGCCTCTCTTAGGCCTCTTAAGATCTTGCATAGCTTCCGCAGCATCTTTAGCTTCTGGTTCAGCACTTGCCTCTTTTACTCCTTCAGCAGCAAATTCAACTCGACTTGCCTCAACTCGACTTGCCTCTTCCCCCTTTTTGGCTTCATCAGATGCCTTGAGAGAGAAAAGAGAAGTAAACCGAGTCATTTCTTCCATCATCGCCTGCTTCATAAGATCTGTAGCTTTCTCAATTTGCTTCTCATGCGACTTGTTTTGACTTAACTTGTCCAGCTTGGTCGCAACCAACTCTAGCTTCTGAGTAGACAAATTCAACTCATTCTTAAAATGTGTAGCAGTTAAACGTAACTTCTTGTTTTCATCAGTCATAGCAGAAATAATTTGTTGTGCTTGAGTTAGCTGATCATATGCTTCCTTCCTCTGAACATCAGCAACTTCGATTCTCGCTCTATAGACTCGTTCCAACTTCCTGGATTCAGTAGCTAGTACGCGAGCAAAATCGACTGAGCTTTTCTCTGAGTATTCAACTTGATCTTGAAGAAATCCCTCAAGTTGCTCAAACATATGCTGTCTGTATTCTTCATCTACCTGACTGACTGCATCAACTATCAAATCTTTTGAACTTGTCACAAGGACATTGTTTTGTTCAGTAAGAATCTTCTTGATATCAGATTTAAGAAACTTATCAATCGATGCTTTGGCAACAACTTTCAATTCGTCCTTTAACACATCTATGGAGGCGGCTGAGATAGCATGAGATGACTGTCCAATCTCAACATGAGGAGCATCAAGCATGACTTCATCTGCCGGAATTAAAACTTTCACCAACTGATCTGCTGGAACAGTAGCCAAGACCTCGTCTTCAACTGGATCAACCTCTGGAAGCACACTTCCAGCAATAGCTCTTAGATTAAGTTGAGGAGAGTAAGAGATAATAGCAAACTTCGCTTCATGAGCCTTCTTTTCAGCAATAGCTATGTCCTTCTTCAATAAGGCATGCAACTTCTTCATGTATCCACAAAGTTCAAAAGGCAGTAAATCATCAGAATAACGATTTATAAAAGTAAAATCTGATCTTGGACTATCAGCATGTTCTATCTGAAATTTGAACACAATGCCTCTTAGCTGATCTGAGACATTGTCCAAATCTAAGACTGGATCAGTAGACTGAATCAACGCAGCTTGATCACCTTCAATCACCACAATGTCTTGCACATCATCAAGATCTGGAACCTGAACACCAACATCAATCTTGAATTCGGAACTCATCAAGTCATCATAAATACCAAGTAGTCTTTTCGCAAGAGCAGTGATAGCATGATCTGGGAAAAGCTCTGAGTGATCACTAACACCACTGTTCTCCTTCTGCTCCAGTTCCCAATCCATGAAGTTTGAAATACCACCCTTTCCTAAGATGACTTCGAAGAGATCATCTGTACCAGACTTTTTCAAGGCCACCCAAGTACAAATTCGAACCAGTTTCTCAAACTGTTCTGAGGAGTAGTCGACTTCAACAGATGAAAGCTGCTTCTTCAAATTCATGCTCATCTTTGAACGGACTCGCTTCTCTCTTAGACACATGGAATAATAGACCAAGGATTCGAATCTAGCTTCAGTCGGGGTCTGAGTAGATGGGGTCTCTAACTCAGTTGTTGCAGTGGCAACTATCGTCTGATCTGAAGTAGATGGGATCAAGGGTTCAACATATTCTGTTGAGGGAGAGGGTGTGAAAGGACTGGTTTCAAAAAGCTTTGATGTGTCTTGGTTTGGTATGACAACTGTCGGAGTATCAGTTGTATCTATTATGGGAGTGTTTTCAGGTAGGCTGACCCTCAGCGGATATGCTGGCAGCACTTGTGAAGTTGTGGGAAAAGGTCTAGGCCTAGATCGATGTGATCTTGCCTTGGTTTGAACAGAAGAAGATAGGAGAGAGAGAGGAATTGAACCAGATTGAGTAGTAGAACCAACCTGTACACTCGACTCGGCTGGACGTGTAGGCGAATCGACTCTCACCAAAGTGTACATCTCAGGTATTTGTCCACTCGACTCCTGCTCTTGAGTCGACTCTTCTTCTGACTGAGTCTGCTCTGAGTCTTCTGCACTAGATGCGTCTTGTGCAGCTTCCATTGGCTTGTCTTCAACGGACTCATCTTCTGAAGATCCAGATTCACCAGCATATGGCAAAGCCTCCATGGGGTCAATTCTGGCTTGTCTAGGTGCAGATGGCCTAGCAGCAGCCTGTTTCCTTACTGCCCCTTTCTTCAAGTAAAACTTCAAAGGATGAAATGGCTTTCCTTTGCTCCATTTCGTCTTGTTTGGCATT
Organism: Galeopsis tetrahit; assembly: GCA_963675135.1. Classification (NCBI taxonomy): domain Eukaryota; kingdom Viridiplantae; phylum Streptophyta; class Magnoliopsida; order Lamiales; family Lamiaceae; genus Galeopsis; species Galeopsis tetrahit. The sequence goes on along the minus strand of OY776126.1, from coordinate 62,234,141 downwards.
AGAAGAGGAAGTAAGATACTTAGCTTATTACCATAACCAACAGCAGTAGACACCACCCAATTTCGAGTATTGTCATCTACTCGAACACTGCGCTCAAAATACATAATGCGGTCTGCAATCAGCTTGAACCAATTGCATTCAGTGATACCGTAAAAAATTACAGCCATAACCCTTGCCTTCACAAAGGTCACAGAGTCATGAGAACCAGTCGAACTTAACAGAATTTTGCTGGCAATATCCAACAATGTGCGATATTTTTTAAGAAGATCACCCTTCTTGACTGGAGCATACTTGCCATCCGGTTTCTGTTTCAGCTTCTTGCCACAGAAGATGCTCAAATATCGAATTTCTTGTCCAAGTGCATAATTATCAATGTCAATTGACCCGATGGGCAGCTGTAGATGGTTGAACATCGTTTCTGGAGTGATTTGCACACGATCTTCACCAATAAACGACTCAATAATATCACCCTGTCTGATGACGTTGGCATAGAATTCTAGCACCTCCTCCTCCAAGACCACTTGAGGAAATGATTCTAGATACGGTTTGAGCCCACATCGAGTGCATTTAGCCAGAATCTCAGCATCGTCGTCTGAGTGATTGCCCTTGAAGAACACAGATGGTTCTACATTTACTTTGTTATCGGAGATGTACCGGCCTAGGTCGAATGTGACCTGCATGTTAGTTCTAAGATCGAAGATAGATCGAATAGACATCTTCAAAAATATCAGTAACTGGTTTGCTTGAAAATAGAGAGAGGCAAAAACTTCTTGAGAAAAACAAGGAATTAACCCAAATGTGACTAAGTCATGTGATAATTTGGGTTTTGATCAAGACGGTTAAGACCTTTGGCATTCGGTTACGGAACCGAGAGTAGTATGTAATTTGATACTGTAAAATTTGAAATCCGCCCTTTCTAAGTTAGAACAGAGGAGTGAACTCATCTGTCCTAGTGTAGATGAGTGAGAATTGGATGTATACACCACATCAAAAGAGAGTGTATAAATCTAATTCAAGGGTTTTTCAAATTCTATCAATACCTAAATACTATAATATTCTTAATCCGTTTTGATTTAAACACTTAGCATTAAAAAAAACTTAGCTTGTCTTGTTCGAGTCCATCCAGAACAGACGAGTAGACATAAGCTCCACCAGACGAGTTGGCTTACGTACACCAGACGAGTTGCCCCTTCGTCTGTGCATGTCTATTCTGAACATCGAACGTCTTCATGTACCTATCTTATCACATTCAATGTGTAATCGATGGTACAAGTAGCATAACAATAAATAGGATGAATATCAATCTAAAGTAATGATCAAGGTTTCGAACAAGATGACTATTGACCCACATAAGAGTCAACATAAGGATATTTAAGAAATCATAAATTCCCCCTTAAATGTTTATTCCCTTAGTTTTACCCTCAGCTTTACCAGCTTCCTCATCGGGTTGTCTGATCATCTTGTCTAGCCTTGTATACCTGTCTGTTGCGTGAGTAGACGAGTGCCCTAGTCTAGTGATCTTGTCTCCATACTTCGTTTGATGTACCTGTCTGGTTAGTACACAGCTATAGGCAAGTAGGATCTAAATCAATTAGCCCTAAACTAATGCATAATTCACGAAATCGTGCCTCGGCTAATGGTTTTGTAAAAATATCAGCTCTTTGAAACTCAGTATGAATCTTTTCCATGCGAATATCCTTCTTTTCTACATGATCACGTATGAAATGGTGTTTCACATCAACATGCTTACAACGTGTGTGCAGAACAGGATTTTGTGTAATGGCAATTGCACTATTACTATCACAGAATATAGGAACATTTGATTCACAAATATTATAATCTCTAAGCTGTTGAATAAGCCATAATAATTGACTACAACAACTACCAGCAGCCATATACTCGGCTTCAGTAGTAGAGGTAGCAACACTTGTCTGCTTTTTCGAAAACCATGAAATGAGTTTTGTGCCTAAGAATTGACAAGAACCAGATGTAGATTTCCTATCTATTCTACAGCCACCAAAATCAGAATCAGAGTAGCCACTTAGAGATAAATCATCATTTGAAGGATACCATATACCACGATTTATGGTTCCTTTCAAATATTTCAATATCCTTTTAGTGGTTTCCATATGACTCTCTTTTGGGTTAGCTTGAAAACGAGCACATACACCAACAGAAAATGCAATATCAGGTCTACTAGCAGTCAAGTACAGTAATGAACCAATTAGACCACGATAATGAGTTTGAATAGTACACTTACCTTGTTCGTCTGGGTCCATTCTGTATGTAGGTAGCATAGGTACGCCAGCAGACTTGCATGTCTTAAAACCATACTTGTCTAGAAGATTTCTAGTATACTTTGCTTGATTTATGAAAATCCCTTCAGGGGTCTGTTTTACTTGAAGTCCAAGAAAGTAATTCATTTCACCCATCATAGACATCTCAAATTTACTTTGCATGAGTGTTGAAAAACTTTCACTCAGCTCTTTGTTAGGTGAACCAAAAATGATGTCATCTACGTAAATTTGGACGAGTAAAATGTCTTTCCCTTCTTGTCTTCTAAACAAGGTTCTGTCTACCTTGCCTTTAGTAAAACCATTTTCTAATTGAAATTGAGAAAGAGTATCGTACCAGGCTCTTGGAGCTTGCTTTAGTCCATATAAGGCCTTCTTTAATTTGTATACCTGATTACCTTTGACTTCGAAACCTGGGGGTTGTTCAACATATACTTCTTCCACAAGAATACCGTTAAGAAATGCACTTTTAACATCCATTTGATATACAATGAATTTCATGTAAGCAGCATATGCAAGAAACAATCGAATGGCTTCTAGTCTAGCAACAGGAGCATAAGTTTCATCATAATCTATGCCTTCAGCTTGTGAGTAGCCTTGGGCGACTAGTCTAGCCTTATTACGAACAACTACATCATTCTCATCTTTCTTATTCTTGAAAATCCATCTGGTGCCAACTACATTATGATGTTTTGGTCTATCAATAAGTTCCCAGACGTCGTTTCGAACAAACTGATTTAACTCGTCTTGCATAGCAATGATCCAATTACTATCAGCCAATGCCTCATTAATGGTTTTTGGCTCGATAGATGAGAGGAAACAACACCAGCAAAACAGAGATGGACTAGATTGTTCTTGCGACTCAGAGAGTTGTCTTCTAGTCTTAACACCAACAGTAGAGTCACCAATAATATTTTCAGTATTATGCGCTGATTTCCATGTATTTCTATTCTTAACAAAAATACTATCATCTATATCATGTACAGCATCATGCATGTCAACATCATTATCATCAGAAGATTTAATAGGAGTAGACGAGTCGACTAGTTTAGGCATGTCAACTGGTCTAGTAGAGTTACCTTGAGCACTCACCTTCTTCTGGTCGTCTGACTCGAGAGCTTTTATAAACGGATTGTAAGTTTGAACGGATTCATATACCTCTGAGTCTTTGTCAGTTTCGACAGTTAGCTCAGTAGCTTTCTCACTGATCTTGTTGGTAGACGGGTCCTGTTGAGATTCTTCGAAAACCACATGTGGTGTTTCTTCCACACAAAGGGTTGAGTAGTTGAATACTCTAAATGCTTTGCTAGTCGAGGAGTATCCTAAGAATATCCCCTCGTCTGCTTTAGCATCGAATGCATTCAACTTGCTTTTCCCATTGTTATGGATGAAACACTTGCATCCAAATATATGAAAATATGAAACTCTGGGTTTTCTACCTTTCCATACCTCATAGGGCGTCTTACCTAGTGCTTTATTGATAGCACTTCTATTCTGTGAGTGGCATGCAGTGTTGATAGCTTCTGCCCAAAATTTCTGAGGCGTATTATACTCTGTCAGCATGGTCCTGCAGGCCTCCTTAAGAGTTCTGTTCCTTCGTTCTGCTACTCCATTTTGCTGTGGTGTCCTAGCTGCACTAGTAAGGTGCTGGATGCCACGCTTAGAACAAAATTCTTGAATATAGCAGTTAATGAATTCAGTACCCTTGTCACTACGTATCTTGACAATTGACTGATTCTTCTCAACCTGTAACTTCTTCAACAGATCAGGCAAAAGTGTGTGTGTATCACTCTTCTTGTGTAAGAAGACTACCCAAGTGAACTTAGAATAGTCGTCTACCACAACAAGTGTGTACCTTCTACCGTTCAAAGTTGGAGGAGTTATTGGGCCATGTAAGTCCATATGTAGAAGTTCAAGAACTCTACTGGTTGAGAGGGATGGAATAGATTTGAAAGAACCCTTCACCTGTTTACCTTTTTGACAGGAGGTGCATACATGTGACTTATAGTATACTTCATTGGGAATACCTTCCACAATGTAGTCTCTGGCTATCTTATTAAGAACCTTAAAGTTTAGATGACAAAGGCGTCTATGCCAGAGCCAGCCAAGTTCTTTAGGATTCTTAGTAAGTAGACAGGTGTCCCTCGGACAACTGTTCCAGTTCACTATGTACACACTTCCTTGTCTAATGCCGACTAGTAGGACTGTGTGTGTTTTCTTGTCGATGATTTCACATTTCTGACTCTTGAACTGCACCTTGTATCCACGATCACAAAATTGTGAAACAGAGAGTAAATTATATTTCAAGCCTTCAACATAAGAAACATCTTGAATCTCTATGTCTCCATTTCGAACATAACCAAATCCTTTAGTAACAGCAATGGAGCTATCACCAAATATCACTTTTGGTCCTTCTTGCTCACGATAGCTTGATAAGAGAGTCTTAGTACCAGTCATGTGGTGCGAACAACCACTATCTATGTACCAAGTTTCTCCTGTTGAGCCACCTTTCTTGTATAGATCGAGTCGACCCTGCAATAGATGATAATACATAATTTAGGTACCCTCCTTGTTTATTGGGGTCCTTGGGGGTTAGTCGAGTTCAATGGAATCCAAATGTACATTGGAGTCCTGAACAAGTTTGACCTTCTAAGCTTTCGACCATATTTGTTGCAAAATAAGACCTTGTTGTCCTTATCCGGCCTATCAGTCGAGTTCGGGTCTACTCTTTGGAGATAGCCTTTTGACTTAATCTCTACTTGAGCAGGCACTTGTCTATGATAGTCAGAGTAAGGTTTGTATGCATTAGGTCCATACGGTTTATAGACATGTTTAAGTCTTTCTTCTCCTTGGGTATCATATGATAAAGGTGGAGGATATAGAACAGGTTGTGTACGATATTTTGGACCTTCCTGTCTAGGTCTAGACGAGTAGAGTTGAGACTGCCTTATGAAAGGAGGTCTAGACTCTTGTCGTCTAGTCTGTACTTGTCTAGTACTAGTCTCCTCAGGATACCAGTCCTCGTATCTGACCTGATTTGGTCGTCCACGATTCCTAGTCCTTTGAAGATTAGTTCTAGGTTGAACAGGCTTGTTGTTACCATTCTTTTTACCTCCCTTGGTAATTGGAATGTTAACTCGAGCTTGTCTTGGTACAGTACCTTTTGATGGAGTGTCAATATCGTATATCAATGGTTCTTTTCCTTTATCATTAGTCAAAGAGCTTGAGATGAAAATAGTAGGGTTCTTAGGAACTAGAGTAGACGAGCTTGATGTCTCAGCACCTATGCCTGTCTTGTCAGCTGGAGCCCTATACCTATCTGACAATTCAAGGTTAACCTTAGACGAGTTAACCAGGTCAGTAAGTTTAAGGTCTAGAGTGACAATCTCGGTTTCTAAGAACTTATTACGTTCTTCAAGTTTTTTGAGCTTACTTTGTAAGACATTGAATTCATGTTTCTCAGTCGCATGTGTCTTAAGTAGGTCTTGATACAACTTGTCAGTCAATGTACACTTGTTTTTGAGTTGTCTCAACTCTTCTTGCAAGCGTTCATTTAGGACTGTTATATTAGGATCTACTTTAGACTGAGCTTCCTTAAGATCAATGATTTCTTGTCTTAAGGTGATGTTTTCGTCACTGACTTCAATGAATGCCTTGTTGGCAAGTAGGAGGTCGTCTTCAACTGCACTAGTAGAGTGCTGAAGACTACTCCCTACTTGGCTACTGGCAGTGTCACTTTCATCAGAATCTGATTCATCACATGATTGAAAGGAAGTAACAGATGATACCTCTTGGTCGATTTTAGCCATGAAGCATAAACCATCATCAACTATGAATGCTTCATCGTGATCTGGTTCAGACGGGTAGCTAGATGAGGATGATGGCAACTCGTCTGAGTCAGAGTCAGAGTCATTATTGGCCATCATTGCCTTTTTACCACGGTTGTATCTTCTTTCCCTTCGTGCTTTGCGTTCTTCTCGATCATCAGTACTCAGGTCTGGACATTCATATATGTAGTGACCTGGTTTCTCACAGTTATAGTACACGAGATCATTAGTAGCCTTTTTAATAGGAGAGTTGTTCCTTCGTTTATCACGTCTATCAGAACGAGTAATTTTCCTACCATCAGACTCTCTATCTTGTCTGTTACCTTTCGAGACTTCGTCTCTCCTTTCGGACGAGTTTCGGTCTCGTCTGGTTTCAGACGAGTTCTTAGAAGCAGACCCTCTATGCTCTCTATAGAACTTCTTATATCTTCCAAATCGTTTATTCAGCCTATCAAACTTTCTAACCATGAGGCTTACCTGATCCTTCAGGCTAAGATCAGTATCTAACTCGTCTTTCACAGAAGCAGACCTAGTCTTAGTCTTAGACCTGTCTACCTTAGACGAACTAGCCTTAAAAGCAACGTTCTTAGATACAGCATGTTCTCTGTCACTACTTACTATGGGTTCATCTTCGTCTAGATCAAACTCATGAGCCTTTAGTGTTTGAAACATAGTCTCTGCTGTCCATACGTCTATATCTTGGGTATTCTTAACAAGCATTTTTACCATCTTCCAACGACTATCAAGGCTTTTGAGAATCCTAAGATTGATTTCACGTGGAGTATAAGATTTACCAAGGACTTCCAAGTCATTCATGATTTTGGTAAAACGAGTATCCAACTGGTCTATTGTTTCACCAGCTTTCATATGAAATGATTCGAATCTTTGGACAGCAGTGGAAAGCTTGCTTTCTTTGATTAGGGATGTCCCTTCACAAATGATAGCTAAGCGGTCCCACATTTCTTTGGCAGTTTTACATTTTAACACTTTTCCCAGATACTCATTAGGAAGAGTGTGTAAGATGTAATTCTTGGCCAAGCTATCCAAATTATTCTGTCTCATTTCTTTAGATGTAAGTTCTGACCTTGGTTTCTTGACGAGAGTACCTACGGGTTGATTTGCGTCGAGGGCAGCAGTGTTTGGGATCATGGTCACAATTGGACCTTCAGTGATGGCTGAGATCATTAAGTCATGAGTGGAGCTGAAGATGGCTTCCATCCTTAGCTTCCAATAGTCGTAATCCTGTACCTGGAACTTAGGTAGTTTGTTAGCGCTGATCTCAAGAGACATGATTTCAAGAAATAAGTGCTAAGTAGAGTTATGATCAAGAACAGCAGATAAGTCAAGAACAGGGAGCACGAAACACAGATGATACAAGTATATGATCAAGAACACGTATACAAGAACAGTCAAGGACCAAGACTTCACCCTAAGTCTTGAGTCGGTTATCAAGAAACAGCAGTTCGTAAACTACTGCTCTGATACCACTTGTAGGTCCCAAGTTGAGTTAATAACGAGTAAGCTAGTGAAAATGTCTAGAGGGGGGTGAATAGACTTTTCAAAAATCTTTCGAAATATCAAAGTACAATGTGCGGAATACGAAATTATCAATGAGCCCAATTCAAGATTATACTCAACTTATTTTTGAGAACTCTGTTCTATACTCAACTAGTCTAGATCAGTTAAGTAGTTAACCAATTAAGCAATTTAAACAATCAAAACTGTAAAGTAAATCAAACACAAGATTTATAGTGGTTCGACAACTTGTCTACATCCACTCTCACAAACCCAGTTGTGATGTTTCCACTAAACTCTTCCAATCGAGTACAAGTGTGTGTTCCTGTCTTTAAAGTCCCAAGAAGAAGACTTAGATCTTCAACAGACTATACCTCCAGATATGTCTACGATCTTACTAGAAATTTTACAAGTATCTAGCACCTTGAAAAATAACAAAACAAAAACTAAAAACTTCTCTGTTCTTCAGTAGTAGCCTTCTTGATTCTTCACTTGTCTTCTGGCTATCTTTCTGAACTTCAATCAACTCTGAGAGTAAACTTCAATTATATCTCTGAAAATGCTTCACTTGAGTATGAACGTCAGTGTTTCAGTAGTTCTCAATTGATCACCATCATGAAGTATTTATAGACTTCAATCTTCAAGAACTTAGTAAGTTGTAACCAACTTTTCTTGATAACTACCTTCAACTGAATCTTATTTATCAATCCACGCGTTTCTGTTATGAATTAGTTATTCCATAACTAACTTCTATATCTTTATCACTTCACGCGTATTTGTAACTAACTTCAAGTTGATTTGTCTTGAGTAGACTTGTATATGTACTTGTCTTGTAGTCCACCTGTCTTGAGTAGTAGACTGGTCTTCTCTTCTTGTGTAGTAGACTTCTAATAAAACTAATCTAGTCCTATCATTTAACCTAACAAGACTATTACATTACATTAAGCTTTTATAATACAAGCTTAGTCAACTTATAAACTATACAAAGAATCTAATCTATTACATATAGAAACATCATGAGCTCTATACAACATTTAAATAGCTCAGTAACAATCTAACATATATGAACATATATGAAGTACTTATAAATCATACTTATCTTTTAATAATACTTAAACTGTACTTGTCTTTTGAATTCTACTGATCTGTACAAGATGACTTCAACTCAACTAGACTAGATTAGTCAACACTTAGAAAATATTCAAGTCTTCTTTTTGGCTTATCAAAACTTTATCTTTTATCTTTTATTCATCATTTAGGACTTGTTCTAGAATTCATATCCCAACAGTAGTCGAGAATGTCGTATTCATGCTAACGGCCTGATCCGAGGCATGAACAAAATTATCTCGATCCCTTACCTCATTCTCCTCATTATCCCGCGCTCTAGGAGCGTCGTCCCTAAAAGGGGAAAATTTGTTTGAATGGCGTTCCCGAAGCATGAGCAATACCAAGAATTAAATATTTTGACCAGTACTCAAAAGGTAATTCAAAAATACGTATCCACACCTGAGCCATCGAAGTATTTACCTTATATGGATTAAAATCACGAACCCACTTCAAAATGCGAAAGACACCAAGATTCAAGAACCAAGTAGATTTCTTGATAACTGCCTCACAATCATTGTCGCTGTTAAAATATATATTATAATAACCCAAGCCAAGGGGAACCAGTCTCCATGCCTCCCAAGTACCCCATGCATGCGTCAAAGAGTGTTTCATATCACAAAGAGCCCAGGGCTTATCATCGTGGGCGTTAGTGAGTCGGCCAATTAAAGAATTGCAACTGAGGGCAATGCGATTTTCGTAATCGTCCTTGTTAACCGTAATAGACACAAATCTTGCCTTCTTGACTGGCATCGCGATCGGAGTGTCCGGAATGGGCGCAGAAGCAACCAAAACCGTAGGACCATTTAACACATCCTTGAACGTCGGATTTAGGGGTTGGACCGGTGGAGAAGGCAAAGACGACAACAGCCTCTCTCCAAATAGGTCTTTCAACCTAGGATACGTGGCGCATAACGTTGCAACAGTGGTGAATTTCTCAATAACAGAAGGTGAAAACCTAGCATAAGCCATGACAAAGAATGGCGAAAACCTTGGGTGTTACAAATTCCTGAATCTCAACACTTAACAAAAAATGTAAGAATAATTTTCATATATACGTTTACGTTTATTTTCATATATATATATATTTATATATTCTTCAATCTATTGTTTATATTTAACACCATGGGTTGAAACTTGCAAAATATCTTCAATAGAGATAAAACGTCAATTTAATTATACAATGTATTAATAACTTATTTTAGAATGTTACAATAACGTAAACATTATAAATGTTGGTTCAAGTCTAGAATATGTAACTGTTGTAAAAATTTATTTATTTTTAGAATGGTCACAGGAATTGGTTCGGTGTCTGCGCTTATCTGCTTCTTGTAGCTTCCCTGTGATCTTGAAACAAACTGCACCATTTCAAATCACGATAAATTGTAGAGTGTACCGCTCTTTGAGCCAATTAGTGTGACGTGTGGTTGCTCGATCGTGGTATAAAGGTGTATTTGCACACTATAAATTCTCTCAATAGTCTATCGATGTTATCCGCAATACCACCTTTCAGGCGTATTCCTCTTGTTTTACTATTAATCATCCCAATTGCTTACATTGAGTCTATCTTCACGATGATTTTCACATAGCCTTTCTCTTTTGCCCATCGTAACCTTATCTCAATTGGTTTCAATTCCGCTCCCAATGGGCTCGTTTGGGGTGAGATTATTTCAGAAAAGGTATATATTGTTTCCTCACTCATATTGAGGATAACACCACACATCCAAAATCTTCGTTCATCTGAGTTGAAGGCTCCATCGACCTCCATCTCTACAAATCCCAAATAGTCATGTATCTAATGAGTGATTACTGCATTTGAGATGTCGTTCGGCTCCATTTTTTTTTTTTTGGAATTGGCCTTCCCATAGAATTCCATGTAATGTAATGCCATATTTCCAACTTTGTCAGATACGTCACTCCGAGTGGGTGTGTTTTCATGAAACAATGTGCATTCTTTCTCACCAAATTGCCCATGTGATCATGATAAGTTTGCCAAAAGAGTCAGGTATAGTCCCTTCCTTGTTGTTTCCAAATCTTTTGCACCCTCGTGCACAAAAATAAAGCATGCACTATTGTCGGCATGAAGTGTCCACACAAACCGCACATTGGGTGAAGGGGTATATGTCTCCTTGCAAAATTACATTCAGTTGCAATCAAATCCACACTTAGTTTCCACCCGAAAATACAATTTTTTTGTGGCACTTTCATCTCCCATATTAAGTTCCACCACTTTTTCATAGTGTTTGTTTTAGATGGCTTTGGTTCTTCCTTTAATCGTTGTTTGTTCTCCAATATCACATTATATCCTGATCTTACTGTGTATCTTCCATGTACCTCATTTTGCCAAAATCTTTTGTTGTTGCTCTCCGCATCTCCCACAGTTCTTCGAAGTATTTTTTTTTAAGTCTCGGGTATCCGGTCCAAGGACCGACTAATCTTGGGGACCAACTCACTGCCCACTTGCGGGGGTCCCGTTTAAAGCCAGAGTTTTACTCTCTGTATGGACCTGGCCCCATAGAAATTGTTTGCACCTTAGGAGTTTCGAACTTGAGACCTAGAGAGGAGCAAACTCCTAAGTCCTAAGCCATAGTTGTTCTTAGTATTGCCTCTGCCTCATGTGGATAGAAGGCCATTCTCACCAAGTCTTCATTCCAATCTGTATTCTCCTTCAAAAATCTCGTAGTGTTAGCGCCAGACGCTGTTATTGAGGTTATACAACCTTCTTGTAGTCCCTGAACCTATGCATGCTTGAATAGGCTTAATGTATTTACATTCCCTAGTAACCATTGCATTCCCCATGTTTAGCACTGATCTGCTCCAGCATAAGGATCTCCACGTAAAGAAGAGATTGCTTCCAATCTCTTCTTCCATGATATCCAAAATTATAGAGTAGCGTGCTTTGAATACACGTGCCAGAAGCGAATATGGATTTTCAATCATACGTTAAACCTGTTTTTCAAGGATTACCTACTTGAAATGAGATAACTATCGAAAAACCATCCCCTATTTTTCCTTAGGCTGACGAAGCCTCTCTCATTTTTTCCAGTGTATCTTATTGCCTCCCTCCTTTTGTCCCCATCTGAAGCTTGCTAATATTGATTCAATTTGTTTACCAAGTTTCTGTTTTATACGATCCATAAGGTATGAGAATTGTACCTTTTTTGCCCTCATTGAGAATGTCGGGATTTCTAAGTAGAGTTGATGCCCTTGTGTCAGTCTGACGTTCAAGATGCTTAATATCTCACTTTTATTCCTTTGACATGTACTCGGACTAAAAAAGATTGTATTCTTATCAAGATTAACCATCTAGCCTGATGCCTCTCCGTACTCTTAAAAGATTCATTTGACTACATTCCCATTGTCTTGTGTTGCCTTAAAAAAGACAATGTTGCTGTCTCCGAAAAGCAAATGTGTAATTATTGGGGCATCGTGTGCTACCTGTAGGCCCTCTAGGGCACCCTCCCAAGCCATGTGCACAGAATACACGTAGGAAATGCGACAGAGGATCCCCTTGTCTTAGGCTTCGTGTGGGTTCTATTTCCCCTACAACCCTATTATTGACCCTAAATTTGTAGGTAACCGTGGTAACACATCTAAGGACCAGATCGATAATTTTATATGTGAAACCCATCTTAATCATTTGTCCATGGAGGAAATTTCACTCAATCCGATCGTATTCCTTACTCGTGTTAAACTTCATTGTTGCGTAACCAGACGCACTAGTGTTATACTTTAACCAATACATACACTCATAGCTAATGAGTATGTTATTCGAAATTTGCATATCCTTTACGAAGGCACTTTGATTCTCATTGTTGAGATATGAATCCTAGAAACAAAGTCCTAGTTGATGATTATAAGTTTTGATGGCCAAAAACCAACTTAAAGTTAATAATATATGTGGATAGAAGTCATCTTGATAAGTCATATAATTTGAGTTATTGATCTTATATCTTATATGTGAATATTATGAACTGTTAGGAACTAAGTTGATGTTGAATTGTATAGACAGCTTATAGAATAGGACTTAGATATACTCTTATGTATGTAGTTCAGTTGAAGTATAGATAGGTTTCATATTTGTAAGTTTTTATTGTGTTGTAATCAGCATAGTTAGTCAGATTAGAAGACTAGAAGTCAGAACAGAAGACTCAGAACACTACTCTGGAATAAGAAGATTAATTTCAAGAAGAGTAGACATGAAGCTCAGAAGTAATCTGAAGAAGTATTCTGAAGAAGTTTTAAATACATAAGTCAGAAGTGTACTTAATCAGAGTAAGAACAGTAAAATCTGAGAAACGTTATTTTACTGTGCTGAGGTCGAAGTTGAAGAATAAGTTTGGAAAACATATTAAGGCGTTACTGAATATATTAGAAGATATGAAGACTGACTTAAAATAGTTGAAGTTAGTTGGAGAAAAGAAATTACAAAAAGAGCGGTTAAGAGTTAGTTGGAGTTAGTTTCACAAACTGCTAACTACTTAACTAAGTTATATAAATACTGAAGGATCTTCTACTGCAAAGACTACTGATAATACGAGCATTGAGAGAGCTATTCAAGTCTCAGAGAAGCATTCAAGAAGCATTCAAGAAAACTCGCAGAGTTTGAAAGAGATCTATTCAAGAGAAGAAGCCACATATTTGAAGAAGCGGATTCAAAGGCTACAAACACAGAAAAGTTTATTTTTAGTTTGTGATTTAGTTTATAAACAAGTTTGCTAGTATCTTGTGAGAATTACTAGTTGATCGAAGATACACTTGGAAGTGTAATCGATAAGATCACAGTCTTAGTCTTGGGACTTTAAGCCACAAGAAATTCAAGGAGTTAATAAAACATCATGACTGGAGTTGTGAGAGTGGATGTAGACATTTGTCGAACCACTATAAATCTTGTGTTCATTTACTTACTGTTTTATATTCTTATAAGTTCTTAAAGAATTCGTATAAACAACTAGATTGAGAAATCTTATTGAGTAGATGAATTACTTCATACCAAGAATAGTAGTATATCGTAACCTAAGTAAAAGTTCAAAATCAAAAGTTGAGTATAAACTGTAAAGGCTCACATTAATACTGAAAGTACTGAGCTGGGCTGAATAAGCACAGCACTGTACAAGAAAACTATTTCCGCATATAAACTCTGATATTTTAAGAAAAGATTAAAAGTTTTTTTAACCCTTCCCTCTAGACTTTTTTACTAGTTCTAATCTCAACTCAACTTTGGGACCAACAAGTGGTATCAGAGCAGGAGTTCGAAAGGACTGCTATTACTCAGATTTGGTGTTATTACTGATCTCATTACTAGATAACCAGAAGACTTCAGGGGAAAGTCTTGTTGTCCTCTTTGAACTGATCTATGAATTTTACTTATTACTCAGATTTGGTGTTATTACTGATCTCATTACTTTAGGTGATCTTTTCTGTCTTCAAACATGGATACTAATGCTACAAAACTACCTAAGTTGTCTGTTACAAACTATGATTACTCTACAACAGAATGGAAAGCAAGAAGGGATCATCGCAATGCCAAAGAAAAGAAGGCAATGATGGAAACTGATGACTCTAATGTGGAATCAAAAGAGTTACCATCATCTTCACCTGGTTACTTCACCAGCAACGACGATGATCGAGACGATAATAAGGCATTCATGGCCAAAGAAGTAAGGTATCAAATGTAAAAAAAATTCAATCTAGTGATAGTTCTGAAACTGATGAAAGTGATACGGGTGATAGTGGTGTAGGGAGTAGTCTTCATCATTCCACTGGAGTGACTGAAGAAGACCTCCTACAAGCTAACAAAGCCTTCATGGAAATCAGCGACGAGAACATTGCTTTAAAACTTGAAATCATCAGTCTCAGAGAAGCTTAGTTAAAAGCAGACTCTAAATTCACGATGGGTGATTAGTAGGGGTTCGACAGTTAGCTTCTGGCATGATAACTGGTTGGGTTAAACTATTTCTGATAAGATTGGCCTCCCGGATTGGTTTGCTGCTACCCTGAAGGGCACGGTTGGGGACTTCTTCTATGACGATAGTTGGCACTTTGAGGAGTACTTCGTTACGGACTTCATAGATATCGTTAGAGACATCCTTCAGATTAGGGTTCTTCATGGCCCTAACAAACGTATTTGGGAAGGTACCACCTCAGGGGAGCTAACCTCTCGAGTGGCCTATGACATGCTCAGATCTCCTCTCCCTCGTCTTGGCTGGTCGTCGTGGATTTGGAGTTCCTTCATTCCGATGTGTCGTTCTACGCTTATTCAGAGGGCGATGTGGGGCAAGCTCCCTACTTCTGATTGGCTGGTCTCATTTGGGATTCACGGTCCTTCGATGTGTATGATCTGTCGTAGAGACTCTGAGTCTTTAGACCACTTATTAGCTCACTGTCGATTCACTCTAGAGGTTCTTCAGCATCTGACTTGGCTTTTTGGAGTCACGATCCACACGGGGATCAGCTTTCTTGATATATTCCTCCAGGCTACTAGAGTTCGATTGGGTCCGCAGTCTTTGGAGTTATGGAGAGCGGCATTTATCACTACAGTTTGGGCTATTTGGGCCCTGCGGAACAGGGTGGTCTTTGATGGGGTCTCCCCCTCAGTCAGACGTTGTATGGCGCAGATCGTTGCTGGTATTAGGGAAGCCAATAGCATCTCTCGGGGTTATGCCGACGGTTCAGTTCGGGATCTCTTGATCGCCATATCTCTTGGTGTTTTGGGCAGGTACAAGCCGACTCGACAGGGTTCGTCTGTTAGATGGATCCCCCCGGATCCGGATTGGTACAAGATCAACACAGATGGCAGTGCAACATCCTCTCCAGGTAGTCTGCATGCAGGGGCGGTGTTTAGGAACTTTAGGGGGTTCATTGTTGCGGCTATTGCCCAAGAGGTTGGTTGGGGTATTCCTTTTGAGGCGGAGTTAGCAGCGACACTCATTGCTATTCAGTATGCCCATGCCCAAAGGTGGCGGTTCTTATGGATCGAGTCGGATTCCAGTCTGACAGTTAGCACTTTGATGAGCTTTACTCCTTCTATCCCTTGGCGTCAGTAGGGTCTCTGGAGTCAGGTTCATCCTCTTACCTCAGACATGCACATTCGGTATTCTCACACTTTTAAGGCCAAACAGGCGGCTGACGTAGTGGCCAAGTCGAAGATCAACTGCATTTGGAGGGGCTATCCTCCAGATTTCTTACTTACTTTCTTGCATAATGATTTGTATACCATCTTTTACAGACATTATTTGTTAGAGGAGTTTACCTTTTTCCTTCGCCTGGGTTTTGTCCCTAATGAGGGTTTTCCGAGGCAAGGTTTTAACGCCACTCCGGCCTCTGGCTCGACTTGTGAGCTTATAGTTTTAGGTTCTCTTTTTTTCTTTTATATTTCATACCTTTTTGTTGGCTAAATTAATTTTCCTTAATAAACGCTTATCAGAAGAGTTGTCACAACTCAAAGATGAGTATGCATTAATAGATAATTTATATAATGGTATGCTCAAGACTCAAGCTGTTGAAACCAATGAGTTCAATGATTTAAAAGCAAAATATGAAAAGCATGAAGAGCATAATCGTTTCTTGGAAACAGAAGTACTAAGCTTAGATCTGAAATTGGTTGATATGATTATATCTTCCAAGATTAATCAACAATTATCAGATCAATACAGATCCCCAGCTGATAAAAGTGCACTATGCCAAATGTTGCTTTTTACAGCAGTCGAATAACAGCGGGTTTTTTCAGAACCGCTGTAAAAACATCGAAAACCGCTGTCATATGCTAATTTTTTTAGAACCGCTGTTATATATACAATTTGTACGCTGATAGACAGCGGTGTTTTGTAACCGCTGTCATATGTTTTAGTTCAGCGCTGTAATAGCTAATCTCATGTACGTGTACGTATATATAATCAATTAATCTTTAAAAATAATTAAATTAAAGAAAATCTTTTAAATAAAATCGAAAAATCTTTTAAAGCCAACTAAATTCAAAAAAAAAATATATATTTTAAAAATCATTTAAGAAAAAAATATATAAAAATTAATTAAACCAAATAATATTAAAAAAAATCAAAAAAAACTTCTATTTGATTATTTGAAATTTTGTAAGATTTTATTTAGGTTTAATTGATTTTTAAATTTTTTTATTTGATTATTTTTTAGTTGACGTTCTTAATTTTTTTACAGTTTTTATTTAAATCTTTCAGTTTTTTTCTTTTTAAATTTAGATGGTTTTTTTTGAATATTTTAGTACATATTTTAATTATTTTTTTTAATTATATATGTAAACACATAAATTTTATTAAATTTTCAACATGTCAAATATTATTTAAATTCTAATTTTAAAAATAAGATTATAAATAATTAATATCTTTGAGATTGTCTTTTTTCCTTATCTTCAAGATCTGGTATCTTTTTTTTTTTTTTTTTAATGTCATTTATAGCTTATAAATAATGGGAGTTATATGGAATAAGCCACATACAACCCCATCAACTCTGTGAGACCCTGAACCCGATATCACATCCTCGGTTCAATTTGAAATTAACAAATTGTAAATTCATGTTTACAATATATTTTTTAAGATTTTGTGGATTATTATCATATTTTAAGTGTTTTCCTATTTAATAGTTATAATAGTATATAGTATACAATATTTTCAACACCCAAAATCATTATACGTACTAATAAGATTTGTGCGTAATTATTTTAATAATTTAAATATTAAATCTCAATTTTTATTTAAGCTAGATAAACCTATTAAAATATTATAATATATAATAAATATTGATGTTTTAAATATATTATATATAATATTGAAAATGATAATTTTACTTTTCCATTTTCCCATCATCCCATGATCTCTCCCTCTCTCTCTCCCTTTAAACCCACGTCTCTTCCTCTTGTTTAATTTCAAATCTCTATTTCAAAAAACCCACACCCTCTATCTCTCTTAATGGCAGTAAAAAATCTTCCATCGAAGGCTGACGAAATTTGTAAGAGGATTCTCATTTGAAAAACAAAAAATTGCCGAAGAAAAGAATTCAAAAAAATTGAAAAAGATTATCGAAGTTGGTATTACCTTTTCGATTTTTTCGTTACAGGTTGAGTATGTGGGTGATTAACGCTAATTTCAGAACTAATTTTGTATAAATTGGTTTTTGTGTATATGCAGGATCCTCAAACAGATCATGTTAAAGAAAATAGTGAATTATGGAGGCTGTGCCAGATGCAAATTGTGGAGATAATCCTATCAAGGTAATATACTAATATCTCTTTACAAATCTTTCATTTTCATATCAAGAATATGCACATGTTTGTGGACATACAAAGAATTAAAATAGCAAGAAATAGTGAATTGGGGAAAATCATACTTTGTACCTAATAGTACCTTTTGTAGGCAAAAGGAAGATGAAAAAAAGTCTTGTTTCTGATAAGAATTTTGTTTTTAAGACAAGTAAATCCACCAAATTACAGTCCTAATAAAAGAGGTTTATGGTCATTTTTCTACTTATCATTCAAGATTATTTTATTCAAATACATCTAATTTCTCTTACTGTCTCACATACTCTTTTCATCTTTTCATCCAGACAATGATTCCTCGGAAAGTCAAATTTGTTGATGGAATGCGAGCAACCATACATGATTGAGTAGAAAGAAAAGCACATATGTTGGGAGAGATTACTATATAAAGAAAAGCAAGACCAGTTTCAAGCTCTCCATGTCCACAACAAACTTTTGAATCTATGTATTATGTATGAATGTTTGAAGTTAATGTTAAGTAATTTATTATAATATTTTAGTTTAATTTATATATATATACATGATATGTCGTGCATTAAACATTAATTATGATAATTGGTTGATATTGTAGTTTTAATGTTATCAATTAGTTTATTTTGGCTTTTTTTTTTTTTTTTTTTTTGTTATTTATATGAAATTTTGTAGTATTTTTTTTTATTAATTTAACAAATTAAAAATGTAGATATTTTTAAAAAAAAATTGGATATTTACAACAGCGGTTAATACCCGCTGTCGTATCTAATAAAACCGCTGTTATAAATATTAATATAACATCGGTTTTAAAAGAATAACAGCGGTTAAAAACCACTATAGTAAATCCAAACAACAGCGGTTCATAACCGCTATCGTATCTAATAAAACTGTTGTCGTAGATATTGTGAAGAGTTAAAACTGACCACATACAACATCGGTTTCAAAGTATTAACAGCGGTTAATAACCGCTGTTGTATATAGATACGACAGTGGTTAATAACCACTGTCTATCAGCGTCTCTTTTTTACAGCGCTTGATATTACAGCGGTTGCTAATTCCAATTTACAGCGGTTAAAAACTGTTGTCTATCAGCTTATTTGGCATAGTGGTGGGATAGGAGCTGATGTTCCAAGCTCATCTACTTCAGTAGACAAGAAAAGGAATTTAGCTCAGAATAGTTCTTTAAAACTTGATAAGGGTAAGAAACCCATGGAACCATTAAAATTTGTAAGCTCCAAGGCAAATGGACAAGTTCAAACTTATCTTATTCAGCCCACTACCAAGAATGGTAATAAGTTGTATAAGTTGAGATCTGAACAGTCAAAGTCATATAAGAAGAGTACACCTCAGCAGAGTAGAACTAATCTGTATATGACTAGACAAGTCCAAAATGGTTGGAAACAGCCTAGACCAGCATATCTAAAAGGCAGTCTCGGCTGTATTCATCCAAGCCAAGGAGATACAATCAACCAAATCGTGAAAAATCTATTCTCTATGCTCCTCCATTATCATATGACATCATAAGAGATGATATACCACAGCGTAAGTACAGACCTTATAGCACACAAGCTTATAAACCTTATTCTAATTATCAGAAGCCTTACATTCCTACTCCTAAAGAGGTTAAACCAGTTAATGGTTACCTAAGAAGAGTAAATATGAACTCTTCTAATAGTCAAGAAAAGGCAAATAAAGTTTGGTTCTGTGACCATAAGGGCAGAAGACTTAAGAGGTCTCAGTTGTTTAAAACTTCTATGTATATCTGGGTTCCTCTTACTACCACTAACACATTTTGCATATAGAACTGTGCTGACATTTCAGATATTGTGCTGATACCAAGAGCAGATCAGTATAACATAAGAACAGTACATCAGAAGGATAATCCAGAAGAATAAACTATACCAGATCAAGTTACATTTTCTCACATCAGGTAAAAAGGTTACTAAAAGGTGACTAATCCCGATGAGGAAGCTGGTAAAATTTAGGGAAATTGAGAATATACATTTAAGGGGGAATCTCTGATTTCTTAAATATTCTTTCTGTTGACTCAGAACACTAGTCATCTTAGAATAAACCTTGTTAAAATCTTGATTTAATTATTCTGTACAATTCTGTACTGAATTTCACCTAGATTTCATGAACTAACACTTTTACCAAGGTGAAATAGGCACAGAAGAAGAGTTCTCAACTGAAGGGGGAACTTATCTGAAGACACAGAACTGATCTGAAGTTATTGTACTGATCTCAAGAAGTGATCTGATCTTCAAGAAAGTCATACTCAGCTGATCACAGTACTCAACTGAATCCAGATAAATAGTTCATAATGTTGAAAAAGTGATAAAAATGATGTAAAGGTGTAATTGAAACAACTGTGCTGATAGCATCAGCAGTGTACTTTTGCCTTAGAATATTTTTTCTCTAAGTCAAAAACTCAAGTAAACAATATACTCATGACCTTACACATGCCCTGAAGGGTGAAATCATTGAACAATTGAAATTTATTAGGGAGTTGTATGATGAAGCCAAAAGGGGGAAGGAAAAGTAATTGATAATTTCAGATGAAGGCATCACTGATCGTCAGCATATGAAGGATATTCAAACCAGAACGTACTTGGCATTCAGGATTTGAAGGAGCTTAAAGACAGAAGAATGCAGATGAAGGACAAAATTGAAGATAACATTTATTTACTCATCTTAGTTTCTAAATTTTCATATTCTGTAATTATATGTAATATCTTATCTGAAATATGAATATGAATATGGCATTTTGACTTGATGAACTGTTATGATTGACTAATTGCTTAACTACTGATTTATTAACATTTAAGTAGTTTTGGCTTCATCAAAAAGGGGGAAATTGTTGAGATATGAATCCTAGAAACAAAGTCCTAGTTGATGATTATAAGTTTTGATGGCCAAAAAGCAACTTAAAGTTAATAATATATGTGGATATAATTCATCTTAACTAAGTCATCTTGATAAGTCATATAATCTAAGTTATTGATCTTATATCTTATATGTGAATATTATGAACTGTTAGGAACTAGACTGATGTTGAATTGTATAGACAGCTTATAAAATAGGACTTAGATATACTCTTGTGTATGTAGTTCAGTTGAAGTATAGATAGGTTTCATATTTGTAAGTTTGTATTGTGTTGTAATCAGCATAGTTAGTCAGATCAGAAGACTCAGAAGACTACTTTGGAATAAGAAGACTAATTTCAAGAAGAGTAGAGATGAAGCTCATAAGTAATCTGAAGAAGTATTCTGAAAAAATTTTAAATACAGAAGGCAGAAGTGTAATTAATTAGAGTAAGAACAGTAAAATCTGAGAAGCGTTATTTTACTGTGCTGAGGTCGAAGTTGAAGAATAAGTTTGGAAAACTTATTAAGGCGTAACTGAATATATTGGAAGATATGAAGACTGACTTAAAATAGTTGAAGTTAGTTGGAGAAAAGAAGTTACAAAAAGAGCGGTTAAGAGTTAGTTGGAGTTAGTTTCACAAACTGTTAACTACTTAACTAAGTTATATACACCGAAGGATCTTCTACTGCAAAGACTACTGATAATACGAGCATTGAGAGAGCTATTCAAGTCTCAGAGAAGCATTCAAGAAAACTCGCAGAGTTTGAAAGAGATCTATTCAAGAGAAGAAGCCACATATTTGAAGAATCAGATTCAAAGGCTACAAACACAGAGAAGTTTATTTTTAGTTTGTGATTTAGTTTATAAACAAGTTTGCTAGTATCTTGTGAGAATTACTAGTTGATCAAAGATACACTTGGAAGTGTAATCGATAAGATCACAGTCTTAGTATTGGGACTTTAAGCCACAAGAAACTCAAGGAGTTAATAAAACATCACGACTGGAGTTGTGAGAGTGGATGTAGACATTTGTCGAACCACTATAAATCTTGTGTTCATTTACTCACTGTTTTATATTCTTATAAGTTCTTAAAGAATTCGTATAAACAACTAGATTGAGTAATCTTGTTGAGTAGACGAATTACTTCATACCAAGACAGTAGTATATTGTATACTAAGTAAAAGTTCAAAATAAAAAGTTGAGTATAAACTGTAAAGGCTCACATTAATACTGAACGTACTGAGCTGGGCTGAATAAGCACAGTACTGTACAAGAACATTATTTCCACATATAAACTCTGATATTTTAAGAAAAGTTTAAAAGTCTATTCACCCCTCCCCTCTAGACTTTTTGACTAGTTTTAATCTTAACTCAACTTTGGGACCAACACTCATCAATCACTTGTGGCATTATTATCTTTAGACGATTAACAATGACTTTAGCTACAATTATGAAGCTCACATTACTGACAAAGTGGGATAGCTCAAGTGGTTAGAGCACAACTACCTAGGCCTTAGGTCCTGGGTTCGAGTCATGGGGAAGGGAAAAAAGGGATGGGTATTTAACTTCCATGAAGCTCACATTACTCAAGTTGATGGAGTGATGGGTCGGTAACCAGTCAGTGTTTCTGGTTTATCGGTCTTCAGAATTAGTTTGATCAGTGTTTGATTCCAATCCATCACCTCCTGCTCCCCGTTCAAGATATCCAAAACAACACTTGTGATTGTCGATCCTACAACCGGCCATATATCTTGATAAAATTTTGCATTGAAACCAGCTGGTCCTAGCGCTTTTTTCGGATGCATATAAAAAACCGCTTCTTTGACCTCAGTTGAAATAAACTCTCGATCCAATACATCATTCATTATTCTCGTAATCAGTGGATCCATTCGTGTAGTGACTTTATCAATATCTTTCTCTACTTCTTCTCTTTCGTATCTTTTTCTACCTTTTTTTTTATGTTTATCTCTTACTCAACAACTCATTACACGTCGTAATAATATTATACTCCCTCATTCCATAATAAGTTTCACATTTTCCTTTTTGGGATGTTTACAATAACTTTCACACCTTTAAAATGGAAAATTATTTATAAACTTCACCCTCACAAACAATCTTACATGGGTCTTTCTACGGTAAAACAGGTTTTGCCCTGTCTTACAATAAACAATGTTTAAATACCATTAGATTGTTGATCTAATGTATAAATTTTATTCTATATGATTGCACTTCGCATTAGTGTGTTTTTCATATGCAAAATGCAATTGCACCGCATAGCCCTACTAATAAATTAAATTAATAAATAAACAATTACAAATATATCATTTTAATTTAAAATATATAAAAATATTTAATTATAAAATGACATATATATCTATAATTGTCAAATACGTCGGACCGGGCTAGGTTGGGCCCGCTGGTCCGACCCATGACCCGTTGGGGATGTATATATGTTTCCATCAAATTAGGTCGGGCCCAGACTGGGCTAGGTTGGGGTGAGTTGGGTTAGGTCCGAACAATGCTGGGTTGGGGTGAGTCGGGATGTGCCCGGACTAGGCCGAGTCAAGGGCGGGTTGGGTCTGGTCTGGGTTTTCTCTCAGGCTTCGAGATCTACGGTCCAACTTTACTCGAGAAAAAACTCTTATGATATTTTTTATTTTAAAAAAATAATATAAAGATATTTCAGTAATTTAAATTTTTTTAAAAAAATTAAATATTTTATCTAATGGCAAAGTGAAATCGCACATGACAAAGTCATATGATGTGTCAACTTTTAATTGGACGTCTAATGTAAAGCAGTGCGAACCCTCTGTCTCACGGTAGAAAACCTCATCTTACATAAATTGTCATCACTTTTGGACCCCTGACACCCCACATATACACAAGTAATGACAGAGCCAGAATCCAACTGTAGGGGGACAAATTTTGAATAATAAATTTCGATCTCATATATGTATTTTTGAAACATGTATAGTATAACATACTAATAATAATGAATCAAATTAACTTTTAATAAAAGTTTCATTCATTCTGCTCATTACATACAAAATAAATTATTATATACTACCTCCAATTTGGCTTTAAATATTATTTTAAAAAGTTGGTTGTTTTAGTTATTTTTATCAAATTCTCCTTAAATTCCCATATGTAAATTTCTACAATTTCTCATTTGATGTATTTTTCTCATCTTTCTTTCTTCATAACTGAAACAAGTTATTCTTTATTCCCTTTTATTTTTCCCCATTTCATTTTATTTTCTTTCAGTGTTTGTAAAAAAATTGTGTTTCTTAATTTTATAAAAAAAAAAAAAAAAACTACATACATTATGAAACAAAGAGTGTAATAATTGAATTAATTTTTTAATAACACTTAAAATTATTATATGAGTAATTATTAAATATATATATATATATATATATATAAAGAATTGAAATTATTTTTTCTTTTATTAATTTGTTTATTAAATAATATTTTGAAAAAGTCATAATGTAAAAAAATGCAAAATTAAAGGGGGTCGGTGACCCCTTTTTCCGTCCATGTATACAAGTTAACTAATTTATTTATTTTAAAAATAAAATTTTATAAAATTATTTCTTAAAATTTAATACATATAGGTGGGTGGAGACTTGAGAGTCCCTTGACTTGCTCAAATTCAGTGGGAGAACACCTCCTGGAATTTTGCAGCACATAGTCTAATTCTCACATAAGGAAAATTATGGGCCTCATTTAGCAATGCATTATTCGGAAGCTTTGGAGTTCATGGAATAATTTAATTTTTAACGAGAGATCATGGTTTACAGAAATTTTTTTTGAGTTCTCTTATCACGATTGGAAACAAATTCAATGGATGTACTTTTCTGAAAGAGTCTAGTTATTTATTGTATTTTTAGAATATGATAATTGTTGTAACGGAATTTGAGTAACTATATTGTACTCAGTTTTGTTATACTCCCTCCGTTCGTCTACAAAATTTTCATTTTACCCTTTTATTCCGTCCGTCTATAAGTTTTCCATACCTTTTTGGTAAGTACGTTTTCTCACACTTCACCTTATATTTTTTTTTTCTCTCTATCTCTGTCATTTTTCCAATCACATCACTTGTACTATATCTATTATTTAATCACTTTTCTTAATTTTTGTATCAAAAAGTAGCGGGAAGCTTATAGGCGGACGGAAGGAGTATATATACATCAACTTTACCTTCCAAAAAAATATAAAAAATAAGAGTTGGTCTCCTGTGCGGAAGGAGTATATATACATCAACTTTACCTTCCAAAAAATATAAAAAATAAGAGTTGGTCTCCCGTGCATAGTGTGCACGTGCACACTAATGCACAGGTCAATTCTTATAAGTTAGGAAAAACGAAAATTAACAATAAATTAATTGTTAGTGTAGCGGTTATTGCCATCCAAGTTAAGAATTAGTTCATGAGTTCGAAACTTTGTGAACTCATTTTTTTAATTACCAAAAATTTAGTACCACTTTACAGTAATTAATTTTTTAAATACTATTTTTA
Organism: Galeopsis tetrahit; assembly: GCA_963675135.1. Classification (NCBI taxonomy): domain Eukaryota; kingdom Viridiplantae; phylum Streptophyta; class Magnoliopsida; order Lamiales; family Lamiaceae; genus Galeopsis; species Galeopsis tetrahit. Next base: position 62,208,757 of record OY776126.1, on the reverse strand, counting down.
TTAAAAAATTATTACCACTTTACCATTTCACAGTTTTTAAATACCATTTTTATTAAAAAAAAAATTCAGTAATAATTGTTAACACTTAATACTTTTCAATAATAATAGTTACCACTTTTCAGTAACAAAATTTCCACTTTTCAATAATAATAATTACCACTTTTCAGCAACAAAATTTCCACTTTTCAATAATAATAGTTACCAATTTTCAATAATAAAATTTGCACTTTTCAATAATAATAGTTACCACTTTTCAGTAACAAGATTTCCACTTTTCAATAATAATAGTTACCACTTTTCAGTAATAAAATTTCCACTTTTCAATAATAATAGTTACCACTTTTCAGTAACAAAATTTCCACTTTTCAATAATAATAGTTACCATTTTTATAAAATTTCCACTTTTCAATAATAATAGTTACCACTTTTCAGTAACAAAATTTCCACTTTTCAATAATAATAGTTACCATTTTTCAGTAACAAAATTTCCACTTTTCAATAATAATAATTACCATTTTTCAATAACAAAACTACAACTCTTTATAAAAAAAAAAACATTACAAGCAAAATAATTGACAAGCAAAATAATTGGAATGGACTTGTTCATGACCTACCTACAAGAGATGGATCATGTTTGAAGAATCACTCCCAATTTACTCATAAAATAACAGAATTAATTCATCCATTCATATGGAATTAGTCACTTTTGACATCACAGTTGAGTTTTTTTAGCTTCCTGCTTCACTCGAGTCAGAAATTCTTGATGTGGGACAGACAACTCCTTTGCATTTTTGCCCATCAAAATGATCATCGAATTCATCACAACTAGATCTCATATATGTATCATCGATTACGGTATCTTTATGCAAAAGAAAAGCGGATAAAAGACCATAAATTCTCAATCACAACAATTCAAGAGAAATTACCATAATTTCATTGAGTTATATGGAGTTTAAGAGGGAAAAATTGGTGGAAAGAGACTGCGGTATACCTTCGCCGAAACGTGGATTCGAAGAAGGGGAGAAAGAAACATAAAAAAAAAAGAAAAAAAAAGTTAATTAAGCGTGTGCACCAAACATGTGCACAATGTGCATTTGAGATTGTTGAAATCAAGATTTAACGCAGAACATATATGTTGATTTTATTGGTTTTAGAAGAAGTGCCTTACAATCAGTTATCAAGAGTACATATATACTACTCGATCTGCGCAGATATGGAAACGAAATATATGGAAACTAAATATATGGGCCTAAACAGAAGTGCCCTAGAATAATAAAACTAAAACTAAATGGTGTTGGGCCTAATGATGAAATAAAGTGGACGGCCCAGTCTCAATACTCCTCCTCAAGTTGGCGTGTGAAGATCGCGAACACCCAACTTGCCGCAAAGAAAATGAAATCGATCAGCACCAAGGGGTTTAGTAAAGATGTCGGCGACTTGATCATTTGTGGTCACCATACAAGGCTGAATGTCCCCACGAGTGACTCGTTCCCGAACGAAGAAGCAATCCATCTCAACATGCTTCGTTCTCTCGTGAAAAACCGGATTAAGCGCGATGTGCCGAGCAGCTTGGTTATCACAGAAGAGTGGAGTGGGACCAGGGTGTTTGACATCAAAGTCACAGAGCAGCCATCTAAGCCATATTACCTCACAAACAGTTGTATCCATAGCTCGGTATTCTGCTTCAGCGGACGAACGAGAAACAACGGATTGTTTCTTGGTGCGCCAAGAAACGGGGGAGACTCCAAGGTGAATGATATAGCCGGCGGAGGAGCGACGGGTGAATGAGCACCCTCCCCAATCAGCGTCACAGTGCGCGCGAATGGAGAGATCAGCCTGTGCTGCGAGAAAAATGCCTTGTCCCGGCGCGTTCTTCAAATATCGTAGGACGCGGTGAGCAGCCATAAGGTGGGTTTGGCGAGGACAACCCAAAAACTGGCTCAATTGGCTAACGGCGTAGACAATGTCTGGACGTGTAACTGTGAGGTAAAGCAAACGGCCAATCAGTCGTCGATAGGACATTGCATCGACAGGGGGACTCTCGTCATCCGGTCTCAATTTCAGATTTTGCTCCATTGGGAACAAACTTGGGCGGCTGCCTTGGAGACCACTCTCTTCCAAGATGTCGAGTGCATATTTTCGTTGACTAAGAACGAAACCATCAGGGGATCGTGCAACCTCAATCCCCAAAAAATACTTCAAGGGACCCAAATCCTTGATGCTAAATTTGTCATCCAAGTAACGTTTCACAAAGGTGATATGGGAGGAATCATTCCCAGCTAATATGACATCATCAACATAAATAAGTGCGGAAACGTAGACAGACCCTTTTCGGAATATAAAGAGGGAATGATCAGCATGGGATTGACGGAATTTGATGGCAAGCAGGGCGTGAGTGAATTTCTCATACCAGTTTCGAGAGGCTTGGCGAAGCCCGTAGAGTGATTTTTGCAGTTTGCAAACGCGAGTGTCGCCATCTTTTGCAAAGCCTTGTGGGATATTCATGTACACGTCTTCATGCAAGTCACCGTGAAGGAATGCGTTGTTAACATCTAATTGGTGAACTATCCAATTTCTTGTGGCTGCGACAGTCAACAAGCAACGAACGGTGACTAATTTCGCAACCGGCGCAAACATTTCATGGAAGTCGATACCTTCAATCTGGGTAAAACCTTTGGCAACTAATCGAGCCTTGTACCGCTCCACTTCCCCATTGGGTTTATATTTGATTTTATAAACCCACTTTGATCCTACAACCTTCTTGTCGGGTGGAAGATGCGTTAAAGTCCATGTCCCATTTTTCTCTAAAGCTTGAATCTCCTTTTCCATTGCGTCTCGCCACAACGGTTCCTTAATGGCTTGGGAAAAATGTTTCGGCTCATCACGCGAGGTGATGGCTGCTAAAAATACCTTATGAGCAGTGGAAAATCTATCATAGACAATGAAATTAGATAAGGGGTGTACCGTCGAGGAGGTCGAATTAGCAGTGGGTTGTGTGTGGTCTATAGATGGAGGGAGCTCCGTGACATATGCATCAAGATATTTCGGACGCTTTCTGATTCGGCGGTGATCTTGAGGTGGGGAGGCAGTGTCGGCTACTGTACTAGTGGCAATGGTGGTCTCAACAAGTGGACTGGCACTAGTGTGCGCCGGCTGTGTGTGGTCGCAAGGCAGGTTGGCAGTAGGTTTCGCCGGGGGCGCATGATCGGAAGATGGAGGGCGCCGAATAAAAGGGCGAGGCCCAACAGGGTCACGGTCGAGAGTGGGCCGAGTGGCTCGCGCTCTAGCAAGGGCAGTGCTGGTGGCAGTCGAGAGGTCCAAGTTCTCACTGCCTTTGAACGGCAAGATATTCTCAAAGAATGTGACGTCACGGGAACTGGAAAATTTATGAGTTTCTAAATCATAGACTCTATACGCCTTTTGCCCATTTGGGTAGCCAACAAACACACACGCGTTCCCCCTTTCTTCAAACTTGTCTTTCCGTTTATTGTCATGTGCATAAACTAAACATCCAAAGATTCGAAGGTGGCTATATGTAGGTTGTTTATCAAGGAGAAGTTCATAAGGTGTTTTGTTGGATATGACGGGAGAGGGCAGTCTATTGATGATGTAGACAGCCGTAAGTATGCATTCTCCCCAAAATTCGATTGGTAGCCCGGATTCAAAACGAAGTGCTCTTGCTACCTCCAAAATATGGCGATGTTTGCGTTCCACAACGCCATTTTGCTGTGGAGTGTCAGTGCATGAACTTTCTGTGACAATCCCATGTGCCGAATAGTAGTCTAATATTTGTAGTGAAGAAAATTCCACACCATTGTCCGAACGAACACGTTGGACGGGCTTGTGGAACTGCGTCCGGACCATGTTGCAAAACTTGATTAAATGGGCAGCAACATCGGACTTATGACGAATCAAAAACACCCGCACTCCCCTGCTATAATCATCGACTATGGATAAAAAATAACGTGCTCCATCAAAAGTTTCATTTTTATAAGGTCCCCATATGTCACAGTGAATTAATTCGAAACAACACGAAGTTCTACTAGTGCTAGTAGGAAAAGGTAGGCGAGTTTGCTTAGCTCGAATACATGAATCACAAAAGGTAATGTCATTATTAAAATTTCCCAAGGAACGAATAAATTTCAGCTTGCTGTTTGACGCATGACCTAAACGTCGATGCCACATGTCTGAGTTTCCAACAGTAACTAAAGCGGACCCCCCATCTCTCGGGAACTCCATGTAGTATAGACCATCACGCTGCTTACCCACTCCAATCGGCTTCCTCGAGAGTGAGTCCTGTATGACACAAAAATCCGGAAAGAATGTGAAGACGCATTTTAAATCAGAAGTAAGACGATGCACTGAAAGGAGGTTGCAATGGAATTTTGGCAAATATAAGACGCGATTAAGTTGCAAGCCATTTGGGAACTTGATTCGTCCAACCGCTTGGACTGGTACTGCATCACCATTCGGGATTGTCACTGGTGGTTCCGAATGGTTAATTGAAACATCGAACAAAAATTCATCATTGCTCGTGATATGTTCGGTGGCCCCCGAGTCGATGATCCAAGACTGTGAGGGTTTTGACATTGTACCTGCCATATTTGCCGATGACGATGCGCCAATGTCAAGTTCAGTGCGCATGAAGGCTGTTAGACGTGCCAACTGATCATCTGAAAGGCCTGGAACAATATTCTGCATACCCCCAACTTGAGCGATACTCGGCCGAACCTGTCGATCGCTCATATTCTCGCCGAGATCGCGGCTGTCATGACTCCCAGTCTGTGGTTTCCCATTGTTTCCACGTCTGTTCCAACCAGCTGGATATCCAATGCGTTCAAAACACGTATCGTATGTATGATTTGTTTTCTTACAATGAGTGCACAAACGTCTCTCTTTAGGATTTGATCGTCGGATGGGTTCTTGAATTTTCTTGTTTTGGGCCTGGAATGCAGCGGCTTCTGATGGGTTTCTTCGTGCAGATGAGATGGCACGATGTTGCTCCTCTTCTGATATCAGACGGTAAGCTGTGCTTAGGGAAGGTATTGGCCGTGTACTAAGGATCTGCGTTCTTACCGGCCCATAATCATCATTGAGCCCCATAAGAAAATCGTAGAGTTGATCCCGGTCTCTTCTCTCCAAAAATTGCTTGCTCAAATCGCACTTGCATCCGTTACACGAACAACCGTTACATGAACAAGAAGGGCTTGGGGAGATGGCTGATGCTTCATCCCAAATTCGTCTCAACTGACTATAATATGCAGAGACGGTCTGGCCTTCTTGGCGAATAACACTCAACGCGCAACGAAGCTCATACGCTCTAGGTGCACTCTCCTTCCCAAATCGCTCGTCAAGATCGAGCCAGATTTCTCGCGCACTCTTGAATTTGACGCTTCGTCGTATTTCCGGCTCCATGCTGTTTAACAGCCATCCTTTGACCATCGCATTAACGCGTTTCCAGTAAGGTAAATACGGATCGTTCTCCGACGGCATCAAGAATTCACCATCGACGAACCCGAACTTATTTTTCGCGAACAGGGCGTTGGACATGTCGTCGGCCCAGTCACCATAATTCCCATCCTTCAATAGAGTACCAACAAAAGTATCACCTAGCTTATCCGAGGCATGTAAGTAATACGGCGACATATGATCAATCACAACAGCCGGCAATTTTGGTCCGCTGCTGGTGTCGCCGATTTGGGTTTCTTTGTTATCTGTCATGGCGTTCTTCAATTCCGATATGTGCCGTCAAGAAAATCGCACAAACGAATCACCAGAATTGTTGCTCTAGTACCATGTTGAAATCAAGATTTAACGCAGAACATATATGTTGATTTTATTGGTTTTAGAAGAAATGCCTTACAATCAGTTATCAAGAGTACATATATACTACTCGATCTGCGCAGATATGGAAACGAAATATATGGAAACTAAATATATGGGCCTAAACAGAAGTACCCTAGAATAATAAAACTAAAACTAAATGGTGTTGGGCATAATGATGAAATAAAGTGGACGGCCCAGTCTCAATAGAGATTTTCTCAAAAAAATAATAAAGCCTTTATAAAAATAAATGCAAAACAAGGCTAAATAAGAGGATAAAAATAGGAGAGACGTCACTTGGATTTGTTGGTATATAAAATTTACAGCCAATTGATTGAAGATAGAATATTATACTAGTAGGCTAGTATTAATGTGGGAAGGGACTACGGTTCTTCAGGGTAGCTTTTCTGAGTAGTTTTTGCTTTAAGTCTTATCCATCACTAGTAGCCTCGCCTGCCTATCATACATGCACGCATAAAATAAAATAAGAAACAATTTTAATGCAACAAAAGGGCTTTTCAAATTCCTACTTTTATTTTAACTTCAAAACAGAAAGTTTTTATGAAGAATTATTGGTGTCCCAAAATTTTGACCACAAATTAATTTTATCATATAGACCATTTGTCTACCAATTACATTTATGGTGATTTTCTTTTTTAATTGTGCATGAGGGGGAAATTTCGGTTAGAGAAATTTTGATGAATAGTGATTGTGTATATTTATTTTGGGATGTTAAATAGAATATGATGTAACTTTATGTTAAAGTGTGTGATTTTGTATTATAAAATGTAACTTTATGTTAAATTAATTAGTAAGAGTGAGTGATGTTATATTATTATAATAGTAAAATATATAGATATTTTTAGGGGTGGATGTAATTGGATGTTGAAATTCGGATGTGAAATCCCGAACTAGAATCAGACGGGGGACGTTACGTCCCACGTCCGGACATGTGAGTCACAAAACAAACATGCTAACGTCCCCCGTCCGGACATGTGAGTCACAAAACAAACATGCCCTTAGGGGTGTTTACAAACTCAACTAACATATTTCAGAATCTTTTTTTTTTTTTTAAAGTTGTGAGAGGAAGCTTTGAAAATAAATGATTCTGAAAACAGTTTGTTGTGTTTGAAAACATCACCTTAGACTTGTACGTATTATTACGACTATTTTTACATTTTTAAAAAATTATATCATAACAATTTCACATAAAATGTTACTTCCTCTATTCAATATTATAATTCTCATTTCTTATTTAGAAAATTTAATATTCACACTACTTTATCTCCACCCTTGAACCATCACTTATTTACTCAAATTTCACTTATCTACTCAAATTGTCGTTGTATTTATTCATAAACAATCATTTTATCTATAAATAGAACTCACAACATCTCATCATATCACTCAACTTATCTATTTTATACATAAATTAATCAATATTCATTAAAACACGTATTCGAAGAAGTTGACATAATAAAATTAGACGGAGTGAGTATTATTTTTATATATTGACACATATAAATAAGTCAATCATATTTATTTACATTAAAATAAATATTTATAACATTAATTATAATAACTCAAAATCTTACGTTTTACTCTCTCCGTTCCGTGATTATTTGCACACTTTTCTTATTATGACGTTCCAAAATTATTTTCACACTCTTAATATGGAAATACCCAACAAAATTAATATCCTTCCAACATCATTTTATTTTCAAAATTGTCACTCATTTTTTACATACATTTTACTTTACACCTCACCAAATTCACTTTACACCTCATCAAATCATAAAAAATATCCATTACAAAATTCATTCCCAAAAGCAAGGGATTTAGAGAGGGAAAAACGTTTGCCAATACATTTAGCAAGGGAATTAGTAAGGGCCCACTTTCCTCGACAAAATATTCCTCGGCAATTTAGTAGCAAGGGAATATGAAAATCCCTCGAAAATAGCTAGCAAGGGAAAATTTCCCTCGGAAAGAGCAAGGGTAAATTTCCCTAGGAAATAGCAAGGGTTATATCCCTTAGAAATAGCAAGGGAAATTAGTGAATAAAAAAAAAAAACGAAATATCTAGGGGTTTCGAGACCTGCTGGAAATGAATCAAATGATGTGCTTATAGACGCCCCTTTTGCCGTTGAGCTAAGAGCTATTTTCTTTATATTTTAAATGCAATTAATATATATGTGCTATATTTCCAATTTTTTTCTTTAATTTATTTAATTTAAACTTGATTTCTTATTTGATAATTGGTAACACACATACATTTTTATATTTTTTCAATACAAATATTATAAAATATTTTGTTATCAATAATTATGTTTTGAATGCAATTAATATATATGTTATATTTCCAAATTTTCTTCCTTAATTTATTTAATTTAGACTTGATTACTTATTTGATAATTGGTAACAAACATACATTTTATATTTTTTCGGAAAAATATTTTTTTAGTCCTATAAGTTTGATTGATTCCAAAATAAATCCTTTAAGTTTTAACTTTATAAAAATACATCCTATATCTTATAAGTTATTAATTTTAGTCCTTTTTACAATTAAATTTAGTCCTTTAAGTTTGAAGAAAAAGTATAAATTAATTTGAAAAGAAGTACAAAAATTTCAGTTTAACAAAAATTTATTTAAAAAGCTGAAAATATAAACCTTGTTTAATAAAATTTTTTAGAAAAATAAAATAATTAAAAACCAACAAAATAAAATATAATAATTATTATACAAATCTGCATTTTAGTAAAATGGAGTAATACTCCGTAGTACCCAGCCATGGAAATGAACATTTTTTTTTTAACATCATTGAAAATTTGAAATGTACAATTTTTTTTAAACATCATTAAAATATTTTTTAAAATGAAATAAAAACATCAATAAAAAATTTGAATTAGGCTCGAATTCTACCAAATCATTTCCCCCTAATTAATTAAAAATATAAAAATCTGAAAATAAAAATAAAAATATATACTAAAATTTAATTAATAATTCAATAAAAAATATACGCCCCACCACCCCCTTCATGTTTCCAAAATAAAAATTAAATTGATAGATTTTTCTAGATTTTACTTTGAAAATGTATTAACAAAGCCTAAATTATATTAATAAATCAAGAAAATTATAAAAATATATTAAAATGACAAAAAGAAAATGAAAATTTTACTTATGATTTATATAATATTTGGTCCTATGGAGTATTACTCCATTTTGCTAAAATGCAGATTTTTTATGATTTATATAATCATTTTTATATTTTATTTTGTAGTTTTTTAATTATTTTATTTTACTAAAAAAAATTATTAAATAAGTTTTACATTTTCAGATTTTTAAATAAATTTTTGTTAAACTGAAAATTTTGTACTTTTCAATTTGAGAAAATAATTTTTTTTAAATACTTTATTTGAATATAAGTTGGACTCCTACCAAAATTTCAATTTTTTATTCTTTTCAAATTAATTTATTTAGTGTTTACTTTTTCTTCAAACTTAAAAGACTAAATTTGATTGTAAAAAAGACTAAAATTAATAACTTATAAGATATAGGATGTATTTTTATAAAGTTAAAACTTAAAGGATTTATTTTGGAATCAGTCAAACTTATAGGACTAAAAAAAATATTTTCCCTATTTTTTCAATACAAATATTATAAATATTTTGTTATCTTATTTCGTCTACTTTAAAATATTGAATATTAATTACCAAAAATACTCTAAATGTATTATTAATAAGCGGTTACGGGAATTATGAGTAACTTAGTAATTATCTTGACCTTTTCTACTAATTTCATTTTGTTTCATTTATTCTTTATAATACTTAGTAATTTTATTTAAAGACCAACTACTTATGTGCAAAACATTAAAGACCAGTTAAGTAGATAAAATCCTAATAATTTTCTTATCACATTTCGATCTTCACTCAATTATATATTTCATTCGCCGAGGGTTTTACCAAGGGCCCACTAACCCTTCGAAATTTTAATTGATGTGTCAAACTTCGCAAGGGCCCACTCCCTCTGAAATTTTTAAATTTAAATTCCCTTGTCAATATTCTCGGGAATGGCAAGGGATTTAGTTTCCCTAGACATTTAGCAAGGATTTTTTCTTTCCTAGGCATTTTCCCTTGCCCATTCAATCCCTAGGCAAATCTCTCGTCATTTGTAAGGGATTTATTTTCCTTGCGATCTGAGCCAAATTTTGTAGTGATCCCTCCTTTATCTTACATCACCAACCACTAAATTTTTTTTTTTTTAAAAATGTATCGATCAAATCATGCATAAAATCTTAGAACAGAGGGTGTAATATGTATGTCCACGGTCCACCTCCCTAAAACTAATCATGAAATGGAAGGTGTATTTTGTAAAAACCCGAACTTCATTTCCAGCATTTTTATCTTTTTTTTTAGTTTCAAATTTTAATAAAATTGTCGTCTCACCCATTACACTATTTCTGTCCTTTTATGACCAAATATTGTATCACAAAGGAAATTAGGATGATGAAATTAAATACACCGTAAATGACCTAATAAATCGTCTCACGAATCCATCCATTCCCATGTGGTGTGTGACCAGTTCTTCTTTTTTCAAAATTCATTATATTCATTTTTCGAACAAATATTTTAATGAATATATATTGATTAATTTATATATAAAATAAATAAGTTTAAAGTATAATGACATATTGTTGGGTTCATTTATAAATAAAGTAATTGTTTATGAATAAAGTAAATGTCAATTTAAATAAATAAGTGAGGGTTTGAGAGTGAAGACAATGTAACTAGTATGAATAATAGTACTCCATATTATTTATTTTTAAAAGAATAAGTATAATGAAATTGGACAAAAAAAAAGTAAAAATAATAAAATTGAACGAAAAGGATATCTAATCTATATGAATAAACGTATCCTCTCCACTTTTTCTCTCTCTAAAGGGTGAGTGTGAGTTTTGCCAGAAATTTTATTCCGGTGACTTTAAATATCCGATTAGCCTTCATTGTGAGAAAAACTTCCCTCATTAATGCATGTTGGTTTAATTGTAAACATTCAATCTGTCTTTTTAGATTATCTTGGAGTAATAAATATACGCCTCATCATTAGATTTTCTCTTTTGTCTCAAGAAGGAGTGTCAGCGTGTGGGATACTTGCTTCAGCACTAGGCGTAGGGTGCACGAAGAAGTTTTTGGGTTTAAACTCTTGTTGTATTAACCATACTTTGCATAGAACCGTGCAATGGTTAGCCGTTTTTCTGGTAAAAAGATCCGACAAGAGATATTGAGGGTTGTTGGGATATGAATCCTTTAAACAATGTTCTAGTTGATGATTATATGTTTTGATAGCCAAAAGCAACTTGAAGTTAATGATATATGTGGTTCTAAGTCATTCTAACTAAGTCATCTGAAATGAGTTTACTGATCTTAATGAGTTATTAAAACTTGATAAATGTATTGTATAGACAGCTTATAGTATAGGACTTAGATGTACTCATCTGTATATAGTTCAGTTGATGTATAAATAGGTTTTATATACATGTAAGTTTGTATTCTATTGTATTCAGTATTGTAAAAGTTTAGAACAGTAGATTGGAACCAGATCAGAAGACTAAAGAAGACTTATGAAGACTCAGAAGACTATCAAAAGGAGTAAGATGAAGCTCATAAATACAAGAGAAGTATTTTGAAGAAGCGCATAACAGTTTTGGAGAACTGTGCTGACTGACTAAGAACAGTAAAACTAAGAAGAGTAGTTTACTGTGCTGAGTTAGTAGAATTGAAGAATAAGTTTGGAAAGCTTATTTAAGGCGTAACTGAAGATATTTGAAGATATGCTGACTTGGAAAGATAAGTTTAAGTTGGTTACAAAAAGGAAGTTACAACAAGAAACGGTTTAGAGTTAGTTGAGAGTTAGTTTCACAAACTGCTAACTGTCATACTAAAGTCTATAAATACCGTGTGATCTTCTACTGCAAAGACTACTGATCTAAGAGCAATCAAAGTATTCGAAGCATTCAAGAACTCACAGAGTTGAAGGAGATCAAATTGAGAAGAAGCCACTGAACTGAATTGAAGAATCAAAGGCTACATTCTAGAGAAGTTTACTTTACCATTTTAGTTTGTGATTTGTTGTAAACAAGTGTGCTAGTTACTTGTGAAATTACTAGTAGATCGAAGATATACCTCGAGGTATAATCGATAAGATCAAAGTATTAATCTTGGGACTTTAAGCCACAAGAAACTCAAGAAGGAAGAGTTAATAAAACTTCACAACTGGAGTTGTGAGAGTGGATGTAGACATTTGTCGAACCACTATAAATCTTGTCTTCTTTACTTTCTGTTTGATATCTGTTTATATTGTTTAACCAAGAACATTAAAAGTTTAACACAGTAAAGTTCTAAATCTAAGTTGAGTATAAAACTGAAACTGGAAGTACTGATCTGACTCAGTAAGAGCAGTACTATTCAGAACACATTTCCGCATTAAGACTATGATGTTTTGAAAGATTTTGAAAAGTCAATTCTCCCCTCCCCTCTAGACTCTTCCTAGCTTAATCAATCTTAACTCAACTTTGGGACCAACAAGTGGTATCAGAGCAGTAGTTCTTTGGACTGCTGTTTCTTGATAACCTTGTAGACTTTGAGGGAAGTCTTACTGTTCTTGTCACTGTTTCTTGATCTTTATCAATACTTGACTATCTGAAACTACTTGATATATTACTGATCTTATCTGTCTGATCAATCATGGATGAAACTAATGTGAACAAACTTCCTAAGTTCAAGATTGCAGATTATGACTACTGGAAGCTGAGGATAGAGGCCATCTTTAGCTCAACTCATGATCTGATGATTTCTGTGGTCAAAGAAGGTCCAATCACTACCATGGTGCCCAATACTGCCACTCTGGACAAATCAAAAGTTGTTGGTGTTCTTGTTCCTAAACCCAGGTTAGAATTAACTTCTGAAGAAATGAAATAGAACAACTTGGACAGTTTGGCTAAGAACTACATTTAACATACCCTTCCCAACGAGTATCTGGGAAAAGTATTAAAATGTAAGACTGCCAAAGAAATGTGGGATAGACTAGTTGTTCTTTGTGAAGGGACATCCATAATAAAGGAAAGCAAGTTATCCACAGCTGTTCAGAGGTTCGAATCATTTAAGATGAAGGCTGGTGAAACAATAGACCAGTTAGATACTCGTTTCACACGTATTATGAATGATTTGGAAGTGTTAGGAAAGACATATACCAATAGAGAGATCAACTTGCGTATACTTAAGTCCCTAGATGACAGGTGGAAGATGGTCAAGATGATCATCAAAACTACACAGGATATAGATACCTGGACTGCAGAAACCACCTTCCAAACACTTAAGGCACACGAGTTTGAATTGGATGAAGAAGATCCAATAGTGAGCAGTGATAGGCAGAAGGAAATCTCCAAGAGTATTGCATTCAAGACATCTACCTCTAAGAAGTCTAGACCATCTATGTCTAAACCCTCAAGCATAGAAGATGAACTAGATAATACTGATCTTACTCTTAAGGATCAGTTGAACTTAATGATAAAGAGGTTTGATAAACTTAACAAGCGTTATGGTAGATATAAGAGATTTTATAAGGAAACTCAGGGCTCTAGTAACAAGGACTCTTCTAAGACTAGAAGGGATCACAAATCTTCTAACAGGAGAGATGAGGTCTCTAATGAGAAAAGAAGAGATAGGAACTCCGCTGATAGGAAGGATCAGAACTCTAATAATAGAAAGGACAAGAATCGATATCGTTCTCCTATTAAACGTTCTACTAATGAACCTCTGTGCTATAACTGTGAAAAGCCAGGTCATTACATCCATGAATATCCTGATCTGAGTGCTGAAGACGGAGAAGAAAGACAAGCAAGGAGAGAGCGCAGATTTGCCAAGGGTAAGAAGGCTATGGTGGCTTACAATGATTCTGATACGGATTCAGATGAGTTGCCATCGTCTTCATCTGAATACCCCTCTAGCAATGAGAAATAAGCCTTCATTGCAGATGATGGACTAGTCATGATGGCTAAAATCGAACAAGAGGTATCATCTGTCACTTCTTTCCAATCATGTGATGATTCTGATTCTCATGACACTGCTGATAGTAGTGTAGGGAGTAGTCTTCATCATTCCAATGGAGTGACTGAAGAAGACCTCTTACAAGCTAATAAAGCATTTCTGGAAATCAGTGATGAGAATATTTCTTTAAAACAAGAAATCATTAGTCTACGAGAAGCTCAGTTATAAGTGGATCCTAATATAGCTATCATTAATGCACGACTATCAGAAGAGTTGTCTCAACTCCAAGAAAAGTATGCATCTATTGACAAACTATATCAGGGTATGCTTAAAACTCAAGCCAAAGAGACCAATGAATTCAATGATTTAAAGATTAAATGTGATCAACTTGAAGAGTACAATAGATTCTTAGAATCTGAAGTGCTGAGCTTAGATCTGAAGCTATCTGATATGATTAGTTCTTCCAAGATTAATCAAACATTATCAGACAGATATAGAGCTCCAGATGACAAAAGAGGAATAGGTGCTACTGTGCCTAGTTCTCCTACTTCAGGCACTAAGAACACTAATGGAGCTAGTTCAAGTTCTTTGCAAGTAGATAAAGGAAAATAACCTATGAATTATGATAACGATCCAAAACCTAAAGTACATTCTAAATACATTCCTCCTACTATCAAGAATGGTAAAAAGAAGAATGGATCTAGACCAGTACAGTCAAGACCATACGAGCAGAGTTTTACTCCTCTGACCAGAGCAGAACATTCCTGGTATCAGAAGAGGCAAACTCAGCACAGTAGGTCAAGACAACCTTTGGAAAGTTGGAAACAACCTATACCTCCTTTCATAAGGCAGTCTCAGCTGTACTCAACTAAACCTAGGAAATTTGTGCCTCATTATCATAACAAACCTTTTCTTTATCCTCCACCTTTATCTTATGATATTATTGGAGAGGAAAGACCAAAACGCATTTATAAGCTTTATGGTCCACAGGCTTTTAGGCCCTATTCAAACTATTACAGACATACTGATCTTACTGAAAAAGGGATAGAACCAAGGAAAGGTTGTCTCAGAAAAATAGATCCTAAGTCTGCTGATACTTTGGAAAAGGTCAATAAAGTACTGTTTTGTAACAAGCATGGTAGAAAACTGAAGAGGTCTCAATTATTCAAATCTTCAATGTTTATTTGGGTACCTCTTACCACTAACCCCCCAGGACCCCAATAAAGAAAGGTACGTAAATTATTAAGATCATTATTTGCAGGGTCGATTGGACTTATATAAGAGAGGTGGTTCAGTTGGAGAAACTTGGTACATAGACAGTGGGTGTTCTCACCACATGACTGGTACCAGGGCTCTTCTTTCTGACTATCATGAACAAGAAGGACCCAAGGTGATCTTTGGAGATAGTTCCATGGCAATCAAAAAGGATTTGGATACATAAAAAATGGAGATGTAGAGATTCAAGATGTCTCCTATGTAGAAGGTTTGAAATACAATCTGTTATCTGTCTCTCAATTTTGTGACAGGGGTTATAAGGTCTACTTCAAAAGCACCAAATGTGAAATCTGGGATAAGAGAACACACACTATTCTACTGGTTGGAGTAAGACAAGACAATGTCTACGTTGTGAACTGGAATAGTTGTCCTAGGGATGCTTGCCTACTTAGTAAGAGTCCTAAAGAAATCAGCTGGCTATGGCACAAACGCCTATGCCATATGAACTTTAAGATAATTAATAAGATAGCAAGAGATTACCTTGTTGAAGGTATCCCTAATGAGATCTATTTCAAGTCACAAGTGTGTGATGCATGCCAGAAAGGTAAACAGGTAAAAGTTTCCTTTAAGTCCATTCCAGTTCTTTCTACTTGCAGAGTCTTAGAACTCTTGCACATGGATCTTCATGGTCCTATAAAACCCTCTACACTAAATGGTAGAAGGTATACTTTAGTTGTGGTAGATGATTATTCAAAGTTCACTTGGGTAATCTTCTTACACAAAAAGAGTGATACACAAATCCAACTACAAGAACTGTTGAAGAGGTTGCAAGTAGAAAAAGGTCAGCCCATTGTTAAGATAAGAAGTGACAAGGGGACTGAGTTTATAAATTGTTACATTAAAGAATATTGTTCTAAAACTGGAATTCGGCATTTGAGAAGTGCAGCTCGAACACCCCAACAAAATGGTGTTGCTGAGAGGAGAAACATAACACTAAAGGAAGCATGCATAACAATGCTGGCAGAGTACAACAAACCACAGAAGTTCTGGGCTGAGGCAATTAACACTGCCTGCCACACTCAGAACATAAGTGCTCTAAATAAGGTACATGGCAAAACACCATATGAGGTATGGAAAGGCAGAAAGCCTAGAGTTTCTTATTTCCATATTTTTTGCTGTAAGTGTTTTATTCATAACAATGGAAAGAGAAAATTAAATGCTTTTGATGCTAAAGCAGATGAGGGGATATTTTTAGGATACTCCTCTACTAGCAAAACATTTAGGGTATTTAATTACTCTACTCTATGTGTGGAAGAAACACCCCATGTTGTCTTTGATGAAGTTGTACAGGACTCTGCTGACCATCAGCTGAGTAAGAAAGTTGATGATCTGAAAATTCAAACTGACAAAGATGATGATGAGACTGAAGTCTATGAATCTGTGCAAGCCTACAATCCATTTATGAACATCCTAAACAAAGATGATGATGTTGAAAAGGTAAAAGACAAAAGTAAATCTTCTAGACCAATTGACATGCCTGAATTAGTTAACTGTTCACCTGTGAATAAATCTGCTGATATTGATGTTGATGATATTGATATGCATGATTTAGATGATGAAAATATTCCTGTTAAGACTAGAAAAACATGGAAATCAGCTCACACTACTGATCTGATTATTGATGAGTCTGGTAAAGGTGTTAAAACCAGAAGACAACTGTTTGATTCTAATGCAGAACCTAGTAATTCTTTGTTTTGCTGGTGTTGCTTTTTATCTTCTATTGAGCCCAAGACTGTAAAATAGGCTTTGGCTGATAGTAATTGGACTATTGCTATGCAAGATGAATTAAATCAGTTTACTAGAAATAGTGTATGGGAACTTGTAGAGAGACCTGCTGACCACAATGTGGTAGGTACTAAGTGGATTTTCAAGAATAAGAAAGATGAGAATGATCTTGTAGTAAGGAATAAAGCTAGATTAGTGGCACAGGGCTGCTCTCAAGCTGAGGGTATTGATTATGATGAAACTTTTGCCCCTGTAGCTAGACTAGAAGCTATAAGATTGTTTCTTGCTTATGCTGCTTATATGAAATTCACTGTGTATATAATGGATATGAAAAGTGCATTTTTAAATGGTATACTTGCTAAAGAAGTTTATGTAGAACAACCTCCTGGATATAAGGTGAATGGTAACCAAGTATACAGGTTGAAGAAAGCACTA
Organism: Galeopsis tetrahit; assembly: GCA_963675135.1. NCBI lineage: Eukaryota > Viridiplantae > Streptophyta > Magnoliopsida > Lamiales > Lamiaceae > Galeopsis > Galeopsis tetrahit. The sequence goes on along the minus strand of OY776126.1, from coordinate 62,191,456 downwards.
TATGGTCTGAAGCAAACCCCAAGAGTCTGGTATGACACACTTTCTCTATACTTAATTGAAAATGGTTTTACTAAGGGCAAAGTAGATCGTACTTTGTTCAGAAGACAAGAAGGCAAAGATATTTTACTTGTCCAAATTTATGTGGATGACATCATTTTTGGATCTCCTAACAAAAGCATGAGTGAAAGCTTTTCAAAGCTCATGCAAAGTAAGTTTGAAATGTCAATGATGGGTGAAATGACTTACTTTCTTGGTCTTCAAGTAAAGCAATCATCTGAAGTTATCTTTATCAATCAAGCAAAATACACAAGAAATCTGTTGGAGTACCAATGCTACCTACATACAGAATGTATCCAGATGAACGAGGTAAGTGTGCTGACCAATCCTATTATCGAGCTTTAATTGGTTCTCTACTCTATTTGACTGCTAGTAGGCCAGATATTGCATTTTCAGTAGGTGTATGTGCTAGATTCCAGGCCAATCCCAAAGAAAGTCATGTGGAAACTGCTAAAAGGATATCGAAATATCTAAAGGGTACCATTAATCGAGGTTTATGGTATTCTGTAGATGATGATTTATCCCTAAGTGGTTATTCAGATTCTGACTTTGGTGGTTGCAGGATAGATAGAAAATCAACTTCTGGTTCATGCCAATTTTTAGGTTCTAAGCTCATATCATGGTTTTCTAAGAAACAAACAAGTGTGGCAACATCTACCACTGAAGCAGAATATATGGCCGCAGGAAGTTGTTGTAGTCAGCTTCTTTGGCTAATGCAACAACTTAGAGACTACAATATTGTGGAATCTAATGTACCTATATTCTGTGACAGCAATAGTGCAATTGCCATTACTCAAAATCCCGTTTTACACACTAGATGCAAGCATGTAGATGTTAGACATCATTTCATTAGGGATCATGTTGAAAAGAAAAACATTAGGATGGAAAAGATCCATACGGATATTCAGAGAGCTGACATTTTCACAAATCCTTTGGCTGAATCTAGATTTAGAGAGCTTTGCATAAGTTTAGGATTGATAGACATGGATCCTGCATGTATATAGAGATCTGTACTAACATTTCAGGTACTGAGCTGATACCAAGAACAGTACTCCAAGAAGGGTAATTCAGAAGGATGGACCATGTCAAGATCACTACATCACAATCTGGTAAATAGGTTACTAAGGTGCCTAATCCTGATGAGGAAGCTGGTAAAGCTGAGGGAATTGAGAATATACATCTAAGGGGGAATCTATGATTTCTTAAATATCCTTTTTGACTCAGAGCACTAGTCACCTTAGAACAAACCTTACTAAAACCTAATTTTAATTATTCTTTACTGATCTGTACTGTAATTCACCAATTATACATGAACTGACACTTCTACCAAGGTGAAACAGGTAGAGAAGAGGAGTTCTTCACTGAAGGGGGAACTAATCTGATTTTGAGGACTTCTACAAAGATGTTCTGATTACAAAGATGTTCTGATTACAAAATTTGCCTACAGAACTGATCTGACTACAAAATCAATCTGTCTACATAACTAATATGATTACAGTATTAATATGTCTACAAAACTGATCTGATTATAAAGATAATCTGTCTACAGAAAGCTAATATGAGTCACAGTACTAATCTGAAAGAACTGTGCTGATATCAAAAAGGTGCTCAATATGTCGAGAAAGAAACATTCAGAAGAGTTGGGGAACTGATCTAAGGATTACTATGCTGACCCAACTACTGATCTGATCCTTGAAGAGTGTACTCAGCTGATCACAGTACTCAGCTGAATCCAGATAAGTAAAATTCATTATTATACAAGCAAGAAAATTAAGTGAAGTGTGCTTAGGAACAACTGTGCTGATACACATCAGAACAGTATTTTGCCTTAGAAAATTTCTAAGTCAATATATGTTCAAGATTAGATTATTTATAGAGAAGTTTAATACACTCCTCTATTTTTGACCTGATTTAAAGGGGTGTATACATCATCACAAGTTGGCTCCAAAATTGGAAATGGGTTATTGAATCTGGAACGTTTTTTTTAAATTATGGATTTCAAGACTCAATCTAAACCACACGACGTGAGAATATAATTCAATCCAAGCCCTAGTTTTGCTTTGAAATTGATATCCACGATCTCATTCACTTCATCTTCTTCACTTTACTTTTGTGGAAACTCCAAGCTCGGAAATCTTCTCAAAACTTTACTACTCTATTCTCTATATTTCTACACTTCTTTCAAATGGCGATCGTTGATATTATGAATGAGTCTAACGAAGTTGTAGGTACTTTTAATCTGACAAAGTGGATTAAAGAGAAGGGCATTTTCGTTGAGAACGCTGTTTATTTCGTCGGAAGGAAAAATGTGGAGAATCAAGCTATTCTCACCATGTGCGAAGAATGTGGGCTGCATAAATTTTTAGAATCATTCCCCAAGATGGTTTTTGAACCTGAGGCAATGTAATTCTATTTACAGCTCCAAGGCGACAACAATGGTATTTGATCGATGCTTTCAGGGAACAGGGTATCCTTGACAAGGGAAACTCTCGGTCTTGCTTTTGACCTACCTGACGGTACTATTCGAATTTTGAATTAATACATGGAGGGTCAAGAGAAAGCTTGCGTGGGTAGATGGAGTGGAGAAGAACCCAAGTCTTTGAACAATCTCAAGAAGGCTATTCTTCCAGGACCCCTACAGTTGTTAATGGACATTGCCGGAAAATGTTTGTTAGGGCAACATTATAGCCAGGATCCTCTCACTTATTTAAAGATTCGTGTTATGGCAGCAATTATTGATCGAGTCGATGGTGACTGGCAAGGATTTTTCTTGGAAAGATTGTTGTGTGAGAAAGACAGGGTGTTATTTGATGAGGACACTAAGGAATTTTCAATTAAAGCGATGCTCGGTTTTGGAAACAAGTTGAGCATTCTTTTTCCAACTCTAGCAGAAAAGAAAGTGGATTGGAGTCTGCATAAGAAATTCCATCAAGGAAAATTTATGTTCAAGAAGAAATCTGTGAAATTTGAACAACAACAACCTCAAGGTTCTGGTGGATCAATGTTTCGATCGGACGATGAGGAGCCTGAAACAAGATTAAAGGCGAGGCATGATCCGAACAGAGCTCGAGTAAGGAGGGATAGGGCTGCTAAAGTTACCTCAGAGCAGTTAGAGCAGTCAATAGCTGCAGTAGAGAAGGAGGCTTTTGTGGAACAGGAGGTAAGTACTTCTAGCCTTATTGTTGTCCATAAAAGAACAAAAGGTAGGAGTATGTCCAGACCTAGGAGAGTGCTCAAGAACACTTCTTCCACCCCTTCTAATTCTGACCCCATCCCAGCTCAACCTATTGATCAACAACTTACTCGTTCTGATGAGTCAGTTCACTACTCCCATATTCATCAAAACAGTACTCATTCATCACCTCAAAACACTTCTTTTCATCCCACTCCCCAAACAAGTCCTCAAAATCAACCCATTCTACATCATTCTCCTGAGCCAATTCATGATCACTCTACTGAGCATGAATTTATACCTTCTTCTGAACCCATTGATATCACTTCATCTCCTGAACCTGAATACATTCAACCCAAACCTGCATTTTTTATGGATTACAATATCTGTGACAAAGAGGAAGAGATTAGAATGAGACTGAGGAATGCTCTTCTAAAGGAATTTCATGGTTTAGATGAGAATTCTACTGTTTTTGAACAACTTCTTAGGATAGGCACTTGGGTGTATCTAAGAAGGGTAGATCTATCTGAGTTGTTGGTGGTAGTGGAAGGTATGGGTGGTTCTTCAGTGTTTAATGATTGGGAGCAAGAGCAGAAAGATGCAGCTGGTGTTAACTCTTTCAGTGAGTTGTTAACTCTAGAGTTTGTAGTGAATTTGGTAGAAAGGATTACTTGATTTACTTATGTTGTGGAAAATATTGCCACTGCTGATGAAAATATTGATACTGATGTCAATATGGAGGTTGAAGAGGAGATTGCAGAAGCTGATGAGGAAATGCATATTGTTGATGACAATGCTACTGAAGTATTGGAGAACACAGTAGTGATTGAAAATACAGAAGTTTTAGAGGAACAACAAGAATTGGTTGCTGATGAGGTTGAAAGCACACCAATTAAGGTTGCAGAGGCTACTATTCTTGATGCTGCTCAAGATGAGATAAGGGCAGTTCTTGCCGAGAAAGTATCTGATAACTCTAGCTTTGAAAAGTTGAAAAAGCATAATGAAGAGTTACAAGCCAAGATGGAAGCCACTCTGAAACAGTTCCAAGAGGCAACTGAAAAGCTTACAAAGTTGACAGCTGAAAGTTCTTATGAACAAGTGTTGGAGCATACAATGTCAAAAATCTATGATCTGCATAGATTGCAAGAAAAGAAGCTCTCAGCTGATCTTCACAAGAAATGGGAAGAACATCTTATTCCCTTGCAAAATTGGCAGGATGAAGCCAAAAAGGGGGAAGAAAAGTTAATAAGAGTTATGGAGCAGACTCAAACACAACAAACTCAGTTAGTTGTGAGTCAAGATGAGCTCAAGGAAAGCCAGAATGAATTGAAAGCTGAGATCATAAGTTTGAACCAAAAAATCCAACTTAGAAAACAACAAGCTGCTGGTACTCAAGGTGTTGCAATTACTAGTGCTGAAAGGAATATTTCTGAATGTTCTTCAGGAAAAAGAAAGACAAAGGTCATCTTAAGTGATGATGAAGCTGAGAAGGAACCTGAAGAAACTGGTAGAATTACCAGATCAAGAAGCAAGTTGAAACATGTTGTTTCAAGTGCACATCCAAGTGAAGAACAAATGGCTAAAGCTGCTGAGATTAATAGATCAATGTTAGCTCAGAGAAAGCTGAGTTACAAGCAAAGAAGCAGGCTGAAGCAGAGCTGAAAAAAAAAAAAGCTTAAAGATGTTGAACCATTAAGTAAGAGATTTGAAAACAGAGTTGCTGCTTTGAAAAGGAAGATGAAATCAAAGAAATCTGCTGGAAAAATCATAGAAGAGAACTATATTGATTTTATTGTTGATTCTGATAAACTGAGTTATTGGAATGATCTGAAGACAAAGTGGCAGATTGCTAATTTCATTGTTAAGAAGTTTGGTGACAATTCTAGCAGAGAAGCAGAATTTGCTGATTTTGAAGAGTTCATGATGAACATAGCAAGAGACTTCTAGGAAGACATGCTATTAATGGCTGCTGCTGCTGAAATACAGATCTTGTGTCCAGAAGAACCGGTTTAGGAACCTCCAAGACTTGAAGATGGAGAACCTGACTACAAAGAAATTGGTAACATTATTGAGAAGATCATTAAGGATGAAGGCATCACTATCACTGATCATCAACACATGATGGATATCAAGGCAAGGTTGTATTTGGCATACAGAATCGGACCTAAAGAATGAAGATGAAGGACTAAGCTCACAAGATAACATTTCTTACCTTAATCTTTATTTCTATATTTTCATGTTCTATGATTATGTGTAATATGTGCATTATCTGATCATATATGAATATGAATCTGAATTTTGTCTTGATGAACTGTTATGATTGACTATATACTTAACTACTAATTTATTAACATTTAAGTAGTTTTGGCTTCATCAAAAAGGGGGAAATTGTTGGGACATGAATCCTTGAAACAATGTTCTAGTTGATGATTATATGTTTTCATGGCCAAAAGCAACTTGAAGTTAATGATATATGTGGTTCTAAGTCATTCTAACTAAGTCATCTGAAATGAGTTTACTAATCTTAATGAGTTATGAAAACTGAGTTTACTGATCTTAGTGTGTTACCGATCTGATATATGAACTGTTAGGAACTAAGCTGATAAATGTATTGTATAGACATCTTATAGTATAGGACTTAGATGTACTCATCTATATATAGTTCAGTTGATGTATAGATAGGTTTTATATACATGTAAGTTTGTATTCTATTGTATTCAATATTGTAAAAGTTTAGAACAGTAGATTGGAACCAGATCAGAAGACTAAAGAAGACTTATGAAGACTCAGAAGCCTACTCCGGAATAAGAAGACTATCAAAAGGAGTAAGATGAAGCTCAGAAATACAAGAGAAGTATTTTGAAGAAGCGCAGAACAGTTTTGGAGAACTGTGCTAACTGACTAAGAACAGTAAAACTAAGAAGAGTAGTTTACTGTGCTGAGTTAGTAGAATTGAAGAATAAGTTTGGAAAGCTTAGTTTTTGATTTGTTGTAAACAAGTGTGCTAGTTACTTGTGAAATTACTAGTAGATCGAAGATATACCTGGAGGTATAATCGATAATATCAAAGTCTTAATCTTGGGACTTTAAGCCACAAGAAACTCAAGAAGGAAGAGTTAATAAAACTTCACAACTGGAGTTGTGAGAGTGGATGTAGACATTTGTCGAACCACTATAAATCTTGTGTTCTTTACTTTCTGTTTGATATCTGTTTATATTGTTTAACCAAGAACATTAAAAGTTTAACACAGTAAAGTTCTAAATCTAAGTTGAGTATAAAACTGAAACTGGAAGTACTGATCTGACTCAGTAAGAGCAGTACTATTCAGAACACATTTCCGCATTAAAACTCTGATATTTTGAAAGATTTTGAAAAGTTTATTCTCCCCTCCCCTCTAGACTTATCCTAGCTTAATCAAACTTAACTTAACTTTGGGACCAACAAAGGTGAGTAGGCCAATGGTAATTGTTATCTCCCGTGGTTTTGATAGTGTGAGTTGGCCTATAAATTTCGGAGTCCGGATATACGAACAGTCACACTTATCCCTCTTTCTTCTCTTATACGACATATTTCTTACTCTATCATCAATGGCGATGGAAATCCAAGAGAAGTTTAGTGCATGCAAAATTTCGGAGAAGGAGGGCACTAATACGGAGGTGCAAAGTAGTGAGCTTTTTGTTCCCGCTAAGTCAGTTGCGTTAAAGTTTGTGGCAAAAAGGTTCTTTAACATCGGGGAGCTCAAGAGGCTCCTTATTTCATCCTGGAAGATTGCTTCATCTTTGAAGCTTACTCTGGTTGGGGATGGCTTGTACGTGGTTGAATTCCAGGAGAAATCGGAGATGGAGGAGGTGCTTGATATGCAGCCATGGAATCTGAGAAGATCTTTGATGGTTCTCAAGCCTCTCATTGGATCGAAAAGGTTTACTAACCTAAAGATGGATCGTGTGCCATTTTGGGTTCAGATCCATGGGTTGGTGGCACATGCAATGACAAAAAGTATTGGAGAAAAGCTTGGAAGCATCATTGGAAGAGTTCTGAAGGTGGATGCTAAAGATGATGAAAAGGCATGGGAGGAATCTCTGAGGGTTCGTGTATTGCTGGATACTGAAGCCCATTTGTGTCGGTTTACATATTTGACGGTGGAAAAGGTGAAGTATGTTACTTTTTTCAGATATGAAAGGTTATCTGACTTTTGCTATTTTTGTGGGCATCTTAACCACTCTGTGAAAGGATGTACTAAAGTTAGAGACAGGGATGATGATTGGCTGGAAAGGCATAAGTTTTTCCCAGAGTGGCTTAGGGCGGATAAAAAAAAAAATCCATCTGAAAGTGACATGCAAGAGTTCCTGAATATGGTGGGTGTTGATGTTGGTCAAGGGTTGGTGCTACGGGACGCTCAGGATGGAAGAGATGGAGGAAATACAAGTGGTGGGGCGCTACAAGCACGTGATGGGGTTGTGAATGTTGACACAGATGAGAGAAGAGTTCTAAAAGGAAAAGGTGTGCTTACAATCAATGAGGGCACTCAAAATGAATTAAATGAAGAAAGGAGTGCAAGGGGCAAAGCTGTGGTGGAGTTTGAAAATCAGGCTCCTACTAATTCTGAAGAAAGGAGAAGAGTCAACGGTAAAGTTGTGCTCCTAGATGCTGGTGTCTGCGAAATGTGGCGAGAAGCTGAGAGGATGGAAAATGTGGTTTCGAAGGGTTTTGATGTTAATGTTCGTGCAAGCCAGACTGAAAGAGAGGTGGTGTATAAGTTTCAGGACTTATTGCCGAGAAGTACAATAGGTGAGAGGGCGACGGGTCGTGGTAAAGCAAAGGTGGATCTAAGAACAGGTATGATTTTGGAGCCATTAACATTTACTATTCGTGCTAGTTACGAGTACAGGATGACGAAAGAATCTCTTTGGGGTCCGGAGAATGACAATGGGAAAGACTACCGTGTAGTTCATTATGTTGGACGAAATTTCAAGGCTTTTGATTTTACTAACTTTGTTGAAATTATTCATGAGGGAGAGGAGCTTTGTGTTCCATTAAGAGAGGAGGTGGGGCAAAATCATTGGCCAGGAAAGAAGAGGCTTTGGAGGGATTATTCGGGTGACTTAACTGATTATGTGGGGGCTGAGAGAGTTAGGGATGCAATTGATAGCCTTGATAATCTGGGTTTCTTTAAAAAAGCGAAAAACATGCTTGAAACTTATGGTACTGCTCTTGGGTATCCGGATATTGCGGAGGTTGAGGTGACTCAACCCCGCCGTGGGGAATGAAGATTTTGTGTTGGAACGCTCGTGGGGTCTGCAACACACGGGCGTTCGGAAGGCTAAGTAGCCTGGTTTATATGCATCATCCTTCTATTTTTTTATCTCTAAATCGAAATGTAGTTCTTCTTTTGCTCATGTTTTAAGTACTAGATTAGGGTTTTCTTTTAGCCTTTGTGTTGATGCTTGTGGTCACGCTGGTGGTTTGGTCTTATTGTGGAATGAAAGTAAGCTTTCTGTTTTGTCGTATTCTAAAGGACATATCGATTGCAAAATTACTGATTCATCGGGTGATTGGAGATTTACTGGTTTTTATGGACACCCAAATGCTCATAATAGATTGGCATCCTGGCAATTGCTTTCAAGACTCAAAAATTATTTGCCTATATTATCACACCCGTGGATAATTGGGGGGGACTTCAATGAAGTGCTTTATAATGATGAGAAATTTGGGGGATTGACACGATAAAATGCTAAGATAAATCTTTTTCAGGATGTGTTGTTGACAAATGAATTGTATTGTCTAAAAATGAAAGGGCCAAAATTTACATGGCATAATCGTAGGAAAGGCAATCAATACATTAAAGAAAAGCTTGATCGATTTGTGGCCACTGAAAGTTGGATGGAGATGTTCCCAAATTATAATGCAGTGTCATTGGATTTCTCGGGCTCGGATCATAGGCCGATCTTATTGTCTTTTGATGCTATAAAGAAGGGAAATCAGTTCTTTGCTCAAAAGCCATTTAAATTTGAGAATTACTGGATGAAGGAGGAGGACTTTAAAAAAACTATGTCAATTGCTTGGCATAAAGGTAATGCTCAGATGCCGTTGCAGGAATGCTTAGAAAAATGCGGCAGACTTATGCATGAGTGGGCAAAGCATAAAGGGGGCACGATTACGTCTAGAATTAAGCTTGTTCAAGGGGAAATCAATAATCTGTTAGACAAGGATGACACATATCCGGACATGGACAAAGTTAAGATGTTAGAGTCTGAATTAGCAAGATTGTCTACACAAGATGAGTGGTTTTGGAAACAACATGCTCGGGTTTCGTGGATAAAAGAGGGTGATCAGAATACAAAGTTTTTTCATTCCCGTGCAAAGATGCAAATGGGCAGTGGCAAAATGATGCTGGTTATATTGGGAAAGTTTTTGTGGAGCATTGTGGACTAATTTACACTTCGAGTAACCCACCTGATAATGTGATTCGTAGAGCAACTCAATTTCTATCATACAAGTTGTCGACATCAGATATTAATATGTTGGACTCCCCCTTTACTAAAGCTGAAATTTTTAAAGCAGTTCAAGATCTTTCACCTTGGAAAGCACCGGGCCCAGATGGTTTTCCTGCCTCTTTTTATCAAGCGAATTGGTCTCTCATTGGTGATGATGTCTCTTCTTCGATTCTAAGAGTTCTGAATGATGATGAGTCGCTATAGTCATGGAATAAAACAATTATCACCCTTATCCCTAAAGTCGGTAATCCATCCTTACCTCAACATTTCAGGCCTATAAGTTTGTGTAATGTTTGTTACAGGATTTTGGCGAGAACGATTACCAACAGACTGAAAGGTATCTTAGGAGGGTTGATTGATCAACATCAAAGTGCTTTTGTACCAGGGCGTCTCATAACCGACAATGTGTTATTGGCATATGAAGGTATGCACTATTTAAAGTCCTCTAAAAGCAAAGTGGGTTACGCAACTCTTAAATTGGATATGAGTAAGTCCTATGATAGGATTGAATGGTCCTTTCTAATGTATGTGCTCAGTATTATGGGATTCTCACCAAAGTGGATCAATTTAATATGGAGATGCATATCATCGGTCCAATATTGTGTCAAGGTTAATGGTGTCATCTCTAAATATTTTGCTCCCTCTCGTGGCCTTCGACAAGGAGATCCTCTTTCGCCGTACTTATTTGTCCTCTGTGCACAAGTTTTTTCATCAATCATATCCTCAGTGGTCATGTCCAAATAGATTTCAGGCATTCGAATTGCGAGATCAGCTCCTATACTATCGCATCTTTTCTTTGCCGATGATAGTTTACTCTTTTTTAAAGCGACAAGGAAAGAAGTTCAAGCAATGGCGAATTGTATCTATACGTATGAAAAAGCCTCTGGACAATTGGTTAATAGGGACAAATCAACAATTACGTTTAGTCCATATACTTGCCAAACAAATGTGGATTCTTCGAAACAAAATTTGGGCATCCAATCATCACAAGGTCATGATTTGTACCTGGGCCTCCCAACAATTATTCCAAAAGCAAAAAAGTTGAAGTTCAGTTATCAGGTGGATAGGGTGAGGTAGCGCCTGATATCTTGGAATCATAAGGTTTTTTCGGAAGGGGGAAGGGAAATTCTCATTAAAGCAGTTCTTCAAGCAGTCCCTTCTTATGCCATGTCCTGCTTTCGAATTCCAGCTTCTATTTGTCAAGACATTGAAAGACTAATTTCTGGTTTCTGGTGGGGTGACAATGATTTGGGTAGGAAAATCCATTGGAAAAAATGGGAGGATCTTTGTATCCCAAAAACAGAAGGGGGTATGGTTTTTCGTAAGATGAATCTTTTTAATAAAGCTCTACTGGCCAAACAGCTGTGGAGGGTTGTTACTAAACCAGATTCTCTTATAGGGAAGGTGTTTAAAGCTAGATACTTTAAGCATTCAAATGCTTCGGAAATTGAGCTGGGTTCCAATCCTTCATTTGTGTGGAGATCTTTATTATGGAGTAAAAATGTGCTGCATTTTTGGGGAAGATGGAAGATTGGCAATGGAAAGGATGTTCATGTATACAAGGATAGATGGGTTATTGGTTCAAATGATGGTCGTATATCCTCAAGAATTGCAATTGCATCCTGTGTGAATAGGTTTCTGTTAAGGAATGGTGAATGGAATGGGGAGTTGGTACGTCAGACGTTCTTGCCATTCGAAGCTGATAAAATTATGGCTATGCCAACTCTTGGTATTGGTGAGAAAGATCAATTTTTTTGGTTAGAATCATCAACGGGAAAATATACGGTCGCATCTGGATATCATATTGCCCAAAAACAGAGGACGGTTGAGGATGGTAAAGAAGTTGCAGGAACATCGAGTTCGAAGGAGGAATCTGTTCTATTTTTCAGAGGATTTGGAAGCTTACGGTGCCGCCGAAGGTACGTATTTTCTGTTGGAAATTTTTTAACAATATGATTCCTTCTGAAGGGAGGTTAGCTTCGCATCATGTTCCGGTAGATACAACGTGTGGCCTTTGTGGTTTTTTCTGGGCGGATTCAATGCATTGTATTTTTAGGTGTCCATTTGCAAAAAATACTTAGAAGAAACAGGGGCTATGGAGTGAAATTAAAAATGGAACTTGTGGGAATTGTGGGGATTTTGTTTCTTGGTGTGTTCATAAGATGGATGGTACTCGCATGGCCTTTGTTTTCATGTTGATGTGGGCAATCTGGAAGGAGAGGTGTAGGATATTGCATCAAAAGGATTCTGCCAAAATTTCTTTCCAGAGGCATGACCTTGCCAATTTTAATGTGGATTGGGCAGTAGCCTACTAGGAGGATTTCTTAAAGGCAAAAAACATTGAGGGAGTTTTGAGGGAGTTTATTGTTAAACCAAAAGAAATTTATTCTTTTGGTGGAAATGGTAATTTGCTTTTTACGGATGCAGCCTTCAATCCTAACAAGAATTTCTTTGCAATTGGAATTGTGGTTAGGAGTCAAGAAGGAAAAGTTATATTTACAGGAGCAGAAAGGATTCATTATGCTGGTTCAGTTTGTGGCACTAAACTTAGAGGAATTGAAATTGGGTTGGAAAAGTGCATTCAGAATCATGTCACGATCAATTGGGTTGGAAAAGTGCATTCAGATTCAAAGTCTTCAGGATAATGGTGACATCGGGGAGGCGGAAAATAAGGTCGTGAGTAACATTAAGAAATTGTTGCAGCATGTCATAGTGTGGGACTATCAATATGTGCCGCGGGAAAATAATAGTATTGCTCATGCACTAGCCCAGAGTACTTATTACACTTTATTACCTCAGGATTGGTGTGAAGATGTTTGTCTACAATATTACAAGGATCTAGCCATCTTCTACTCTCTTTGTTGAGAGGTTTTTTTTCAGGTTTCTTGTTATATTGTAAAAAAAAAAAAAAAAAAAAGAACGAAAAGGTATCTCATTTCTAAAAAAATAAATACATTAGTTTTAAGATAGAGTGATAAGTGGATAGAAAATATAAGGGGGAGTTGCATTTTCGTGCATCTAGGAGGTCATTACAATTAGGTGCTACCTTTTTTTTAGTGGTGCAAAATGCCCCATGAGTTTATCAATATACTTTTAGGGGGTGTTTGTTGGTCCTGAAAGGAGTATATAACAAGTGTATGGGGGGAATACACTTGTATGCAATTCTTTTCAACTTTTGATCAAACCAGAGCTCAGCAAGGTTGTCTTGGACAACTCTGCTGAAGATGATTAACTCTACTAAGATAATCAAACTACTAAGTACTATTGAGTACTTAGTTGAATAACTATCTAGGGGAGTTATATGTGCGGAATAGTGGTTGGCCCTTTAAGTTTAGACTCCTTTAGTTTCTGAAATCACTTAGTCAATTCAAAGCAATCCAGTTTAGTTTCAGGGAACTTGTCCAATACAGTTTTGCACAATCTTTGAATATGTATCTTTTGTAAATCAGTTTTGTGCAGTGTTGAATGTATGATAGTGCTTGAAAGTAAATCAACACAGGAGTTTATAGTGGTTCAGAGACTCAAGCTCCTACATCCACTTTCCCTGATTTAACAGGATAATTCCTTCACTCTTGGAATTAACTTGTTTTATAGTGCCAAGGTGCACTTGATCAAGAACACCACTCCTTGGTGAATTGATCCCTAGGTTGTCTAGAGTCCTAGTACCCTCTTCTCAACTCAGAACTGAACTGTTCTTCTCTCAACAGTCAGCTCCTACCACTTCTACTACTACAACCTTCTCACTTTCTCACTTGAAAGGGGTAAGGGTTGAAGTAAGGTTCCAACTAATGAGATATCCTTTACAATGAAGATCAGTGTATAAGGATAGGATATCTCTCTAAGCTTTGTATGGATATACAGTAAGTTCAGCTTAGAAGAAGTGTATGAAGACTAAGATAGTCTTTGAAAGCTTTGAAGCACTTTGACTTATAGGATAGTTGGATATTCTTGTCAAGGTTGAGGTGCTTCAAATGGTCTTCACACTTCTTGTATTTATAGACAAATTTGAGGATTTGCCCGTTGGAGAGGCAGCCCCAAATTGCTATAAATGTCTTCCTTGAGTTCTTCAAACTGGAAGACAAATTCTTGATAGTGACATGTCCTCATTTGGGTAATAAACGGTTGTTAAGACTTTGTCTTCTTTCTGCAGCACTTTTCCCAATGTTTGACTTCTTGTTAAGACTTGGACATGGCTTCTGAAGGTTGATCCAATGATAGGACAACATTCCTTATCAAATGGACAACTCTGCTTATGACTATCAGCAGACTTTGCTTATCAGCATGGTTGGCTTGCTCTTCTTCAGATGACTTGGCTCTTTCCCTTTGCTTCACTTGGAAATGATCTCATCATGATATAATGAAGTCTTTTAGGGTGTAGTTGTCTTCTTTTCTTCAGCATAGTTGACCTTCAAGCATTAGAACATTTGTTCTGATTCAATTTTGCTGAGACAACTCTTCTGATCAGCATTCTTGGCCTTTGAGCTTCAGAACCTTTGTTTTTGCAGAGACAACTTATCTTGACAACTCTCCTGATCAGAGCATTTGAGTAATCTTGTCCTTTTGAGCTTTACAACCTTGTTTTTGCATAAAGATAACTTCTCTGGACAACTCTCCTGATCAGAACATTAAGTTTTCTATAGAGTATGCTTGGCCTTAGTGTTTGTTCCAGAATTTGAGCCTTGAGGGGACTTGATCTTGATAATCTTCAAAGCATAGGTTCCCCCTCACATTGTGCATCTTATCATCTAAGAGCTGCCTAAACATTTCAGCTTCTCATCTAGCCTTATGCTATGTGTTCTAACATTCTTAGAACACAATCATCTTGACTTAGGCATGTCTCAGGGGGTTTTGGTATTTAATCAAAACACATCTCATTTGATTCCCAACAATTTCCCCCTTTTTGATGATGCCAAAACCTATACATTTTATGCAAAAGTGACTTGACTATACCTATTACATTTATCTTCAGAAGACATGATTGAGGTCAATTTCCCTGAAAGAAAATGTGTTAGTGTACTCACCATTCATGCTGCAAATAGGTTTCAAGAATAGGCATAGAGAGATCTGTGTTTCTTGAATCAAAATATATTCAACTATCATTAAAAATGAGAATCATTACAGCATGTTGATAGTTTGAACAAAAACATATCAGAGCATGAGAAATATTACAAATAAGCACACATTTACTACAAAAGTATGATATACTCTTAAATCATTCAGCATTTAGGTATTAGAGCACATCATATCAGCAGCTTGAGCATCTTCAGAATAGTTGACCAAAACATAAGTTAACAACCAACTTAAGTTTTTATCCATTTCAGCATATAAGAGTCAGGAAGACTTAGCCATTTCAGAGATCATCTTCTTTAGGTGGCACCATCACATATTGTGCCCATACTCTCTTCTTGAGTTCCATGGCTTCCTGGTTGGTTCCTTTGGGTCCAAGGGTCATTTTGTTCAGCTTAAGAATCTCTGTGAACTCCCTCAGGATCCTTGCTTGGTCAATCCATCCATCAAGCTTTGGAGGCATGTAAATGATAGGCTTGGGAGCATTGAGTTCAATTCTTGCAATATCAGCAGCTGCAAGTAATTGTTGATATAACTCTCCGTAGTATTCTATCATGAACTCAGCAAAGGAAGAGTTGGCATCTCCTCCATTCCATCTGTCAATGACATAATAGTCATAGACAAACTCCCTTTTAGCCTCTTCCCATGTATCATTCAGCTGAATTGGCACCCATTTATCCAAGTGTGGATATTTGGTGTCCATTGGGACTAGTAGCTGAGGCTTCATTTTGCTGTAAGTTGCTCTCCTTCTTCTTGGTTTCTGAAAGTTTGCTCTTCTCTTATCTCTTGCTCTTTGTGCTTCATCCATCAAATCCATTTTCTCTTGGGCCCTCATCATGGCCAGTTTCTGTTGTGTTTCAGGGTCCTTGCCATACCCTTCATGAAACAACTTTGATGGATCATTGAGTACCACAATCTTTATCTTCTTTGGTCCAGGTCCAAAGCCTTCTTCATATAAAGCTTCCACATCTTCAGTAGCTTTGGCACCTTCAGCAATGTTGACCATTTCAGAAGACTTGTCTTTTTCAGCAGTTTTGGGCTCTTCAGCAGATTTGGCCTTCTTTGATGTAGGTTCATCTTCATCAATTCTGAACTCAGGTGGAAGATCAAGGCTGTTAGGAAAGTCAGTAAATGTTTCAGCTTGTCTTTTCTTTCCTTTTGCCTTCTTGATCTTTCCTCTAGTTTGGACACCTTCAGCAACTTTGTCCAAACCAGACACCTCACCACCTGGTCTCTGCTGTAATCTCATTTTTTCTTCTTGAGCTGAGGACATTGAATTTTTCAATGCAAGTGCTAGTTGTTCTTCTTCATCCAATTCTTCTAAGTTCAGCACTGCAGGCTCTTTTCCTTTTACTTCAGCAGCTTTGTATTTTCTCTTGTCCGTGCTCCCAATCACCAAGGCACCTTTTGCTCCAGCTCTTTCCCTTTCCCCCTTTTTGGCAGCAGCAAAACACTGGGGTTTAAGCTCACTCATTGTTGTGGCCATTAGGGACTGGGCCTGGTTTAGAGACTTCATTTCCTCCAACAGATATACATTTTCATCATGTATATTTTGCATCCTATCACTGCTCAAGCTAAGAAAAGCTAGAACAGGCTTCATCTTTTGTTGAACAACCTCCTCCAAGGTTGCTTTCAGGGATGCATCAAGTTGGGCTTTAAGGAGCTCAGTGAGGTTGGCCACTGCACTTTCAGCAATGTTGGCCATCACCTCTTGGGAAAATTTTTCAGAGGCTGCTTTCACCATAGCCAGCCTTTGTTCTTCAGCTCTTTTCTTTTGTAATGCAGTCTTCTTTCCAAGAGCTTGCTTGACAGTTAGCTTGAGAGCTTTGACATTGGCATTATGATTGTCTCTCAGCAGCTTTTGTTCCTTCTTGACCTCTTCTGAGATGGATTCCATGGTGGATTTGGCTTTTTGCACTTCAGTGGAAATGGTTTGGAGACCAGTTTCCACTCCACTTATCCTTGCTTCTAATGTAGGGAGTACTACATCTTCTGAGCCACTTAATCTCATCTCCACAGATGCTAGACTTCTTCCTTGCTCATTTAGTGCTCCTGAAGTTTCAGCATGAGCAGATTGGACTTGATGAGCCAAGGAGTCCAATTTCTCTGATTGCATTCCAAGCAAGGCTTGTGCTGAGCCTGTGTCTACTTGGATAGGGGCATCTGTCAAGAACTCATCTGCAAAGATTTGGTCAAGAGAAATACCTTCAATGTTAGACAAATCAAACAGGTTAGGGAATAAACACTCATCACCCTCAATTTCTTTTGTATAAGACTCTGATACATCAACAGCCTTCTTCTCATTTTCAACTCTTTCTTTTCTCCCTTCATCAGTAATTTCCTCACTTAAAGAAACAGGCCTCCTCTCATCAAGGGATTCCTGAAGTTCAGATTTGACTTCAAGAATAACCTACCCTTCCTCACTTATATCACCCTCATTTGGTGGTACACTCACTATTCTAGTGATCACCACATCTCTCTCATCTACTGCTCCCTCTGGTTTTTCCACTAACTTCTCCTTTTCAACTCCTTCTCCTAAACCTGCAACATCTCCACCTTCAACAAGGTTCAAAGATGGCAGTTGTGGGGAGATCACAGTGCTTATTTCAACAGCCACTGAGTCATCCTGAATGATTAAGGGCTGATCAGTGTCCAACTCTTCTGACACTGAATAGGCCTTAATCAAACCAGCCTCTAGCATAGGAACCTCAACATCTTTAGGCTGTGCCTTGGGTTCAGAAGAACCTTCATTGGCAGATGTGTCTTTGGTTGTGTTACCACCCTTGGTCAACACCTCTGAAGATACAGAGCCTTTCCTATGATAGGTTCTAGGAGGGTTGGAAAGTCTGTCTACTACAGAAGACTTGGGTTGAGAGGGTTCAGGAAGGTTGGCTTGAGGGGTTTCAGGAGGGTTGGGGTTTGAAGGGTTTGAGGGATCATCAGGGGAATCATCATCTGAGCTGCTATCAGGGTGTTTGATGCCCTTAGCTTTACTTTCTTTCTCCTCAATGATCTTCTCATCTATTAACTTTGCAAAAACTTCCTCATCAGTGAGGAATCTTGTTTTCATCACACCAGCAAAGTGTAGCAATCTGCTCTCCTCTACTTGCCACCAGTTTGCACCCTTATCTTGAATGACTTGTGATATCTCCATCAAGGTTTTGTCTTTTACATCCACAAGCATCCTCAAATCATGAAATGTCTTCTGAATTCTTGGAAATTCAGCAAGTTGTGGATACAAACTGTCCACAGTGGCCTTGGCTCCACCTCTGAGCATACTTTCATAAGTATACTCCTCCTCATTCTCATTAGATGGAGAAATTTGGGCTATAGGGGAGTGGGCTGTGGTTTCAGCAAATGCAGCTTCAGGCAAGTTAAGTTCAGGAGGGTTGGCTTCAGAAGGATTAGGCTCAAATGAAGGTACTTCAGTTGCTTTAGAGAGCAATGAATCTGAAGGGGCTTTGCTCAAGGGGGTTGGTTCAAAGAGTGCAGCTTCTAAGAGCTTTGAGTAGTTGAGCATGGATGAGTCAAGGGGAGATTGCAGTCTTGTCTCATCTACTGCTATGTCTGCTAGCACATCTATCCCACTTCTTTGCACATTCCCTTCTGGAGAATATCTCTTGGTGAGATTTACAGGGGTGATGGGTTGGTTGGGAGGGGTAATATGGGTTTCAGGGGAGTTGGGCTCAGGATTCTGAATTTCAGGGATGTTGGCCTCTATGAGTTGACCTTCAGGGACCTTGGATTCTGGAGTTCCAGAACCAGATGAGTTGGTCCTTGATTTGGATTTGGTCCTGCTCTCAGCTCTGCTCTCTCTTAGAGCCAATTGGAGGGACCTTTCTTCCTGAAGCTCCAACACTTTATCAGTAGGCTTGGCCCTTCTCTTGCTGGCCCTACTGCTCCCACTGCCTTCACCATCCTTTTCAGGGACAACTTCCCTGATCCTCTTATCTCCTTTCTTCTTTTGCCTTGTCTCATTATACTTCAATCTCAACTCCTCTGAGTGGTCAGAAGGCACACTTACTCCCTCTTCTGCCACTTCATCAACTTCAGTTGATGCTCGTGAGGCTTCTCTTGAAGATATTTGAGACATTTTCCTTGTTTTGACAGCCCTGGCCTTAGTTCTTTTCTTCATCTTAGGCTTCTCTTCAACCTTCTCTTCAGCAGGTTTGGCCAGAAGCATCCTCCTTTGCTCAGTTTTCTTACTGAGCTTCCTAAACAGAATCTTTTGGGCTGGGAGGGGCTTTGCAAAGGTTTGCATTTGAGAGTAATGAGAAAAACTTTCAATCAGCAAGCTTGCCCTGGTGCAATACTTGAGTTTCCCTTCTAGCACAACCTTGTTGTGGGCTCTCACCTTAAATTTGGCCTTTTCCTTCATCATCTCAGATATGATGAAGGTCCTCCATTCAAATTTGATGCCTTTGTCACTAGCATCAATAATTGCAGCCATGATTCTGATTCTTGGATGGCTGACTTGCTCCAAGCTTCCAGTATTGCTCATAAGACTCTTAGTAATTACCTCAAATAGATTGAGAAATTTTGGCTTGAGCGTCTTCTTGTTTTGTGTTGAAGAGATGGGGCCTGGAACCAAGAGTCATTCATGTGATATCTCATCTTCATGATCAGCACCATAAAGTTCAGGATTCCTTCCCTGAGAAGGCAATCCAAAGGCTCCTTCAAGATCTTCTGAAGAGAACTTCACTCTATGAAATTTCTCTTCCTCTTCTCCTTCTGCCACATATGAAAGCCTTGTGGTGACTTCACCATCTTCAGGCTTACCTCTCCACTTGAGAAAGGCAAAGAACTCAGCCATGTAGCTTTCCAAGCAGGAACTTGGTCTTTCCTCCATGAATTTTTGCAGTCCAGCTCTCCTCAACCATCTCAGGGTTGGTGTGATCTCAGGATCTTCACTTTCAAAGGATACTATGGGTTCAAAGTGAAGACTGTTTTTGTTGCTCAAGTATCCAAAATCAAGGTCTAGGGCCTTGTTGGAGAAATCAATGATCATCTCTGGTCTAACTTTGGGAGCCATTGAAGGTTTACAGAAGGAAATTTGAGAGTGTTTGAAGAAAATTTGAGCTAGGGTTTCGAATACTTGGGGAAGAAGTGTTGTGGGGGTCTTAAGACTTGTGAATATTCTAAAAAGAATGTTTGTCAAAGAGTTGGTGGGTTTGAAGCCTTATTCAACTGTTTACAAAAGTGGAAATCCAATTTGAACGGCCTGGATTGATTTCAGGGGAGATGGCCAGTTTTGATCCAATGGTCAAAAACCAATGTAACAGTGAAAAAAAACTGTTTTATTCAAAACGTGGGTGGAGTTTTAATGTTGTTTAAAGCTTGGGGGGTTTTCAAGGTAGATCATGTCCCAAAAAGTTTAATGCAAACAAGAGTTGAATCTTGGCATTTAATGCATTGGAAGCGACTTTTTGGGTGGGAGACAAATTAAATCCTTGAAAAGGTAATAGCCTTAAAAGGAATGATACAGATATTGCGATTGCCAATGATTTCCCAAAGTAGGTGCTTATCAAACAAAAAGGTTGTTTGATAGCTAAGACAACTTATCTGACCCTACATGGACAAGTGTCCTGAAGTGCTGTGGACAAGTGACCTGAATTTCAAGGGACAAGTGTCCTGAAGAAGTAATGTCAACTTTTCTGAATTTCAGTAGACTTGACCAAGTCTGCTGAAGTTTGAACTTAGTTCCCCCTTAATGAATAAACTCCTTTGGACTCATTTGTCCAACTTCCCTGGATCAAGAAGACCAAACTCTGCTGATAATTCCAGAAACCTTGCTTCAGCAAGTGGTTTTGTCAATATATCAGCTTTTTGATGATCTGTGTGGATCTTTACCAACTTGATATCCTTCTTCTCCACATGATCTCTAATGAAGTGATGCTTGATGTCCACATGTTTGCATCTTGTGTGCAAGACAGGATTTTGTGATATTGCAATTGCACTGTTGTTATCACAAAATATTGGCACTTCAGTAGAGTTGACTTTGTAGTCTCTGAGTTGTTGTCTCAGCCAAAGGATTTGGGCACAACAACTTCCAGTAGCAACATATTCAGCTTCAGTGGTGGAGGTAGCCACTGTGTTTTGCTTCTTGGAAAACCAAGATATGAGTTTGTTGCCTAGGAATTGACAAGTCCCTGAAGTAGACTTTCTATCAATTCTGCATCCTCCATAGTCAGCATCTGAGTAGCCAGTTAACTCAATATTGTCATCAGCAGGGTACCAAAGGCCTAGATTCTCAGTGCCTTTAAGATACCTCAAGATCCTTTTTGCAGCCTCAAGATGGCTTTTCTTAGGATTTGCTTGAAACCTTGCACAAACACCTACTACAAAGGTGATGTCAGGTCTGCTGGCAGTGAGATAGAGGAGTGAACCAATTATTCCTCTATACTCAGTGGAGTTGGTTGGAACACCACTCTCATCAGGATCCATCTTCCAATTTGTGTTCATTGGGATCCTTACTGGCTTGCTTGTTGTACACCCAAACTTCTTGATCATTTCTCTGGTGTACTTGGCTTGGTTGATGAAGATTCATTCTTTTGATTGTTTGACTTGTAGACCCAAAAAGAAGTTCATCAACCCCATCACGGACATCTCAAACTTGCTTTGCATGAGCTTGGAGAACTTCTCACACAGCTTCTCATTAGGGGATCCAAAAATTATGTCATCAACATAAATTTGGACAAGCAAGATGTCCTCTCCTTCAGAGATTCTGAAGAGAGTTCTGTCCACAGTTCCCTTGGTGAATCCATGATCCAAGAGGAATTGTGACAGTGTGTCATACCAAGCCCTAGGGGCTTGCTTGAGTCCATATAGAGCTTTCTTCAGTCTATATACTTGGTTTCCAACCTCAAAACCTGGTGGTTGCTCCACATAGACTTCTTCTTTCAATACTCCATTCAGAAAGGCACTCTTGACATCCATTTGGTATACTTTGAACCTCTTGTGGGCTGCATGGGCTAGGAAGAGCCTTATTGCTTCTAGCCTTGCCATAGGTGCAAAGGTCTCATCATAGTCAATGCCTTCATGCTGGCAGTAACCTTTTGCCACTAGTCTTGCTTTGTTTCTGACAATCACATCATTCTCATTCTTTTTGTTCTTGAACACCCACTTGGTTCCAATAACATCTTGATGTGAAGGTCTATCCACCAGTTCCCATACTTCATTTATTGTGAATTGATTGAGCTCTTCCTGCATGGCTGTGATCCAGTTTACATCCTGAAGTGCTTCATCAATGTCTTTTGGTTCCTCTTCTGCCAAGAAACAGCAGAACATAGCACTTTCACCATGAAAACTTCTGGTTTTGACTCCTATACTTGGGTCACCAAGTATCAGATCAATAGGATGGTCATACAACCAAGTCCTTCTTTTTCTGATCCCTTCAGTAGAGTTGTCTTCTACTAAAGTTGAGTCACCAGTGTTATAGAATTCAGGATAATTGAATGCAGGATCTAATTCAGGATCATAATCAGGGGTGTTGTCCTCAATGTCAGGGACATTGGCATTTTCAACATTTTGAGTTCCCCCTTGATTATTTGATCCATTAACTACCTCAGCATGAACTGTTTCTTCATTGGTAGTGTTACCTGGATGTGAACTGGGATTGTCTCATTCAGTTCACCATTTCCATCAATGAGGTTTGTCTCAGGAAGGTTGCCTACAGGATTGTTGTCCAGTGTGAGTTTTTCAGGTAGATTGGCTTGGACAACATCTATGAATTCAGTGTCTTTGTCTTTTAGGCTCAGTCTGGTTGTCCTCTGTGTGATTTCTTCAGGTTCCAAGTTTTCATTCCTGGACTCATGAATAAATTCATCAAACACAACATGAGGTGTTTCTTCCACAATAAGGGTTTTCTTGTTGTAGACTCTGAAAGCTCTACTGATTTGAGAATATCCAAGGAATACTCCCTCATCAGCTTTGCTATCAAAGGCTTTCAATTGTTCTTTCCCATTATTGTGTATGAAACACTTACAACCAAAAATGTGAAAGTATGACACTTTAGGCATTCTTCCTTTCCAGAGTTCATAAGGGGTTTTGCCTTGTCCCTTAGTAATCAAGCATCTATTTTGAGTATGGCATGCAGTGTTTATAGCTTCAGCCCAAAACCTCTTAGGTAAATTTGAATCAGCAATTAAGGTTCTAGCAGCTTCTTTTAAGGTTCTATTCCTTCTTTCTGCAACTCCATTTTGCTGAGGAGTTCTAGCTGCTGAGGTTTCATGAGCTATTCCATTAGATGTGCAATACTCATTGATGTATGAATTTATGAACTCAGTGCCTTTATCAGATCTTATCTTGATAATGCTAAGGCTTTTCTCATTTGACAGTCTCTTAAGAAGCTCAGGTAGTTTGACTTTTGTTTCTTTCTTATTAAGGAGAAATACTACCCATGTGAACCTAGAGAAGTCATCTACTACTACCAGTGTGTATTTTCTACCATTTATGCTTGAAGGGGTGATTGGTCCAAAAAGAACCATATGTGATTGATCCAAAAAGATCCATGTGTATTTTATACATAATTCCAAAACAAACATCCCCTTAGGCCTAGTTTGGTTTGCTTGATTAGGTTGGATTAGGTTTGATTGACTTTTTATTCCCAACGAATCAAACGTTTGGTTTGATTGATTATGGCCCGGGATTAATGCATAGCCCGACAATTTTGTACTATTTTTCTTGTATATGTGGAATTATTAATCATAGAGGAGGGGTGAGTTAATTTATCCAACATTATCCTATCCATCAATCCAAACTAACCCTTATAGTCTTAAGAAAGGGAAAAAATATGTCATATCAAAACTTTTTCATGTCTTGTTAACTTTTTCCCTATCTATCTCCTAATAAAACTCCAATTTTTATTTCTTTTTAGCAAATAATTTTAAAATTCAAAAAATAAAAAAATTAACAATAATTTTAAGGCAAAAACTTATATGCAATATTTGTTACTACAAGACATAAATTTGATCACTATAAGACCAAAAGTGTATTACTGCAAGTCCAAAAATATTCTGGACACTTATTTTTTTTTAGCAAAATTACTAAAATAATTCTGACTTATTCGGCTACTACATGAATAAAACAATGTTACTACAAGACCAAAATTTTATCACTACAAGGTCAAAACTGTATTACGGTGACCAGCGAATTTTCTGGACAACCCGAATCCGAACTTATGACCAGCAAATTTTTTAAAATTATCTTAATTTGACTTTTGGGCTTAGAGGGTTTTGATTTGGTCAAATTAGTATGGAACTATCCCTAATTTTAATTGTTCATTCTTTCATAAATCAACAAAAATAACAAAAAAAATATGAAATTAATTTCACAAAAACTACAAAAATAAATATAAAAATCACAAAATCAACAATTTCACAATAATTTTATTTTTTCTTCTTTCAAAAAAAAATCCCAAAAATAAATATAACAAAAAAATGAAAAATAAATTCATAAATTCATAAAAATAAAAATCCCAGCAAAAAAATAAAATTGGCACCAACGATGAAATAAAAGTTGCATTAACGAAAAAACTATTTGCATCAAAGATAAAATAATTTGCATCAACAATGAAATAATTTACACCAACTGTTCAAGTAATACTCCGGCAATATTCCGGAAATAATAATCAGAAACCATATCTATTGAGTTCCATGAAAATACAAAAATCAACCAGAAATCAAAATCTAAAAAATAGACAAAAAATGTAAACAACCAGAAATAAATGGAAACAGATATGTGGCCATAGGCGGACGGCCATGGTGGGGGCGTCGACGGCAAACAGATCGCCTATGGCGAAGGTGGTGGGCCGTCTTCGCCTGAAGTTGGGGGTGGCTAGGGTTAGGGTTAGAATTAGGGTTTTTGGTTGAATGAGAAGAATGAATTAAATGTGTGGGAGAAATGAGTATTTATAGAGGGGTTAAAAATGGTTTTTCAAGGGTATCTTACATCTAATGGATACTACTTTAAAAGTTGGAATCTATTGATAATACCATCTTGTAGAAAGCACCTGAATAAATAAACTAAAAATATAATTTTTTTAATACTCCGTAGTATTTAAAGTGATAAATTGATATAATTCATTTTTTGGAAATTAATAATTTAGTAAAAAAGTAGATGAAAAGAAAAATATGCAATTTAGTAAAATACGGTAGAAGTTAGTACTCTATCATTTTTTTTATATAAAATAAACTCCCCCTCCATTCCATTATTATTTAAACATTGTCAAAAATTCTTGTTTAGTTATTATTTGACATCTACTTCTTAATTATTCCTTTTAAAATTCCCTTAAGTATTTGTTATTCATACCACATGTAAAATTATAGAAATAAAAAATCGTTAATCGGTAATCGATAATCGGTAATTGGAAGGTTTCTAGCCGCCTAGGCGACGCATGGAATATATTTTTTTTTCCTGGGTACGCATTATGCCCACAAAGTCACAAACCAAGTTAGATAATGAAATTGGGTTTGACTATATGCACCTCTGTTTCGGAGAGATGCAGTCTCCCTTTAATTTATTAATAAAATAATGGAGTAAAATTAAAAAATACCCTTCATTAAAATAAAGGGTACTAGATGCACCCCTCCTACTGTACGCACCTCCTTCTTTCAACTTAACCCTAAATCAAACTTCCAACCGTCATCACCATTTTTTTCGGTAGCAAGAAATCAAAAAAATTCAAAAATTTCAACAAATCAACCATATTCTCCCTAAAACACCATTATCAAACCCATTAACAAACACCATTATCAAAATTTAGAAAAACCAACAATTTTTTTTTTTAAATTTCGTCAAACCAGTGCCGACCATATATCCTTCCGTCGACAAAATGTTGTCGAAGGAAGGATATATGGTCGACCAACAAAGGTCGATCGACACTGTGTTGTCGACCATATACACTCTCGTCGACACCCTGTTGTCGACGGGAGTGTATATAGTCGACAACACAAGGTCGAATTAAAAAAAAAAACAAACTTACTGGTGCGGGGCGGATGGTGCGGTGGCGGAGGAGGAGAGTGATCGAGACGGAAAAAAAAACGAAAAAAAAAACACAGAAAAAAGAAAAAAAAAAGGGGCGACGACGGGTCGCGGAGGCTGGGGCTGACGGCGTCGGATGGACGGGGGAGGGGGCGGCCGCTGACATGATTTTTTTTTTAACAGATCGGGGTGGGCGGGGAAAATAGAGGGGATTCCTCGCGTCGGCGAACTCGAGGGAAAGGGAGGCTGACAAATTTTATTTTTTTACAGATCGTGGTGGGCGGGGAAGAGAATGGAGGGAAGTCCTCGCGCCGGCGAACTCGAGGGAGATGGGGGCTGCCGGCGAAGGGGGGCGCGACGACAGGGGACGACTGCCGGCGAATGGTGGTGCCGCGGCGGCGGAATGGGGAGGAAGATGAAGTGTGAGGAAGATAGAATTAGTGTTTGGGAGAGTGGGTGTAGTAATTGGGTATTTTATAGAAAAATGAAAGAAAGGGGTATTTAGGACAATTTGCTGGGAGGGTGCCTCTATTTTAACAAATTTTGGGGGTGCATCTATCGGGGGAGTGCATCTCTCCGAAATGGAGGTGCATATAGTCAGACCCAATGAAATTAGTATTATATGGGACACACTAGGTTTTAGAGTTTGAGGTTTTATTATGGTTTTGGCTATATACCCCTCTAACTTTGTTAAGTATACTCCCTCTCTCCATTTTTATGAATTTAATATTCGTGTAAAATGTCAAATTTATCCCTTTAATAAAAGAAATTGAAATAGATACACTCCCCCTAAACCCTAGCCCTAACCATATTGGAAGCAGTCTCCGCCGCCGTCACCCCAACTTCGTCGCCAGCCATCCCTCCACCTTCTCCAATGGTAGTCCAAAAAATCTACAAAAAAAAAAATACATTTTTTCGACACTGGTTTGTCAACCATAGAATATTTTTTTCGACTATAGTTTGACGATGAAAAACACCCTCGTCGACAACATTTTATCGAAAGAAAAAAAAATTGACTCAAAATTATGGTGGTCGACAACAATTTGTCGACTAAAATGTTTATGGTCGACAATTTCAGATCAAAAATAAAAAAACTTGTACCTTTTGAACAAACGAGTAAAAAAACATGTACCTTTCGGCGGCGGGGGATGAGGCGGAAGCCGTGAGGTGAGGGCCATGGCCAACCTCCATGGCCGTGTAGAGAGCAGAAATTAAAAAAAAAAAAAAAAAGGAGGAGGTCGACCGCGTGGAGGAGGCCGACAGCCGTTAGGTGGGGGGCCATGGCCGACCTCCGTAGCGTAGAAATTAAAAAATAAAAAAACAAAACAAGAGAGAAGGCTGACCGCGGGTGGCGTCGGCGGCCGTGACTGCGGAAGGGATGGATGGATTTAGGGTTTATGAAGAAATGAAAGAGGGAGAGAAGAAATAGAATTAGGGGTTTATATTTGAGGGAGTGTATTTATAATTTGAATATAATGGGAAAAAGGGTAGATTAGGTATTTCGTGGGGGAATGTATCCAACATTAGGGGTGGGCATAAAACCGAAAAACCGAACCGAACCGACGAATTTCGGTTTTTTCGGTTCAGTTTATTTTTTCTAAAAACCGAATAAACCGAACCAACCGAACTATAAATAAAAATAAATACAATTAATAAATATACATATAAATAAATAAAACCCATCTGATCTAACATTGAACAATTAAACTCATTTTCATTTCTGTCGATTCCCCAATTCTATTTTGGTGGAAAATGAATTCTCATAGATTTCATGTTCTCTCAGAAATTGCTCGGATATTTTTGTTGTTCCCATCTCAACGGTAGCTTCAGGCACGAGAGGACGAGTGTTTGATGCAGAGTTCATTAAGTCCTAAAATAGTGCAATGTCTAATTTGTGCTCAAGATTGGCTTCGCAAAAAAAAAAAAAAAAGTATTTTCCAATTGAGGTTGAAGAAAGTATTGAGGATATGGAAGAAATTGAAAAAAGTAATATATTTAAATTCGGTTCAAACCGAACCGAACCGAACCAACCGAATTGTAATTCGGTTCGGTTCGGTTTTTATATAATTTCGGTTCGGTTCATTTTTTTAAAACTTCGGTTATTTCGGTTCGGTCGAAAAAAGGTCAAAACCGAACCGACCGAATGCCCACCCCTATCCAACGTGTGCCATATTGAGGGCAGTAAAAGGGTTTTGAATTTTTGAAGATGTGTTGGTCGTGAAAGGAGTATATAACAAGTGTATGGGAGGGGGGGGGGAACTTAACCAAAACTGGTTTCAGCAAGGTTGTCCTGGACAACTCTTCTGATATGATTAACTCTTAAAAGATAATCAAACTACTAAGTATTATTGAGTACTTAGTTGAATAACTATCTAAGTGAGTTATATGTGCGGAATAGTGGTTGGCCCTTTAGTTTAAACTCCTTTTTAGTTCTGAAATCCTCTTAACACTTGATCTGTTTTCAGGGGACTTGTCCCAATACAGTTTTGCACAGTTTTGAGTATATGTCTTTGAAAGGCCAGTTTTGTGTGCAGTGTATGAAAGTGTTGTTTGAATGAAAGTACTAAGAAAGTAAATCAACACAAGAATTCTAGTGGTTCAGAGACTCAAGCTCCGACATCCACTTTCCCTGATTGAACATGATAATTCATTCACTCTTGGAATCACTTGTTTTATAGTGCCAAGGTGCACTTTATCAGCCACCACTCCATGGTGCCTTGATCCCTAGGATATCAGAGTCTTAGTACTCTTTCTCAACTCAGAATTGAACTGTTCTTCTCTCACCAATCAATTCCTAACACTTCTACTACAACAACATTCAATCTTTCTTTTGGAAAGGTATAAGGATTGATGTTGGTTCCAACTAGTTTGAGATATCCTTTACAATGAGCTCAGTGTAAAAAGGATAGGATATCTCTCCAAGCTTTGTATGGATACACAATGAGGTTCAACTTAGGTTGAAGTGTTTCTGGAAACTATGAATGTTCTAAGAAAGCTTGAAGGCTTTGAGTTTCTTCAGCAATGTAGGTGCTTGTTGGATGCCTTCAATGGTTTCCACACTTCATGTATTTATAGAACAATTTGAGGATTTGCCCGTTGGAAAGACAACCTCAAATTGCCTATTTTTGTCCTCCTTGAACTCTGCAACTAGAAGACCGTTTCTTGATAGTGACATGTCCTTAATTTGAGAAGTAAACGGTTGTGAGCACTTTGTCTTGACTTTGAAGCACTCTTCCCAATGCCTGACTTCAAGATTCACTTGATCAAACAAGGACATTACTTCTGATCATTGGTCCTATGATAAGGACAACATTCCTTATCAACTAAACAGTTCTGCTTATCAAATTCATCAGATTTTGCTTATCAGCAATGTTGGCTTTGCTCTTCAGATGGCTTGGCTCTTTCTCTTTTAAGTGATGTCTCTTGATGGTTCTTGATCATTCATGACTTCATATCAGTGGCTTTGACCTTATCAGCATAGTTTGGCTTATCTTTGAATTGTTCTGGTTCAAGTGTGCTGAGACATTTTTGCTGTTCAACTCTTCTGAGCTGTGACATATACATCTGTAGACTTGGTCTTGATGATGTATTCCATTTAAATGATCTTCATAAATGCTGTCTTTCTACTGTGCTGACTTGATTAACACAGTTGTCCATTTAAGTACTTCAGCATACTTAAGGTCAAAATGATTCTGAGCCTTGAGGGGACTTGATTCTTGTAATCTTCTAGGCATATGTTCCCCCTCAACTCCAACATTCCTAAAACATGTTTGTAGATGTTGTTAATCCTTAAATGCCTTAACATTATCAACAACATCTTAATTTGACCTTCCGAGATTTTTTCTAAGTCTTTTCTGAAATGCTACATTAAATGTTGATCTAAATGTTGTCGCATTTCTGGCAGGATCTAGAAGCTTCTACAAGGATCTGGAACCTGGAAGATTCCAGAACATTGGAGAACATGCTAGAACGGCCTAGATACATTTGGAACGACCTGGAGCAGCCTAGAAGGATTTAGAAAGATCATGGAAGTTGTGGAAGTTGAGTTTCCTAAAAAATAGGACCTCAATGTGGAAGCCTCTAGAATCAGCACCCCACTACTATAAATACCGATGGAAGGCTTCTCAAATCAGTGTACTCTATTCGATCAACTTCCTAGACCGAGTGTATATCCCTGTTAGGAATTGTGGCCAGTAGAACTACCTTTTAGATCATACGTTCGTATCCCACCCGTATGGCTGTGTGTCTTCTTATCTATTGAGAGTGTAATCTTTAGATAGACTAGGCATTTCGACAGTGTATACATTATACACTTAGTTCGTTTTTAGAACAAGGCACCTGCCTCGTTTGTAGTTTCTGTTGTGAATGTTAATGCTGTAACATTTCACACAACATTTATACTTGAAGATAAGTATTGGTTTTCGCCGTAAGGCTAGCATAGATTTTTATTTATAAAATCTATGTGAAAAATTATTTCCATTGTGTCTCGTTTGTTTTTAGTGTTTCAAGTCTTCCGCTGTGTTAATCATAATTTCTGATATTCTGTTAGAGTCAGTGTTGTACCAATTGTCACAACATTTAGTACAACATTATTCTACTTAAACTTAAACACTTCATATTCATACACACCCAACACACTTTCAGTTGGTATCAGAGCAGATACCTGACGACACTAGGTTAGATCTTTGGTCAAGTGTGTTTTTAGTGTAGGTTAGCAATGGAAACACATCACATATCCACGGCACTTAGGCCACCCGTATTAGATGGATCGAATTACGCTTATTGGAAGCCTAAGATGCGTATGTACATCAAGTCAGTTGATGAACGTGCTTGGAGGACTGTACTTACAGGTTGGGAAGCTCCAAAAAGGCCAGCAGACGCAGATGGTGAAATACAACTTAAGAGAGAAGTTGACTGGACGGCTGATGAAATAACAACAACAAGCTACAATTCTAAAGCTTTAAATGCAATTTTTACTTCTGTTGATGTTTCAATGTTTAAAATTATATCTAACTGTTCTACTTCTAAAGATGCATGGGACAGGTTGCAAGAGCATTGTGAAGGTTCGGAAAGTGTTCGAAGGACTAAACTTCGAATGTTGGGAACAAAATTTGAGAATCTCCGAATGAAGGAAGATGAAACAATTACAGCCTACAATGAAAGGTTAAGTGAGATTATCAATGAATCACATTCTCTTGGTGACCCTATTTCTAATGTTAGAGTAGTTCATAAGATATTAAGATCTGTTCCTAAAAGATTTGATGCTAAAATTTGTGCTATTGAAGAGGCAAAAGATACAGATAAGTTAAGTCAAAATGAGTTAGTGAGTATTCTTAGAACATATGAAATAAACACTAATCAAGATGATGAAGCTAATGCTGATAAGAAAGTTGTAGTTTTTAAAGGAGAAACATCAAACATTTCTGAGTCTCAACCTATCATTACAGAAGTTGATTCTGATGAAGAATTGCTTGATGAATGTCTCAACAATCCTAACAACATTGCCTTGCTCACTAAGCACTTTAATAAGTTTCTTAAGAAATCTGTGAACAAATCTAGAAATATTCAGCCTAAGATTCAAATCAACACATCAACACCTCAACCAGAAAGGAGGAAAGCTCAATTCACACCAAGACTATCAAAGAGTGAAGGTAAACCAAGGTATGATCCTGAATTTCGAAAATAAGTTCAATGCAATGCTTGTTCTGGTTATGGCCATTATGCAAATGAATGTGCCAACACTAGACTTAAGCAAAAGCTGAACTTTAGTGCTACCTTGAGTGATGAATCTGATGATGATGATCTTGATGAATTAAATCAGAATGAATATTCTAATTTTACCAGAATTGATTATAATGATTCCTCAGATGATGATCTGGATGAAACAGATTCTGATGCTGTACCTGATGTCTCAACATCTACAGCAACATCAGAACAGAGTCACCCAGATTTGAACTGTTTTAATGGTTTAGTTGATGATGCAGGAAAAAGGACTGATGACAAGGAACACCAAAAATTGTTAGATGATTGGAACAATCAGAAACTCACTCTTAATTCCTTGAATAAAGAGAATGAGGATCTGAAAGACACAATCACCAAGCTAGAGGTTATTCTTACCAAAAGAGATCTGGAAATCTGTAACTTAAAGGAGAAATTGATAAATTCCACCTTATGTTTCAAGAAATATTCCAAGAGTGCTTCTGAGGTAAATAATGCTATAGCTATTGGTCAGTCTAATAATCATGGTTTAGGTTATGATGGTACTACTACTTCTATTTCTGAGAAATTTAGAAAACCTGTGAAATTTGTGAAGGCAAATGTTGTCACATCTGATGCAACATCTGCACAATCAAATCCTCACAAGGTTAAAAGGAAGTATATCTGTCATTACTGTTCTAAAGTTGGTCATATTCGCCCTTACTGTGTAAAATTGTTTGAAGAACAGAAAACTTTGAAAATGCTGCATAAAAAACTGTCACATTCTGGTAAACAGTTTATGAAATCTGCTTGGAAACCAAAAACTACCTGTAATGTTGCTCATACCTCCTTAAAAGCATGTCTACCTGACTCATGGTACTTTGATAGTGGTTGTTCTAGACATATGACAGGTCGTACTGATTTCTTATCTGATTATGTGACCTTGAATAGTGGTAATGTTACATATGGTGGAGGTTCTAAAGGAAAGATTCTTGGTAAAGGAACTTTGAATGTTAAAGGTTTTCCTAAGCTTAAAAATGTCTTACATGTTGATGGCTTACTTGCAAATCTGATTAGCATTAGTCAACTTTGTGATGATAATTTGCATGTGAAATTTGATAAAGATTCATGTTATGTTCTTAATAAAGATGAAGTTTGTGTTATGACTGGTACTAGGTCAGCTGATAATTGCTATCTTATTGGAACAAATATGTGTAACTTGTCAAAATATGATGAAAATGTCTTATGGCATCAAAGATTGGGTCATGCAAATTACAGAGCAATGAATAGACTAATCAAAGCAGACGCAGTAAAAGGGATTCCAAAACTAAATCTTCACAACAACACTGTATGTGGACCATGCCAAAAAGGTAAGCAGGTAAGAATGTCGCACAAAATGTTGTCACATTGTACTACACATCGATGTTTTGAATTACTGCACATGGACTTGATGGGTCCTATGGAAACTGAAAGCATTGGAGGAAAGAGGTATTCCTTAGTTGTGGTAGATGATTTTTCTAGATATACCTGGGTAGAATCTTTAAGAGACAAATCTGAAGCATTTGCTGCATTTAAAATTCTTTATAAAAGGTTCAAAAATGTGTTTAACTTGAAAGTTGGCCGTATTAGAACTGATCATGGTAGGGAATTTGAAAACAACATGTTTAATGCTTTTTGTGATAAAAAGGGTATCTTGCAAGAGTATTCATCTCCTAAAACTCCACAACAAAATGGAATTGTTGAAAGAAAGAATAGAACTTTACAAGAAATGGCTAGAGTTATGCTAACATCCAAATGTCTTGCTAAGAAATTTTGGGGAGAAGCATTGAATACTGCATGTCATGTTATTAATAGGGTTTTTATTCGTTCTGGCACAAGTCAAACACCATATGAGATTTTGAACAACAGAAAACCAAGTGTGAAATATTTTCATGTGTTTGGTTGTGTGTGTTATATTTTGAATGATAGGGATCAACTTCATAAGTTTGATTCTAAAAGTGATAAAGGTTTCTTTTTAGGCTATTCTAGAAATAGTAAAGCTTATAGAGTTTATAACCTTAGAACTAACACTGTTCAAGAATCTGTTAATGTTGTGTTTGATGATGATAAAGGTCTTACAGATGACAAAGATGAAGAAGATGTATCACAGGTTACTGACACTTCTGAGAATACACTGAAGTCTGAAAATGTTGCACCAAATGTTAACACATCTGGGTCAACATCTACAGAACAGTCAGCTGTAAATTCACAGAATGATCAGTACATTCCCAAAACGAATCCTTCTTCAAGAATAGGCAAAAGTCATCCTTCTGACCAGATCATAGGCGATGCTACAGTTGGAGTGCAAACAAGAGGAAGAGTAAGATCAAACAAGGTAGATGTGGTAAGAACAATATGCATGTCTTCTATGTGTAATGTTGTAAATGCTGAATTCTATTTATCTGAAATTGAACCTAAGAGTGCTAAAGAAGCCTTAACTGATGAAAACTGGATTAATGCTATGCATGAAGAACTTGGTCAGTTTGAAAGAAATGAAGTTTGGACACTTGTTCCTAGACCTAGTCATACTAATGTCATTGGAACAAAGTGGATATTCAAGAATAAAACTGATGAATCTGGTAATATTGTTAGAAACAAGGCTAGGTTAGTAGCACAAGGTTACACCCAAGTTGAAGGAGTTGATTTTGATGAGACTTTTGCACCTGTTGCTAGGATAGAATCTATTAGATTACTGCTAGCTATTGCATGTTTTATTGATATTAAACTTCATCAAATGGATGTAAAGGCTGCATTTCTAAATGGCATATTGAATGAAGAAGCATATGTTGAACAACCTATAGGATTTGAAGATCCACAGTATCCTGATCATGTATATAAACTTAAGAAAGCATTGTATGGTCTTAAACAAGCTCCTAGAGCATGGTATGGTAGACTTACTGACTTTCTTTTGGAATATGGATTTATTAGAGGAGAGGCAGATAGAACTTTGTTCATTAAGCACACTGAAAATGATATACTAATTGCTCAAAGATATGTTGATGACATTGTGTTTGGTTCTACTTGTGATAAAATGTTGAGTAAATTTGTTGAGGCAATGACTGCAACATTTGAAATGAGTATGGTTGGAGACTTGAACTATTTTCTAGGTCTTCAAATCAAACAGTGCAGAGATGGTATTTTCTTTTCCCAGAGTAAGTATGCTAAAAACTTGGTTAAAAGATTTGGTCTTGAGAATTCAAAACCAATGAAAACTCCTATGGGATCTACTTTGAAACTTTGCAAAGACAGTGCTGGAACAGATGTTGATCCAACACTTTACAGATCCATGATAGGTAGTTTACTATATTTAACCTCTAGTAGACCAGATATTATGTACAGTGTGTGTGTTTATGCTAGGTACCAAGCAAATCCAAAGGAATCACACCTGAATGCTGTGAAGAGAATCATCAAGTATGTTTCAGGAACAAGTGACCTTGGAATCTGGTATACTAAGGACACCAACAACATTTTGATTGGTTATAGTGATGCTGATTGGGCTGGAGACATAGATGATAGAAAGAGTACGAGTGGAGGATGTTTCTACATGGGAAACAATCTTGTATCATGGCACAGCAAGAAACAGAATTGTGTTTCACAATCCACTGCAGAATCTGAGTATATTGCTGCTGGAAGCTGCTGCACACAACTCTTGTGGCTGAGCAAGATGTTCCATGACTATGGTATGGAGAATGGTATACTTACTATCTTTTGTGATAATACTAGTGCCATTAACATTTCTAAAAATCCTGTACAACACTCACTCACAAAACACATTAGCATTAGACACCATTTTATGAGAGATTTAGTAGAGAAGAATATTGTTAAGTTGGAGTATGTACCTACTGAAAAACAGAATGCTGATATCTTTACTAAAGCCTTAGACCATGAGAGATTCTCTATCTTGAGGAAATCTCTTGGCATGAGCACTATCTGAAAAAATTCGGATGGATGTTGTCACAAATGCGGTAGCATTTGGGACAACATCATGGGTTGTATAAATTTTATAAGTTGAATTTATTTCTTACTTAGTTAAATAATTCCTTTGTAAAATATCTACGAATCTAAGAACATTGGAGTGCAAAAATAAACATGTCTTACACCTCTCAAATGCATAAAAATGAGAATGTTATTAGCATACTAAAAGATGTACCAAATCACTGAGTAACTATGGAGCACGGAGTTCACTACTACGATGCCTTCTTTTCAAAAGGTGATTCTTTGGTAAAAACATCAATATATTTGTAATCCATTAAGTAAGTATGGGGCACGGAGTTCGCTACTACGATGTACTCTACAGGAACAATGGATCAATACAAATTAGATGCTATAACACAAAAAAGAAAAATATGGTGCAACACTAATGAAGCAAATTCATGTAAAAACCGTGTTGAGGTGTTTGTAACAGTTTTGAGCACAACATTGCCTGATTCGAATTTATTTTTATCTGTGTAATTATTTAATTATTTATTGAGATTCATTTTATTTATTTAATTAATTACTGACCCTTATCTATTTTTTTGATTATGCGAAATTAATTCTGGAAGCTTCTTAATTATCTAATTAATTTAATTAATTGATCTTTTCCCACTAATTAACCATGATCTAGATTGTGGCTAATAATGTGGAGCACTTTCGAAAATTCTAGATTAATTCTTCTGTTTTATTTTTTCTTAACCTCCAACTACATTACTCTCTCTATAAATATCGAACATAAGATGCCATTTATTTGCTAAATTGTGATTTCTGATTGTGTTGAGTACTAAGATTGCAAAATTGTTATTTGGTTGTGTATATCTCAAAGAAGTGTGTGCAAATTTCCATCCTTACCTTGAAATTCCAACCGCCTAACTTAAATGGCTGGAACAAACTCGAATTCCTCACAATCTCTCTCTGATTCGAAAACCTCATCTCACTCTCGCACAAATCCTCTCAAAATTCTTGCTTCCATGGCTTCACAAAACTCTACCGCTTCAAATGCTGACTTGAATGTCTCTGCAACTCCATCAACAACTGTTTCCACTCCTCAAACTGCTCCTCAAACCATTCCACCAACAACCAACATTCCTCAAGATGCAACTGTTGAACAGTTCAACAAGGCTATCGAAGAAGTGTCTGATTCTCTTCGAATAACTGGTCATCTGCCCGTGATGACATTTGGAGATATCACAGTGGATATCTCAAGCTATTTGGCTGATCAAACCGCCCAAATGGCTGCCGCTTCAAAAAGCCCTAAATCACCCTCTGTTCACGAACTGCAAACTGAAAATGTTGAAGCTTCTGTTGAAGAAGAAGCCACTGCTACTTCCGACCATGAAGATGTTGAAATGGAGGATTCAAACATCTCTGAAGACGGTACAAACTCTTCACTCTCTGTTTCTGATGAATCTGCTCCCATTCCTTTCAAGAAGAATGCGCAGAGAGGAAAAAGACAGAGGAGTCCAGTTCAAAGAAGAAGATCATACCGTGTGTTCACTCGTGTGGATTATTCTGAATCCATGAGGAAGAAGAAGAAAGCTGGAGCTGATGCTGGTGAACCTATTCAAGTGTTCACAGATTCTGAAGATGAAGCTCCTATTGTTTCTGAGAAACCAAAGAAAACTAAGACTGTTGTTGCTGAAAAATCCAAAAAGAAGGTTGTTGCTGCAGAAAAAGGAAAAGGAAAGTCTGTTGCTGAACCAAAAGGCAAAGAAAAGATGATCACTGAAGATGAACCAGCTGAGTCAGAGTCCAATTCTGATTCTGGAAGGTGCTTAAGAGACATTCTGAAGTCTCTTAGGAAAAATGCTGAGCACAATGCTGCTGCAAAGGAAGCTGCACCAGAACCTGAAGATGGTGGCAGTGGAGATAGCTCTTCCAGTGCAGCAAGCAGCCCTGAACAGAGCTCTGCTAAAAGCTCTACACCAAGCTCAGATGACCTTGCTTCTGAAGAGGGAGGTATTTCTGATTCTCTTGATACACTAGAGAATAGATTGGCCATTTATTCTAAAAGAAAACTGCTGATAGAGAAGAGGATCAATATACCTGATTTTGATAGTAAAGGCATGGTTAGTTTCTTAGAGGAAAGGAATTTGATGCATGCTGTAAATTTTGGTGAATCTTTCTTGACAAATTGGGCATATGAATTCTATGCATGTTTGAAAAAGAGCACTGGTAGGAGATCTTCTAAGTGGTATGGGACTGTTAATTTTAGGGGGAGGGATGTACCTTTTACTCCTGAGTTGATAAATGAGTTTTTAGAAATTCCCAATGTTGAGGTTGATGAAGAACCTGACATGGATGTGGTCATTTCTGCTATAACTGCTGGTAGGGTAGTTAAATGGACTAGACACATGCTAGCCAAAGACCTCACTTCCCTACACTCTGTGCTATACAAACTCATCATTTACAATTGGATTCCCACCACAAATACTACCAAGATCACTAAGGATCAAGCTGTTTTGATTTATAGGATTTCTGTGCTTAAGAAGTTTAATTTGGGTCTCACAATATTCCAACATATGATGAGATTTACTGGGAGAGTTTCTGAGAAAGGCAATTTACCCTATCCTGTTCTGATTTCTAACTACTTGAGACATCATGGTTTTGTTGCCAAGAACACTGATGTGTTGAGGGGGAGAGTTCCACTGTTGGCCATAGCTCCTGCCTTACTCACTGGGGATAGAGTAATTGATCTGCCCTTGCTTGCTCCTGATACTGAACATCGGCAAAGACCCTCTACTTCTGCTCAACCAGAACCAACCAGACCCTCTACTACTGATTATCCTGAATCATCCAGACAAAGACAGAGAAATGCAACCCCAAATGTTGAGAACATCCGTATCAACATTTCTGGTAATGTGTATCTTTCACAGGAATTCATCAAACTCCAACTCCAACACTTGCAGGACACAATAGATGAGCTTCAGTTCCTGAAGAACAGGTGGACCAACCTACTTTCACCTACAACAGGGGGAGTACCACCACCATCCAACTCCAATGTGGTCATTGAGGAGATTAATGATGATGGAGTTCCAGCTGCTGCTGATGTTGGTGATGGACCTGATGCTGCTGGAGATGCTGCTGTTACTGATGTAGTGGCACACCTTGCATCTACTTACTTTGTTGATGAAGGAGATGATGATGATACTACTGAGATGGACACCTTGTATGGTGATCTACCTGGAGAAAGCTGTTAGACAGGGGGAGATCTGATTTCCACAATGGCTATGGTGCAGGAAGATGATGCTGCAGCTGTTTCCACAGCAATATAAGCCATTTAATCAGTTCTACCTTTGTAATTAATGTTTAAGTCTGAATTCTGAAATTCTGATACAATTGTTCTTATATTCCTAGATGATAGGGTACTTATTTCTGCAACTTGCTTAATGATTCCACTTGATATTTGTTTACTGCTTTGCTTAAGTTGTTTGCAGATTGACATGTGTCTACTATTGCAGGTTGTAGTGTAGTTTCTATTTTTTTTTTTTTTTGTTTTACATTATATTTTTTGCTCTGATTTTTTTATTTTTTGTTAGTGTCATACTTAGATTCTAAGTGAATTTCTTCCAGTTCAACTTATTATCTTAGTATAGTTACTTATGTTGTGAATAAGTGTAGTGTTTATACTTGTTCTATTTCGGATAAAATTTATCTTGATCTCATGGCACGGATCATTGTAAAATTATCCCTGATCTTCATTTGATTTGATCGAACGGTTACAACAGGTATTGTCTTGACTAGTGCTTAGCAATGATGTTAACCTCAACTAAGTACATAATACTGAGTATGTATAGAAATATATGTGCATCAGGTGTGTTGTAGTCGAAAGGTCAAATTGGGGGAGATTGTAGATGTTGTTAATCCTTAAATGCCTTAACATTATCAACAACATCTTAATTTGACCTTCCGAGATTTTTTCTAAGTCTTTTCTGAAATGCTACATTAAATGTTGATCTAAATGTTGTCGCATTTCTGGCAGGATCTAGAAGCTTCTACAAGGATCTGGAACCTGGAAGATTCCAGAACATTGGAGAACATGCTAGAACGGCCTA
This sequence comes from Galeopsis tetrahit, assembly GCA_963675135.1. Taxonomy (NCBI): domain Eukaryota; kingdom Viridiplantae; phylum Streptophyta; class Magnoliopsida; order Lamiales; family Lamiaceae; genus Galeopsis; species Galeopsis tetrahit. The sequence continues at coordinate 62,151,919 of OY776126.1, read as the reverse complement.
GATACATTTGGAACGACCTGGAGCAGCCTAGAAGGATCTAGAAAGATCATGGAAGTTGTGGAAGTTGAGTTTCCTAAAAAATAGGACCTCAATGTGGAAGCCTCTAGAATCAGCACCCCACTACTATAAATACCGATGGAAGGCTTCTCAAATCAGTGTACTCTATTCGATCAACTTCCTAGACCGAGCGTATATCCCTGTTAGGAATTGTGGCCAGTAGAACTACCTTTTAGATCATACGTTCGTATCCCACCCGTATGGCTGTGTGTCTTCTTATCTATTGAGAGTGTAATCTTTAGATAGACTAGGCATTTCGACAGTGTATACATTATACACTTAGTTCGTTTTTAGAACAAGGCACCTGCCTCGTTTGTAGTTTCTGTTGTGAATGTTAATGCTGTAACATTTCACACAACATTTATACTTGAAGATAAGTATTGGTTTTCGCCGTAAGGCTAGCATAGATTTTTATTTATAAAATCTATGTGAAAAATTATTTCCATTGTGTCTCGTTTGTTTTTAGTGTTTCAAGTCTTCCGCTGTGTTAATCATAATTTCTGATATTCTGTTAGAGTCAGTGTTGTACCAATTGTCACAACATTTAGTACAACATTATTCTACTTAAACTTAAACACTTCATATTCATACACACCCAACACACTTTCAATGTTCATATCATTTTGACTTATCTATTTGGCATGTCTTAAGGGGTTTTGGTATCTTAATCAAAATTCTCATTTTATTCCCAACAATTTCCCCCTTTTTGATGATGCCAAAACCTATACAATCTATGCATAGGTGACTTGACTACACTTATTACATATAACTTCAGTAGATGTGACTAATGTCCAATTTCCTGAAAGAAACATGTTAGTGTAATAACAGTTGTTGGTCCTGAAAGGAGTATATAACAAGTGTATGGGGGGGGGGGAATACACTTGTATGCAATTCTTTTCAACTTTGATCAAACCAGAGCTCAGCAAGGTTGTCTTGGACAACTCTGCTGAAGATGATTAACTCTTCTAAGATAGTCAAACTACTAAGTACTATTGAGTACTCAGTTGAATAACTATCTAGGGGAGTTATATGTGCGGAATAGTGGTTGGCCCTTTAAGTTTAGACTCCTTAAGTTTCTGAAATCACTTTGTCAATCCAAAACAGTCCAGTTAAGTTTCAGGGAACTTGTCCAAATCAGTTTTGCACAGTCTTTGAATATGTATCTTTTGAAATATCAGTTTTGTGTGCAGTGTTGAATGAATGTAAGTACTTTGTAAGGTAAATCAACACAAGAGTTTATAGTGGTTCAGAGACTCAAGCTCCTACATCCACTTTCCCTGATTTAACAGGATAATTCCTTCACATTTGGAATTAACTTGTTTTATAGTGCCAAGGTGCACTTGATCAATAACACCACTCATTGGTGAGATGATCCCTAGGATGTCTAGAGTCCTAGTACCCTCTTCTCAACTCAGAACTGAACTGTTCTTCTCTCAACAGTCAGCTCCTACCACTTCTACTACTACAACCTTCTCACTTTCTCACTTGAAAGGGGTAAGGATTGAAGTAAGGTTCCAACTAATGAGATATCCTTTACAATGAAGATCAAGGTGTAAGGATAGGATATCTCTCTAAGCTTGTGTATGGATATACAATTGGGTTCAGCTTAGAAGAAGTGTTTGAAGACTAAGATAGTCTTTGACAGCTTTGAAAGCACTTTGACTTGTAGGATAGTTGGATATTCTTGTCAAGGTTGAGGTGCTTCAATGGTCTTCACACTCCTTGTATTTATAGACAAAATAGAGATTTGCCCGTTGGAGAGGCAACCCCAAATTGCTATAAATGTCTTCCTTGAGTTCTTCAAACTGGAAGACAGATTCTTGATAGTGACATGTCCTTATTTGGGTAATAAACGGCTTGTAAGACTTTGTCTTCTTTCTGCAGCACTTTTTCCAATGTTTGACTTCTTGTTAGGACTTGGACATGGCTTCTGAAGGTTGATCCAATGATAGGACAACATTCCTTATCAAGTGGACAACTCTCCTTATCACTATCAGCAGATTTGCTTATCAGCAAGGTTGGCTTGCTCTTCTTCAGATGACTTGGCTCTTTCCCTTTCTTTCACTCCAAGTTGATCTTAGCATGTTTTAATGGAGTTCTTTAGGGTATGGTTGTCTCTAGCTTCTTCAGCATAGTTGACCTTCAACCTTTAAAGCATTTGTTCTGATTCAATCTTTGCTGAGACAACTCTTCTGGACAACTCTCCTGATCAGCATACTTGATCTTTTATCATCAGGGCTTTTCACATATAGTTGACATCTGGACAACTCTCCTGATCATAATATTTCATTAATCTTGTCCTTTTGAGCTTTGCAATCTTCTTCTTGCATAGTGATAACTCTTCTGGACAACTCTCCTGATCAAGGCCTTTGGTTTCACATAGAGTTTTCTTGTCCTTAGAGTTTGTCCCAAACTTTGAGCCTTGAGGGGACTTGATCTTGATCACTTTGAAGTCATAGGTTCCCCCTCAACTTGTGCATCTAATCATCTAAGAGCTGCCTAACATATCAGCTTCTCATCTAGCCTTATGCTATGTGTTCTATTACATTTTGAACACAATCATCTTGACTTGGGCATGTCTCAGGGGGTTTTGGTATTTAATCAAAACATGTATCATTTTATTCCCAACACTAATTGTTCGCTTCATGTATGAATGATTTAGCTTGGTTTTCTGATGAAGGCTAATGCGTTAAATGTTTGGGATATTAGAAATTGACATTTTTATGGGAATATAACCCCACATTGAAAGAAGGATAAATTGGGCTCTAAAAGGAATAGTTATTTCTTGCAAATCTAGGTTGTTGAATTTAATCTCAAATCCTGACTTTGATTTGCTTATGAGAATAAATTGTAGAAGCTGTAACTTCAAATTTCTTACATTTTGTCATTTTAAAATGATCCATTTGTTGATTAATGCCTAAGGGCTGAATAAGTGTGCACTCAAAATGTTATGTCTGATAGATTTGTCGCCTCTTTGCTGGAATAACCCAATTGCTTGCTCCCAATACAAATGGTCTAGGTTGTTTTGCTGTCGAAAATTAACATGTTAAATTTTGGATATTGGAACTTGTTTATTTCTCCTGTTTGCTTGGCTGCAATTATGAAATAATTATTGAATTCTCGTCTTTTGAGTACTTATATAGTGCCTGATTGATTGTTAAAAAGTGTAGCATGAGCTAGAAATTGGTATTTGATTGTCCTTTGAGTGTCCAAGTGATGGGGCAAGCACTTAGCTCTCGTTGTAGAGCTACGATATATTATTATGTGAAATTAGACGAGAGAGATGGTAAAATTTGATTGTCGAAAGAGATGTGAAATCATCAATTGTCATAAACTGTTCATTCGCTTAATTAAAATACTTAGGCGTGAGAACTGCATGTATGTTTGAGAGGTGTTTGGTGCCACGTTGGAGATATTTGTCGTCACTTTACTGGAATTTTCTTGAACTAAGATTCTAATCTGATGCGAAATTGATTATTGAGGGTATTTTGAAAAAAAAAAACTTTTAATCATATTATCATGGTTAATGAATTGTTTGCTGTTGTTACTAAGCTTAATAAGCTTGAGAATTAATCTGTCCCTGTTGTTTTATGAATTACATGGTGAAATTCTGGTTGAAAGCATTTGGATACTTCAAATCTAATCTTTGTGGAGTTTCACGTTTACTTACTACCCTCTATTTGATTATTTGCACATTGGTGTTACAATGATTACCATGAAAAATGTATGCATTATCAATGATTTTTTGTGGATTTATTGAAATGGGTATGCCTTGCTCACTCAATGACTTTGATGAGTTGGATGAAATGTCATTTGAACAGAAATTGAAGTAATGTGAAGGCAGTGTTCACATCTTTATGTAATTATGTGTGTTGCAAAAGTTCTTGTGAGATCACTTTTGAGTCCAAGAATTTAAGCAGGAAAGTGTAATAAGAAAAGATGAGTTATGCCTATTAATTGTTTGAGCTGATGTCTCAAAGAGAAGCAACCATTACTTGTTGGCTGACTGATATCTTTATCTCTTATCACTGTGTGTTTGTTATTTTGCTTCACGTGAGAAACTACTGATTTTATTTTGGTGGCATTCATTTGATAATGTTGGTTGGCATTTTAATCTATTAATAAGTTGGTATTTTAATGTTGGTTGGCATTTTAATCTATTTAAAATAATGTGGGAAGTCCTAAGATCTTTTGTTCTACATTGATTAGTCATACTGATTTTATTTTGGTGGCATTCATTTGATAAAATGTTACATTTTAATGAAGTACAATTACTACGGAATTATGAACGTGGGAGTTGTACACGTACACTTGAAAGGTGTTTGATATCATAGTGTTTAGACTTATTGTCTCTTTGCTGAAATTTTCTGAAAAAATATGATTATGAAGTTTTGATAGAGGTGAACTTTGTGTTCTCTAGATGAAAAGTTATGGGCAGGAAACATGGGATGTTTGGAGAAGAAAAATATTGAGCACTATGAATTTAGGAAATGAATGATTACATTAAATACGTTTATACATGTATGTATAATCAAGCTCAAACTTCTATTAGTAGTGGAATTCGATTGTCAATGGTGATTGATTTTGCTTATCATATTTATATGTACTCGTTTGAGTTTTTCAGATGAAAATTATGTATTTGACTTTTGAATCGGGAATTAATTTTATCTCTGGTAGCTGATTTTGCCAGTCGATTCTTGATTCTTCTTGGATTTTGTCAGAATAGGTGTCAATTTATGATAAGTATTTGTATGTGAGAACGACCATGAAATGGGTATATAATGTCATAATGATGTTGTGAGGTTTAATAAAATACCTTCGAGATTTATGAACTCATACTCTAATAATGCACCTTCCCTAACTTAGTTAATGATGGCATTGAGCATATGCATATGCATGATGTAACTTAACATTCGGACATTATTAGAATTGACATTGAAATGGTGATTGAGTCATGATGGATGATATTTTAGAAATGATTTTTATTTCTGAGTTCAGGAATTTGAGCTGAAGAATATATTGAGGAAACTTAGTCCAATAATCTGAACACTAAATCTGGGATTTATATTTAGATGTGAATATATCTCTTGGGTTCTTGATATGCTCAATTCAATTATCAAGGTTGAATAATGATTTGTTTTCTTTTGCTGAGGAAAAACACTTGTGTCTTTGATATTGGAAAAACTTCAAAATTAGAGAGAATTGCGCAAACATATGAATTTCGCTTCACAAAAAAGATGGGGGAATGAAGTCCGTAGACAAAGAGATTGAGTCGATCTATGTTCGACAACCCCTAAGGGAGGTATCTCTACACGTTTTATGTGAATCGAAATTGAAATATTGCTTGAAAATACATTTTTGATTGATGAGTTAGTGTTAAATACCTCTGAAAAATTAGTTTGTATAAGAAACATAAACCTATAATGAGAACATGTGTTAAGTCTGATAAGAATGATCATGTCGCTAATCAATATGCCATGCTAAAAAGTGATTGTGTTAATATTTGCACCAATAGTCATTTCTCGACTATTTGGTTGAGAGGGTAAGTCAGATAGATGTTAAGACTTGCAGTAGTGTTCATCTCTTAGCTATTATGCTGTGAAAAATGTGATATATGAGGTAGCATGCACGTCTTGGCTAATTGATTGATACTAATCTGATACTTGAATTATACTCGTCGATGTGATGAATTTGAGTGAGAAGAATAACTTACCCATGATAGATAGGATCGAGATAAACTATTTTATGTTGTGATTTGCATAAATGACTACTCCTTAACTGATATGTTGTGGAGAATGATTTAAGTCTATTTACTTTAGTGTGAATGTTAATCTTCTCAATCAATATGTTGTGAAAATATGATATGTATTGAATGTGTGATAAAATTCGCATGAGAATGCACTTTTTATTGAATGAGCTCTAGAATATTGACAAAGCATGTACCAAATCTTGGTATAAATTGCTATTTAACCTTTTTGTTGTGAGAAATTTCGAGAAGGTCTAGCCCAAAGGCCTTTAAGAACTCTGGGAGTGCTGAAAACACAAGAGGTTCTGGAGGGTTATTCAGGGCCCCGAGGCCCAACATCCAGATTAGACAGTATGAGACAGAGCATGTCAGGCCCCGAGGGCAGGCAGAGACAGGGAGTAAGCTGGTCCCCGAGGGCTGGCAGAGACAGGGAGTATTCTGGTCCCCGAGGGCTGGCAGAGATTGGGAGTATTCTGGTCCCCGAGGGCTAGCAGAGATAGGGAGTATTCTAGTCTCCAAGGGCTAGCAGAGATATGATAAGTATATCGGTACCACATAATGGGAGTTGATTTGTTGTGTTTGTTCGATGCTATGAAGTTTTATATCTGAAAAGATAATGAATTTTTAATATTGCATGAGATGATTCTTTTGGAGTGATGAAACATGATTTGAGCGTTTTGAGGTATTTTAGGGCCAGCAGCCCTAAATGAGTGAAATAATAAGCCTGAAAATTAGAGTTGATAAACAATGATCCCTTGAGGAGGAGTTGGAGATTCTAGAGGTGCTTGAGTAGCCCGAGGGAGCAGGATTACAAAAGAGAATAAAGATTGAGTTCAAGGGAACCTTGGAGGACCCCCAGACAGTGGCGGATCCAGGATTTTAAATTCGGGGGTGCGAAAAATATTAAGTCATACGATTTGAGAAAACTTAAAAAAAAAAAATTACGTAACCTTCAAATAAAAAAAAATAATTACACTTATACTCCTTTTATTTTCTTAAATTTGAGGTGAATTAAATGATGGGGTTGAAGAAGACTCCTTGTCCATTGAGACTCGTCTATTTGAAAAAGTGCAAGGAGTTTTTTGAGATTTCATTCCCTTGAACATAAATTTCCGAAGATTGAATTATTTTTTCGTTGTCTTAAGCTTCTTTAATATAAGTTTATCTTTCGTCATTTTTTAGTTGAATTAGATAGTGAGTTGAAAATAATTAATTTAGCATAATGTAACAAATTAGTAATTATAATACAAACTCTAATTGTTAATTCATAACTTATTGCTAATTGAATTAGATAGTAAAATTATTATTATTATTATAAAAACTCTAATTCATAACTTATAAGTTATAGACCAAAATAAATTTATACATAAATTAAACACAATAATCAAATTAAATAATAATTACTCCATAAATATAAAATATGTGTACTTGTATAGACTGAGTGTCAAGTGCATTTTATAATTCAGAGCAGAATGGAGAAAGTGTAATATTCGTGCTTGTATAGACTAAGTGCCAAGTGCATTTTATAGTTACGAACTTTTTTTTGGACCTTTTAATTGTGGGGATGCAGATTGGGTTGGCCTCATACAATTTTTTTTTTAGCCTTAAATATAAAAAAAAAAAAAAAAATCTCAATTTGGGGTACAGCTGTACCCCCAAATTATATTCTCCCTCCGCCACTGCCCCCAGATTATTATGAGATTTGAGATCCTAAAGAGCGAAACCAAACAACGTTGAGAGGCTGGAGGTTCAGGAAAAGACCATGTGCAATGAAGTTAAACCTCGACCTGCTCGAGGAGCTGTAGACGTATGAGAGATATGCACAACTGCGAAGACGAATATTGAGGTAACAAGTTAGTTCATATTACTTGTGATTTTTATGTTTCGATAGCCAGGAAATTGATGGCTAAGATGCTAAGACAAAGATGGAGAATATTCGACTGGCTATGAAGTCAACTTAGTATATCAGTGGGGCAATACCCCTGAACGACCAAGGTCAAAGACCATATCCCTGGAGGACTGAAAGTTATATCCCTGAAAAGGGGACATAATAAACCTACAGGTACCCTAATTCAGGAGCGAAAGACACTCTAAGACCACGAGGCCAAGAGGAGTTAGAGAAAATGCGAAGGTTTATACAAACCTCACCCTGAGAAATTGAGTGAGTTCCGATGAACCTCACTTAAAGAAAATGTGTAGGTTTATACAAACCTCACCCTGAGAAATTGAGTAGGTTCAGATGCACCTTACTCTGAGAAAATGCGAAGGTTTATATAAACCTCACCCTAAGAGAATGAGTGAGTTCCGATGAACTTCACTTAGAGAAAATGCGCAGGTTTATGCAAACCTCACCCTGAGAAAATGAGTGAGTTCCGATGAACTTCACTTAGAGAAAATGCGCAGGTTCATACAAACCTCACCCTGAGAGAATGAGTGAGTTCCGATGAACTTCACTTAGAGAAAATGCGCAGGTTTATGCAAACCTCACCCTGAGAAAATGAGTGAGTTCCGATGAACTTCACTTAGAGAAAATGCGCAGGTTCATACAAACCTCACCATGAGAGAATGAGTGAGTTCCGATTAACCTCACTGAAAGAAAATGTGTAGGTTTATACAAACCTCACCCTGAGAAAATGAGTGAGTTCCGATAAACTTCACTTAGAGAAAATGCGCAGGTTCATACAAACCTCACCCTGAGAAAATGAGTGAGTTCCAATGAACTTCACTTAGAGAAAATGCGCAGGTTTATGCAAACCTCACCCTGAGAAAACGAGTGAGTTCCGATGAACTTCACTTAGAGAAAATGCGAAGGTTTATACAAACGTCACCCTGAGAAAACGAGTGAGTTTTGATGAACTTCACTTAAAGAAAATGCGAAGGTTTATACAAACCTCACCCTGAGAAAATGAGTGAGTTCCGATGAACTTCGCTTAGAGAAAATGCCAAGGTTTATACAAACCTCACCCTGAGAAAATGAGTGAGTTCCAATGAACCTCACTTAGAGAAAATGCGTAGGTTTATACAAACCTCACCCTGAGGAGATGAGGGGGTTCCAACGAACCTTGCTCTGAAAATTAAAGCAGACCTGAAATGAACTTCATCTTAAGGAGAGAATTCAAAACTATAAGATCAAAAATCTCCACCCATTATAGCCTCTTCTAAGACTTGGGGGAGTACAAAATCCTGAATTCTCTATTTTGGTGTAATCGAAGCCCAGTGAGAGGGCGCGTGGAGGAAAAACGGTGGCGAGATGTCTTGTCTTATGTAGACGTACAAAATAAAGGCATGTGGGGGATTCAAGGCTGACTTAAAGCGCGAAAATGGAAAAATTATTGAAGAATAAATATATTATGCCCTGTTAAAGCTGCGAATTAAAAGCGATCAAAGGAAGGAAACGTTCCTCTTAAATTCATCTTATGTTCTCTTCCTACTCTCATAAAATTATGAACACTTTTTACGAGAGTATGGGGGAGTAGTTGATGCGGCCAAAATATGTCGTCCTCGGAGATGGCGACACGTGGACATAAGATGGATTAGATCAGTCTTATTAGGAGTAATAGTTTGAGGAACAAGATTAATACACCTCTAAGCCCAAAGGGAGAAATAGACGTGATTGGGCCGGGAGCCCATATTTAATGTTTTGTGATCCTTGGGCCGGATATTTCCAGCCCATAAGGGAAAGACATAAGAGTTGTTCTTGATGGATAAGGCCAGAGAAGGATTCAAAGCGAAGAAAAATGAGGAGTCCACTAGGAGACCGAGTCTTGCGGACGGTTGAGGAAAAAGAGGGAGGGAGAGTCTCCCTCTCTCCCACGAAATTAGAAGAGGTATATAAGTACGTTTGTTTCATATTATTAATTACGTGTTACATTACAAACACAAGATATACGATTTTACTAAGAAACACACAAAAGATATAAAAGAACTCCACGATACTTGATTCCTCTTTGATTCTCCTGAGAAGGATTCTGACTTGAGCGTCGGAGATTCCACGCCGGAATCCCCTCCGGTGTGTTTTTGCAGGTCTTTAAGGAGCTTGAATGAGGATTGTTCGTGAGAAAGCTTACGGAGAAGTGACGATCTAAGCCCGTAATTCTCATTATCCACACGGGAATATTCGGTATCCTTAGACGTTATTTTTTGACGCAACAGGTTCTATCGCTAAAGAGGGTTTTCTCATAAGAAGGTTTTTAGGCCTCTTGAACGGTGTGTGTTCATATGGTTTTAGGTTTATAAGATTTAATATATGTTGTTGAAATTGTTAGTATATTTTTCATTTACTTAATTTGTGAATATAGTTTGTAAAAATGAAACATATATATATATTTTTTGTTATAGTATGTTAGTACATATTTTTTTTATAGTAATTAGATTGCAATTTAGACTCCTAAATATTGAAATAAATAGATATAAATTGTATATATCAATTAGAAAAACCTGATTTAATTCACTCAATAGAATAATGGAATAAATATAGTTTGACTTGATAAGTACATTCTAGATTTTATTATGACATAAATTTTGCTAACTAAATTCAAAACTAATATATGTGATTTAAGACCATAATTTCATAACTTTATGATTCCGTGTCATACAATTTGTCATTATTTAACTATTGATAACTTGATTTGTTATAATTTCTAAATATTTTCTTGTTGTTATTGAATGATGAGATTTGTATTAAGGGCGCCTCACTCTGAGGTACATGTCTGGCCCTTCTATTGCAAAGAGGTGCCTCGTGTAGGAATAATTACAACCAGATTCAAAAGGTGCATGGGGGATTACCAAATTGCCCTTAATTAATAAATCTAACGATGTTGAGAAAATCACCCTTGATAGACTTTTTGTAACATTGAACAATAAATTTTACTTTAGTTGATTAGATGTTCTCTTCTTCCCTTAGATCAAACTGTTCATTGTCCCATGTTTCGACTAGTCTGATCTTTCCAGTCGCAAGAAGAAGGGTTTCCTCCATTTTCAATTGTGAAACACGAAATGGAATTTTTTAATAAGGGATTGGAGAAGTAGTGTGTTTTTTTTTTCTCACAGAAGAATATGAAGACGAAGAAGGTAATAAGCTCTTTTTTTTTCTCTCTTTATATAGACTCCATATTTTTTGTTAACAACATTTTCCATGTTAGAATGCTATGGGGAAAAAACTGATAAAAACGACGGTCGGGATAGCCCCATTCTCTCTGTATATGCCCCATTCTTTTACCTAAAATGTTTTTGATAAATTCAATTTTGTATGATTTTCATTAATATTTGGAAGGTACAAGACTGGAAATTTGCCGGCGGGATAGCAAGAATGGTGCGGGAAGCAATTTTTTTTTTTTAGGTTTTGTTTTTTTGTTATTGCTCTGAATTCCTGATTTAGATTTCACTATAAGTTTGAACAAATTTTGAAATATCCTGGAATAGGTCGATCAAGGTATTCTTCATCTTCAGAAGGATCAGAAAGCGGTAAACTGCAGATTCATTTGTTAATATAGAATCTTAAAGGTCTAAAAATGGGTAATAAATTTAATTTAGAACTATATTTTCATTTTCCAGAAAGGGGAAACTCAAAAGATTTAAAAGGAAAGAAGAAAAAACTACAACATTATAATTCCATTAGTTATGAGAATTCATCGACTGGTATATTGCAAGATTGCATTCCTTTATTATACTACCCCATGAAGTGATAATTATATTCTTGCTGATTTTACCAAGTTTTTTGAAAGGATTGATGGAATAAGAATTGATAGTGATTTATGATTTATTTTCTTGATCATTTATACTCAACTTTAATGTACTCAGGCAGTAAAAATTCTCAATTGAATGGAACTAACCAGGATGTACTTGGGGATTTAACTACCGATTACAGCAGTGAGGACGACTATAACAAATATAGATGCAAAAATAAGCCCAAAAATTGTTTCCGTAAGGCCAATCCTTTTCAATTTATTGATATACTATAAGTTAGATTCAACTCATTGTATAACCTTAGTATTTTATTTTGCAGGAGGGATAAAGATAAATAAGAGAGAAACCTACTATCGTTCAAACCTTAGAACGTGTATTAAGGAGGTTAACTTACTAAAATTTCATGAAAATCAAATAGAATATATTAAAAAGACCCCCTTTCGGCTTTTTTTGATAGTATATATGGAAACACTGATTCTAATATGTTAAAAAGGACAGAAAAGCATGAAAGTGTAATTAGTAGATAATTCAGTATTTTGATGTTGAATTTGAAAGTTTTTTTATTGGAGGCGAGCTTCTTCAGATAGAGCGGAGGGATGCACAACTTATTTTTAGAATTAGTTTTGGAACGAAAAATATACCTTTGGCAGAAGGAAATTTCAGTATGCCTACGTGGATTAGGAGATGTTTTGCTGAAGAGCTTGAAAAATTGTCGGATTCTAATTTAGTTTTATACAAGAACCTCATACTTAGGAAGTTGACTTCAGTTCTGAAAAAGAAAGATGAGAATAGTTGTAAGGATGTTGCTCAATTGTTGAGCTGTTACATAATGGCAATTCTATATTGTACAAATAAAAAATGTTATGTATTAGTTCATATTAGCTGCTATTTAGAAAGTTCAATGAAATTTGCCTTTATGATTGGTCAACATTAATTGTTGATATACTGAAGAAGCAGTTGGCGAAAAGCAAGAATCTAAAAATTGGAGGTTGCGCTGTTATACTTCCTATAAGAATTCATTTTTCTATTTTAACATTAATATTGATAAAATATGACGATATGATTTCCTTTATGTTTTGAAATTTTATTTGGATTGATATCTGATTATGGATTGTGTTTGCCCTAGTTTCGGTTATGCGAGCATGCCATTTTGATGAGGTCTACGAAAAAGTTTGTGTTACCTATATTTTTTAAATAGGATCTAAAGAAGATGGATAAAGAGGTTAAGCATTTGAAGCTGTCTAGGGATGTAAAGGTACATAAAGATGGGAATAAATATCCAAAATATTAACATATTCAGCCTAGAGGGCCTGCAATTTTGATTCCTAATATCCAACAAATTATTGTAGGTTCGAAAGGCTACTTTGAAAGCAATCAGGGAAGAGAAGCTTCAATTTCGAAAAATGGCTGATATGTTGGATCAGTTGGCTGAGACGCTGAGTTGGAAAGTGAATTTATTATAAGAATTGGAACAAATGATGATGCATAAACCAAGTTAGATGAATCCAATGATGATTTGGGTATTGGCCTAGAATCTGATTTACAAAAATCTAATCATGAAAAGGGTAGTACGATTAAAAAAAAGCAAGGGGGAATCAAGTGACCTTGATGTGGTATGCCCAATTCAAAGTCAGGGGGAATCAAGTGGGGTAAAAGGTTACCAAGTTTCTGATGACTATCCATCATTCAATATTGGTTTGACAAAGGAAAATACCCCTCAAAGGGTTGCTACCGTTTAAATTGCACAAGTGATAATGAATTTGAGTTCAGGAGAAGCATGATTTGTGAAAGATATGATTAATGGAACTTGTATGAAAACAACAGGGGATGTGGTCAGAAGTATTATGATGTAGTTGGATGAAACTGTTCAAAACCCAAGTAATGACTTGATGTTTTCCGAAGGGAAAGGGTAAAAAAGCAAGGATAAGTTTTCTGCTGATAATCAACCAGAGACTGTTGAGTTGGAGAGGCAACTAAAGAAAGTGGAAAGGGAATTAATGATTAAAGAACGGATGATTGAGAAAATTAACTCGAAAAAGAAGGAATTGATTAGAAAAGTCAGTGATGTTTCCATTCCTACCCCAACCTAGATATGTGCCAATCCAGATAATATAGCCCGGTTTGACGACATTGCGTTGTTGCATGTTGTTAAAAAGAAGAATGAAGAACTTCATATTGAAAATGAACCACTAAAGTTAGAAATTTCAGAGCTTAAAGGAACATTGATATCTGCTGATAGTAACACTTGTGCCGATGAACCAAACTTTGTACCTTAGGATAATAAGATTGAGAAATTTCCTGAACCAAACACTATTACCAGGGGAGTTAAGAGGAGGACAATAAACGAAGAGTGGAAGTTGAAAAAGGTTACCCCTCAGCCTAACACAAGAGAGTTGGTTCAAATGGTTGATGGTGAAGGTTATGAGCCAGCAAAATAGAAAAGTCGAATACAGCAAAAGCAAGAGTATAAACTGAACTAAAAATTGCTTACTGTGAAGGATTGCCCGGTCCCGGTAAAAGAAACACTCATAGATATGTGGGAGTTCTAGACCTCGTAAGAATATGTTATAGATTATATATTATTCTCAAATTTTTTAACTGTTTTTTTTTTTTAAAACAATGAATAATGAATTTCTGATATATATTTTTTGCAAAAGCCATATTGTGTGGATGGGAACGACTCGGTTTTCTGGAGTGTCGATGGAGAATGTTCTCGATATTCTTCATAATTGAAGGATCTCATCATCCGTAAAAAATGTTTCAAATGTTATTTTTTTTTCATGAAAATTTATTTGTTCTAACTATGTTTTTTTCCTTAATTAATAAACTATCAGGTTATTGACTTTTGTGTTGGTCCCAAAATGAGTATGGTGACAGTCTAGAGGGAGGGGGGTGAATAGACTGTCAGGTGTTTAAAAACATTTCGTGCTTTAGATCAGATGAGACGATCAGATGAGTTATATATTAAGTCGTCTGTATGCAGATAAGATGTTCTGATCTGTAGAGTACTTAGTTGAGTTATAACAGATTAAGATAACAGCCTTACTGACAACTGAATTTAGTTGATCAGTTTGAAAGCTATCTTAAAAGCTATAGGTGCAGAAATGTGTAGGCCCTACCTGTTTAAACTCAAGGGTATTTTATGAAAACATCTTGAAATAATGACTTCTAAAAACGATTCAAGTTTGTCATCTGATTTGGAATCTACTGATTGATAAAGATAAATACTTGGTGGATTTTGACTCTTTTATAAAACAATGCTTTAAACATGTATGACCAGGAAAGAATATGAAAGTTGAATAGTAAAATAAGCAATAAGAACACAAATATTTATAGTGGTTCGGATCTCAATATCCTACGTCCACTCTCTCTAATCAGATAGAGAAATTCACTATCTTGCTTCTTTATAGTCCCAAGAGAAGACTTTCGATCAAGAACCTCAAATACTTTCTGAGGCTACGGATCTGTTTGTTGGTGAGGTAACAAACAACCTTTATAAGGGTTAATACCAAATATAAAGATGTGTGTATAACCAACTAATTCTAAGCACTAAAGATAGGATTCTTTATGCAGGCTTAGGATCGGAAACTTAGAGCATTAAGGATAGAAAATCTTTGCTGGCTCTAAAGAACTCGATACTTAAGTATTTCTCGAAACTTGTTGTTCTTGATATCAGCTGTATACGTAGAGAGAGAGAGAGAGAGAGAGAGAGAGAGTTCTAGCTTGTATGGTTTTTGGTACCTTGTTCCAAAGAACAAGTGTTGTATTTATAGAGATATTTGTGCTCAGAAACTAGCCGTTGCAACAAATCTTTCTAAGTAATGTCGATATCTTTATTAGAATGTTGTTTGTAGATATTCTGGTACGATATTGCCTCAAGAGGTAATGTGCATTAAATGCTCCGTACTTCATCTGCAGTTCTCTTGTACAACCTACTGTACTGTCAACTTCATAGCTTCGTGTTAATATCTCATTGGTCCACATCAGCTTAGTAGTTGATTGCTGTCTTGTCTTCTGTTAGAGCAATTCATAACTTAATCCGACATTCTCTTTGTCTTCTGTTATAGATGCCTTTATCTTCTGACTTAGTCACTCATAAATGAACAAACACTTGTGAAGGTGTTTTATCCATAAATACTAATTGTCTTCTCAATCTTCAGATGAGCTTTTGACTTGAATCCTCATTAAGGCTTCTAAGACAAGATACAGACGAGCTCATATCTGCTGGTGTGTCTTCCGAAGTTTAATTGCAGATTATCATATAGATCTTTCAGTCTATAAGGTATATAACAACCTTAAGATCTGAATTCACTAATGAGCTCTTGATTGTCTTCTAGTCTGTTGTCTTCTTTGAGAGACTTGAGTAAAGTGTGCAAATTTATACAAATGAGTAATCAGCTGATATATATACAACTGATTCCTCAGACTAGATTTATACATGTACAATACTTCTAAGCTTTATAACTCAACTTAGGAAACTTAGTTCTAGATTACAAAATATCTATCTAACCTGTACTCTACTGATCTGATTTTGGCCATCAAAACTAAACTACAAATTGCAATCAGATTAGGGGCTGGATGAATATCCCAACAATCTCCCCCTTTTTGATGAAGCCAAAACTAGCTAAGCTAAGTTATCAGATCAGTTAGCATATAATTTGAAATCATTAAGGTTGGAAAAATAAGATGTCAGAGTGTATAATAGAGTGTAGATGGCTTCTAAAGAAGACAATGAGTAGTTGTCTTGAAGCTGAAAGAGTAAATTCTTGTATTAATCAGAGCAAAAGGAAATTCAGATTACATATATAAGGAAGATTTACTTCAGCAGAATATAGAATGTCTTTAGTAGATGCCATATGCTTGATAGACTCTTTTCCTAATTTCGCGAACAATCCCTTGGTCTCTAACTTTGTCTTGGTAACAGATCTCATCAATGATATTTTCTGCTTCCCTCATGTCTTTCTTGTTGTTGATAGTGGATGCAGGTTCCCAGACAAGAAAGTCAGGCAAGACAATGTTGATGTTCTTCTCAGTTGCTTGTTTCATGATAATGCTCAGGAACTCCTTGTCTTTCCCTTCAAGAAAGCTCTCGAAACAGCCGAATGTAGTCTATGGATCTTGATCTCCCCATCTGTGAGCAAGATAATATATCTCCTGCCATTCTTTCTTCAAATTCAGCCATCTTAGATTGTGAATTGGATTAAGAAATTCATCAATCTGCTGATTTGAAGATTCAGGGAGTTCTTCATCAACTTTTTCAGATTGTTGCTTCTTCTTTTTCTGAATAGTCTTTCTCTTTTTGAAGTTTGTATCAAGTTGAGTAGAGCTCTTTATTTTTAGCTCTTGTTGAGACGTTCCTCTTCTGATTGTACAAGTCTTCGACTTCTTCTTGTGGCGAGTGGGATATTGTCATCATCATCTTCAACTTGAATCACAGACTCTTTTCCAGCTTTAGGTAACTCTAGTTGCATCTAAGTGATGTTTTCTTTATTAAGAAGAGCAACATCAGTTACATGTACAATGTGAGAAACAGAAGGCATTAAAGATGTTGGAATTTTGGAAATTCCCCCTTGAGATGAGCCTGGTTGAATCTGATTCTCTTGACGTCTGATTTTCTCCTCTGCATCTGCTAATCTCCTAGCCAGATCAGACTGAGTATCAGAATTTTTTTTCATCATTTCAGTTGCATTCTCAGCTGCTTTCCTTATCTGTTCAGCTGCGTCTTCGGATACTCTCTTCAGCTGTTCAGACACTTGATTTGATAACTTAGCTCTAGCCTCATCTTCCCCCTTTTTGGCTTCTTCAATATGGGAAGTAAGTGCCTGGGAAAGCTTCTGAAAGTGATCTTCGTTAGAATTGTTCAGAATGGCAGTTGCCTTCTGACCAAGACGTTCAGTTGCCTTTGAGGCAGTGTCTTCGATAACTTTGTCAAGGTTAGCAGGTGCTGGAGCAAGTTGAAGTCTGAGCTTCAATTCTTCAGTGGATAAAGCAAGTTGGTCCTTGGCATGCTTGAGATTTTCAAACTCATCTTCCATCTTTTGAGCATGTTCCTTGGCCAGTTCCAACTGCATAGTCAATTCAGCTCTTTGTGCAGCAGTTTCTTTTTCCAACTCAAGATATTTTTGTTGAAGATCAGAAGTAGATTGCTTCTCCGCGGTCTTGACTTATCTTCAACTCCTGTAATTTCAGATCATCAATTGTGATAAGCAATTGAGTGCGATATTCTGTATCCATTGCAGCAATTCCTTTTCTGAAATTCTCAGCTGACTCATTCAGAATTTTGTCAACTGCCTTCATGATAGAGTCGGTCAGATCATTATCAAAGTATTTCTTCATGTTTTCCCGAATGGCTATGAAGATGTCTTGATAGGTGTCCATTCGAGTCTGTTGTATCTTAAGTAGTGAGTCTCTGATCAGAGGGATATCAACCTCATTTGAACCCATCATCTTTAATTTGTACCAGATGATATCAAAAAAGGTTATTGTGGTTGCAATTGGTGCAGATGATGATTCTCTAATCTGCGGAACATCTTTATTTCTTCCAAGAGCCTCCAAGAGTTCCTCAAATGATCGTTAAGGAAGATTTTCAAGAATTTCTGAGGTAATCTTCTGGAGTTCTTTTATATCATCATCAACGAGGTCCTAATTGAGATCAACATTCAGGTCTTCATCAAGGTCAGCTATTTCTCCATCTTTCCGTTCTGTAGATTTGTCAGTGATTTGGAGAATATCAAAGGTATTCTCAGCAACCTTGTTTGCGTTACTAGATTCAACGATTTGAAGATCAGGAACTCCTTCAGTATCCAGAATCATCAAATCTGTCAGTGCTTCAGCAGCTTCCAACTTTACTTCCTTCTCCTCAACTGTAGTAGCTGGTAACTTCTCCTCAGCTTCGAGAGCTGGTTGTTCATCGCTTTTAGATCCCTGAATCCCTGAGACCTGGGGCTGTGGAGATTCAGCTAACACAATTACTTGTGTTTGATCAAGATGAACATTGGACGGTGCATTTTCATTCCTGACTGTCTCCATCACCAGGTTAAGAAAGTGATTTTAGCACTAATGCCTCAGAGTTCAAGGACTCGTCATGGGCAGTGACTTCAACTGTTTGCACAACATCGGTCTCTAGCTCTACTGATTTCTCAGAATCATTTCCATTCTGTTTAGGTGAACTTCCACCTAAATCAGATGTTGAGTTATCTGCTCCTCCAGCAGCATTCCCTCCGACTTGATCTTGTGTAAGATCTTCGTCGTTCGTCGTATCCTTAGCAGCTCCGGACTCAGGCCCATCGTCGCTGTGATCTGTACTATCCTTAACAGTTTCAGATACTTGTAACTTCAAAAGTTATCCAAGATTTCTAGCAACAAGTGCTGAAAGTGCATAATCGTCAGTTAGATCTTGGATACTATCAATCCCAACAGACTCAATCTGCTCCAGTTCCCAGTCATAGAACATGTCTAGACCGCCCTTTTCATCATTTGCTTGAGAAATTCTGGAAATGTCTGAGAGCCAAATTTCTCTCCATGTCCATATTCGTAGAATTTGTTCAAAGAGATCTAGATGCTGCTTCAGGTCAGGGAATTGGTCCTCTAGATCACCTTCAGTTAGTTGTATGAAGAGTTGTTACTTTGGACCAATGGGGTAGGTAGAGATAGAAGGGTTGAATGGTTGAGGGAGTTGAAAAGAAGGGTGTGATGTGCCAACTGGATCTGGTCGAGCAACATTGGAAGTGGATTCAATGTTTGTTGGAGATGAAGGGGTAGAAACTTGTGCATATGTCTGAGCAACTTTTGCAACATGTGTCAAGGGGTCAAGGGTAGGATCAGCAGGTAAAGTGTCTACTGTGGGTAGGGTTTCAGAACCTAAGTTGGAATATAAGGTTAGGTTGGTTGGATCGATTGGTACAATGGCTAGGGATTCATCAGCTGGTGGGTTCACAGCTGATGTCGGAATTGGTGAGTGTTTCAGAAGGTTAGGTAGAAATGGGAGTAGGTGCAAGAGGATCAGAAGACGGGAAATCTAAAGTAAGTTTTTTAGATACCTTAGATTTGTTGGGAGGTGAGTTGGTTGGAGAGGATTCAGCAGCATCTCCAGTAGACAGTTCTTCAGTTACAATGGAGTCCTCATCTGATTTCGTGGATTCAGATGATGATTCAGATAAGACAGCAGCTGGAGCAGTTTTAGCATCTATAACCTTCTGCTTTTGTTTCTTCTGAGGAGCTTCAGACTTGGATGGTTCAACTCTCTTCTTCCTCTTGGTTGCCTCAGCTTCCTTTGCCTTAGTGACACGTATTTTTCAATACTCACCTCTCAAGTGTAAGAGGATCCTCGTAGTAATAGATAAGTGCCCGGTTAAATTATCGAACCACGGGACTAGTTAGCTTGCGTAGCCTTAGTGTTGTGTGTCGACACGTAATTATAGTGATGAAACATGGGGGTGAGCTAAAGACTAAATATTAAATGCAAAAACTAACAAGATAAATGCTAACTAAGAAAAACAAGTAAGATGATGATCAAATATCAAATGTGAGAAGTAGTGTTCGGGTGTTCTTCATTATGTGGAAATCGATTAAAGCTTAACTTGGGCGTTTAATTCATTGATTGGTGTATGATAAGAGAAATCACTAAGGATGTATCTAATAAAGCACCTAAGATCGGGAGGAAGAATAGAGTCGTTCTTACCCGGGTAATCACACAATTAGGGGGTTCTACTCTATCTAAATTAATCTAAACTAATCCCTAATTATGCTTTTCCACTTGAATACTAGAAACCGGACTCCTATAGTCTCTTCACTAATCACTCAAACTCTCATTCAAATAATTAGTGTAAATTAATGGGGTTCTAATGAAATTTACCCAACCCTCGTTGCGATAAACCAATATATACTCAAATCACACTATCCCAACCCTCGATTATACAATCTACACAATTAACCAACTCTCGTTGCACTAATTATGCTTCAATATAAAATCTAATAATTGAAATCATGCAAATGATCAACCAAAACCCATTAACCTAATCAATACACCTTCCAATTAAATTAAACAATCAAAATTAAGCTAAAAATTTAATCCTATCATAAATCCAAACACCCAAACACCAACAAACCTAGCTAATAATTAAATTAACAAAATAAAACAAACAAATAAAAGATAAACATCCAAACATTAAATTAAAAGAAAGGTATCACCTCATTTGTCTTCAAATTTTTCTACAATTGCAAGAAAATGAAATACTATATTTAAAACTAGCTAGAAAAGTGAACTTAAACTAATGAGTTCAGTGAAATGTGTAGGTGGGAGAATTTCCCCCAAAATGAGCTAATGCGCCTCTGTTCTCTCCCTCTATCGGCCGAAGCCCCCATTCCGAACCTGCTGTGTATTTTCCCCCAGCTTAATGAAAAAAAGATATATCTTTTTGGGCTTCTCGTTTCTTTCAATAAGGTAATGGCATGGGCCATTTTTTTCTTCAATTAACATGGGCCTAAGAAATAACCCACAAGCAATTTCCATTTCTCATAATCTGCTCACGATTCTGCTGTTAATCCCAAATGGAGTGGGTATTATTTGTAATGGACCTAACTTTATAAATGGGCTTGAGAAAATGATTCAGAAGCCCAACAACTTTTTATCTTTGATTTTTCTATTCATGCTCAATCAATTTCTTCCCTTTTCGATTTATCCTTCGATTGACCCCACAATATAATTCACGTGTGTTTTGCTTCAAAAATTCTCATTTCCCTATAAAAATAGCAAACAACACCACTTCTCCAAATCAAGTGTAATTAGTCAATTTAATGTAAATAATGCACAAAATTCTATATAATTATGCAAATTAAGCACATGAATTTCGAGCAATTTTCACACTAATCACTTAGCTTTAGTCAGCATCCATTTGGAGCTCCTAAACACTGTTCCAGGACCCCATTCTTTCTTGTTTGGGAGCAGCTTTGGAAAGATGCAGCTAAGTTTGGTTACAAAGCTGAGCTTTGAATCCGGCCAAAAGGACTTTCCTCATCCTTTCTTTTAATTTAGTTGATTCACCAACAAATTTGTTGAAGTAGTATCTTCCCCAATTGATCTTAGCCTTGTCCACTATGGCCTTCATCAGAATGATCTTGTTATGAGTGATGCCATCTAGGGATCCATGATGACCCATGATGACCTTGGTGACTATGTCAAAAAGGTCTTTGAATTTCTCTTGCAACATATGCTTTTTCAATGAACTGGATGATTTTCGTGCCAGCTTCAAATAATTCTTGAGGATAATTTTCGGCCACATATCATTTATCTCCCCACATTCGTATTCCTTGGGGTTGACAATTCCTTCATTCTTTAGATCAAAGATTTCATTGAAGGTGTCCAAAGCGAGACAAACTCTGTCATTCTCAATATGAGAAGAGAGAGATCCGTCGGATCTTAGACGCAAAAACATGTAGAAATCGGCCACATCTTTTGCAATAAGAGCCTTAGGACAGGTACCAATCAGTTTCCTTAACCAAACTCCAGCAAGTACCTTTGCTGTCCATTCTTGTTCAGGAGTATGGGGACCTGTGAAAGAGATGCATCCTTCAGCCACCATGCGTTCTTTAGCCCATATCTCCGGTTGATAGGTTGCAGGTACCACTTTGGAGAAATCTCGGTGTGTATCAAGGTTATGGTGCCTGGATGAAGCCATTGTTATGAAGTTAGAAAAACTTGAGAGATTGGAAAGGAGATTGCAGAGAGAGATAGATAGAGAATATGAGTGCGTAAATTGGAGAAGACGTCTAACTCTCTCTTATTTATGATTTGAAAAGTTAATTCAATGGTTTTGATTTGATCTATGCAATGTAATGAAGGGCGCAGATGAAGGGGTGTATTCATCCAGGTTTGAAAATTAGGTTTTGTCGTTTGATATTCTTCATGGATGTCAAACTAGATCAAAAATATGTTCTGAAGTTCAATTTATAAAATTTTTGGGTCCGCATTTAATGTTCAGCATACTATTGGTTGGGAAATAAAGTAACTGTCCAGTCTGCGCGAGTTTTTAGGTCACGTACTCATTACTGAAAGTGTAAGTCGTCTAGGACAAGTTATCAATTTCATTTACCATTTTACTTTAGATGTGTACTTGCATGATGAATTACAATAAATGAAAACAAAATGCAATGAATGAGAACGAATTTCATTGAATGTGTCTCATAATCATTTAAAATGAATAAGTTAGGTGACAAGTGATATCTATCTGTATCAGCTGTGCTTTGAGAGCAGCTGGTTTGTCTTCTGATTGATCTTCTGATTTGCTACTATCAATTGAGTACGTTCCCCTTTCAGCTGACATTACTTGTTCTGGTTTCTTTAAAGCACTGTGTAGTTATCCCATCTGTATTACTTGTTTGAGATATTAGATAAATAAATTCAGAAGTAACTTCAGAATGAATTTTAGAAATGGAAGCAATGGATATTGAAATAAGGACATAAAGCATAAGAGTATTCTAAGTTAAGGTTCTTTTAGAATTTCAAGGAAATTCCCCTTAAAACATAGATGCCTCTTCTTAAATTACCCTCAGCTGTTTCAGCTTCTTCATTGGGTCTAACTTACCTTATATTTCCTTCATTAACTATGCAGGAATGGCCTTCGGTGTACGGGGCCTCTTTTGGTGGCCGTTGGTAGCAAGGAAGAATTAGAGGTAGATCCTCTATTCTCCAACTGCGGATAGGAAGCTCTTCGTACTGCTTCAGCTTCCATCTCTAGCAGCCTCCATTCTCATTGCCCACCAGTGTTTGTCCTCATGACCAGCTGAATCCTTCAGCCCTGGAGAGTAGGATGAAGTCAGCATGACATCAGACACCGGAGATTCCGTCCGGTTTGACATGAGACACTTGAGATTCCTTTCACTGCATGGAGGAATAGAAGGATCTTTCTGGCCTTGACCCACGTCTTGGGTTGGAGTATCTCATGCAGCTCTAATTTTCTCATATTTCTCAAGCCTTTTCTTGATATTTTTACTCCTATGCAAAGAGAATTGTTTGTGTTAGAGATGTGATAAATTGATAGCTAAGGGCTGGTATTTATACTAGAATTGATAAGATTCTTTTGAAGAAGACGTTAAAAATTATAGACTTTAGCTTCTGAAAAAGTTTCTGGAAAATAGTAGTTTTCTTGGAAATTTAAAGATTCCTTTTACAAACGAATGGTGAGGATGACACTTAGTTTTGATCCAAGGGTCCAGAGATTGGTGGTGATCTGAAAGCACTACTATTTGGACTTCAGACCAAAATTAAATAGTCATAAATTATTTTCAAATCTGAATCCAATGAAAGAATAAAATAATAAATAGTTAATGAATGTGCATCTTTTATGAGAAAAAAAAATGAATATACGTATATACATCTGTTCTGAGTGTCTTAATCAAGGATTTTTATTGAATTAGAGATTCCCCCTTGAGTAGAGAACTCTTAGATTCCCTCAGCTTTACTAGCTCTCTTCATAGGGATAAGATTTACCTGGATGATGAGTGTGTCTATTCAACTCATATGTAACTTCATCTGCCTTTGTTGTCTGGTTGGAGCTGCTCTATGACCAGCTGAGTTAGAGTGGACTTCTCAGCTGCAGGCTACGAGATGTCCAGCTCCAATAAACTTAAAGAGAAGCACAACTCTCTAAACCTTGTCTCAGCTAAAGGCTTAATGAGCATATCCGCCCTTTGGATATCTGTGTGAATCTTTTCCATTCTAATATCCTTCTTCTCCATATGATCTCTAATGAAATGATGTCTCACATGAACATGCTTACATCTGGTATGGAGAACAGGATTCTGAGTAATGGCTATTGCACTATTGCTATCACAATAAATTGGGACTTCTCTAGCAATAATGTTATAATCTAATAACTATTGACTTAGCCATAACAATTGACTACAACAACTACATGCAGCCATATATTCGACTTCAGTAGTGGAGGTAGCAACTGAGGTTTGCTTCTTGGAGAACCAAGATATCAACTTGTTTCCTAGAAACTGACATGTGCCAGAAGTAGATTTCCTATCTATTCTACACCTTGCGAAGTCAGAATCTGAATAGCTACTCATATCTAAACTATCTTTAGATGGATACCATAAACCCATATTCACTGTACCTTTCAGATAACTCAGAATTCTCTTAGTTGCATCTAGGTGACTAACCTTAGGGTTGGATTGGAATCTAGCACAGACACCTACAACAAAGGTAATATCTTGTCTACTGGCAGTTAGATATAGAAGAGATCCTATAAGGGCTCTATATTTGGATTGGTCTACTGATTTACCATCCTCATCTAGATCCATCTTAAAGGAAGTCATCATGGGAATCTTGCATACTTTACTTGTCTGAGCACCAAACTTGGCAATCAGATTCCTTGTATATTTAGCTTGAGTAATGAATATCCCATCTAGACTTTGTTTCACTTGCAAACCTAAGAAGTAGTTCATCTCTCCCAACATGGACATCTCAAATTTGTCTTACATCAGTTTTGAGAACTTGTCACATAGCTTCTGACTGGGTGAACCAAAGATGATATCATCAACATAGATTTGAACCAATAAGATATCATCTCCTTCTTGAATCTTAAACAACATCCTGTCAATAATACCTTTTGTGAATTCGTTATCAATCAGGAACTGAGATAGTGTATCATACCAAGCTCTAGGAGCTTGTTTTAGTCCATAGAGAGCTTTCTTAAGGCGATATACTTGGTCACTCTCTTCGAAGTCTGGGGCTGTTCGACATAGACTTCTTCCACAAGTATTCCGTTTAAGAATGCACTCTTGACATCCATTTGGTACACCTTAATTCTCATTTGGGACGCATAAGCAAGAAATAGTCTAATA
Source organism: Galeopsis tetrahit (assembly GCA_963675135.1). Classification (NCBI taxonomy): domain Eukaryota; kingdom Viridiplantae; phylum Streptophyta; class Magnoliopsida; order Lamiales; family Lamiaceae; genus Galeopsis; species Galeopsis tetrahit. The sequence continues at coordinate 62,126,583 of OY776126.1, read as the reverse complement.
GACTCAAAACGTGCAACAGGTGCAAAGGTTTCATCATACAATCCCTTTTGATTGTGAATAACCTTTCGCAACAAGTCTAGCCTTGTTCCTTGTTATGGCACCATTTTCATCCGTTTTGTTTTTTAATACCCATTTGGTACCAATAACACTTTGATGTCTAGGACGGTCTATGAGCTCCCATACATCATTCCTTGTGAACTGATAGAGCTCTTCTTGCATAACAGTAATCCAATTACTATCTTCTAGAGCTTCTTCGATCGTTAAAGGTTCCTTCAAGGAAAGAAAACAACAATGGCAGAATAAAGGTTCAGCAATATGAGCTGAATGGTTAGCATTGGCCTTTTGCCTTCTAGTTTGGACATCGGAGCTTGAATCTCCTATAATCAGATCAATTGAATGATCCCTTGCCCAAACAAATATTGGATAAGTACCATTAGGTGAGTTGGGATCCTCTTCTGATGTTGTGTCACTAGTATTTGAAATTGATATGTCTGAGCTGTGTTATCAGCCTGAGTATAATCTGTCAGCTCAGCTTCAGCTGTGTCCACAGTTTCAGCTGTGTTGACAGCTTCTTCTGTTTCAACAGCTTCAGCTGTTCCCCCTACTTGAGTAGGTTCAGTATCCGCTCTAGGAGCTTCATCTACTGTATTCGTCTGAGATCTTGTAGTAGGTCTCCTAGGCTTCAATTGATCATTATCACTGTCCTCATCGTCTGAAAAAGGAATTGTGACCTTGACAAAGCCTTTGTCGGCTGATCCCTTTTTCTTCAGAGTCAGACTTTGAAACTTTTGTGTCAAGATATCTACTTTAACAGTTGTACTCACAGAGGTAGTCTCATCAAACATAACATGGGGTTTTTCTTCCACTACAAGGGTCCTCTTATTAAAGACTCTGAATGCTTTGCTGACTTGGGAATATCCTAAGAAGATTCCCTCATCTGTTTTAGTATCAAAGGCCTTTAATTGCGTCTTCCTATTGGTATGGATGAAACACTTGCAACCAAAAATATGGAAATAAGTTACTCTAGGTTTTCTTTCATTCCAAATCTCATAAGGAGTCTTACCATGTATTTTATAGATAAGACATTTGTTTTGAGTGTGACAAGCTGTATTTATTGCTTCAGCCCTGAACTTCTTTGTTGTATCAAACTTAGCTAGAATGGTTCGAGTAGCTTCTTTGAGGGTTCTATTTCTCCTCTCAGCCACTCCATTTTGTTGAGGCGTATGAGCTGAGCTTGTGTCATGTTGAATACCATTTTCAGTACAATAAGTTGTAATAGAAGAGTTAAGAAACTCACCACCTTTATCGCTTTTGATTTTGACAATTGTTGAACCTTTTTGGTTCTGAATCTTCTTCATCAACTCTGGATGTTTGGTCCTTGTCTCACTCTTTTCGAATATAAAAGTAACCCATGTGTATTTGGAGAAGCCATCTACCACCACAAGAGTATACTTTCTACCACTTAGAGTAGCAGGTGAGATAGGTCCAAACAGATCCATATGGAGCAGTTCAAGAACTCTGCTGGTGGATGATACAGTCTTACTTTTCATTATTGTAACACCCGTGATTTTTAAGTCACAACAATGGATAAGCTATATTTTTTTAATAAATATATGTAAAGACTTGTCTAAAATAAAAAAAAGAAAAACGTTTAATATATACTACATAATATTTATATAATTTGTATATCTATTTTAAATAATGTATTATAAATATAAATATAGATATTTAATTAAAAGATTGTGATAAGTATATAATAATATTTTGAAGATATCGTATATATCAATAGTATATATTTGAATATTATTATTTCTTTTATTTAGATATATTTAATAATAACAGTAATAATATATATATGGACTAGATGAATATTTTTGGCATTCACTGAATCATCGTAACCTTTCCAAGTTTCTCGGTTGTTCCTATTTCAAAGGAAGACTAATTTCTTTTCTAGTTCAAATTAGAGATTTGATTTAAATTCATGATCCCATAATTCCATAATTTTCGCAATTAAACCTCCCTTATCTTAATTATCGGCATTTTCACAAATTAATCACATAAGAGAATACGTTTAAACTATTTTAATAAATTATAATAAATTAATATATTTAAATAAGATATGCATATATTATGAAAATAAATGAACTATTATATTTATTTTAAATATTTATCTCATAATTATTTATTTTCTTCATTTTAGTTTATTTAAGATTTAAACATTCAAAAGTCGGGAAGACTGTAGATAGCCCACTATTCCCATAATTTTCTCAACTGAGTCCATTATCCAAAAACCTTATATCTCTTATATTTACTCGGTCACTTTCACATAAAATAATTCTCATTCAATAAAAACTCCCCACCCTAAAATTTAGATTTTAAGCTACCACAATATTGTGTATATCTCTAGATTGGAAGAAGCTCACACATCTGATCTTCTCTCTTTTTACGGGTATCTATTTCTTCCTTCTTAATATTTGATTCTTATGGTGTTTCCATTTTTATTCATTAAATTAGGGATAATGTTAAACTGCTCATATTCTTATTTCTACATAAGGAATCGTAGACAACCTAGACATATATTATTGCTAAATTATTTATCTTTTGTTGCTAATCTAGTATCTCCCAATTAATTAATTCAGTACATATATATATATATTAGTGGAGACATACGCAATCAATATTTTAATCTCCCTATTAATTAATTCAGTACATATATATATATTAGTGGAGGCATACGTAATCAATATTTTAAATATGGTATATATGCATTAGACAGTTTACAACATATTGTTAAATTATTAGTCCATACTTTGTTATTTTAATTTCTTGAGTAGCGCCATTTCAGTTATAAAATTGGCTACACTTTCGGATCAGTAGAAATTATAGTGTTATTATTATTATTATAATAATAATAGTATTTCAATATTTTTCCTATTAATTATTTAGTTGTAGGGTATGAATTTGTAATCACAATTTTAAGTCTAGTAAGATATATATTATTAATTATTAATTTAATAATAATATATCATTTATTCATTCAATTAATAATTGATTAAATTATAAGACACAAATTTAATCATTATTTCTACTGTTGCCTTTATTAGTAAATAACACTAGGACTTAGTAATGTGTTAATAATAATTCTAAGATAATATTCATTATTATAGGTGACAAGGAACTCTTGCAGTAATTCAAGTTACATACTTACGAGACTATTCAAGGTTAAGGTGGGATTTTCTTGATTGACTACTTTGTCATTTTTAAGTATTTCGTATGAGTGATTTTATTTCTTGCTGCCTTACATCTTATGGTTGGTTTATCCAACAAACTTATGGTTGGTTTATCCAACGAGCCTATGTTATTATGGTTGGTTTATCCAACAAACTTATGGTTGGTTTATCCAACAAGCCTATGATATTATGGTTGGTTTATCCAGCAAACTTATGGTTGGTTCATCCAACAAGCCTATGTTATTATGGTTGGCTTTGCCAACAAGCTTATGAAATTGTATGCATGTTTGTGAGTTATGATTTTATTTGTATGTTATATTTAACTATGACAAAGTTAATCCCACTGAGCTAGTTGTTTTGCTCACCCCAATCTATTTAACACTTTACAGATTGACGGAGTTGCGGTGGAGGGACGGTGGATGTGTTTCATGTCATTAAGGAATATCTTCATACTATTTTATTTAATTATTTGCATCCAAAATTTAAACTATTTTCATTTTAGGAATGTTCACATCTTTTTTTAAACAAGTTTTGGTACTCATTAGTTAAAGTTACATTTTAATATGAATTTCTTAAAAATGTGTGAGTAAATATTCACCAAAATAATTCCGCTGCCAATTTTTATAAAAAATATGCATCGTATAGTATTTTCATCTAGGCCCCTAAAATCGGGATGTGACAAATGGTATCAGAGCAGGTCTACGTTCTTGTAGACTTGTAAAAAAAAAAAATGTGTTTTTGTGTTTCTTATTCTCTTTAAAAAAAAAAAAAAAAGAGATTTTTACAAAAGATCATGCATTATCTAGTTTAAGTTATGACATCCACCACCGCCCACTGCTTCAACTCCAAGGTATGACATTTCATTAGATGCTATGTTACTTATCGATTATAGAAAGATAATCGCATGACACACGATTATTGTTAGTTTTGATATTGATATGATTATTGATAGTTACGACACATAAATATGATATATTGGTAGTTGGGACAATTATTTATATTTTCTAGGAAATATGGTGATTGATAGACAATATGGACTAGGTGTTAAGATTAGATGACATTTACCATCCTTAGATCTAAGACAATTGAATTCTCTTAGGAAAATGCGTTCGGAGTAAGCAACGAGGACATAGAGCAAGTGAGTGTCCTCGTTCAAGTTAATGGTACGTTACAAAATAATACATATGCTTATATTATTTGAATTATTATTTACATATTTTTAAAGAGATTTAATAACAATATATTTTATATATAGATATATATATACATATGTAAATATATTATGTATTGCCCACGTTACTGGCCATAATTTTGTTGACTTAGTTTGAAATTTAATTTGGCTGAATAATATTTTAGCGAGAAATCTGCTTATTCATCCCTTAATTCCATCAACTTTGCAACCAAAACTACTTTTATCAACCCAATTATACTCGATCCTTTTTGGTCAAAATGGAGATTTTTTTTATATATTTTCATCTTAAAAATTTTACTGTTGAGATTGGTACAATTTAAAATAAAAATTATGTAAGAATTAAGATAGTGTAGGTATGATAAAATATTTATTGACAGTAGAATGGACTTAAGATTTGATGACATTCTTCATTTATGAGGTATACTAATTGAATTTTATAAGACATGGTTCAAGGTGGTAATCAGGGTTAGTAACTAAATTTCGAGGACGAAATTTATTTTAAGAGGGGTAGAATGTAACACCCGTGATTTTTAAGTCACAACAATGGATAAGCTATATTTTTTTAATAAATATATGTAAAGACTTGTCTAAAATAAAAAAAAGAAAAACGTTTAATATATACTACATAATATTTATATAATTTGTATATCTATTTTAAATAATGTATTATAAATATAAATATAGATATTTAATTAAAAGATTGTGATAAGTATATAATAATATTTTGAAGATATCGTATATATCAATAGTATATATTTGAATATTATTATTTCTTTTATTTAGATATATTTAATAATAACAGTAATAATATATATATGGACTAGATGAATATTTTTGGCATTCACTGAATCATCGTAACCTTTCCAAGTTTCTCGGTTGTTCCTATTTCAAAGGAAGACTAATTTCTTTTCTAGTTCAAATTAGAGATTTGATTTAAATTCATGATCCCATAATTCCATAATTTTCGCAATTAAACCTCCCTTATCTTAATTATCGGCATTTTCACAAATTAATCACATAAGAGAATACGTTTAAACTATTTTAATAAATTATAATAAATTAATATATTTAAATAAGATATGCATATATTATGAAAATAAATGAACTATTATATTTATTTTAAATATTTATCTCATAATTATTTATTTTCTTCATTTTAGTTTATTTAAGATTTAAACATTCAAAAGTCGGGAAGACTGTAGATAGCCCACTATTCCCATAATTTTCTCAACTGAGTCCATTATCCAAAAACCTTATATCTCTTATATTTACTCGGTCACTTTCACATAAAATAATTCTCATTCAATAAAAACTCCCCACCCTAAAATTTAGATTTTAAGCTACCACAATATTGTGTATATCTCTAGATTGGAAGAAGCTCACACATCTGATCTTCTCTCTTTTTACGGGTATCTATTTCTTCCTTCTTAATATTTGATTCTTATGGTGTTTCCATTTTTATTCATTAAATTAGGGATAATGTTAAACTGCTCATATTCTTATTTCTACATAAGGAATCGTAGACAACCTAGACATATATTATTGCTAAATTATTTATCTTTTGTTGCTAATCTAGTATCTCCCAATTAATTAATTCAGTACATATATATATATATTAGTGGAGACATACGCAATCAATATTTTAATCTCCCTATTAATTAATTCAGTACATATATATATATTAGTGGAGGCATACGTAATCAATATTTTAAATATGGTATATATGCATTAGACAGTTTACAACATATTGTTAAATTATTAGTCCATACTTTGTTATTTTAATTTCTTGAGTAGCGCCATTTCAGTTATAAAATTGGCTACACTTTCGGATCAGTAGAAATTATAGTGTTATTATTATTATTATAATAATAATAGTATTTCAATATTTTTCCTATTAATTATTTAGTTGTAGGGTATGAATTTGTAATCACAATTTTAAGTCTAGTAAGATATATATTATTAATTATTAATTTAATAATAATATATCATTTATTCATTCAATTAATAATTGATTAAATTATAAGACACAAATTTAATCATTATTTCTACTGTTGCCTTTATTAGTAAATAACACTAGGACTTAGTAATGTGTTAATAATAATTCTAAGATAATATTCATTATTATAGGTGACAAGGAACTCTTGCAGTAATTCAAGTTACATACTTACGAGACTATTCAAGGTTAAGGTGGGATTTTCTTGATTGACTACTTTGTCATTTTTAAGTATTTCGTATGAGTGATTTTATTTCTTGCTGCCTTACATCTTATGGTTGGTTTATCCAACAAACTTATGGTTGGTTTATCCAACAAACTTATGGTTGGTTTATCCAACGAGCCTATGTTATTATGGTTGGTTTATCCAACAAACTTATGGTTGGTTTATCCAACAAGCCTATGATATTATGGTTGGTTTATCCAGCAAACTTATGGTTGGTTCATCCAACAAGCCTATGTTATTATGGTTGGCTTTGCCAACAAGCTTATGAAATTGTATGCATGTTTGTGAGTTATGATTTTATTTGTATGTTATATTTAACTATGACAAAGTTAATCCCACTGAGCTAGTTGTTTTGCTCACCCCAATCTATTTAACACTTTACAGATTGACGGAGTTGCGGTGGAGGGACGGTGGATGTGTTTCATGTCATTAAGGAATATCTTCATGCTATTTTATTTAATTATTTGCATCCAAAATTTAAACTATTTTCATTTTAGGAATGTTCACATCTTTTTTTAAACAAGTTTTGGTACTCATTAGTTAAAGTTACATTTTAATATGAATTTCTTAAAAATGTGTGAGTAAATATTCACCAAAATAATTCCGCTGCCAATTTTTATAAAAAATATGCATCGTATAGTATTTTCATCTAGGCCCCTAAAATCGGGATGTGACAAATGGTATCAGAGCAGGTCTACGTTCTTGTAGACTTGTAAAAAAAAAAAAATGTGTTTTTGTGTTTCTTATTCTCTTTAAAAAAAAAAAAAAGAGATTTTTACAAAAGATCATGCATTATCTAGTTTAAGTTATGACATCCACCACCGCCCACTGCTTCAACTCCAAGGTATGACATTTCATTAGATGCTATGTTACTTATCGATTATAGAAAGATAATCGCATGACACACGATTATTGTTAGTTTTGATATTGATATGATTATTGATAGTTACGACACATAAATATGATATATTGGTAGTTGGGACAATTATTTATATTTTCTAGGAAATATGGTGATTGATAGACAATATGGACTAGGTGTTAAGATTAGATGACATTTACCATCCTTAGATCTAAGACAATTGAATTCTCTTAGGAAAATGCGTTCGGAGTAAGCAACGAGGACATAGAGCAAGTGAGTGTCCTCGTTCAAGTTAATGGTACGTTACAAAATAATACATATGCTTATATTATTTGAATTATTATTTACATATTTTTAAAGAGATTTAATAACAATATATTTTATATATAGATATATATATACATATGTAAATATATTATGTATTGCCCACGTTACTGGCCATAATTTTGTTGACTTAGTTTGAAATTTAATTTGGCTGAATAATATTTTAGCGAGAAATCTGCTTATTCATCCCTTAATTCCATCAACTTTGCAACCAAAACTACTTTTATCAACCCAATTATACTCGATCCTTTTTGGTCAAAATGGAGATTTTTTTTATATATTTTCATCTTAAAAATTTTACTGTTGAGATTGGTACAATTTAAAATAAAAATTATGTAAGAATTAAGATAGTGTAGGTATGATAAAATATTTATTGACAGTAGAATGGACTTAAGATTTGATGACATTCTTCATTTATGAGGTATACTAATTGAATTTTATAAGACATGGTTCAAGGTGGTAATCAGGGTTAGTAACTAAATTTCGAGGACGAAATTTATTTTAAGAGGGGTAGAATGTAACACCCGTGATTTTTAAGTCACAACAATGGATAAGCTATATTTTTTTAATAAATATATGTAAAGACTTGTCTAAAATAAAAAAAAGAAAAACGTTTAATATATACTACATAATATTTATATAATTTGTATATCTATTTTAAATAATGTATTATAAATATAAATATAGATATTTAATTAAAAGATTGTGATAAGTATATAATAATATTTTGAAGATATCGTATATATCAATAGTATATATTTGAATATTATTATTTCTTTTATTTAGATATATTTAATAATAACAGTAATAATATATATATGGACTAGATGAATATTTTTGGCATTCACTGAATCATCGTAACCTTTCCAAGTTTCTCGGTTGTTCCTATTTCAAAGGAAGACTAATTTCTTTTCTAGTTCAAATTAGAGATTTGATTTAAATTCATGATCCCATAATTCCATAATTTTCGCAATTAAACCTCCCTTATCTTAATTATCGGCATTTTCACAAATTAATCACATAAGAGAATACGTTTAAACTATTTTAATAAATTATAATAAATTAATATATTTAAATAAGATATGCATATATTATGAAAATAAATGAACTATTATATTTATTTTAAATATTTATCTCATAATTATTTATTTTCTTCATTTTAGTTTATTTAAGATTTAAACATTCAAAAGTCGGGAAGACTGTAGATAGCCCACTATTCCCATAATTTTCTCAACTGAGTCCATTATCCAAAAACCTTATATCTCTTATATTTACTCGGTCACTTTCACATAAAATAATTCTCATTCAATAAAAACTCCCCACCCTAAAATTTAGATTTTAAGCTACCACAATATTGTGTATATCTCTAGATTGGAAGAAGCTCACACATCTGATCTTCTCTCTTTTTACGGGTATCTATTTCTTCCTTCTTAATATTTGATTCTTATGGTGTTTCCATTTTTATTCATTAAATTAGGGATAATGTTAAACTGCTCATATTCTTATTTCTACATAAGGAATCGTAGACAACCTAGACATATATTATTGCTAAATTATTTATCTTTTGTTGCTAATCTAGTATCTCCCAATTAATTAATTCAGTACATATATATATATATTAGTGGAGACATACGCAATCAATATTTTAATCTCCCTATTAATTAATTCAGTACATATATATATATTAGTGGAGGCATACGTAATCAATATTTTAAATATGGTATATATGCATTAGACAGTTTACAACATATTGTTAAATTATTAGTCCATACTTTGTTATTTTAATTTCTTGAGTAGCGCCATTTCAGTTATAAAATTGGCTACACTTTCGGATCAGTAGAAATTATAGTGTTATTATTATTATTATAATAATAATAGTATTTCAATATTTTTCCTATTAATTATTTAGTTGTAGGGTATGAATTTGTAATCACAATTTTAAGTCTAGTAAGATATATATTATTAATTATTAATTTAATAATAATATATCATTTATTCATTCAATTAATAATTGATTAAATTATAAGACACAAATTTAATCATTATTTCTACTGTTGCCTTTATTAGTAAATAACACTAGGACTTAGTAATGTGTTAATAATAATTCTAAGATAATATTCATTATTATAGGTGACAAGGAACTCTTGCAGTAATTCAAGTTACATACTTACGGGACTATTCAAGGTTAAGGTGGGATTTTCTTGATTGACTACTTTGTCATTTTTAAGTATTTCGTATGAGTGATTTTATTTCTTGCTGCCTTACATCTTATGGTTGGTTTATCCAACAAACTTATGGTTGGTTTATCCAACAAACTTATGGTTGGTTTATCCAACGAGCCTATGTTATTATGGTTGGTTTATCCAACAAACTTATGGTTGGTTTATCCAACAAGCCTATGATATTATGGTTGGTTTATCCAGCAAACTTATGGTTGGTTCATCCAACAAGCCTATGTTATTATGGTTGGCTTTGCCAACAAGCTTATGAAATTGTATGCATGTTTGTGAGTTATGATTTTATTTGTATGTTATATTTAACTATGACAAAGTTAATCCCACTGAGCTAGTTGTTTTGCTCACCCCAATCTATTTAACACTTTACAGATTGACGGAGTTGCGGTGGAGGGACGGTGGATGTGTTTCATGTCATTAAGGAATATCTTCATGCTATTTTATTTAATTATTTGCATCCAAAATTTAAACTATTTTCATTTTAGGAATGTTCACATCTTTTTTTAAACAAGTTTTGGTACTCATTAGTTAAAGTTACATTTTAATATGAATTTCTTAAAAATGTGTGAGTAAATATTCACCAAAATAATTCCGCTGCCAATTTTTATAAAAAATATGCATCGTATAGTATTTTCATCTAGGCCCCTAAAATCGGGATGTGACAAATGGTATCAGAGCAGGTCTACGTTCTTGTAGACTTGTAAAAAAAAAAAATGTGTTTTTGTGTTTCTTATTCTCTTTAAAAAAAAAAAAAAAGAGATTTTTACAAAAGATCATGCATTATCTAGTTTAAGTTATGACATCCACCACCGCCCACTGCTTCAACTCCAAGGTATGACATTTCATTAGATGCTATGTTACTTATCGATTATAGAAAGATAATCGCATGACACACGATTATTGTTAGTTTTGATATTGATATGATTATTGATAGTTACGACACATAAATATGATATATTGGTAGTTGGGACAATTATTTATATTTTCTAGGAAATATGGTGATTGATAGACAATATGGACTAGGTGTTAAGATTAGATGACATTTACCATCCTTAGATCTAAGACAATTGAATTCTCTTAGGAAAATGCGTTCGGAGTAAGCAACGAGGACATAGAGCAAGTGAGTGTCCTCGTTCAAGTTAATGGTACGTTACAAAATAATACATATGCTTATATTATTTGAATTATTATTTACATATTTTTAAAGAGATTTAATAACAATATATTTTATATATAGATATATATATACATATGTAAATATATTATGTATTGCCCACGTTACTGGCCATAATTTTGTTGACTTAGTTTGAAATTTAATTTGGCTGAATAATATTTTAGCGAGAAATCTGCTTATTCATCCCTTAATTCCATCAACTTTGCAACCAAAACTACTTTTATCAACCCAATTATACTCGATCCTTTTTGGTCAAAATGGAGATTTTTTTTATATATTTTCATCTTAAAAATTTTACTGTTGAGATTGGTACAATTTAAAATAAAAATTATGTAAGAATTAAGATAGTGTAGGTATGATAAAATATTTATTGACAGTAGAATGGACTTAAGATTTGATGACATTCTTCATTTATGAGGTATACTAATTGAATTTTATAAGACATGGTTCAAGGTGGTAATCAGGGTTAGTAACTAAATTTCGAGGACGAAATTTATTTTAAGAGGGGTAGAATGTAACACCCGTGATTTTTAAGTCACAACAATGGATAAGCTATATTTTTTTAATAAATATATGTAAAGACTTGTCTAAAATAAAAAAAAGAAAAACGTTTAATATATACTACATAATATTTATATAATTTGTATATCTATTTTAAATAATGTATTATAAATATAAATATAGATATTTAATTAAAAGATTGTGATAAGTATATAATAATATTTTGAAGATATCGTATATATCAATAGTATATATTTGAATATTATTATTTCTTTTATTTAGATATATTTAATAATAACAGTAATAATATATATATGGACTAGATGAATATTTTTGGCATTCACTGAATCATCGTAACCTTTCCAAGTTTCTCGGTTGTTCCTATTTCAAAGGAAGACTAATTTCTTTTCTAGTTCAAATTAGAGATTTGATTTAAATTCATGATCCCATAATTCCATAATTTTCGCAATTAAACCTCCCTTATCTTAATTATCGGCATTTTCACAAATTAATCACATAAGAGAATACGTTTAAACTATTTTAATAAATTATAATAAATTAATATATTTAAATAAGATATGCATATATTATGAAAATAAATGAACTATTATATTTATTTTAAATATTTATCTCATAATTATTTATTTTCTTCATTTTAGTTTATTTAAGATTTAAACATTCAAAAGTCGGGAAGACTGTAGATAGCCCACTATTCCCATAATTTTCTCAACTGAGTCCATTATCCAAAAACCTTATATCTCTTATATTTACTCGGTCACTTTCACATAAAATAATTCTCATTCAATAAAAACTCCCCACCCTAAAATTTAGATTTTAAGCTACCACAATATTGTGTATATCTCTAGATTGGAAGAAGCTCACACATCTGATCTTCTCTCTTTTTACGGGTATCTATTTCTTCCTTCTTAATATTTGATTCTTATGGTGTTTCCATTTTTATTCATTAAATTAGGGATAATGTTAAACTGCTCATATTCTTATTTCTACATAAGGAATCGTAGACAACCTAGACATATATTATTGCTAAATTATTTATCTTTTGTTGCTAATCTAGTATCTCCCAATTAATTAATTCAGTACATATATATATATATTAGTGGAGACATACGCAATCAATATTTTAATCTCCCTATTAATTAATTCAGTACATATATATATATTAGTGGAGGCATACGTAATCAATATTTTAAATATGGTATATATGCATTAGACAGTTTACAACATATTGTTAAATTATTAGTCCATACTTTGTTATTTTAATTTCTTGAGTAGCGCCATTTCAGTTATAAAATTGGCTACACTTTCGGATCAGTAGAAATTATAGTGTTATTATTATTATTATAATAATAATAGTATTTCAATATTTTTCCTATTAATTATTTAGTTGTAGGGTATGAATTTGTAATCACAATTTTAAGTCTAGTAAGATATATATTATTAATTATTAATTTAATAATAATATATCATTTATTCATTCAATTAATAATTGATTAAATTATAAGACACAAATTTAATCATTATTTCTACTGTTGCCTTTATTAGTAAATAACACTAGGACTTAGTAATGTGTTAATAATAATTCTAAGATAATATTCATTATTATAGGTGACAAGGAACTCTTGCAGTAATTCAAGTTACATACTTACGAGACTATTCAAGGTTAAGGTGGGATTTTCTTGATTGACTACTTTGTCATTTTTAAGTATTTCGTATGAGTGATTTTATTTCTTGCTGCATCTTACATCTTATGGTTGGTTTATCCAACAAACTTATGGTTGGTTTATCCAACAAACTTATGGTTGGTTTATCCAACGAGCCTATGTTATTATGGTTGGTTTATCCAACAAACTTATGGTTGGTTTATCCAACAAGCCTATGATATTATGGTTGGTTTATCCAGCAAACTTATGGTTGGTTCATCCAACAAGCCTATGTTATTATGGTTGGCTTTGCCAACAAGCTTATGAAATTGTATGCATGTTTGTGAGTTATGATTTTATTTGTATGTTATATTTAACTATGACAAAGTTAATCCCACTGAGCTAGTTGTTTTGCTCACCCCAATCTATTTAACACTTTACAGATTGACGGAGTTGCGGTGGAGGGACGGTGGATGTGTTTCATGTCATTAAGGAATATCTTCATGCTATTTTATTTAATTATTTGCATCCAAAATTTAAACTATTTTCATTTTAGGAATGTTCACATCTTTTTTTAAACAAGTTTTGGTACTCATTAGTTAAAGTTACATTTTAATATGAATTTCTTAAAAATGTGTGAGTAAATATTCACCAAAATAATTTCGCTGCCAATTTTTATAAAAAATATGCATCGTATAGTATTTTCATCTAGGCCCCTAAAATCGGGATGTGACAATTATCTTGCTTTAATAAGTTAGATAGATTAGATTAGGTGGCTTTGACTTCATCAAAAAGTGGGAAATTGTTGGCATATGAACCCACCCCTTAGGTTTGATATGATTATGATGTAATTAGTTTTGATGGCCAAAACACTTAAATAGTTTAGTGATCTGATATGATAAGTTGAGATGAATAGAACAACTTATAGATTCTTAGTCTAGTCTAAGTGAGATCAGTTGTATGTATATCAATTGAGATCACATTTGGTTTTACACGCGCTCACTTAAGATTTGAAGAGTTGAAGACTAGAATAGAAGACTAAGAAGACCTTGAAGATTGAAGGAAGGCCAAGTTTGAAGAATCAGATGAGCGGGCCCTTGTATGCCGTATCAGCTGATATGGACTTCGAGAGATGTCTACTGATCTAAGTTCTCAAGACTTAGAATGATTCAAATCAGATGAGAAGACAAAGATCAAAATTAGATGAGTTAGACTCAGCTGATAACCAAAATTAGATCAGAAGACTACTTCATGACAGATAGGCTACTGCTTATACAAGATCAGATTAGATAAGTATCGAGATCAAGTACTAGATTAGATGAGTATCAAATCAGACGAGTACAAGATCAGCCGAATAGAAATCTGCGTGAAAGACTAAGTGTAAATCTAGAAGACATTGACTTTCCATGTCCAAAAAAGGTAAGTTCCATATTTGGTGGAATCAATATCAATCAAGAGATTACGCTGCAATCAAGGATAATCACAACGGCTATTTGATTGAAGATTAGTGTTATAAATACAAAATCAATTCAAGTGAGGAACACGGAAACTATACGCAATTATCAAGCTTACGAAGAACACATCCAGCTGATTGAAGCAAAGAGAATTTGAAGAAAAGTTCTTCAAGCCTGTTTTAAATTCACTAGTTTCCTCACCAACAAGAAACCGAACCACATTTATCAATAGATATATTTATTGGTTTAGGCATAGTGGTTAAGCAATATCTTTCTTGAACCAATAGTTGGAGATAAATCAAACAACCTAAACCCAAACACTCTATCTAGTATAAGGTTTCAGTTGTTCAAAATTGTAAAAGTACAAGTGTTCATAAACACTTGTGGAGACCGTAGCAATTTAGTGATTGCTTAGAGCTCAAAGTCCTCCCCTTGGGACTCTAAAGGACAAGCCCCTTTGATTTGGTGATTAAAGGATTAACATCACGAGCAAATCGTGAGATTGGATGTAGGATTGAATATCCGAACCACTATAACCCCTGGTGTTATTTACTTTACTGTCATTTGAATTCAGTACTCATACTCTTATTATTCATACTGCATCTTATTTTCAAAGTGTTTTTAAAAGAAGGCCAATCAAGCAAAGTTCAAAACAAGCAGATATCAAGTCAGCTGAGTACTTTAAATTGGTTAAAAAGGTTTTTCAATATTAACGAACGAGTCCAAACAATGGACCTACACAATTTCGCAATTTATATTCAGTAGAGTACATAGTAAGTTGGATCAGCAGACTTGCCAATCCAGCAGACTAAGTACATCAGCTGAGTAAACTCTCACATTCTGTTTAGAAAAAGTTTTAAAGTCTATTCACCCCTCCCCTATACACTTTAAACCCATTCACTACTCGTTCAGGGACCAATAGAGCTTGTATGACAGTTGTGTTTATTTCAGACGGGTTGGGAATGTTGTTACCTATCTTCTGTTGTATGTTGATGACATGTTAATAGCTGGAGAGTCTATTGACAGTGTTAATCAAGTTAAGGAGATCCTCAAACAAGAGTGTTGGGAATAAAATGAGCTATGTTTTGATTGAGTACCAAAAACCCCCTGAGACATGCCTAAGTCAATATAAATATGTTCTAAGAATGTTAGAACATATAGATTATAGGCTAGATGAGAAGCTGAAATGTTAGGCAGCTCTTAGACAATTAGATGCACAATTTGAGGGGGAACCTATGCTTTGAAGATGATCAAGATCAAGTCCCCTCAAGGCTCAAATTCTGGAACAATCACTTAAGAGTAAGGACACTCTATGAAATCTAAGATGCTCTTATCAGGAGAGTTGTCCAGAGAAAATATTCATAAAGCTCTGATCAGGAGAGTTGTCCAAAGAAGCTAGCCCTATGCAAGAACAAACCTACCTCGCTCAAAAGGACAAGACTACTCAAAGGTTTTGGTCAGGAGAGTTGTCCAGATAAGCCAACTCTAAAGTATAAAGTGCTCTGATACAAAAAGACCAACCATGCTGATCAGAAGAGTTGTCTCAGCTAAATTGATAAAGATCAAGTGCTCTGAAAGTCTGAGATCAACTATGCTGAAGAGATTGAGACAACAGTCCCTAAAGGTCCTCAAAGGAATGAGCTAAGACCATACTCAAGAGAAATAAAGGGAAAGAGCCAAGTCATCTGAAGAAGAGCAAGCCAACCATGCTGAAAAGCAAAACTGCTGATAGTAATAAGAAGAGTTGTCCAGATGATAAGGAATGTTGTCCTATCATTGGATCAACCTTCAGAAGCCATGTCCAAGTCCTAACAAGAAGTCAAACATTGGGAAAAGTGCTGCAGAATGAAGACAAAACTGTTACAGCCGTTTATTACCCAAATGAGGACATGTCACTATCAAGAATCTGTCTTCCAGTTTGAAGAACTCAAGGAAGACATTTATAGCAATTTGGGGCTGCCTCTCCAACGGGCAAATCCTCCATTTTGTCTATAAATACAGAAGTGTGAAGACCATTTGAAAGCACCAAAAAAAAAAACCTCAACACAATCCAACTAAGCTCAAAGTTCTTACAAGCTAGAGTGCTTTCAAAGCTTTCAAAGACTATCTTAGTCTTCAAACACTTCTTCTAAGCTGAACCAAATTGTATATCCATACACAAGCTTAGAGAGATATCCTATCCTTATACACTGATCTTCATTGTAAAGGATATCTCATTAGTTGGAACCTTACTTCAACCCTTATATCTTTCAAGAGTGAAAGTGAGAAGGTTGTAGTAGTAGAAGTGGTAGGAACTGACTGTTGAGAGAAGAACAGTTCAGTTCTGAGTTGAGAAGAGGGTACTAGGACTCTAGACATCCTAGGGATCAATTCACCAAGGAGTGGTGTTCTTGATCAAGTGCACCTTGGCACTATAAAACAAGTTAATTCCAAGAGTGAAGGAATTATCCTGTTAAATCAGGGAAAGTGGATGTAGGAGCTTGAGTCTCTGAACCACTATAAACTCTTGTGTTGATTTACTTTACAAGTACTTACATTCATTCAACACTGCACACTAAACTGATCTTTCAAAGATACATACTCAAAGACTGTGCAAAACTGACTTGGACAAGTTCCCTGAAGCTAAACTGAACTGTGTTGCATTGACTAAGTGATTTCAGAAATTAAAGGAGTCTAAACTTAAAGGGCCAACCACTATTCCGCACATATAACTCCCCTAGATAGTTATTCAACTAAGTACTCAATAGTACTTAGTGGATTGATTATCTTAGAAGAGTTAATCATCTTCAGCAGAGTTGTCCAAGACAACCTTGCTGAACTCTGGTTTGATCAAATTAGCGAAAGAATTGCAAACAAGTGTATTCCCCCCCCCCCCATACACTTGTTATATACTCCTTTCAGGACCAACAAGTGGTATCAGAGCAGGGGTTCAAAGACCACTGCTTCTGAAAATCCATCTTGATTTTCAAAACTCACATATTCGGTGTGGTCACTGAACTGATATCTATCTGAAATCCATTACTTGTTGATTGATTGATTCTTATTATGGCTAACAACAATGCTGTCCCTCCACCTGCTGTTCAAGGTTTGGACAATATGGCCACAAATCCAGTCAATCACATTTCTCATCACAAACTGCCCATGTTTTCTATAGATAATTATGATTTCTGGAAAATCAGAATGAGGGCTCATCTTGCATCTCTTCATACTGATATGCTTAGAGTAATCACAAGAGGACCTTTTGTGTTTACTCAAACTAATCCCAGATTGACAGATGAGCAAAGAGCAGATATAAGGGAACTGATTCCCAAAGATGAGGATGACTTCACTGCTGATGAAAAGAGGAAAGATAATTTGAATTATCTTGCCATGAACACCCTCTATCAAACAATTCCAGATGCAGTTATGGGCAGAGTCTACCACTGCACCACAGCTAAAGAAATTTGGGATACCCTTGCTGAAATGTGTGAGGGTACTGAAAAGATCAAGGAGAATAAGCTCCAAGTTGCTGTGCAGAAATTTGAACAGTTTGCAATGGATTCTGAAGAGTCCATTGATAAATTTGCTGGTAGATTCACTGATGTGATGAATGAAATCAATTCATTGGGCAAGGTCTACACCAAGAGAGAGGTTGGATTAAAGATTTTGAGGAGTCTCACTCAAAAGTGGGATGTCTATGCTGTGATGATGCAGAATACCAAAGATCTCTCCACCATGCCCATGCAACAAATATTCTCAGAACTCAAAGCCTATGAGTTTGATCTCAATAGAAGAAAGCCTGTTGAGGAATCTTTAAATCCCACTAAGGGAGTGGCATTCAAAGCCAAAGTTGCTGAACCAGAAATGCAACCCACTCCCAGATCATCAAAGTCAGTCTCTAAGACTGAAATGAAGGAAGAACTAGCCTTGATGGCTAGAAGGTTTGACAAGCTCAACACAAGGTTTGGTAGATACAAGAAATTCTACCAAGACAACAAATTCAGGAGAAGATACAATTCCCCTGAAGATCAGGCTAAGGACAAAAAGCCTGAAGAGAAAAGATCAGAGGACAAGTCCTCCGATAGGAGAAGATCCAGTAGAGCTGAACCCTCATCATCTAAGAGAAGAGATGAATCCAAGAAGGATGATGATGAAGATCTATGTTACAACTGCAAAAAGAAAGGGCACTTCCAATATGACTGCCCTGAACTAAGCTCTAAAGAAAGAAGAGAAAGACAAGCAAAAAGAGACAGAAAAGTCACCAATAGAAAAGCCATGATGGCTGGTGAAGAATCTGATAGTGCTGAAAGTTTCAACTCTTCTGATGGATTGTTCTCCAACAGTGATGATGATGATGATGTCTGCAACATGGCTCTTGAGGATGATGAGGTATCCTCTACTTCTAGTTCACCATCATTTATCTCACAAAACACTAGTGAAGTTAACCTGAAACTTTCCTTGGGAAAGTTGATGGAAGATTTCACTAGATTACAAGAATTTCATGACAATTGTGTGAGAGAAAATGAAAGATTAGCTACTGAACTCACCAAAAACTCTGAGGTAGCTGTTGATGTCAAGTCTACTGAGTTGTATCAACAAGTCTTGAGAAAGCTTGAGGAAGCAAATCTCAGGATAGTTGACCAACAAGAGGAGATTGATGATCAACTTCTCTCTCAGAAAAGAAAAGATTTTGAACTTAAAATTCTAAATGCCAAATTTGAAAATCTCTCACATGAGTATGATATTCTTAAATCAAGTGAAGAGAGCCTGAAATTAAAGATGTCTGCTTTGAACAAATCCTCTAGAGCAATAGAGGAAATTCAAAGTTATCAAAGACCTATGGCTCAAAGAAGTGGATTAGGTTTTGATCCATTTGAATCTTCACCTTGTCTTAGTGTTGCATCCACAAGTAACACTAAGAGAATCTTTGTTAAGTCAGTGGTACAACAAGCTGAAAATGAAGTAATTCAGCCACTGAACAAAGGAAAGGGCAAATTGAATGAAATGCCTACTCAAGTGATTCAGGAAAATAGGCCAAAACCTAAGGAAATGGCCAAAGCTCCTGAGCACAAGAGGAATATTGGTCAGCAGAGTAGACCCAATGGAAGGGCAACTCTCCTGAACAATGTTCAGAGGAATTATCCAAGGTATAATCAGCCTAGGCCAACTCATCTGAGAAAGCCTCAGCTGAATAGACCTAAGGACAACTATCCTCAAAGGCAGAATAAAATGAGACAACCAAAACCCTTCATGACAAAGGGTAATGGTCATAAAAATGCCTTTCCTCAAAGATTTCATCAAGCTGCACAAAGAACTCATAAGTTCAGAAGAGTGGTCAACTCCTCTGAAACTTACAGAGTTAACACATTCACACATACTTTCCCAAAGGCATTTAAGGGAAAGACAGTGTATGTTAATGCACTAGGAAATCAACTTAGCCACCTTGAATCAATCAGGGTTATTAGGCAAGTTTGGGTTCCCAAAGGTACAGCTAACCTCTCAGGACCCAAAACTCAAAGGGTACCTAAACCTATCTAATTGCAGGTACCATTGGGCCACAAGAAGAGGAGCATGAACAAAAAGACAGCATGGTACCTTGACAGTGGATGCTCAAGGCACATGACTGGAAACAAGGAACTCCTCTCTGATTTTATTGAAAAAGAAGGCCCAAATGTCACCTTTGGAGACAGCTCACAAGCAACAACAAAAGGTTATGGTACTTTGATGATGGGTAACATCAAAGTAACCAATGTATCTTATGTAGCTGGTCTCAAATATAATCTCCTGAGTATCAGTCAATTCTGTGATAAAGACTTTAATGTTGAGTTCTCAAGTGGAAAATGCCTAATCAAGGATAAAACTCAACAAACTTTATTGACTGGAACTAGGAAGGGAAATGTGTATTTTGCAGACTGGGACAAGTCTACTGATGCTGCATGTTTCATTGCTAAAAGTTCTAGTGAACAAAGTTGGTTATGGCATAAGAGGCTAAATCATCTGAACTTCAAATCTATGAATAAACTTGCTAGAAATGCATTAGTTAAAGGACTACCTAATGAGGTTTTCATTAAAGAACATGTGTGTAAACCATGTCAAGAAGGAAAACAGATTAAAGCCTCATTCAAAGGAAAACCAGTCATTTCCACTGAAAGGGTACTTGAACTTCTACATATGGATCTGTTTGGACCAATTACCCCTTCAAGCATAAATGGTAGAAAATACACATTAGTAGTAGTAGATGACTTCTCTAGGTTCACATGGGTAGTATTTCTCCTTAATAAGAAGGAAACACAAGTCAAACTACCTGAACTTCTAAAGAGGTTGTCAAATGAGAAAAGCCTTAGCATTATCAAGATAAGATCTGATAAAGGCACTGAGTTCATTAACTCATACATCAATGAGTACTGCACATCAAATGGAATAGCTCATGAAACCTCAGCAGCTAGAACTCCCCAACAAAATGGAGTTGCAAAAAGAAGGAATAGAACTTTAAAAGAAGCTGCTAGAACTTTAATTGCTGACTCAAATTTACCTAAGAGGTTTTGGGCTGAAGCTATAAACATTGCATGCCATACTCAAAATAGATGTTTGATCACTAAGGGGCAAGGCAAAACCCCCTATGAACTCTGGAAAGGGAGAATGCCTAAAGTGTCATATTTTCATATATTTGGCTGTAAATGTTTCATTCACAATAATGGGAAAGAACAGTTGAAAGCTTTTGATAGCAAAGCTGATGAGGGAGTATTTCTTGGATACTCTCAAATCAGTAGAGCTTTCAGAGTCTACAACAAGAAATCCCTTATAGTGGAAGAAACACCTCATGTTGTGTTTGATGAATCTATCTTTGAGATCAGGAATGATCATTTGGAACCTGAAGAAATCACACAGAGGACAACCAGATTAAGCCTAAAAGACAAAGACACTGAACTCATAGAAGTTGTCCAAATCAACCTACCTGAACATACAACATTGGACAACCATCCTGAAGGCAACCTTCCTGAGACAAATCCCACTGATGGAAATGATGAACTGAATGATACAATCCCAGTTCACATCCAGGTAACAACTACCAATGAAGAAGCAGTTCCTGCTGAGGTAGTTAATGGGTCAAATAATCAAGGGGGAACTCAAAATGTTGAAAATGCCAATGTCCCTGACATTGAGGACAACACCCCTGATTATGATCCTGAATTAGATCCTGCATTACATTATCCTGAATTTTATGATCAAAATGACTCACCCTCAGTAGAGGACAACTCTACTGAAGAGATCAGGAAAAGAAGGACCTGGTTATCTGACCATCCTACTGATCTGATACTTGGTGATCCAAGTATAGGAGTCAGAACCAGAAAGTTTCATGGTGAAAGTGCTATGTTCTGTTGTTTCTTGTCAGAGCAAGAACCAAGTAATATTGAGGAAGCACTTCAAGATGTCAATTGGATCACAGCCATGCAGGAAGAACTGAACCAATTCACCAGAAATGAAGTATGGGAGCTGGTGGACAGACCTTCACATCAAGATGTTATTGGAACAAAGTGGGTGTTCAAGAACAAGAAAAATGAAAATGATGTGATTGTCAGAAACAAAGCAAGACTAGTGGCAAAAGGATATTGCCAACATGAAGGCATTGACTATGATGAGACTTTTGCACCTGTGGCAAGGCTAGAAGCAATAAGGCTCTTTCTAGCCTATGCAGCCCACAAGAGGTTCAAAGTATACCAAATGGATGTCAAGAGTGCCTTTCTGAATGGAGTCTTAAAAGAAGAAGTCTATGTGGAGCAACCACCAGGTTTTGAAGTTGGAAACCAAGTTTACAAACTCAAGAAAGCTCTATATGGACTCAAACAAGCCCCTAGGGCTTGGTATGATACACTGTCACAATTCCTCTTGGATCATGGATTCACCAAGGGAACTGTGGACAGAACTCTCTTCAGAATCTCTGAAGGAGAGGACATCTTGCTTGTCCAAATTTATGTAGATGACATAATTTTTGGATCCCCTAATGAGAAGCTGTGTGAGAAATTCTCCAAGCTCATGCAAAGCAAGTTTGAGATGTCCATGATGGGGTTGATGAACTTCTTTTTGGGTCTACAAGTCAAGCAATCTAAAGAAGGAATCTTCATCAACCAAGCTAAGTACACAAGAGAAATGATCAAAAAGTTTGGGTGTACAACTAGCAAGCCAGTAAGGATCCCAATGAACACAAATTGGAAGATGGATCCTGATGAGAGTGGCATTACAACCAACTCTACTGAGTATAGAGGAATCATTGGATCACTCCTCTATCTCACTGCCAGCAGACCTGACATCACCTTTGCAGTAGGTGTGTGTGCAAGATTTCAAGCAAATCCTAAGAAAAGCCACCTTGAGGCTGCAAAGAGGATTTTGAGGTACCTCAAAGGCACTGAGAATCTAGGCCTTTGGTACCCTGCTGATGACAATATTGAGCTAACTGGCTACTCAGATGCTGATTATGGAGGATGTAGGATTGACAGAAAGTCCACTTCAGGGACTTGTCAATTCTTGGGCAACAAGCTTATTTCATGGTTCTCCAAGAAGCAGAACACAGTGGCCACTTCCACCACTGAAGCTGAATATGTTGCTGCTGGAAGTTGTTGTGCTCAAATCCTATGGTTGAGACAACAACTAAGAGACTACAAAGTCAACTCTACTGAAGTGCCAATATTTTGTGATAACAATAGTGCCATTGCTATATCACAAAATCCTGTCTTACACACAAGATGCAAGCATGTGGACATCAAGCACCACTTCATTAGAGACCATGTGGAGAAGAAGGACATCAAGTTGGTCAAGATCCACACTAATCATCAAAAAGCTGATATTCTAACCAAGCCACTTGCAGAGGCAAGATTTCTGGAGCTATCAGCAGAGTTGGGATTACTTGATCCAGGGAAGTTGGACAAATAAGTCCAAAGAAGTTCATTGATTAAGGGGGAAACAAACTCAAACTTCAGCAGACTTGGTCAAGTCTACTGAAATTCAGAAACATGACCTTACCTCTTCAGGACACTTGTCCACAGTTCTTCAGGACACTTGTCCATGTAGGGTCAGATAAGTTGTCCTAGCTATCAAACCAAATCTTGGTATGATAAGCACCTATTTTTGGTGATCAATACCTACTTCGAAATCTGTCCCATTGAAATACAGTTTTCACCTTTCTGGGATTTAATTTGTCTCCCACCCAAAAGGTCACTTTCCATGCATTAAATGCCAAGATTTAACTCTTGTTTGCATTAAACTTTTTGGGACATGATCTATCTCGAAAAATCCCCAGCCTTAAACAAACATTAAAAACCACCCACGTTTTGAATAAAACAGTTATTTCACTGTTACATTGGTTTTTGACCATTGGATCAAAAATGGACAACTCCCCTGAAATCAATCCTAGCCGTCCATTTTGGATTTCCATTTTTGTTCACCTTTGAATTGTATCAAGACCTTACCAACTCATTGACAAACATTCTTTTTAGAATATTCACAAGTCTTAAGATACCCACAAACACTTCTTCCCCAAGTATTCGAAACCCTAACTCAAAATTCTTCAAACTCTCTCATTCTTCATCAAATCTGTAAATTTCAATGGCCCCCAAGGTTAGACCTGAAATGCTTGTTGATTTCTCCAACAAAGATCTAGACCTAGATTTTGGCTATCTAAGCAACAAGAACAATCTTCACTTTGAGCCAATTATCTCTTTTGAAAGTGAAGATCCTGAGATTACTCCAACCCTGAGATGGTTGAGAAGGGCTGGTCTCCAAAAGTTCTTGAAAGAAAGACCAAGCTCTTGCTTAGAGAGTTATATGGCAGAATTCTTTGCCTTCCTCAAGTGGAGAGGCAAGCCTGAAGATGGTGAAGTGTCAACCAGGCTATCCTACACAGCTGAAGGAGAGGAAGAGGAGAGATTCCATAGAGTTAGATTCTCCTCAGAAGATCTGGAAGGAGCTTTTGGATTGCCCTATGAGGGAAGGAATCCAGAAGTGTATGGCACTGGACATGAGGAGGAAATAGCCCAAGAGTGGTTATTAGTTCCAGGCCCTCTCTCCTCAACTCAAAACAAGAAAACTCTCAAGCCAGAGTTTCTTAATCTCTTTGAGGTAGTTGCTAAGAGCCTCTTAAGCAACACTGGAAGCCTACAGCAGGTCAGCCAGCCAAGGATCAGAATCATGGCTGCCATTATTGATGCCAGTAATAAGGGCATCAAGTTTGATTGGAGGACCTTCATCATGTCTGAGATGATGAAAGAGAAGGCTAAATTTAAGGTGAAAGCCCACAACAAGGTGGTGCTAGAAGGGAAAATCAAGTATTGCACCAGGGCAAGCTTGTTGATTGAGAGATTTTCCCACTATTCCCAGATGCAGACCTTTGCAAAGCCCCTCCCAGCCCAAAAGATCCTGTTCAGAAAGCTCAGTAAGAAAACTGAGAAAAGAAGGATGCTATTGGCCAAGCCTGCTGAAGAACAGGAGGAAGAGAAGCCTAAGATGAAAAAGAGAACAAAGGCCAGGGCTGTAAAGACAAGAAAAATGTCTCAGAGAATCTCAGAAGAGAATTCAGATGCTTCAGCTGAGATTGAAGAAGTTGCTAGAGAAGGTGTACAAGTGCCATCTGATCATTCAGAAGAACTCAGGCAAAAGTACAATGAGACTAGACAAAAGTCTAAGGGTGATAAGAGAATCAGGGAAGTTGTCCCTGAGAAGGAAGGCAGTGGAAGCAGCAGGGCCAGCAAGAGAAGGGTCAAACCTACTGAAAAGGTGTTGGAGCTGCAAGAAGAGAGGTCTCTTAAATTGGCTCTAAGGGAGAGCAGAGCTGAAAGCAGGGCCAAATCCATGTCACGGACCAATTCATCTGGTTCTGGAACTCCAGAATCCAAAGTCCCTGAAGGTCAACCCATAGAGGCCAACATCCCTGAAATTCAGTATCTTGAGCCCAACTCCCCTGAAACCCATGTTACCCCTTCCAACCAACCCATTACCCCTGTAAATCTCACTAAGAGATATTCTCCAGAAGGGAATGAGCAAAGAAGTGGCATTGATGTGCTTGCTGACTTAGCAGTAGATGAGACAAGACTCCTGTCTCCCCTTGACTCATCCATGCTCAATTATTCAAAGCTCCTAGAGCATGCACTCAATGAGCCAACCCCCCTGAGTAAAGCCCCTTCAGATTCATTGCTCTCTAAAGCAACTGAAGTACCTTCACTTGAGCCCAACCCTTCTGAAGCCAACATCCCTGAACTTAATCTGCCTAAAGCTTTGATAGGAGAACCCAGAGCCAACTCCCCTATAACCCAAAGTCCCCATTCAAGTGGAGATGAGGAGGAGTATACTTTTGAAAGTATGCTCAGAGGAGGAGCCAAGGCTACTGTGGACAGTTTGTATCCACAACTTGCTGAATTTCCAAGAATTCAGAAGGCCTTTCAAGATTTAAGGATGCTTGTTGATGTGAAAGATAAATCCTTGATGGAAATATCACAAGTCATCCAAGATAAGGGTGCAAACTGGTGGCAAATAGAGGAGAACAGATTGCTACACTTTGCTGGAGTTTCAAAGACAAGGTTCCTCATTGATGAGGAGATTTTTGCAAAGCTGGTGGCTGATAAGATTAAGGAGGAGAAAGAAAGAAAAGCCAAGAGAACCAGTCACCCTGACAGTGGCTCTAATGATGATTCCCCTGATGATCCCTCAAACCCTTCAAATCCCAACCCTCCTGAAACCCCTCAAGCCAACCTCCCTGAATCCCTTCAACCCAAGTCTTCTGTAGCAGATAGACTTTCCAATCCTCCCAAAACCTATCATAGGAAAGGCTCTGTAACTTCAGAGGTGTTGACCAAGGATGGTAACACAACCAAAGACACATCTGCCAATGAAGGTTCTTCTGAACCCAAGGCACAGCCTAAAGATGTTTAGGTTCCTGTATTAGAGGCTAGTTTGATTAAGGCCTATTCAGTGTCAGAGGAGTTGGACACTGATCAGCCCTTAATCATTCAGGATGACTCAGTGGCTGTTGATATAAGCACTGTGATCTCCCCACAACTGCCATCTTTGAACCTTGATGAAGGTGGAGATGTTGCAGGTTTAGGAGAAGGAGTTGAAAAGGAAAGATTAGTTAAAAAATCAGAGGGAGTTGAGGATGAAAGAGAGGTAGTCATCACTAAGATAGTGAGTGTACCACCAAATGAGGGTGGAATAAGTGAGGAAGGACAGGTTATTCTTGAAGTCAAATCTGAACTTCAAGAATCCCTTGATGAAAGGGGGCCTGATTCCTTGAGTGAGAACATTATTCATGAAGGGAGAAAAGAACAAGTTGAAAATGAGAAGAAGACTGCTGATGTATCAGAGTCTTATGCAAAAGAAATTGAGGGTGATGAGTGCTTATTTCCTAACTTGTTTGATTTATCTGATGTTGCAGGTATTTCTCTTGACAAAATTTTTGCAGATGAATTCCTCACAGATGCACCTATCCAAGTTGATACAGGCTCAGCTCAAGCCTTACTTGGAATGCAATCAGAGAAGTTGGACTCCTTGGCTCATCAAGTCCAATCTGCTCATGCTGAAACTTCAGGAGCATTGAATGAGCAAGGAAGAACTCTAGCATCTGTAGAAATGAGACTCACTGGCTCTGAAGATGTTGTGCTACCCACCCTTGAGGCAAGAATCAGTGGTGTAGAATCTGGTCTTCAAACCATCTCCACTGAAGTTCAAAATGCCAAGTCTACCATGGAAGCCATCTCAGAGGAGGTCAAGAAAGAACAGAAGCTGCTGAGAGATAATCACAATGCTAATGTCAAAGCTCTCAGGCTAACTGTCAAGCAAGCTCTTGGAAAGAAGACAGCACTACAAAAGAGAAGAGCTGAAGAGCAAAGGCTAGCTATGGTCAAAGCAGCCTCTGAAAAGTTTTCCCAAGAAGTGTTGGCCAACATTGCTGAAGGTGCAGTGGCCAACCTCACTGAGCTCTTAAAAGCCAACTTGGATGCATCTCTCAAAGCAACCTTGGAGGAGGTTGTCCAACAAAAGATGAAGCCTGTTCTAGCTTTCCTTAGCTTGAGCAGTGATAGAATGCAGAATATACATGATGAGAATGTATATTTGTTGGAAGAGATGAAGTCCCTAAACCAGGCCCAATCCCTGATGGCCTCAACAATGAGTGACCTCAAGCCCCAGTGCTTTGATGCTGCCAAAAAGGGGGAAAGGGAAAGAGCTAGAGCAAAAGGTGCCTTGGTGATTGGGAGTCCAGTGAAAGGGAAAGACAAAGTCCCTGAAGGAAAGGGAAAAGAGCCAGAAATGCTGAATTTGGAAGATTTGGATGAAGAGGAGCAGTTAGCATTGGCATTAAAGAACTCAATGGCCTCAGCTCAAGAAGAAAGGGCAAGGAAACAGCAAAGACCAGGTGGTGAAGTGTCAGGTTTGGACAAAGATGCTGAAGGTGTCCAAACCAGAGGAAAGATCAAGAAGGCCCAAGGAAAGAAGAGACAAATTGAGAAATTCACTGATTTTCCTAGCAGCCTTGATCTTCCACCTGAATTCAGAATTGATGAGGATGAGCCTACATCAAAGAAAGCCAAAACTACTGAAGAGGACAAATCTTCTGAATCTGGCAAAACTGCTGAAGGTACCAAGTCCTCTGAAGACATAGAAGAGCTATTTGCTGAAGGATTTGGACCTGAACCTAAGAAGAAGACAACAGTCCTAGCTCTTGATCCATCAAAACTGTTTCATGAAGGGTATGGCAAAGACCCTGAAACACAACAAAAACTGGCCATGATGAGGGCCCAAGAGAAAATGGATCTGATGGAAGAACCCAACAGAGCAAGAAATGAAAGGAGAGCAAACTTTCAGAAACCAAGGAGGAGAAGAGCAACTTACAGCAAGATGAAGCCTCAGCTTCTAATCCCAATGGACACCAAATATCCACACTTGGATAAATGGGTGCCAATTCAACTGAATGACACATGGGAAGAAGCCAAAAGGGAGTTTGTCTATGACTATTATGTCATTGACAGATGGAATGGAGGAGATGCAAACTCTGCCTTCACTGAGTTCATGCTAGAGTACTACAGAGAGTTGTATCAACAACTACTTGCAGCTGCTGACATTGCAAGATTTGAACTCACAGCTCCCAAGCCAATCATATACATGCCTCCAAAGCTTGAAGGATGGATTGACCAAGCAAGAATTCTGAGGGAATTCACTGAGATCCTTAAGCTGAACAAGATGGTTCTTGGACCTAAGGGAACCAACCAAGAAGCCATGGCACTAAAAAGAAGAGTGTGGGCACAGTATGGAATGCTGCCACCTCCTGAGGATGATCTTTGAAATGGCTAAGTCTTCTGACCTTACTTGAATGATCAACTATGCTGAAATATGGTCAAGTTTGCTGATGTGATAATCTGGTTGCTCTGAACTGTTAAAGATTGCTCTGATAACAAGCTCTGTGCTCTGATGCTGAAAATATTATTTTTGTCTTGAATTATTAGAATGAAATGCTCTGATATATATTTAAGTGTTATTGATTCATGCTCTGATATGTTAATTTCAACTATCAACATGCCTGTAATGATTTTTGAATGAATGATAGTTGAACTTATTTTGAATCAAGAAACACAAATCTCTCTATGCCTATCTTAAAACCTACTTGCAACAAAAACAGTGAATACACTAACACATTACTTTTCAGGAATATTGACCTCAGTCATGTCTTCTGAAGATACATGTAATAGGTGTAGACAAGTCACTTTTGCTTAAGTTGTAAAGGTTTTGGCATCATCAAAAAGGGGGAAATTGTTGGGAATAAAATGAGCTATGTTTTGATTGAGTACCAAAAACCCCCTGAGACATGCCTAAGTCAATATAAATATGTTCTAAGAATGTTAGAACATATAGATTATAGGCTAGATGAGAAGCTGAAATGTTAGGCAGCTCTTAGACAATTAGATGCACAATTTGAGGGGGAACCTATGCTTTGAAGATGATCAAGATCAAGTCCCCTCAAGGCTCAAATTCTGGAACAATCACTTAAGAGTAAGGACACTCTATGAAATCTAAGATGCTCTTATCAGGAGAGTTGTCCAGAGAAAATATTCATAAAGCTCTGATCAGGAGAGTTGTCCAAAGAAGCTAGCCCTATGCAAGAACAAACCTACCTAGCTCAAAAGGACAAGACTACTCAAAGGTTTTGGTCAGGAGAGTTGTCCAGATAAGCCAACTCTAAAGTATAAAGTGCTCTGATACAAAAAGACCAACCATGCTGATCAGAAGAGTTGTCCAGAGGAGTTGTCTCAGCTAAATTGATAAAGATCAAGTGCTCTGAAAGTCTGAGATCAACTATGCTGAAGAGATTGAGACAACAGTCCCTAAAGGTCCTCAAAGGAATGAGCTAAGACCATACTCAAGAGAAATAAAGGGAAAGAGCCAAGTCATCTGAAGAAGAGCAAGCCAACCATGCTGAAAAGCAAAACTGCTGATAGTAATAAGAAGAGTTGTCCAGATGATAAGGAATGTTGTCCTATCATTGGATCAACCTTCAGAAGCCATGTCCAAGTCCTAACAAGAAGTCAAACATTGGGAAAAGTGCTGCAGAATGAAGACAAAACTGTTACAGCCGTTTATTACCCAAATGAGGACATGTCACTATCAAGAATCTGTCTTCCAGTTTGAAGAACTCAAGGAAGACATTTATAGCAATTTGGGGCTGCCTCTCCAACGGGCAAATCCTCCATTTTGTCTATAAATACAGAAGTGTGAAGACCATTTGAAAGCACCAAAAAAAAAAACCTCAACACAATCCAACTAAGCTCAAAGTTCTTACAAGCTAGAGTGCTTTAAAAGCTTTCAAAGACTATCTTAGTCTTCAAACACTTCTTCTAAGCTGAACCAAATTGTATATCCATACACAAGCTTAGAGAGATATCCTATCCTTATACACTGATCTTCATTGTAAAGGATATCTCATTAGTTGGAACCTTACTTCAACCCTTATATCTTTCAAGAGTGAAAGTGAGAAGGTTGTAGTAGTAGAAGTGGTAGGAACTGACTGTTGAGAGAAGAACAGTTCAGTTTTGAGTTGAGAAGAGGGTACTAGGACTCTAGACATCCTAGGGATCAATTCACCAAGGAGTGGTGTTCTTGATCAAGTGCACCTTGGCACTATAAAACAAGTTAATTCCAAGAGTGAAGGAATTATCCTGTTAAATCAGGGAAAGTGGATGTAGGAGCTTGAGTCTCTGAACCACTATAAACTCTTGTGTTGATTTACTTTACAAGTACTTACATTCATTCAACACTGCACACTAAACTGATCTTTCAAAGATACATACTCAAAGACTGTGCAAAACTGACTTGGACAAGTTCCCTGAAGCTAAACTGAACTGTGTTGCATTGACTAAGTGATTTCAGAAATTAAAGGAGTCTAAACTTAAAGGGCCAACCACTATTCCGCACATATAACTCCCCTAGATAGTTATTCAACTAAGTACTCAATAGTACTTAGTGGATTGATTATCTTAGAAGAGTTAATCATCTTCAGCAGAGTTGTCCAAGACAACCTTGCTGAACTCTGGTTTGATCAAATTAGCGAAAGAATTGCAAACAAGTGTATTCCCCCCCCCCCATACACTTGTTATATACTCCTTTCAGGACCAACAAAGAGTTTCAGATGAAAGATCTTGGTGAAGCTAAAGTGATTCAGAGAGCATTTCAGTGAATTTAGCTGTTGCATCCTTAGCAATCTTTGTGAATACTTCTGTGGTAAATTGCTCAGCAGCTTTCTTCACCATTGCCTGCCTTAATTCAGCAGCTCTCCTCCTTTGAATAGAAGTCTTCTTCGTAAGTGCATCTCTAACCACATTCTTTAAGACATTTACATTGTGGGTGTGATTAGATTGCATTCTTCTTTGCTCCTGTTTCACTTGTAAAGTCATGTTCTTCACAGATTTCTTGATCATGCTGAATTCACTTGACATGCTTTGTAAACCCCTTTCTACTCCACTTAGCCTTTCTTCAACCACTGGTAGTGAAAAATCCTCACATCCAGTTAACTTCATTTCAACAGAGGCTAATGTTCTTGCTTGCTGCTACATGTCTTCTGCTAATTTGGAATGTGATAGGACAACATCTCTGATGAGCTGTTGTAGCTTTTCTAAGTTCTCTTCCATGGTTGTTAGAGCATCAGAGGCAATCTTCATTCCATCTTCAGTAGTTTTAGCCTGATTCATATACACCTTAGACAATAATGATTTTGAATTAGATACGGTTTCAATATCAATGGCTCCTTCAATGGGGTTTTCAATGAGAGGGGCAGACTCAAAGATTTGATCAAAATTGAGTCCCTCATTGTTGGGATATGAATCCTAATATAAGTCTTAATTGATGTTGAAGTAGTTTTCATAAGCCAAAAGTAGACTTGAATATATTTCTAAGTATTGACTGATCTAGTTATGGAAGTCATCTTATGAACAAGATCAGTAGAGTACAAAAGCAATAAAGAAAAGTTTAAGTATGAAAGAAAAGATGACAAGTACGTTTTATAAGTATTATGTTAAGTTTACTATAGGTCTTATAATGAGCATATAATCATTGTATAGAAGTTTATAAGTTTTTTTATTATTGATGTATAATTTTAAGGTGACTAAGCTGAATGTATAAAACTTAAAGTAATGTAATAGTCGTGTTAGGACTAGATTGATAGTACGTTGGAAGACAAGAAGACTTGAAGATAAAAGACAAGTGAAGTGAAGACTGAAGAATTGTCTAAGTGTTGAAGACTAGACGAGTCAAGTGCGAAAAGAAAGAAAGTTTGCTTAAGTAAAAAACGCGTGAAGATACAGAATGAAGATAAGATCGTATATTGAAGAAGTTTGTTATGGAATAACTAATTAACTGAAGAAACGCGTGAAAGGATAAGAAACAGTTACAGAAGTTAGTTATCAAGAAATAGTCGTTGGATAACGAACTGTTCTTGAAGAAGTGAAGTCTATAAATACTTAAAGACTTATACAATTGAAGACTACTGTTACTACAGGATTTAAAGCATTCAAGAGAGATATTCGAAGCAAGAGAAACTCTCAGAGTTGGAAAATTCAGAAAGTTCAAGCTAGGAGACAAGTGATATTCAAGAGGCTACTACTGAATAAGACAAGTTTTTCATTACTGTTTGTTGATTGTTCAAGTTGCTAGTTACTTGTAAAATAGCTAGTTGTTAGATCGAAGATATACTTGGTAGTATATTCGATAAGATCAAAGTCTTAATTCTTGGGACTTAAAGCCACAAGAACACACTACTCGAAGAGAAGAGTTAATAAATTTCACGACTGGAGTTGTGAGAGTGGATGTAGACAAGTTGTCGAACCACTATAAATCTCGTGTTGTTTACTTTACTGTTTTATTTGTTGTTTAGTTGATTACTTGTTTAATTGATTAATATGCATATAGAATAGACAAGATCAGTGTTCTTCGTAATAGTTGAGTATAAAATTTTAAGGGCTCATTGATTAAATCTGATATTTCCGCATTGTGTACTTTGATATTTTGAAAGATTTTTAAAAGTCTATTCACCCCTCCCCTCTAGACTTTTACTAGCTTACTCAATCTTATCAACTCAACTAGGGACCTACAAGTGGTATCAGAGCAGTAGTTCTTTGGACTGCTGTTTCTTGATCACCCATAAAGACTTTGAGGGAAGTCTTGGTTCGTGTGTGTATTTGTTCATATCACTGTTATTGAAATTTCTTGTATTTTTGATCTATCTGCTATATTCCGATTTGATCTTCTTGAAATCATGTCTATGGAAATAAGTGCTAACAAACTACCTAAGTTCTCTGTTCAGGATTATGATTACTGGAAACTCAGGATGGAAGCCATTTTCTGCTCGACTCACGATCTGATGGTGTCTTTCGTAAAAGAAGGACCAATCGTTACTATGATTCCAAACACTGCTGCTTTGGAACCATCAAAAGTTGTTGGTGTACTCGTCCCCAAACCAAGGTCAGAACTCACTTCGGAAGAAATGAGACAGAACAATCTGGACAGTTTAGCCAAGAATTACATTTTACATACCCTTCCCAACGAGTATCTGGGAAAAGTATTAAAATGTAAGATTGCTAAAGAGATGAGGGATCGACTTGCTATCATTTGTGAAGGGACTACCCTGATCAAGGAAAGCAAGTTATCCATTGCTGTTCAGAGGTTTGAATCATTTAAGATGAAGGCTGGTGAAAATATTGACCAGTTAGATACTCGTTTCACACGTGTCATGAATGACTTGGAAGTACTAGGCAAGACATATACTGATCGTGAAATTAACTTGAGAATTCTTAGGAGTCTAGATGCTAGATGGAAGATGGTCAAGATGATCATGAAGAACACTCAGGACATTGATGAATGTACTGCAGAGACAATGTTCCAAACTCTTAAGGCACATGAGTTCGATCTAGATGAGGATGATCCTATAGCCAGTAGTGATATAGAGAAAGCTGTGTCGAAAAATGTTGCTTTTAAGTCTACTTCATCTAGGAGCTCTAGAATAGACATGTCTAAATCTAATACTAAGTCTACTAGTGTCAAGGACGAGTTAGATAGGTCTGATCTAAGTCTGAAAGATCAGATGAACCTTATGGTTAGGAAGTTCGACAAGTTGAACAAACGATACGGTAGATATAAGCGCTTTTACAAAGATTTTAGAGGTTCTGCTAATAAGGACTTGTCTAAGACCAGACGAGATCAAAACTCATCCGAAAGGAGAGCTGAGGTCTCGAAAGAAAACAGACGAGATAGAACTCTAAGGATAGGAAGATTAGACGTTCTGATAGGCGAGATAAGAGAATGGATAATTCTCAAGTGAAAAAGTCTACTAACGATCTACTATGCTATAACTGTGAGAAACCAGGTCATTACATTTACGAATGTCCGGACCTGAGCACGGATGATCGAGAAGAACGTAAAGCAAGGCGTGAACGAAGATACAACAGGGGAAAAAAGGCAATGATGGCTAATGATGAATCTGAGACGGATTCAGACGAGTTACCTTCGTCTTCATCTAGTTACCCATCTAATCATGAAGAAGAATAAGCGTTTATAGTAGATGATGGCCTAAGATTTATGGCGAAAATTGAACAAGAGGTATCATCTGCAACTTCTTTTCAATCATGTGATGAATCGGATTCTAATGAAAGTGACACTGCCGACAGTGGAGTAGGGAGTAGTCTTCATCACTCTACTGGTGTAACTGAAGAAGACCTCATACTCGCTAACAAAGCATTCATTGAAGTCAGCGACGAGAACATCACTTTGAAACAAGAAATCATTTATCTTAAGAAAGCTCATCTAAAGTAGATCCTAATATAACTGTCCTAAACGAACGCTTGACAGAAGAGTTGAGACAACTCAAAGACAAGTGCGCGTTGACAGACAAGTTGTATCAAGACCTACTTAAGACACATGCTACTAAGACGAATGAATTTAATGTTTTAAAGAACAAGTACAAAAAACTTGAAGAACGCAATAAGTTCTTAGAGACTGAGGTCGTAAATCTAGATCTTAAACTTACTGACTTGGTTAATTCTTCAATAATTAATCAACAACTGTCAGATAGGTATAGGGCTCCAGATGACAAGACAGGGTTGGGTGCAGATTCACTTAACTCGCCTACTCATGTCATTAAGAACCATACTGATGTTGGTTCAAGTTATTTGACACACGATAAAGGAAAAAGACCAATGGAATACGATAGTGGAACGACATTCAAAGGTGTTGTACATAAGCAGACTAGAGTTAACACTTTGATTACCAAAGGTGGTAAAAAGAATGTTAACAATAGACCTGCTCCGTTTAGAACAAGTCAAAAGAGGACCACTAGTCGTGGACGACCAAACCAAGTCAGATACGAAGATTGGTATCCTGAGGAGACGAGTTCTAGACAAATACAAAATAGTTGGAAAGAGCCTAGACCTCCTTTCATTAGGCAGTCTCAGCTCTACTCGACTAGACCTAGGAAGGTTGCTCAAAAATATCGTACTCAACCTGTCTTATATCCTCCACCTTTATCATATGATATTATTGGAGAGGACAGACCCAAACGAGTCTATAAACCGTATGGCCCCAATGCATACAAGCCCTATTCGGACTATCAAAGGCCCATGCCTACTCAAGTAGAGGTTAAGTCGAAAGGCTATCTCAAACGAGTAGACCCAAGGTCTGAAGATAGATCAAATAAGGACAACAGGGTACTATTTTGTAACAAGCATGGTAGAAAGCTTAAGAGGTCCAATTTATTCAAAAATCCTATGTACATTTGGATTCCTCTGAACTCTACTAACCCCCAGGACCCCAATAGACAAGGAGGGTACCTAAGTTATTAAAATATCATCATTGCTGGGCCGACTCGGCTTGTATAAGAAGGGTGGCTCAGTAGGAGAAACTTGGTACATCGATAGTGGTTGTTCGCACCAAATGACAGGTACTAAGGCTCTTCTAACGAGCTACTACGAACAAGAAGGACCCAGGGTAATATTTGGTGATAGCTCGATGGCCATTACAAAAGGCTTTGGCTACATCAGAAATGGAGATGTAGAGATACAAGACGTATCCTACATAGAAGGTTTGAAATATAATCTATTATCTGTTTCACAATTTTGTGATCGAGGTTACAAGGTACAGTTCAAAAGTCAAAAATACGAGATCATAGACAAGAGGACTCATACTGTACTGCTCGTCGGCATAAGACAAGGCAGCGTATACATCGTGAATCGGAATAACTGTCTGAGGGATACTTGTCTTCTTAGTAAGAACCCTAAAGAGATCAGTTGGCTTTGGCATAGATGCCTTTGTCTCATGAACTTTAAGGTGATTAATAAGATTGCAAGAGATTACCTTGTTGATGGTATACCCAACAAAATCTATTACAAATCACATGTATGCGATGCTTGTCAGAAAGGTAAGCAGGTAAAAGGTTCTTTTAAATCTATTCCAACTCTCTCAACAAGTAGAGTCCTAGAACTGCTACATATGGATCTTCATGGTCCAATTACTCCTCCAACCTTGAACGGTAGAAGGTACACGCTTGTTGTGGTAGACGACTATTCTAAGCTCACTTGGGTAGTCTTCTTACACAAGAAGAGTGATACGCAAACTCTTCTACCTGATCTGTTGAAGAAGATACAAGTTGAGAAGAATCAGTCCATTGTCAAGATCCGTAGTGACAAGGGTACTGAATTCATTAATTGCTATATCAAAGATTTTTGTTCTAAACGTGGTATCCAGCACCTTACTAGTGCAGCAAGGAAACCTCAACAAAACAGTGTAGCTGAGCGACGGAATAGAACTCTCAAGGAAGCCTGCAGGACAATGCTGACTGAGCATAATACTCCTCAAAAGTTTTGGGCAGAGGCGATCAATACTGCATGCCACTCCCAGAACAGAAGTGCAATCAATAAAGCACTAGGTAAGACGCCCTACGAGGTATGGAAAGGTAGAAAGCCAAGAATTTCTTATTTCCATATATTTGGATGTAAGTGTTTCATCCATAACAATGGGAAAAGCAAGTTGAATGAGTTTGATGCTAAAGCAGACGAGGGGATATTCTTAGGATACCCCTCGACTAGCAAAGCATTTAGAGTATTTAAATACCAACCAGATTAGTAAGAAAGTGGATGACTTATCAATCTAAACTAATAAAGAATCAGATGTGTACGAATCTGTTCAAGCCTACAATCCATTCATGAAAGCCCTCGAGTCAGATGATGAGGAAACAATAAGTGCTAAAGGTAAATCTGATGATACAAATGATGTTGAAATGTATGATGTTGTAGTTGATTTAGATGATGATAACATGCCTGATAAGTCTAGAAAGACATGGAAATCTGCTCATACTACTGAAAATATCATTGATGACTCTACTGTTGGTGTAAAGACTAGACGACAACTCTTTGAGTCGCAAGAATAGCCGAGTCCATCTATGTTTTGCTGGTGTTGTTTCCTTTCATTTATCGAGCCTAAAACCGTTAAAGAGGCATTGACTGATAGTAATTGGATCATTGCCATGCAAGACGAGTTGAACCAGTTTATTCGAAACGACATCTGGGAACTTGTCGATAGGCCAGAACACCATAATGTAGTTGGCACACGATGGATTTTCAAAAATAAGAAAGATGAGAATGATGTAGTCGTTAGAAATAAGGCTAGACTTGTAGCCCAAGGCTATTCACAAGTTGAAAGCCCCGGATCCGGATTGGTACAAGATCAACACAGACGGCAGTGCAACATCCTCTCCAGGTAGTTTGCATGCAGGGGCGGTGTTTAGGAACTTCAGGGGGTTCTTTGTTGCGGCTATTGCCCAAGAGGTTGGTTGGGGTATACCTTTTGAGGCAGAGTTAGCAGCGACACTCATTGCTATTTAGTATGCTCATGCCCAAGGGTGGCGGTTCTTATGGATCGAGTCGGACTCCAGTCTGGCAGTTAGCACTTTGATGAGCTCTACTCCTTCTGTCCCTTGGCGTCTGCAGGGTCTCTGGAGTCAGGTTCATCCACGTACTACAGAAATGCATATTTGGTATTCTCACACTTTTAGAGAAGCCAACAAGGCGGCTGACGCAGTGGCCAAGATGAAGATCAACTGCATTTGGAGGGGCTATCCCCCAGATTTCTTACTTTCTTTCTTGCATAAAGATTTGTATACCGTCTTCTACAGACATTGATTGTTAGAGAAGTTTACCTTTTTCCTTCGCCTGGGTTTTGTCCCTAAGGAGGGTTTTCCTAAGCAAGGTTTTAACGGCACTCCGGCCTCTGGCTCGACTTGTGAGCTTATGGTTTTAGGTTTTCTTCTTTTTTCTTTTATATTCCATACCTTTTTATTGGCATAGACTATGATGAAACGTATGTACCTGTTGCTAGACTAGAATCCATTCGATTATTTCTTGCATATGCTGCTTATATGAAGTTTACTGTATATCAAACAAGAGATGTATACTCAATTGGAAGATTTGCTGCAAAGCCAGATTGATTATTCTGAGAAGTGTTCTATAGATTTTGCGAGAGTTTTGGCTGAAGAATCAAGGAAAATGGAAAGAATCTATAGAGTGAAGATTGTGATTGCGGATGAGCAGAGAAAAGAGGCTTATGAACAGTTGGTTCAATCAAGAGCATTGTTGACATCGAAGACTGAAAAGAACAGATTGCTACGCTTGACTGCTACTCATTTCAAAACAGAGTTCAATCTTTCATCCCAGAAGCTTGATCTCGTTGGCACTCGACTTAATAAGCTGAGTCAAGATAAAAGTCATCAGAAGCAGATATATAGAGCTACTGATCTGATGAAACAAGCAATTCAAGAAGAGATGACTCGATTCACGTCTCTTTTCACTCTTAAGGCAAGTGATGAAGCCAAAAAAGAGGAAGAGACTGAAGAGGTGAAAGTAACTAAAATTGTGATTGTGACTGATATTGTTGTTCAAGTGACTAGTAGACCTAGAAGAGGCAGACTAGTAAAGAAGGCTGAGTTAGAGCAGATCGGTGCAGAAGAGTAGAAGAGACTAGCGAAAGGCAGGTCAATTGTCACTAAAGAGGTTCAGACTAGAAGAATCGTTAAAAGGAAGCTAGATATGCGTGAACCCAAAGTGAAAGGGATATAGGTCAGATCATTGCTGATCTAGATGAGACTGAAATTCTGAAAAAGCAGAAGTAAGAAGATGATCGTTATGCTAACAAGAAAGTGTTAGGTAAACACATCAAGAGGTTGCAAAAATTGAAAAAAAATCCGGATGTGGTTGAAGATGCTCACATTGACAGATTCATAGATGTTGAACATAGAGAAGCATGGAAGATTGTCAAGTTGAAGTGGGAAGTAGATCACTGGATTGTTCACAAATATGGTGATGTTGAAAGCAAAGAAGAGTTGTTCGCTATCTTTGATAAATTCATGGAAGCTGAAGATGAGAATCTTTAGAATTTAATCATGAGGATTGCTACTGCAGTGGGTTACAATATACTTTGTCCAGAATTTCCAAGATGGGAAACTCCTCTACTTGGTTCTGGAAAAAGAGTTGATTTCAACAAGATTAAGAAGTTTGAAGAAGATTTGCTGGAGAAGGAAAAGATTGATAATGAAGATCACATTTCTGATATACATCGACGTGTATTAGAAGCATTTCAGACTCCGAATCCAGATGCTAACACTCCAAGTGGTGGAAGCATGGAATGAAGACACTATAAGTACTTTACTTATTTTCATATTTTTGCTCAATATTTGTAATCTACTTATTTACTTAAAATGAATGAAAAGATAATACATTTTGAAGAAGAAAACTACTTAACTAGTCTACTAACTTAAAATAATTCAAGTAGTTTTGGCTTCATCAAAAAAGGGGATATTGTTGGGATATGAATCCTAATATAAGTCCTAATTGATGTTGAAGTAGTTTTGATAAGCCAAAAGTAGACTTGAATATATTTCTAAGTATTGACTAATCTAGTTATGGAAGTCATCTTATGAACAAGATCAGTAGAGTACAAAAGCAATAAAGAAAAGTTTAAGTATGAAAGAAAAGACAAGTATGTTTTATAAGTATTATGTTAAGTTTACTATAGATCTTATAATGAGCATATAATCATTGTATAGAAGCTCATAAGTTTTCGATTATTGATGTATAGTTTTAAGGTGACTAAGCTGAATGTATAAAGCTTAAAGTAATGTAATAGTCTTGTTAAGATTAGATCGTATATTGAAGAAGTTTGTTATGGAATAACTAATTAACTGAAGAAACGCGTGAAAGGATAAGAAACAGTTACAGAAGTTAGTTATCAAGAAATAGTCGTTGGATAACGAACTGTTCTTGAAGAAGTGAAGTCTATAAATACTTAAAGACTTATAAAATTGAAGACTACTGTTACTACGGGATTTAAAGCATTCAAGAGTGATATTCGAAGCAAGAGAAACTCTCAGAGTTGGAAAATTCAGAAAGTTCAAGCTAGGAGACAAGTGATATTCAAAAGGCTACTACTGAATAAGACAAGTTTTTCATTACTGTTTGTTGATTGTTCAAGTTGCTAGTTACTTGTAAAATAGCTAGTTGTTAGATCGAAGATATACTTGGTAGTATATTCGATAAGATCAAAGTCTTAATTCTTGGGGCTTAAAGCCACAAGAACACACTACTCGAAGAGAAGAGTTAATAAATTTCACGACTGGAGTTGTGAGAGTGGATGTAGACAAGTTGTCGAACCACTATAAATCTCGTGTTGTTTACTTTACTGTTTTATTTGTTGTTTAGTTGATTACTTGTTTAATTGATTAATCTGCATATAGAATAGACAAGATCAGTGTTCTTCGTAATAGTTGAGTATAAAATTTTAAGGGCTCATTGATTAAATCTGATATTCCGCATTGTGTACTTTGATATTTTGAAAGATTTTTAAAAGTCTATTCACCCCTCCCCTCTAGTCTTTTACTAGCTTACTCAATCTTATCAACTCAACTAGGGACCTACACTCATTATCTGGAATCAAAAATTGGTTTGATAAATCACCCTCTTCTCCCTCATTTCTTTTCAATTGAAACTCTGATACATCAGCAAATTCCTTCTCATTTTGAACTATTTATTTTCTTCTTTCATTTTCTGATAAACTCACTCTTTCTATTGAGTCATGCCTTCTCTCAACAAGGGATTCTTCAGGTTCAGATTTGACTTGAAGAATAGTCTGACTTTCATATTGTGCAACTTTCATAATTTCTACCTCATCTCCCTCTTTGTTTGGTGCACTCATTTCACCTAAGGTTTCTATATCTCTCATGTTTCCACCTCCCTCTGATTTTTCGTCTAATTGATCCTTTTCAACTCCTTTAGAACCTGCAATCTCAACATCCTCATTAGGATCCATTGAGTGCAGTTGAGGGGTGGTCATAGTGAGTGGGCATCCCAACTCCACTGAGCCAACCTGAATGATTGGGGTGACAACTGTATCCAACTCCTCTGATACAGTTGACAGCCCAACCAAACTAGCCCTTACTAAGGAAGTCTCTACATCTTTTGGTTGTGCCTCAGGTTGGTTAGAAGCATCCTTGGCAGATGTATCTTTGATTGTTTCATCTCCTTTCTTTGAGCCTGAAACTCCTGAATGATTAGGAACCTTTTCTAGTGCACAATGAGTTAAGAAATGTACTTCAAAGGATTTTGATTCAGGAGGATTGGGATTTGTGTTATCATCATCATCAATCTCATCTGATGAATCAACACTATCAAGGTATCGGAGACCTTGAGCTATTCTTGCTTCTTCTTCCATGATTTTCTCAGAGACAATTGTAAGAAACAAGGCTTCTGTTAGTAGATCACTTGATTTTTCTACTTTTGCAAAGTGTAGCAATCTGCTTTCTTCTCTTTGCCAGAAGTTGACTCCTTTGTCTTCTATTGCTTGAGCAATTTCTATCGAGGACTTGTCCTTGATCTCAACAAAAGCTCTTAAATCATAGAAAGTTTGTTGCAACGTTGGGTATTTGCTCAGCCCTGGATATAGGGTTCAGGAGAAATGGATTCAGGTGTTGTAGAGTGCATCTGTCCTGATGGCTTAAGGGTTGGTTCAGGGTTCTCATCCATAGCTTGTTCTAGCAGCTTTGTGAAAGACATCTGCTTGGCTTCATCCATGGCTACATCAGCCAACTCATCTATAAGCCCCCTATCTGAAGTCCCTTTTGGCGAGTAATTTTTTGGTTGTTGAGATGGGGGTGAGTTTGGTAAGGTTTGAACAATGGGTTTTGGGGATTTTGAGGCTCTTGAATGATATACAATATCTGGTTTGGAGATGGGGGTTTTGGTTTGCGGTTGAAGTTCAGCAATTTTGGTCTTGGGGGATTTGGAGTTTGATCTACTTGCTGCCCTGCTTTCCTTCAAAACTTTCTTCAAAGTTTCATCCTCTTTCAGTTCCAGCATCTTCTCAGAGGTTTTAACCAACCTACTTCTCATGACCTTCTTTCCAGTATTTGACTTATCCTCATTGATTGGATTTGGGTCAAGAAGGACAACTTCCCTGATATCATCAGAAAAAGTATCCTCTGCCTCATCCACTATCTTGTTTACTTCATTAGAAGTATTTACCACCTCTTCCTCTTCTACTGTCTCACTCATCCTCCTTTATAATTTTCTCACAACTTTCTCCTCAATTTTCTATTTCTTTCAAGGTGATGATCTAGTTTTCTGAGATTGCTTTTCCTCTTTGTCTAACTTCCTTTTTTCTGCTTTGGCTGATAACTTTCTAAACAGAATTTTCTGAGGCACTAGGGGTTTTCTAAAGGTAATGAGTTGGGAGTAATGGCTGGAATTTTCTACCAGCAAACTTGCCCTTGTGCAATAATGCAACCTACTCTCAACTACAACCTTATTTGTGTTTTTTACCTTGAACTTAAAATTTTCTTTCATCATCTCCTCAAGAATAAAAGTTTTCCAGTTAAATTTCACCCCGTTTTCACTAGAATCAATTACTGTCGCCATAATCCTCACTCTTGGTGATGTGGATAGAGACGAAGGACCCATTAGATATAATGATATAAGAACCCAACTTATTAATTAAGCAGCGGATCTTCCAAAATCGAGATTTGAATTAATCTTACTTAGAGCATAAAAACCTTGACCTGTTGGCTATAGAAGAGCCAAGAACCTTGGTATGATTGAACGCCACAAGATCTTGCTCAAGATTCTTGATAA
The DNA here is from genome assembly GCA_963675135.1 of Galeopsis tetrahit. Taxonomy (NCBI): domain Eukaryota; kingdom Viridiplantae; phylum Streptophyta; class Magnoliopsida; order Lamiales; family Lamiaceae; genus Galeopsis; species Galeopsis tetrahit. Next base: position 62,083,065 of record OY776126.1, on the reverse strand, counting down.
GTTCTCAAATAATTCAACCTCACAAAGAGAATATAAGCAATAAACTTATAAAATTCGTATTAAACTTGGTGTCATTTCCCAAAGGAATACAAGGCATATTTATAGGCTAGAAAGTAACTCCTAAGAGTAAATACATTCATAACCTACACTTGCAGTGTTTAAAGTTTCAGCCCAAAATCTTTTTGAAGATTTTTAGATAAAAGCATAACTTTAGCCATTTCTAGAAGAGATCTATATTTCCTTTCAGCAATACTATTTTGTTGTGGTGTTTTAGGTGAAGAAAACTCTTGCATGATACCCTTACTTTCACAAAATTCAGTAAAAGAACTATTTTCAAACTCTCTTCCATAGTTAGACCTAATTCTGCAAACTTTAGAGTTAAAAATAGTTTTGAATCTTTTATAATGAATCTTGAAAGCAGAAAAAGTTTCAGATTTTTCTTTTAGAAATTCAATCCAAGTGTATTTTGGGTAATCATCAACCACAACTAATGAGTATCTCTTACCACCAATACTCCCAGTTTCCATTGGACCGATAATATCTATATGTAGAATTTCAAAGTAGTGTGTTGTTGAACAATGTCCCAACATTTTGTGAGATACGTTCACCTACTTACCTTTTTAGCATGAATCACAAACTTTGGTATTCCTCAACTGAAGTTTAGGTAAACCTGTAACAGCTTCTAATCTTATCAATTTGTGAATATGTCTATAATTAGCATGACCAAGTTTATGATGCCAAAGAACATTCTCATCAAGTTTAGCACTATTGCATATATCTTTAGATCCAAACAAGTAATAATTGTCAACAGATCTAATTCCAGTCATAAGACAATAAGAATTTCTATCTAGAACATAGCAAGAATATTTATCAAACTTAACATGTAGATCATCATCACATAGTTGACTAATACTAATCAAGTTTGTAAGTAATCCTTCAACATGTAAAACATTTGATAACTTTGGAAAACCAGAAACATTGAGTGTTCCTTTACCAATGATCCTACCTTTAGAACCACCTCCATAAGTAATATTTCCACCATCATATGATTTATAATTAGATAAGAATTCAAGTTGACATGTCATGTGTCTAGAACAGCCACTATCAAAGTACCATAAATCAGAAACACATGATTTCAATGACATAGGAACAACATTACATAACATATCAGATTTTGAAACGCATTCTGTTTTCTGTAAATGATGTTTCGAATGATGTGTCATTTAAGGCAACTTTTCAGAAAAATTCACATCTTTTCTCAGTTTTGAACAATATGGACGTTTATGACATTTTTCAGAACAGTAAAAACATGTAAAATCTCTTTTAACCTTACCAACAATAATTTGTGTCTTAGCAAAAGTATTATAATCATCCATTAATTCTGCCTTAACAAACACAATAGGATTTTTATCATAAGAAAATTTAAAAGACATATTATTGTAACCAATACCTGTTCTTTTTGTGTTACCAATCATTAAGACATTATCCAGCTTTGACAAATCACAGTTATGACTTTCTCTCGAAGTACCTGTCTCATCATAAATAAATTCATTAAAACAGTTCAGACTGGTAATCGAAAATAATGGATACTTGGCAAATGGTGTAGCAGATGTTGGCACATCTGATGCAATATCAGAAGTTGAAGATTTTGGATCATCATCAGCTTCAGTCCGTGGTTGAATCCAGTCAGCCGGTATACTCCTCCATGCTCGTTCATCAAGATATTTGATGTACACAATATAAGGCCAATAAAAAGGTATGGAATATAAAAGGAAAAGAAAAAGAAAACCTAAAACCATAAGCTCACAAGTCGAGCCAGAGGTTGGAGTGTCGTTAAAACCTTGCTTGGGAAAACCCTCATTAGAGACAAAACCCAAGGCCAAGGGAAAAAGTACACTCCTCTAAATAACAAAGTCTAAAGTATAATAGTGAAACTATGACAAATATAAGTGTTCCTTGAAACACCCTCAATCCGTGTCATCCAGCATATCCGACCAACGATCGTGAAGGGACACCTGCAAAAGCTCTGAAGTGCTAGAGTCAGCTGAACCATCCGGCGGCTGCTGAGGCGGACCCTTCCCAGACCAACACCTGGTGTGTTGGCTAACACCTACTAGCTCCGTTAAACTATAATTGTCTACCATAAATGACGCATTGGTTGTATACCTAAGAAAGTCATAATCTGGAGCACTTCGTCCTTTGTTCAGCTCATCTAAGTGAGCAACCTTAGAATTTGTGATGTCTTGAGTGGCTCGTTCCCGGAGGTGTGTGAGAGGCTCACGAGTCTTCTTAATAGTACACTTCGGCTGGAAAAGCACCCTAGTGGTGGTGGAACCCTTCACTCTATTGGCGGCCTTCCGAGCTGCCACGACCAAAGATGGAGCCTTCTATGTGAAAGGTCGATACCCCAGTAGGGTTCGGGTGACCCCCTTCCTCCAGTAAAGCATCCTCCAACACCGTCGCATCTAAGTTCTCCTCTAAGAGCGCCCTAAAAGCGTTGTCCAACGGAACTGAGTAGGTAGTCCCCAGAGTCGGATCCTGCTGATCCTCTGTGGCATGGTTGTCCTCTCCCAAGTGGGTATCCCCTTCCAAGTAGGCCTCCGGTGGTGAGGTAGTGATAAATAGAGCGGAAGTGGGGTCCGTAGTGCCTGTAGGGGAAAGAGAGCCCTGATGGCGTTGAGGCCGAGTACGACGACGACCTCTCCTCCGTTGGTCCTGACGACCTTGAGACCGAGTACGACGACGACCTCTGGTCCTTGATGATCCTGATCCTTCTGGTCCTTGATGATCCTGATCCTTCTGGTCCTGGTGATCCTGTCCCTCACGGTCTTGACGACCCTGTCCCTCCCCCATTGACTTCCTGTAGACAGCCAGGGAGTGTCCAATAATGTGGCAATGTGTGCAAAACTCTAGGAGCTTCTCATAGAAAACCGTAGCAAATGAGCAATGACCCGCACTGTCACATCCCGATTTTAGGGGCCTAGATGAAAACACCATTTTCCTACTATTTGAAGGTTAACTAAATAAAATATTGTCTTATTTGGATTTTCAAAGGGCATATGTAGATAAATTTATTAATTTACAAAAATATTTGCAGCGGAAGTAAATACAATTTTGAAAACTTAAATCAATCACTAAAAAATAAATCAATTTACATTAAAATACGATTTTTAATAAACAAATGATGTGACTTTTTATTTAATTGAATTCTCAAAAACTCATAATCACATATTAACTAATTAAATAACAACATTAAAATAACAACTAATTTCTTGACACTCATCCACCATCCCTCCACGCCGCAACTCCTTTAATCTTTTAAATCTGTAAAGTGTAAATATGATTGGGGTGAGCAAAACAACTAGCTCAGTGGGATCCCCTTTGTCACAGTTAAATATCAATGCAAATAAAATCATACACTCACAAACATGCGTACATAAGTCTTCCATAACATAAGTCTTCCATATATTGACCAATTAAATTGGTCAATCTGTATACGGTGGAGTTTCTCCCAAGGATCTTACCATCCCAGACCGTCGTCCCCGCTAGCTATAACGACCTTTCCGTCGAAATAACCCATAATAATCATAAACATAAGATCATGTAGCTAAGCAACAATTAAATTCACAACTAACATTTAAAGGTGACAAAGTGAATACGTAAGTAAGAAAATCCCACCTCGATTTTATGTCGTGGATGCAATAAAAATAACTTTAATTCTTGATGTTGTTGACTTCCATGAATCGAGAGTATAAGAAATAAATATAGGATTTCTGTGTGAAAATATTTTGTGCATGCTTTTGCTTTGTAAATATGGTCCTCTATTTATAGGGAAGAAAAATAGTTTTCTTGAGAGAAAAGTTAGAGATATGAATTTATCATGAAAATTTCAAGATTTGATTTACCTAAAATATTTCTCCGTAAATCTTATTATCTATAATAATTAAATAAAGAAACATAAAATTTAATAATAATAATTTGAAATTAAGTTTGGTTGTGATTGTTTCAAGGTGAGTTTAAATAACCGTAGGGATTAATAAATAAAATATATGCATTGCTTGATTTTCTAAAATTTAAAGAAATCTATTATCGTACGTGTTTTATTATGAAATAAATTAATATAACTCAACTTGATAGAAAAATCATGTCCAAAGTAAGAAAATAATATTAAAACTATTAATTCGCACCAAAAAACGTTTACGTATAATTATATATTATTAAATCTTATTTATATAATAATTAAATAAATTTTATAAATTTTATTTAATAAAATTTATAATAATAGTAATAAAGTTTAATTTAGGTAGATAATTTCGAAATTTATGGGTACATGAGATTTTGAAAAAAAGTTTGAGTAGAATCAATATGATTTTTTTTTGGCGGTTAGATATATTGAAGATCATCATTCAATAAGAATCAAGATTATTGGGGATAAGTTTTGAAATAATTATATAGATAAAGATAATGTATTATGTACATTTATTTACATAAATTTTTGAGAGAGATAGGAATAATGTACGGAGTATAATTTAATTTTAAATCTTTTATTTAAAATTAAAGAAAATAAATAATTAAATATATTTTTTTTAAATAACAAACTTGAGAATTTTAGGGGTGTTACATCCTTTTTCCCTTAAAAATTTTCGTCCTCGAAAATCAGAAAAATATGCATGCATGTATTGAATTTTTTTTTAAATAGTTATGTAGTGAATGCACTTAATATCATAATTTCATAATATCACTTTGAACTTGTAACTCATAACGTACGTAGCACGTGATGCATGTATCATATATCATATTTTCATGATCAATAATAATAAGTCAAATTAAATTCCATAACATACCTTATTGGAGTTGAAGCAGTAGGCGGTGATGTATGTCATAACTTATGCTTAACAATACATAATTTAAATTATTTCGCAAAAATATTTTCTTGACTTGAGAAGTATAAGAATTTTATTTTAAATAAGTCTACAAGAACGTAGACCTGCTCGGATACCATTTGTCACATTCCGATTTTAGGGGCCTAGATGAAAATACAATACGATGCATATTTTTATAAAAATTGGCAGCGAAATTATTTTGGTAAATAAATACTCAAACATTTTTAAGAAATTCATATTAAAATGTAACTTCAGCTTATGAGTACCAAAACTTGTTAAAAAAAAGGATGTGAACATTACTAAAATAAAAATTAGTTTAAATTTTGAATGCAAATAATTAAATAAAATAGCATGAAGGCATTCCTTAATGACATGAAACGCATCCACCGTCCCTCCACTTCAACTCCTTCAATCTGTAAAATGTTAAGTAGATTGGGGTGAGCAAAACAACTAGCTCAGTGGGATTAACTTTGTCACAGTTAAATATAACATATGAATAAAATCATAACTCATAAACATGCATACAATTTCATAAGCTTGTTGGCAAGGCCAACCATAATAACATAGGCTTGTTGGATAAACCAATCATAAGTTTGTTGGATGAACCAACCATAATAACATAGGTTTGTTGGATAAACCAACCATAAGTTTGTTGGATAAACCAACCATAATAACATAGGTTTGTTGGATAAACCAACCATAAGTTTGTTGGATAAACCAACCATAACATGTAAGATGCAGCAAGAAATAAAATCACTCATACTAAATACTTAAAAATGACAAAGTAGTCAATCAAGAAAATCCCACCTTAAAGCTTGAATAGTCTCGTAAGTATGTAACTTGAATTACTGCAAGAGTTCCTTGTCACCTATAATAATGAATATTATCTTAGAATTATTATTAACACATTAGTGAGTCCTAGTGTTATTTACTAATAAAGGTAAAGGTAGAAATAATAATTAAATTTTTGTCTTATAATTTAATCAATTATTAATTGAATGGATAACTATATATATATATATATATATATATATATATATATATATATATTATTAAATTGATAATTAATAATTAATATACATTACACTAGGTTAACCGAAACAGTGATCACAAAATCACATACTCAATAATTAATAGATTAATAGGAACAACATTGAAAAAAATAGTTAATAACAATAATATAAAAAAATTCATCTACTGCTTCATAAAATAAATTGATGAATACGTACTGCCCAAGATTTTGACATAAACTAATGGATTATAATTTAAAATATTGATTAATTATATTTCCACTAATTATATATCTAAATATACATATTCAATTAATAATAAATTAAAATTATATCTAAATATTTTGAAAACAATATTCAATAGTAGATTGGATTATAATACTGGCTGGAAGGAAGTAAATACGGAGTATATAACTATGCAATCCAATTTCTGAAAACGTAGGCAGATAATTGTTTGTCGAAAACATTGAAAGAAACCACAAGAAATGAATAATAGGAAGGAAGAAAGAAATGAATAATAGGAAGGAAGAAATAGATACAAAGAGAGGAAAGATCAGACGGAAGCGTCTTTCAATTCAGAGTGATTCACGAATTCAGAGTGATTCACGATTGTAGTAGCTTAAAATCTTAGTTTTAACTATATGATTAAATATTATGATTAAATATTTAGGGTGAGGAGTTTGAGAAAATTATGGGAATAGTAAATATAAGGATTTCGGATAATGGACTCTTTTTTTTTTTTTTTTGAAAACACACTATTACATGGAGAAAATAAAAAACATTAATATGAGATATCCCAATTCTCCTTTAAGTCTTGAATAAGTCCTTCTCCAACCCACTCTTGAGGATTAGAAAATTATGGGAATAGTGAGTTATCTGCCGTCTTCCTGAACGAGACTTTTGAATATTTAAATTTTAAATAAACTAAAATGAAGAAACTAAATAATTATGAGATAAATATTTAAAATAAATATAATAGTTTAAACGTATTTTTATAATATATGCATATCTTATCTAAATATATTAATTTATTATAATTTATCTTAAATTATTATCTTATGTCAATAGTGATAAAAATTCGGGGTGTTACATCAGATGTAACACACCTAAAATTCTCAAGTTAGTTATTTAAAAAAAAATGTATTTAATTATTTATTTTCTTTAATTTTAAATAAAAGATTTAAAATTAAATTATACTCCGTACATTATTCCTATCTCTCTCAAAAATTTATGTAAATAAATGTACATAATACATTATCTTTATCTATATAATTATTTAAAAACTTATCCCCAATAATCTTGATTCTTGATTGAATGATGATCTTCAATATATCTAACCGCCAAAAAAAATCATATTGATTCTACTCAAACTTTTTTTCAAAATCTCATGTACCCATAAATTTTGAAATTATCTACCTAACTTAAACTTTATTACTATTATTATAAATTTTATTTAATAAAATTTATAAATTTTGTTTAATTATTATATAAATAAGATTTAATAATATATCATTATACATAAAGGATTTTTGGTGCGAATTAATAGTTTTAATATTATTTTCTTACTTTGGACATGATTTTTCTATCAAGTTGAGTTATATTAATTTATTTCATAATAAAACACGTACGATAATCGATTTCTTTAAATTTTAGAAAATCAAGCAATGCATCTATTTTATTTATTAATCCCTACGGTTATTTAAACTCACCTTGAAACAATCACAACCAAACTTAATTTCAAATTATTATTATTAAATTTTATGTTTCTTTATTTAATTATTATAGATAATAAGATTTACGGAGAAATATTTTAGGTAAATCAAATCTTGGAATTTTCATGATAAATTCATATCTCTAACTTTTCTCTCAAGAAAACTATTTTTCTTCCCTATAAATAGAGGACCATATTTACAAAGCAAAAGCATGCACAAAATATTTTCACACAGAAATCCTATATTTATTTCTTATACTCTCGATTCATGGAAGTCAACAACATCAAGAATTAAAGTTATTTTTATTGCATCCACGACATAAAATTGAGGTTTAATTGTTGCTTAGCTACATGATCCTATGTTTATGATTATTATGGGTTTTTCTTACTTACGTATTCACTTTGTCACCTTTAAATGTTAGTTGTGAATTTAATTGTTGCTTAGCTACATGATCATATGTTTATGATTATTATGGGTTATTTCGACGGAAAGGTCGTTATAGCTAGTTTATGCTTATTATGGGTTATTTCGACGAAAAGGTTGTTATAGCTAGCGGGGACGACGGTCCGGGATGGTAAGATCCTTGGGGGAAACTCCACCGTATACAGATTGGCCAATTTAATTGGTCAATATATGGAAGACTTATGTACGCATGTTTGTGAGTGTATGATTTTATTTGCATTGATATTTAACTGTGACAAAGGGGATCCCACTGAGCTAGTTGTTTTGCTCACCCCAATCATATTAACACTTTACAGATTTAAAAGATTAAAGGAGTTGCGGCGTGGAGGGATGGTGGATGGGTGTCAAGAAATTAGTTGTTATTTTAATGTTGTTATTTAATTAGTTAATATGTGATTATGAGTTTTTGAGAATTCAATTAAATAAAAAGTCACATCCTTTGTTTATTAAAAATCGTATTTTAATGTAAATTGATTTATTTTTTAGTGATTGATTTAAGTTTTCAAAATTGTATTTACTTCCGCTGCAAATATTTTTGTAAATTAATAAATTTATCTACATATGCCCTTTGAAAATCCAAATAAGACAATATTTTATTTAGTCAACCTTCAAATAGTAGGAAAATGGTGTTTTCATCTAGGCCCCTAAAATCGGGATGTGGCAAATGGTATCAGAGCAGGTCTACGTTCTTGTAGACTTGTAAAAAAAAATATATCTTTCTTTTAGTGTCAATAATTTTTTTTAAAATTGTCATTTTGAAAAAGAAAATGTTTTTTCAAAAGATCATGCATTATCTAGTACTATAAGTTATGTCATCCACCACCACCCACTACTTCAACTCCAAGGTATGACACGATATTATGTTATTTTTACATTGACATGATTAATCATCATGACATCTACGATATAATCAGTATGATAATATATATTCTAATAGTTAACTATAGTGATTAATAGATAAGATGGACTAGGTGTTAAGATTAGATGACATTTACTATCCTTAGTTCTAAGACAATTGAATTCTCTTAGGAAAATGTGTTCGGTAAAAAACTAGGGCATAGGGCACGTGAATGTCCTCGTTCAAGTTAATGGTACTTAACTAAATTTCGAGGACGAAATTTTCTTTAAGGGGAGTAGGATGTAACACCCCGAATTTTTATCACTATTGACATAAGATAATAATTTAAGATAAATTATAATAAATTAATATATTTAGATAAGATATGCATATATTATAAAAATACGTTTAAACTATTATATTTATTTTAAATATTTATCTCATAATTATTTAGTTTCTTCATTTTAGTTTATTTGAAATTTAAATATTCAAAACTCTCGTTCAGGAAGACGGCACATAACTCACTATTCCCATAATTTTCTCAATTGAGTCCATTATCTGAAATCCTTATATTTACTATTCCCATAATTTTCTCAACTGAGTCATTATACAAAATTCTTATATTTACTAATTCCATCATTTTCTCAAGTGAGTCCATTATTCAAAATTCTTATATTTACTCGGTCACTTTCACAGAAAAGAATTCTCATTCTGTAAAAAACTCCTCACCCTAAATATTTAATCATAATATTTAATCATACAGTTAAAACTAAGATTTTAAGCTACTACAATCGTGAATCACTCTGAATTCGTGAATCACTCTGAATTGAAAGACGCTTACGTCTGATCTTTCCTCTCTTTACCGGTATCTATTTCTTCCTTCCTATTATTCATTTCTTTCTTCCTTCCTATTATTTATTTCTTGTGGTTTCTTTCAATGTTTTCGACAAACAATTATCTGCCTACGTTTACAAAAATTGGATTGCATAGTTATATAGTTACTTCCTTCCAGCCAGTATTATAATCCAATCTACTATTGATATTGTTTTCAAAGTATTTAGATATAATTTTAATTTATTATTAATTGAATATGTATATTTAGATATATAATTAGTGGGAATATAATTAATCAATATTTTAAATTATAATCCATTAGTTTATGTCAAAATCTTGGGCAGTACGTATTCATCAATATTTTAAGACATAGATTTAATTATTATTTCTACCGTTACCTTTATTAGTAAATAACACTATGACTCACTAATGTTTTAATAATAATTCTAAGATAATATTCATTATTATAGGTGACAAGGCACTCTTGCAGTAATTCAAGTTACATACTTACGAGACTATTCAAGCTTTAAGGTGAGATTTTCTTGATTGACTACTCTGCATCTTACATGTTATGGTTGGTTTATCCAACCAACTTATGGTTGGTTTATCCAACAAACCTATGTTATTATGGTTGGTTTATCCAACAAACTTATGGTTGGTTTATCCAACAAACCTATGTTATTATGGTTGGTTCATCCAACAAACTTATGGTTGGTTTATCCAACAAGCCTATGTTAATATGGTTGGCCTTGCCAACAAGCTTATGAAATTGTATGCATGTTTGTGAGTTATGATTTTATTCATATGTTATATTTAACTGTGACAAAGTTAATCCCACTGAGCTAGTTGTTTTGCTCACCCCAATCTACTTAACATTTTACAGATTGAGTTGAAGTGGAGGGACAGTGGATGCGTTTCATGTCATTAAGGAATGCCTTCATGCTATTTTATTTAATTATTTGCATTCAAAATTTAAACTAATTTTTATTTTAGTAATGTTCACATCCTTTTTTTAACAAGTTTTGGTACTCATAAGCTGGAGTTACATTTTAATATAAATTTCTTAAAAATGTTTGAGTATTTATTTACCGAAATAATTCCGCTGCCAATTTTTATAAAAATATGCATCGTATAGTATTTTCATCCAGGCCCCTAAAATCGGGATGTGACACGCACGCTGGTACATAATACGGACCTGAGTGGCCTTATGCATATCTATCTCAATCAGCAGACGCGCATAGTGCCCCATGGCACGCTTCAGTGTTCTGTCGTCGATCTTGTTCAAGGTTCCCAAAGATGAGGCCAATGCCTCCAAAGTAATCGGATCCCAGTATTCCATAGGAAGGTCAGCAAACCTAACCCAAACTTGAGCCATGCCAGAACGTATGTTGTTCGGGTTAAAGTCTGGAACCCATCTCTGAAGGTGAATAACCCCTGGGTTCAGCTGCCATGAGCGTCGTCGAAAAATACGGTCCCTATCCATTTCAGAGCTAATACTGATGTTGAAGTGGCCTTTTCTCAATGAAACCACACTAAGGCCCGAAGTCAGGCCCCATATACTGCCCAGCGTGGACTGAAGACTTACGTGATCAAACGGTCTGTCCCCAGACTGAATAGTAACCCGACCAATAAAAGAGTGAGCACAAGCAGCCACCCCCTTCTGATAGACATCCTCATCAATATTAACCACATAAAAATCCCCATTACGGACCGACTTCATAGATTCAGGGATGCCAGATCTAGCAGTCGGAGCCGCGGTGGAGCCAGCAACCGAGGCAAAAGTGGGCCTAGCTTGCTGGAATGGAACCTGTGGAGTTGGGAAAACAGCGGTAATATGTTCCGGTAGAGCAGGGAAATAAGAATCAGAATATAGAGACGTACCATGTGGGCCGGATACACAGGGATTGCCTAAACCGGATGTAGTAGTGCCAAGTTGCCGAGTGGCAGCAACAATAGGGGGAGCCTCGTGCGACTGTGGTGCCTGAGATAAGGTCGAGGCTGCATGGAGTAATGTAGTGGGTGCAAATCTGGGTGTATTTAGTGAATGTCGGGGTGTGAATCTAGGGGGTGTATTAATTGAATCTGTGGGTGAACCTCGGAGCTAGGTAACCCTAGCCCATTAACAGGCCTAGTTGGAGGGAAAAAACCTAGCACAAGCCCTAGGTCATGTGCGGCGGCCGCTGCCTGAGAAGTCACCGGCAACGAACTTGCCGCCGCCGGTGTGGAGAACAACCGCTGAATATCGCCTCGACCTGGGACGAAGACGTAGCCGGTGGCACCGCCTTAGCTGAAAAATCGCTGATATGTTCCGACGGGAATGTCGAAGTGGTAGGGCTATGCCCATGTGTGGGCGGCCTTGTAGAGAAAACCCGATCGAGTGCAACATCGATCTGAGCGGAAACAATCGACGATATGAAATCCAGCGCGCTAGAGTCCGGCCATGGAGCCTGAACACGGCATGTCGCCGTCTGTGAGTTTGCGCGATGGAGATCGCGATCTTGCGAAGCACGAGCGAAATCTGTGTTGCTAATGCCAGAAGTAGCCATGAGAACGGGGCCGGCTGGCGGCCAGTCGCCGTGAGTACCAGTCACCGGAGCAGAGCGACGGCCGGCTAGTCGCCGGCAGTAGAGGTCGCCTGAGATAGAGTCACGGCTGTTAATCGAATTTCTTTGAGGGGAGGTAAAAGCAGATGTACACGTTCCACGTCTTCTAACTGCCTACAGGGAACATTATTGTTCAAAACTGAGAAATATAAGGTCTAAGTGCGGGAGAAATCGAATATTCCATTGTAATATACACACTCTAAGCAAGAATCTGTACTTAGTGTATCAAGTAGTTGGCTCTGATACCAACTAAAACTGTGTGTGTGCGTGTTTATCAGAGGTGTTGTCTTACAAATGACGGAACAACGAAGACAACAATTAGAGCGGCGGAAATTAAAAACACAAGACACCAGAATATTCAAAATTTTGTATAGACTATAAATAACTCTATACTGTTTCACTAAAAATATGATTAGTAAAACAAGAACCAAAAACCTCTTCGAGGTACGGCAGTGCCAATTACACGTTATTGACAACCCTATAAATCTAGAATAACTTTTATGGAACAACTCTTCAATTCGGTCTATACATAAACCTTCTAGATTCAAAACTAATGTGTTAGATTACTTGATAGAGTTTACAACTAATCTATCACACGAAGAGAGAGGAAACAATAATTTTCCTAAAACTAAATACACGAATGCACTCGATAGCTTTAGTATGAGATATCTTTTCTTCTCTCGAATATTTGAGTTGTAGATCGTCTTTTACATGATCTACAACGGAGAAGAAAACACAGATTTTCCGAAAAACTAGAAGCGCCACGCTTTCGATAGTCTCGTAATGTAGTGTGTCGTTTTTCTCCTCAAGTATTTGCATTGAAGCTGCCTCTATTTATAGGAGATAAATCTTCATCAGCCTTCAACATCTCTCAACCATACACGTATGATCAAGAGAACTTCTCACCAACTCCTATAATTAAGGAAACCTCTTAACTTCCATGTAGTGGTAGTTTTCTCACTCCAAAGGCAATCTGCATGACTTGGACACGTTCCACGTCTTCTAACTGTCTACAAGGAACATTACACACAACATAGAAAATTCGGAGTTAGTGTGAATTATGATGTTGACCAAAGTGATGGAACATTATGCACATCACTGATACAACATCAACAACAACCTTTTATAAAGGTTTGTTAAATCCAATTGACTATATGAAACTACCTCCCTTTTAGGTCTATACATATAATCTCCTACACAAAATAAGTATGATAATCGCACACAGAAGGCTCAGATGAAGACAATGAGAGGTTGTCTTATAATCCGAGGAAAATACTTATATTAATAATATGCAATGAGTACAAATTACAAGTTTTCCTATCAGCTAACAAAAGTAGTCTTCATCTGCTTCTGGTCTTCTGGGTCTTCATCTACTTCTGGTCTTCTGGGTCTTCATCTAGATTCAAAATGCAAGGTACAGACGATCATGTATAGCTTTCATGTGATCAATATATGTAACGTTTTCCTCCTCTAGTATTTTGGTTTCAATCTTCCTGACTTCCATGTGGAAACTCATCTAGATGGAGTCAATGGAGCTTCCCACACTTGTTTTTCAGGAGCTAGAATTCTATAACCAGCAGCAATGGCTATCACCTCAGTTGATTCCCAAAGATTCTTGTCTTCTACATCCATGAATTGTTGAAACTAGAGAAGTTCATCTTGTTTGTCTGGTAGTGCACCAAATTTTTGAACAATAAAGTGAGCAATTTGCCACTTCATAATAATATCATGCCATCTTGGCAGCTCATCTGGATCCTCTTCTTGGTCACTGTCCTCATAGCAATTTCAGCTCTATTATGCTTCTCAGCTGGTTTGGCTACAGTGGCCTCAGGGAATGTTGGCTCTGCTTGAGTGATTGTAACAATGGCTTTATCACCCTTATCCCTTGGTCCTTCCACTGAAGTCAAGTATTGCTGCTGCTGCTTCTCCCTCATTCTGAATCTGTCATTTAGATCTTTAATATTTTCTGCTAACTCGTTTTGAGAAACTACCAATTGAGCTTATTGAGTTGGAGTGCTCTCCATTATCTTCTTCATTCTCTCTTCCCCCTTTTTGGCTTCATCAAGGATTTCAAAGAAGCCTTTGGATGCATTGTAGATTTCATCTTTGATGTCTTTCTTCAATGCAGTAGCATGTGTAGCATTCAGATCACTAACCTTAAGACTAGAGCCGACAATTTGGGCCCGACCCGATGGACCGGCCCGACCAACCCGAAACCTAGTATGGGCTGGGCTCTAAAATTAGAGGCCTATATAGAACTGGGCCTATTTGGCGCGACCTGATGGGCCCGACGGGCCTAATGAGCTAGGCTGAATTTGGCCCGCGGCCCATGGGCAGCCCATTTGGCTCGATCAATATTTTTTTCTTTAGGCAAATAGATAATTAAAATAAGTAAAGTACATTATATTTAAATATTATTGTGTTTTTATTTTATTTTGACTTTGAAATTTGATCTTATGAATTATTTATAATTTTATTTGAAGTTGTTATATAGTGTAATGCTATTATGTCTATTTATGAATTATGTATAGTAAATACATTAGTATTGCATATTTTTTATTATAATTATTTGTATAAATAAAAATTATACGTGAGTATGTGACCAATAGGTTTATATATATATATATATATATACTCCGTATAATTTTTGCTAAAAAATTTTTTTAAAAAAAATTAGTTCATGGGTTGGGCTAGGTAGGACTCACATTTTATAGGCCCGATTAATTCATGGGCCGGCTCGACCCAGCCCACAAACATGGCTTGGCCCGATGGGCTAGGCTAGGCTGGGCTGGGCCGGGCGGCCCCATTTGCCAGCTCTACCTTGGACAACGTGTGCTGAATCAAGGAATCATAAGATGATGTTGTTATCAACTGTGTCATCTTATCAGAAATAACTTTAAGCTTTGTAGTAGTCTGATCCAATCTGTCTTGGAGCTTTTCATTCCTTGTGTTGGCATCTTGGAGTCGTTTTAGAGCATCTTCCCTTTGCTGAGCTGCTGCATTCAACCTCAAGTTGTATATTCCTTCCAATCTGGGTGTCTCAGATGCATATAGTCGAGCAAATTGGGATGTCCTTTTGTACTGCTTTAGTGTTTTCAGAGATCATGAATTCATCAACTTTGTCCAACAACTCTACTCTGAAGGTATCCTCCATTTCATTGATCTGATTCAGAAGAGTTCTCCTGTGCTCTCTGATGGCTTTCTCTTGAATTTCCATGAGTTTTAAGCCCATTCCCCCTTCCAGATATGAATCAATAGCCATCCTCACTATGGTGAATATCTCTTCTCTTAGGACTGGAACTAGGGGTGCTGAACTTGAAGATGATGATGCCTCAGCTGATGTTGGTGGCCTTCTTGTTTGAATATAAGGCACTGTCTCTTTCCCTGCACTATTAGCTGGTTGGGGCAGATTCTGAAGATAATCTCATACAATATTCATCACATAGCCATGAACTCTACTACCTCCTCCAACAACTTCAGGTTGATTTGTTAAAGCCATAACTGCCTCAACATCAAAGTAGTGTTTCATCTCCTCTGAGAACCAAATTCCTCCTTCAATCTCAGCTATGTTTACCCGTCCTAATGGCATCTCTTCAGGACCAAAAATTGGTAAATCAGCAGAACGTTGAACTTGCACAATCTCAGCTTCCTTAGCTGGCGACTCCTCAGCTACTTGAGTTTGTTGTTCAACACTTTGAAGTCCCTGAACCACTGAGACCTGGGGCTGTGATGATTCAACTGCAACTATTTCTGGAAGCTGGCTGGGTTGAACATTGGATGGAGCAATATCCTCACTTAAAGTGGTTTCCATCACCTCACTCTGAGTTTAGACTTGTCCTGATGCCTCCGGTTCCAAAGAACTATCTTTGGTAGTGATCTCCACTGATTACTCAGTTTCAATCTTAGGCTCAACTGATTGCTCAACTTCCTTACCCACTTGCATAGATGAGCTCCCATCTATGTCAAGTTTAGGATCAGCTGACTCTCCCTCAACTAGTCCTCTAGTCTTATCCTTGGAAGGACTTTGACTGTTAGGGTCTTCACCAATGGCTCTGGAATCATTTCCATCGTTGCCATTGTTATCATGCTCAGTAGTGTGTTGAGATGGTGAACTTGAAAGTTTTCCAAGCTTTCTAGCTACCACCTTAGCCAGTGCATCGTCGGATAATAACTGGGTGAAGGAGCTTACGTGAGCAGATTCCTTCTATTCCTGCTCCCAATCATAGTAAGCTTTTTCTCCACCTATCCCTCTGATGACTTCAAGCAAGTCATCTATCTCTCCTCTTCGGATCTCTATCCAAGTACAGATTCTGAGAACTTCCTCAAAGGTTTTGGATAGTTCATTGATCTCTGGAAATTTAAGAATGATCATCGTGGCAAGTTGAACTCTGATCATCCTTTCTCTTGTATAGATAGGATACTGAATCATGGAAATTTTGGTTGGAGCTGACTCAACTGGTTCTGGCTGAACAGTCTCATATAGTTGATTGAGTGAGGGGGGAGAAGAAGATTCTAGAAGAGGGTCCTCAAGATAAGTCTTGGCAATTTGGGATGCCTCTTCTAAGGGATCAATGAAGGGTTCTATATGGTGTGTTTCATCAGTTGTGTGAGTATCAACTGATGTTTGAGCTTGTTCTGGCTCAGGGGAGGTAGGTTTGGCACGAAATGGAATGGCTGCAATGGGATCCGAAGTAGATGTGGGTGGCAAAGTGTCAAAGCTTACATCCTTGGGTTTTGAAACAACTCTAGCTTTGGTTCTCTTCTTACCACCAGAAGAGGGAGTGGGGTTAGGAGTTGTAAGTTTTGGTTTAGTAAGACTTACTTGTCTGCTAGGAGAGGTAGAGGGGGTGGACTCTTCCATCCGATTCTGAAGGAACGTATCTACCCTTCTTGATCTGATTAGCTCTCTCAGCTAACTTCATAGCAGAGACGGGTCTAGTCCTTTTCCTTAGAGGAGAAGCTGCAACTTCTTCTTCAACCTCCTCAGTTGTCTCAACAACTGGCTCAACCTCCTCATGCTCAGACTCCTCAACCTCTTCCTCGTATGCAGCATCCTCTTCTTCAACTTTCTCTTACTCCTCTACTACTTCCTCAGCTGATTCCTTAGATCTCTTAAGCTTCTTCTCCTCACGAAGCTTTCTTTCATACTCAGCTGATTCCTTCTTGAGTAGCCACTTAGAAGGGTGGAATACTCTGGGTACTGACCATGTCTTCCTCTTAGATAGAATCCTAGCCAGAAGAATGCTCAACTTAATTATTCCCAAAACCAAGAGTTCATTTGAAAGTGAACTCCTTAGTTTTCTTGTTCAAAATCAATCTTTGTTTTTCAGCAACCAATCTTTCGAAAAAGAATCCCTGCCAATCTCCATCAACCTGATCGAAGATTGCTGCCATTACTCTAACCTTCTGATATGTTAGAGCATCAAGACTGAATGACTAACCCATCAGTATTCTTCTAGCAATGTCCATAAGAACCTTAAATTTGTCAGTCAACATGCCCTTCTTGGCATTGGCTACATCTTCAGCCTTGATTATACCTCTAGAGAAGAGTTCAATGTATTTCTTCTCTTTTCCTTCCATGTATGTCAAAATCTTCACCTTACCACCAGGAAGATCTAACTCGTCCTTAAGAATTTCCCTTGTGATTTCCACCTTTTGATTTTCGACATACGAACGAATATAGTCGCCCTTGTCCTCCACTCTGGCGAGGAACTAGACTAACTCTTGTTCAAAGATATTTTTTAGAGCACTATCCGAATATCCTCTGAGTTCAGACTGAACACATCGTCGGAGAATGTCCCTTTGGTCTTCATGGTGTTTTCCGGCAAACTGGACTCCGCTCTCAGTGCAGAGATTTTGTGCCTCAACCCACTTCTTGGGATAGAATGTTCCAGTCATCTTAGTCTAAACATCGATCAACTGAATGACTGCCATTGCTTAGTGTGAGAGATGAAGATGAACACTTAGAAAATTTTAATTGCTTTTTGCACTGTGAATTGTGAAAACGTGGAGTGGTGAAGAAGAAGGGTTAAGATATATATATACTCAGAAAGGTAATTTAGATGAGAGGTCTAGATGACTTCCCATTAATTAGATGAGTGGTGCTGATTATAAATTAGGTTTGATCCAAGGGTTCAGATTTGAAAACCTTTGGAATTCTTCCTTGAACTTTAGTCAAACCTAAATTAATAATTACTAATATTTCGCGTCCGTAACTAGGTTAATTGCCCACGATTTGGTAGGTTTAGGAAGTGTATAAATCAACCTAATCTTTTCCAAATTTAGGCGGGAATACCATAAATAGACTATTTTACAAAGAGTAAGTCTTATAAGCATTCAATCACCATTAATTACTGTCCTAAATTAAAGATTCACTCAATCTAATCCTAAATTAACTTTTAATTGACAATCAAGATTTGAAATTTAAAACCCGATTAGATGTGTATTGTGAACAGCTAATATATGTCTTCTGAATTATCTTCTGAATTATCTTCTGAATTCCTCTTCTGAATTCGTCTACTGAATTTATCTTCTGAATTTCTCTTAGTATGCATCAACTGAGTTCCCCCTAGGGGTGTAAACGAATCGAATCGAAGCGAATACTACTGTATTCGATTCGATTCGTTAAAGTATTTGAATATTCGTATTCATTTATTTTTCGAATAATAAATTCGATTCGATATTCGATTCAAATGATTTTTCGATAGTATTCGATTCGAGTATTCGATTCGTTTATTTTTAAGAGAATATTTAAACAATATTTTTCGAGTTTTCTATTCAAATTCGATCTGAAACTATTCGACACTGTTCATTCGATTCAAATCAAAAGTATTCGATTCGAAACATTGCTGTTGTACCCACTCTCGAGTCTCGACTTCACACTGCCTATGCCGATTATTGACTCCACGCTACAGGATGGGGGCGCAGCGAAACAGCGAGGACGGGGGATGCAAAACAGTGAAGACAGGGGCGGCGAAACAGAAAAGAATGGGGCGGGGAAAACAGTGAGGATGGGGGCGGCGAAAACAGTGACTTAGAGTAATTAGAATGGGTATGTAGCGGTGAAATAGGGAGGAAATAAGAGAGGGGGCGGTGGTAGGTGGAATTGTGGAATCGTGGATTGTGTACTGGGAGAAAACATCAGGGTTTTGGATGGGCCTTGCCTAACTTCTTAAAAGCCCAGTTCTTGGGGCTTTCTTCTCACTAAATGTGGCCCACGTATATTCTTTTGCCTATGGTCGAAGATAAACAAATTACAATCTCCTTTTATTTTTTACTAAAATTAATAAAATATTATTTATTGTATTTAAAATAAATAAATATATTATATTATATTTATAATTTAATATATAACTTAAAATATATTATATATATAATATAAATACATGTATATATATATATATATTTTAATCGAATACTTACGAATATCGAATCGAATATCATGAATTTGTATTTGTATTCGCTTATTAATCGAATCAAAAAAAGTATTTGAACTCGAATTCGAATCATAAAATTTCGAATACGAATACCGAATCGACTAAAATTATTTGATTCGTTTACAACCATAGTTCCCCCTCCAGCTGTGCTAGTCTTTTCACACCAAAACAAAAAACTTGGAAATATGTTAGTGCAAACAAAGTTAACAGAGGTATATACATTTATATATATATATAAGTGTCATCACTAAGGATTATTAAGAAATCATGGATTCCCCCTTAAGTGAATAACTCTCAATTCCCCCTTATCTGAAACGGCTTCATGGTCTACTCTGCTGATTCCTTCTGAATCATGATATCAGCTGATGACCACTCAGTTGATAAAGTCTTCTTTAAAACTCAGGATCCAATAGACCAAGGCTGATGCATAGCTCCCTAAACCTTAACTCTACTAATGGTTTACTGAGGATGCCAGCTCTCTGAATGTCTGTGTGGATCTTCTCCATCCTAATATCCTTTTTCTCCAAGTGATCTCTTATAAAGTGATGCCTTATATCCACATGTTTGCACCTGGTATGGAGAACTGGATTTTAAGTGATTGCTATAGCACTGTTACTATCACAAAAAATAGGAACTTCTCTTGCTACAACATTATAATCCTTAAGCTGTTGTACTAACCATAACAGCTAACTACAACAACTACCAGCTGCCATATATTCAGCTTCTGTAGCAGATGTTGCAACAAATGTTTACTTCTTAGAAAACCATGAAATCAACTTATTTCCTAGAAACTAACATATGCCAGAAGTAGATTTCCTATCTATTCTGCAACCTCCATAGTCAGAATATGAATATCCACTCAGCTCCATGTCATCATCAGTAGGGTACCATAATCCTAGATTGATTGTACCTCTCAAGTACTTAAGGATCTTCTTGGTTGCTTCTAGATGACTTATCTTAGGATTGGCTTGGAACCTAGCACATACTCCTACATCAAAAGTTATGTCAGGTCTGCTGGCTGTAAGGTATAGAAGGGACCCTATCAGGGCTATATACTCTAACTGATCTGCTGATTTCCCTTGCTCATCTGGTTCCATTTTGAAAGATGTCATCATGGGAATTCTTGCTGGTTTACTCTGCTGTACATTAAATTTCTTTAAGAGATTTTTAGTGTACTTAGACTGATTGATGAATATCCCATCTGACCTCTACTTGACTTGAAGAACTAGAAAGTAGTTCATCTCACCCATCATACTCATCTCAAACTTGCCTTGCATCAGCTTTCAGAATTCTTTGCACATATCTTCAATGGTGATCCAAATATGATGTCATCTACATAGATTTTCACCATGAGGATATCATCTCCTTGTTGGATTCTGAACAATGTCCTATCCACCTTTCCTTTGGTGAATCCATTTTCAAGAAGAAACTGGGTTAGTGTATCATCATACCAAGCCCTTGGAGCCTGTTTTAGTCCATAAAGTGCCTTCTTTAAACGATATAGTTGATTGCCTTTTTCAAAGCCTGGAGGTTGTTCAGCATAAACTTCCTCCACGAGTAAACCATTTAAAAATGCACTTTTGACATCCATCGGATACACCTTAAATCTCATATAAGATGCATAAGCCAATAATAGCCTAATGGCCTCAAGACGAGCAACTGGTGCAAAGGTTTTATCATAATCAATACCTTCTGATTGTGAATATCCCTTAGCAACCAATCATGCCTTGTTTCTGGTTATAACATCATTTTCATCCTTCTTGTTCTTAAAAACTTCAGGGTAAATCATCACCTTGTTCTTCCCAATGTAAGAAGAAAGGCTCTCGTCTAGTTTTGGTATGAGGAAGATGTAGAAGCTCGCTACGTCTTCATCCAGAATGAGTTTGGGGTGAGAACCCAAGTATTTCCTCAGTCCGGCATCGGTCAGAACCTTCGCCGTCCAAGTTTGATCGGGGTTGTGACGTCCGTCAAATGAGACACATCCTTTAGCCACCATTCTCTTCTTCGGCCAAAGTTTTGGATCGAAGGTGTCTGCATTCAACGGAGAAACCTTATTCTTGGTCGCGGTGGAATGTCTTGAAGCCATTACAACAGTTGAAAAGTTTGAGTACGAGACTGACGAATTTCAGAAAATAAAAGTTCAAAAGTTTTGACTGCGTAAAAACTTTAAATTTCTTCTAAGTCTTGCTTTTATATGAAAATGATAAAAGGTTCAATGGCCCAGATTTGATCTTGAAATAAGATGAGCGGTTTAGATTGGATGGGGTGAACTCAACTAAGTTTTGAAAATAAGTTTTGCCGCTTCATCTTCTACACAGATATCAAATAAATTAAAATTGTATTCTATTTTTATTGCATAAAATTTTCGGGTCGCATTAAGTGTTAATGTATTTTATTGGCTGGTTTAAAAATAAATTATCTACTCAGTGCGCGAATTAAGGAATTGTACTCATTACCAGAATAGGTAATCTAACACGCCTTAGACAAATTCATTTACCAAAACACAACAGATTTAATGAGAACGAATTTTGAATGCTGAACCATAATAAATGAAAACAGAATTGGTTTTAATGAAAACAAAACACATTTACTACTCTTTTAATCATTAGAAATAAATGAATTAGGTAGAGATAAGTGTTATCTGATATCAGTTGTGTACTAAGAACAGCTAATGAGAATCTAAAATGATCTTCTGTTTGCGAATATGAGTTGAGTTCCCCCTTCAGCTGATAACTTTTTGTTATCTGAAATTTTGAGCACTTTGTGGAAATATAAGTTGAGTTCCCCCCTTCAGCTGATAATCATGTGTTTGATATTTTCTTGACATCACTTGAATACTACTTGTTAGACTTTGTTGGTTCTGTATCAACTGATTCAGGACATCTGCTGATTAACCACTATCTACTTAAGTGGTGTTCATGCTTTGTCTATAAGATTGATCACATAATAATGAATTAAAAGTTTCTTCAATCCAAATAATCCAAAGGAAATATCACACAACTTAGTATCTCTACCTAAATTGCACAATAAAACCCAATCAAGCTCCTAGGATCATCACACATCTTCCTAATCATTGATCATCTTTCAATCTCACAATAAAATTAGGTCAAATGTTTGCAATCAATCAATCAAAATAGATTTCTCAACCTAATTCAATTAACTAAGATTAACATATCATCATTGTACACTAATGACATGCTTTGCAATGAAAATCAAGCATCCAAATAGAATTAAGCCACACAAACACCAAATAAGCAAAACATTAATTCATAAACTTCAACAAGAGTATTTACAAGGCTCTAGAATCAAAAGTGTTCTAGCCAAGAACTAACATAATCAAATAAACAAAACTAAATAAAAAGAGAGATAAATAGAAATCTTAGTCTAAAATATGGTAGGGAATGAAATTCCCAAGCTATTGGTGCCTCCCTCGCTTGGATTGATGAAGAATTGAAGAAGATATGGCCAAATCACCTCCAAGTGTGTGTTCGTATGTGTGGAATTTGAAGAATTGGGGGAAGGTACAAGTGATTTCAAGAATTGGGGCTTATATAGTGTTGAGGTAGGGTTTGGATGCAAAAATGGCAAGTTGGTCCCTAAAAAATGGAGAAAATGGCTAAAAACCCCCGAGGAGATTGTGACCCGGTCGGGTGGAACCACCCGGGCATGCCACCCGGCCAAAATACGAAGCGAGTGGTGAAATTTGGCTTGCCCGAGTGATATGATTCGGCCGGGTCGATTCTATCCGGGCAAAATACGAAGTTTTAGGCAAGGCTGGGCTAAAACCACCCGGCCGGGTGGTTTTAACCGGCCAAAATACGAAAGTTGTGTTAGAATAGGGTATGGCCGGGCTAAAGTGACCCGCCCGGGTGGTTTTACCCTCCAAAACCTTCGATGGGTGAACTAATCGAAAACGTTGGTGTACAGAACTGTGGCCGGGTCGTTCTACCCGCCCGGGTCATTCCACCTGGGCATGCTTTTTCGTCTCTTCATATCTCGAGCTTCCGACCTCCAATTGACTCGATTCTTTTTTTCATTCCACTCCGTTTTTCGTGCCGGATCCAATGGTGCACTCTTTTCTTTGGTCCGGTGATTTGTGGTAGGGGTTTTGCTCCCAAAATCCTTCGTTTTTCCTACAAAATCGACAAAACACCACCTTTCTCTTATTTTGACCAAAACAATCATAATCAACCCATAAATCAATGAATTCACACTAAAAATGAGATTCACATGTGCATCAAAAATGTGTAAATTCCACCCGAATCAAACCCCCCCAAACTTAAAATGTTGTTTGTCCTCAAACAACTAAGCACTTAAAGCAATGAGGGTGGAATGATCACAATTGAATATTCAATGCAAATCACACATGCAAAGTAAAATGTGGTGAGATCTCTTTCTCAAAGTGCTTTCTCAATGAAGTTCATAGACTCATTATTGCAATTCACACTCATAGATCAAAGAATGCACAAGCACACAACACACTGTGAATGGGAAACATAATCCAAATGCTCAAGTCCTCTACTCACATGATAGAGTGTTTCTCTCAAACACACAAACAAATTGAGGATATGAATGCACTCAACAACCAAGTTATGTTATGCAATCACCATAAGCTTGCCCACATTCTACTTTCTACACCATTCAAGTGTTTAACAATGTGATCAATAGGGTTTAATCAAGGATGTAACATTGGCTCTTTGGACAGGGTAGGATGAATTTGGGAATTGTGACTCTTCTAGTGGAGGACAAAGCTTATTGTTTTACAATGTGTGCTTTCACTTTCAAATCTTACAAACTCCATCCCCACTTTTCATTTTCCTTTCTTTTTCAAGCATTCATCACCTCATCTTTTTGAACCATTTTTCTTTTCAAGCTTTTGGGGCTCTTTGTCCCTCTTTTCTTTTCCATTGATTTTCTTTTTCATCTTTTCTCTTTTCTTTCAACTTTTCCAATTTCCCCTTTTTCACCAAAGATATTCAAGCACATGTTTATTCACTTTGTCTTTTATCCCCCACTAAATGTAGGTATCAAAGGCTCAAAAAGGTTAAGTGGTTAAAATTATAGTTTGCCAAGAAAATGAGGAATTAAGCTCAAATGGGCTAAATACGGAAGATTACTTCGGTTTTAGGAAATTTTGGCTAAGTGACTCTTTAGAACAAGATGGCCTATATCATATCACAACATCTCACACAATCATGCTTTCAAACAAGAACTTGGGCAAGTTCTATGATCCTTAGCAATAACTTAATCCACTCTCAAATGAACTAAACCGAATTACATGTTCGATTTAGGGCTCAAGTCTCACCGGTATATTCAATAGAACTCTCACATTCATCAAATGTTCCCAAACAACAACACATCATGAATTCATGCTATCAAATACCAACAATTATGAACACAACATGATACTACTATCCATCACCAATCATGCATACATTCAAAGCAAATAGACATCACCACAACTACTCACTATGGATTCCAAAGATTATTCATGCTCACATTTCACCAAAGATCCACTACCCAACACATGATCAAAACCAACTCAAACAACAATAAGCATATGAAAACAAAGTGTGCGCCGGTGCAAAATATACACAAACAAAATGACAAAACGGCGCAAAGAGTAACAACTAGTAGAAAAATAAAAGAAAAATAACTCCCCCAAATTTAGAATTTTACTATGTAAAAATTCTAAGTTTGGGGCTACAAGTTGTTACCTCCCTCCTTGCACATCCAATGCTCTTCAAAGATCACCATTGCAACACTTGCTTCCCCTCTCCAAATTTGGTTTTGCTTCTTTCTTCATTCTCCAAGATATGATGTCCACAATGCTCCTCATCCATACCTACAAAATAAACTAAACTATCAAAACTACTAAAGAAATAAAAACATGAAAGCAATAAAACCTTGGGTTGCCTCCCAAGAAACGCTATTTTTAACGTCCTATGCCGGACGGTTTCTTTCTACTTTCAAGCCTCATCCAAGTGAAGCGACTCCACCATTCGAAGTTGCTCATTTCCAAAATAGTGCTTCACTCTTTGACCATTCACCATAAAGGTTGCTCCATCTTTACCAATAAGTTCCACATTTCCCATGGGCGTCACATTCTTAATCACAAAGGGCCCCGACCACTTTGACTTCAACTTGCCCGGAAATAGCCTCAACCTTGAGTTGAACAATAGGACTT
Organism: Galeopsis tetrahit; assembly: GCA_963675135.1. Taxonomy (NCBI): domain Eukaryota; kingdom Viridiplantae; phylum Streptophyta; class Magnoliopsida; order Lamiales; family Lamiaceae; genus Galeopsis; species Galeopsis tetrahit. The sequence continues at coordinate 62,057,100 of OY776126.1, read as the reverse complement.
GTTCTCCCACTTGGAACTCCCTCCTCTCAATCATCTTATCATGAAATTTCTTGGCCCTTTCTTTGTGAATCTTGGAGTTCTCAAAAGCTCCATTCCTAAACTCATCAAGCTCAATGAGCATCATCTTTCTTCTTTTTCCGGATGCCTTAAGATCAAGATTCAACTCATTAATAGCCCAACGAGCTCTAAACTCCACTTCCACAGGTAGATGGCAAGACTTGCCATACACAAGTTGGTAAGGAGATGTGCCCAAAGGTGTCTTGTAGGCGGTTCGATATGCCCAAAGAGCATCATCTAACTTGATCGCCCAATCTTTCCTCTTTAACCCAACGGTCTTCTCCAAAATTTGCTTCACTTCTCGATTAGCAAGCTTCGTTTGTCCATTAGCTTGAGGGTGATAAGGTGTGGTCACCCTATGCTTCACTCCATACTTTGCCAATAGTTGATCTAGCCATCGGTTGCAAAAGTGTGAACCACCATCACTCACTAGTGGTTGCAAAAGTGTGAACCACCATCACTCACTAGTGCTCTTGGAGTGCCAAAACGAGTGAAAATGTTCTTCCTCGAAAAGTTGAGGACCACCTTGGCATCATTTGTAGTGGTTGGAATGGCCTCAATCCATTTAGACACATAATTAATGGCCAAAATGATGTAGGAAAATCCATGAGAAGTTGGAAAGGGCCCCATAAAGTCTATTCCTCACACATCAAAGAGCTCCACTTCAATCACATTCTTCAAAGGCATCTCATGTCTTTTTGAGATATTTCCCATCCTTTGACACTTGTCACAATTCTTCACAAAAACTTCACAATCTCTAAAGATGGATGGCCAATAGAAACTGTTGGTCCCTGAACGAGTAGTGAATGGGATTAAAGTCTAGAGGGGAGGGGTGAATAGACTTTAAAACTTTTTCAAGAGTTGGGAACCTCTTCTGATCTCTATGTCAGCTGGACTGCAAGTCTGCTGGTCCAGGTGACTATAGTGATCTGATAGAAGAGATTGTATGCGGAATTATGGTAGGCCTTGATTAGACTCGTTCTTTTGTTTCTTATGAAAGTGTTAACTTGTTTTTACTTAATGAAAGTACTCAGCTGATGCTGGTTTGAAAGTTGTGGCCTTAGTTGAAGGATGTTGAAAACACAGTATGCACTATATAGAATAAATGGAAAGACATAAATGTAAAGTGCAGAAAGATAAATAACACCAGGTTTATAGTGGTTCGGATATACGATCCTACGTCCACTCTCACGTCCTAACGTGATGTTTAATCCCTTTAATTTACCACAAATTACAAGGGTCTTGACCTTTATAGTCCCAAGGATAGGACTTTGAGATTTGAGTCGTCCTAACAGCTACGGTCTCCACAAGTGATTGTAAGCACTTGCACTTTGAGGGGTTCAAAAACTTTAACCTTTCGGTGAGGGTTTGGGGTTTTTGAAGTGTATCCAACTAATGGTTCAAGCTTATAAATTGCTTAACCACTTTGCCTAAAACAATTGATATACAATATGAACAGGTTTCAGGTTCTTATAGGTTGGATAGAAATCACTTAAGAGCTAAAAGTATTCTAAGGCTTTCTGGGCTCTTGGAGAATTCTTAGTACAGTATGGCTTTAGCTTGATTGCTTGTTTTGCTTGTTGAATTCTCTGTTGTGATCTCGTACTTGTGATTTCTCATCCTCTTGTATTTATAATGGTGATTGCTTGCAACTAGCCGTTGGAGTTGGCTAGCCGTTGGGGCAATCTTTCCATATTGGCTTGATTCCAGCTGCTTGATTGCTCCAATCCTGGGATCATGTCAATCTTCTAAATAAGGTAGGTCTTCATTTGAATTGCAAGATGACTTTGGGAATCAGCCAAGTCCTGGAAGAGTACATAGTCTTCTGATCTGTACTACTAGTCTTCTGACTACTCTTCTGGCCTTAGGTCTTCTGTCTTCTGTTATCAGTCGAGTAGCACTCGTCTGATCTGTGGATTATTTGTGCTGCTTTAGGCCATCTTCAATCTTGGACTCTATCAGTTAAGTAGGTATACAAGCACCTAACTTAACTGGTCTTCAAGGATCTTCTAGTCTTCATGTCTTCTACTCTTCTCATCTTGAGGAAGCGCATGTAAGCCGGGACTGTGCTAATCAGCTGATATACATACAGTTGATTGCACAAGACTAGTCTAAGCTGTTCTATACAAGTCAGCTGATCCTATTACATTTATAAACTCTAAGTGTTTTGGCCATCAAAACTATTCTAACATCAAGTGGGGCTTAGGGTGAATTTTCATCCCAACAATTTCCCCCTTTTTGATGAAGCCAAAACTATAATTGATAAATGCTCTTAGTAGATAAGATAAGAGTTAATAAAATTCATAAAAACTGAAGTATCTGATGAAGACAATGAGAGTTTGTCTTGAAAGCAAAGAGAACTAAACTTGATTATATATAGAGCTTTTACAGATTACAAGTGATAGTTTCTTTAAAGCTTTGAAAGTGGTCTTCATCAGGTCTTCTGTTCTTTAGATGCGGAAAGCAAGGTATAGACGAGTTCGAACTTCTTCCATGTGCTGCAAGTCTGTAACCTTCTCCTCTTCATAGATTTTCTCTAGAATCCTTTTGACTTCAATCCAGTCTGTCCTTCTGGAGCTCAGAGTGGGAGGAGTCCATTTAGGTTCTTCTGGAGTTAGGATTCTGCAGTTGTCAAGTTCTTTGGCTGTCTTGACTACTTCTTTCCAGAACTCTTGATCTTCAATGTTCATGAACTGATTGAACTGGAAGAATTCATCTTCATAGGTTGGAAGAGGACCAAATTTTCTTACTATGTGGTGTTGAATTTGCCACTTCTTCTTCAGGGGATACCATCGTGGTAGCTCATCTTGAAGGGCTAAATAATCCACATAATTGCTATCAAACACCAGGACCTTATCTTTCTGTGCCAGAGCATTTTCTTTCAATGCTTTGTCCTTGAGAGCTTTCCTGAGTTTGGCTATTTTCCTATCAAATTTGGCTTTGACTTCTTTCGCATCTTTTAGCTTTTTCTGCTTAAGCTCTTGAGCTTCAAGCTCTTTTCTTTTCTTCAGCTCTAAAGCCTCTTTCTCTTCTGCAGTAGGCTCTGCTGGAGCTGACTTCTTGGTTGACTGAGCTTGCTCATCTGCTTGCTCATCTGCCTTTCTTTTCCTTGTTATCCTCTTTTCAGGAACTTGATCTATATAGGCAGTGATCTGTAGACTCTTGGCAGGAGCTTGAGTGGGAGCTTGGGTGTCTTCTTGAGCAATTTCTTTGCCTTTGCCTTGCCTGCTCTTGATTTTGCTTGATAAACCACCCAAGGTTTCATTCAGCTCATCTTGAGATACTACCATCACAGCTTGCTGTGCAGTGGCCTTCTCTAGAGCCTTTATCAATACATCTTCCCCCTTTTTGGCTTCAGCAAGGGCAGTCGCAAAAGGCTTCATGGCATTCAGAATTTCTACTTTCAGGGTCTGTTGTAGAGCCATGGCATTTACTTTGCCAACATGGGTCAGATGAGTGATGATGTAGTCTAAGATCTGAGCATGAGATTGGTGGAGGAGGCAGCTTCAAGTTTAGCTGTAAGTGCTTCCAATTTGGCTGCTATCTCCTTCAGCTGAGTCTGGAGCTTCTCATTCTCTGCTGTAGCTGATTGGAGAAGAGCTCGTCCTTCAGTAGCTCTTGCTTCAGCATCTTCAATTCTTTTCTTGTAGGAGTTTTCCATGCGGTTGACCTCATTAGAATAGAGTTTAGCAAACTTGGTAGAGGTGTCACCTGCCTTCTTCATAATGGTGGTCAGATACTCACTTATCTGATCGTGAAGTGACTCTCCGAACTTGTCTTCAATGTCACTGATCTGGTCATGAAGACGAGTTCTCTGCTCCTTAACAGCCTTTTCAACATATCGTCCAAGCTGTAGGCCTAAACCTTTCTCAAAATGTAGGTTTATTGCAGCCTTGACCTGTGAGCATATGTCTGCTGTATAGTCAGCTTTTGAAGTAGAAGTGGAGGCAGTGCCTTGAGGCTGTGGAAGAACTATCAGGGCTTTGCCTCTTTCTTCGGCTGAAAGGTACTCTTCATTGAGGAATGTGGTAGTGGCCTTAACCAGGTGGGTCATGATATTGCCTCCTTTATCAATGAAGTGAGTTAGAGTATCCTTAGGCATGAAGTGATCAGGAATAGTGATTACTTCTCTTTCAATCTCGGCTTTGTCAGCTGGTTCAGTTGAGTCTTCCGCAGGGACGGATGCAGCTGAGTCATTCACTTTTGATGTGTCAGCTATCTGCTGACCTGATGTGCCTTCTGGGATAGAGGTATCATCAGTGGGAATTCCTAGAATCCTGTGGCATATTGCTGCAAGGGCCTCTTCTGGCAGCAGCTGAGCAAAAGATTTAACTTGAGCAACTTCTTTCTGCTCCATTTCCCAGTCGAGGAAATTAGCTTTTCCTCCCATTCCCTCCATGACCTCAATAAGGTCATCTACATCATCTCTCCTGAGTTCAATCCAGGTGCAGACTCTGAGAACTTGTTCAAACTGAACTGATTCCTCATCAATGCTAGGAATAGTAGACTTGAGCAGGTTTGCAATCTTTATCCTCATTATCTTCTCCCTTGTGCACATAGGATAGTGCACCATGCTATACTGAGGTTGAGAGGGGCCTGCTTCATCCAGGTCTGCTGGTGCCAAGTCTTCTGGTGCAGATGAGGTAGTGAGGATAGGGGATTGAGTGGTTGGAATGGTTTCCTCTGCTGTGTGAGTATCAGCAGGGATTTGGGAAGTGATATCTTCTTGATCTTCAGTGGACTGATCATCAGCAGGATTTTGAGTCTGCTGATCTGGGACTATTTCTGCTTGAAGATCAGTAGATGGTTGGACATCAGTCATTTGAATATCAGTAGGGGTAGGTAAATGTGGCTCTGGGGTTGTTTGATGTTGGGCTTGTTCCTCTGTTGTGTGAGTATCAGCAGGGATTTGGATATCAGTGTTTGAGGGTACAGATAGGGTTGAATCATCAGAAGGGTGGAAGGAAGTAATAGGGGCTATGCTCATGGGAGTAGGGAGCCTGGATTTCTTGGTTTTCTTAGTGAAAGAAGAATTGTTCTTCTTTCTCTTCTGACCCTTCGACATTTTAGAAGGAGTGAAAGAGAGAGAGGGATTAGAGGTACCTGCCTTCTTCACGGGAGAGGCAGTTGGAGTGGCATCTGAATCAGATGGGGAGATGAGTCCTGATCTAATTAGAAATCGTCTTTGTGCTAAGGTCTGATTGTCGTCATCATCCTCAGCAGCCTTCTCCTGAGCCTCCTTTTTGGATGACTCCTCTTCTTCTTCAGCAGAGTCATGAACAGACTCTTCGGCCTCCTTAACAGCTTCTTTGGAAGATGTTTCAGCCAACAGCTTTCTCTTCTCTTCTTTCAACCTTGCTGCCTCAGCAAGAGCTTCCTTTCTCAAATAATACTTGGAGATGTGTAAGGTCTTATGAGGTCCCATCTTGTACTTCTCTGGCAGAATATCTGGAAGGATGATGCTCAGCTTGTTGACAAAGCTGACTGTAGCTGACACCTTCCATTCCCTAGATTCTAAGTCTAGAGTAACTTTCTTTGCCTCAAGGGCAATTCTATCAAAGAATAACCCTTGCCAGTCTCCATCAATCTGATCCCAGATTGCAGCCATAACTCTCACCTTCAAAGTAGTAACAACATCATGGCTAAAAGTGTTACCAAGCATCATCTTGCCTGCAATGTCCATCAGGGTTTGAAACTTAGGTTCAAGTTGGGATTTCTTGAGTCCAAAGGCATCAACAGCTTTGATTCTTCCATTAGTAAACATCTCCATATACTCTTTTTCTCTTCCCATGATGTAGCCGGATATATTTACCTTCCCCCTCGATAAGCCGAACAATTCCTGAAGAATTTCTCTTGTTACCTTGACTCTGTGTCCAACCATGACACTTTCAACTTGAGATCCCTTCATTACAGCGTTTGCGTAGAAAGCCAGCACATCTTGTTCAAAGACGTTTGTTGGTGCTGCTTCCAGAAAGTCACGAAGGTTGAGGTTGATACATCGAAAAAGTGTCTCCTTGTTCTCTGTTGTATGCTTGCCCTTGAAGAACAGAGCATTCTCGGTGAATATCTTCCCTTCCTTAGACCATTTTGTTGCATCTAGAGTTCCGGTGCTCTTGGTCTTCTCGTCGTAAACTTCAATGATTGCCATTCTGAGTATTTGAGTGTAATGGTTTGGAATGCTTAAGAATGTTTGTAGAACGAGAAAGTTTGAGAGCAATTTAGTAATGTGAGCGAAAGGGTTTGGGAAAGATGTTAAGAGGTGTATATATACTCCAGCAATTCTTGATCTAATGGTCAGATTAGATTTTAATGTGGAGTAGTGCCCAAGATTTCCCTTCTTTGATTTTGGGCCATTCCTTAAATTTGCCGGCTGAATTTGCCATTTGGCAACTGTTGATTTGCTGGCAATATGGTAATCAAGTATTAATGACATCATACCAAAAATAGTCGTTGTGACTAATTTTGTGGCAAGAATTGATCATCAAGGCCGTTTTCTATAAGTGAATTGCATTCCTTATATAGGCCAATTTCTTTAATTACATCCAGAAATAAATCTAGAATGAATTACATGATCAAAGATAGTCATTATGCTCTAAAAATAAATTCTTCTTATCAGCAGAGTGACGTCTTCTGATTTCATCGAAATGTCTACTGATTTTCCTTGAAAGTCTTCTGGTCAGCTGAGTTGGTCTTCTGATCAGCTGAGTAGAGGATAGGTGTTTGCTGTAATGATCCAACCTGGATGGATCCTTCCAGCTTTATTGTGAGTGATGATCCAACCTGGTTTGATGGATCTTTCAGCTCCTTCTTTAAACCAAGTGGGACTAGCCTAGATGAAATCCCACTGGCTTAACTGCTCCTCACCATCGGATGTTCCTCATCATCAGATGGGATGTAGCATCTAATGTGTCCTTGTTGAATTTCTTCGCTTCTTTTGAAGAAGAAGAAAAGTTGGAAGAGGCTTCAATGGAATGTGAAGAGAGGGCCATGGACTTGGTCTTCTTGACACCTTTTGACAAAGTGGTCTTTGATAGCAAGCTCTCCATGTAGAACTTCCCCCTGGAGAAGAAGCTCTGCTTGCTGGTTAATTTGTCCTCTGCATCTCTTCTTCCTTTAGTTTTCAACAAGAACGTCTCTTCTTTCTTTAGTTTTCATAGGCATACTTATGTTGGGTAACCCAAGTATGTTGATCTGCATCATCTTCATCTTCTGGACAAATCTTTATCTCCTTCACCCAAGACCTTGGTTGAGGGATGATCTCCATTCCATCTCTTCTCTCGATTATCTCCATACCTGAAACAAGAATAATAGTTAGTGATTTATGTTCTTAGGTGTTCTCATAACTTCCTCCTTTTATAGAGGTAGAAATGAGGTAATGGAGCATAAGATGACAAATACTATAGAGTTGATAGGTCTAAATTTCTGAAAAGCTATTTCTTAAGATCTACAATGAGATTCTTGATCCAAGGGTTTACATTTAAAGAGATTCAGACTCTATCTTATGGAATGCAGAATTTATAAATTTTTGAACAAGAGTTATTTGGAGTCCGTACAGTGCATGTATACTGTTGAGTCGGTGAGGATGGTGTATTAATCCAACCAAGTATGACTCACTAATATACTGTATACTTGTATAGTGATAAAGTATTTTATGAAGAATAGTTTATTACTATACATGGATATACATTGCTTAAGTATAGATTACCATTTAACTCTATTCAAATCTTCTGAATGTAAGTATATGATGCAATGCAGATTATAGAGTATTTCATCAAGGTTTCTTAAGGTATCATTGATTCCCCCTTGATTAGATGACTCTATGTTTTCCCTCAACTTTATTTGTCTTCATCGGGAATAACTTACCTGAAGATGAGGGTGTCTATTCACCTCATCTGATCCTCCTAGTCTACTGCAATTGTATCAGCTGAGGTCTTCAGCTGATCTTGTGCTCTTCATGTGCTTGGATCCAAGAGTCCTAAGCTATAGCATAGGGTCTTGAATCTTTCTTCAGCTAGGGGCTTAGTCAAGATGTCTGCTCTTTGGATATCTGTGTGAATTTTCTCCATCTTGATGTCCTTCTTTTCAAGGTGATCTCTTATAAAATGGTGTCGAATGTCGACATGCTTGCACCTTGTGTGTAGGACTGGATTTTGAGTGATGGCAATGGCACTGCTGCTATCACAATAGATAGGGACTTCTCTTGCTTCTATATTGTAATCTTTGAGTTGTTGAACTAGCCAGAGCAGCTGACTACAACAACTTCCAGCTGCCATATATTCTGCTTCAGTGGTGGAGGTTGCAACTGAAGTTTGCTTCTTTGAGAACCATGATATCAACTTGGTGCCTAGGAATTGACAGGTTCCAGATGTGGATTTCCTATCAATTCTACATCCTCCATAGTCTGTGTAACACCCGTGATTTTCAATCACCATAAATTATTAAAATGCATAAGATAATATTTCAATATAAATAATTTAAGGTATACATATGTTCATATATATATATATATGTATATATATATATATTTTAATAATAAATAAATAAATTAATATAAGATACGTATATATAATATATTTATTTTAAATTAATTGTTTCATGATATTTTATAGCGTGAGTTTTTCTTTTATTTATTTTAAGATTTCAATCTCCATAATTTGTGATATTACTAGGTCTACTCATCATTTTAAAATCCCAAATTTTATCACTCTCTTGCTCACTCTCGGTTTACTCATTATTATAAAATTCCAGATTTATATCTACTTTTTCCCTTCACTCTCGGTTGATGCTCCCATATACAAAAATAGCAATATGGAATCAAATAATATTCCCTTTTGATTCCCTTAATTCAAATTGCAAAGCCAGAAATGCCTGCAACATCTTGTACAGGTTTGTTATTTGAAGGAGAGGACATTTTGTTTGTGAGTGATATGTGTCCCCATCTTATTGGGTATCAAATTCTATATATATGTATTCTTATTTCTCCTCTTTCAACCATTTTAGTGTGAGTCAAAACCCTATCAGTGAATATGGCAGCCAACATCTATCCTCCTCTCTACCCTTGAGACACCAAATCCGGCAGTGCGTTGTGTCCTCCTTGGATAGAATTTCATAGTCACAGCCTCTCTTCTTAGCAGCAGCCAGTAGTAGCCCTCTACTGCTCTCCTTTCTTAGAAGCACTGTAAATATTTTCTTCTCTCTTTCTCATATTTATGCCCTCTCTTAATGTTTTTCTGCATTGTATAGGCTAGTGTATTTACTGAGTTAATGTTATGTTGGGACAAATCATTTTCTTTCTTCTGCGTAACTTCACAAATTTTAGGGCAGCTCTTCTTTCATATATTTGCAAAGCCAATTTCTGTTTGTGTTAGATTCTTCTACCAAATGACCTTCATAGGATATAAACTTATTAATTTAAACACCTTTGATTTAAGCTAAAATCTCCCACAAGGGATGTCGGTTTTGAAGTAGCAGAGGTTTCAAATAAATTTTCAGATTTAATTATCATCAAGTAAAGGGGTAATCTATGCCGTTTGTTCTTTAATTCTTTTAAGACCGGTCAAATCAGATTTTAAAGTTGTTTTTATTATTTTATGTTAATTAATTCAATATTAATTTATGTCTACAAATACTTATAAGCCGTACTCTGCTCTGCTTATATTAATTTAGTGAGTAATGCTTTTGTACAGCTATAAGCTGTCTCTCTCAGCCAACTAGAGTAGATAAAAGACTTACTCATTTTTATATTTATTATAACTATTATTATCTGATATATTTTTTTTATTTTTTTTATTCCACTTTTATAAATTCCATTTATTTAGTGCAGATTGCCGTAGGTTTATAGGTATCATTGAAGTTTCTCACACCCATTACAGTATATAATATTACTTACTAATTTAATAATAATATATTTGTTGGGATATAAATTCACCCTAAGCCCCACTTGATGTTAGAATAGTTTTGATGGCCAAAACACTTAGAGTTTATAAATGTAATAGGATCAGCTGACTTGTATAGAACAGCTTAGACTAGTCTTGTGTGATCAACTGTATTGATAGCAGCTGATCAGCACAATCATGGCTTACATGCCTATCCTCAAGATGAGAAGAGTAGAAGACATGAAGACTAGAAGATCCTTGAAGACCAGATATGTTAAGGTGCTTGTATACCTACTTATCTGATGGAGTCCCAGATTGAAGATGGCCTAAAGCAGTACAAAGAATTTCCAGATCAGAAGAGTAGTACTCGTCTGATATCAGAAGACAGAAGACCTAAGGCCAGAAGAGTAGTCAGAAGACTAGAAGTACAGATCAGAAGACTATGTGCTCTTCCAGGACTCGGCTGATTCCCAAGTCATCTTGCAATTTAAACGAAGACCTACCTTATTTAGAAGATTGACATGATCCCAGGATTGAAGCAATCAAGCGGCTGGAATCAAGGAATCAAGCTATTATGGGAAGATTGCTCAAACGGCTAGTCAACTCCAACGGCTAGTTGCACCCAATCTCCATTATAAATACAAGAGGATGAGGAATCACTAAACACAGAAGCTACAAGAGAGAATTCACAAGCTAAGCAAGCAATCAAAAAGCCATATTGTTCTAAGAGTTCTCCAAGAGCCAGAAATCCATTAGATTATCCATAGCTCTTAAGTGCTTCCTATCCAACCCTTAAGAACCTGAAACTTGTTCATATTGTATATCAGTTGTTTTAGGCATAGTGGTTAAGCAAATTATAAGCTTGAACCATTAGTTGGATACATCTCAAAAACCCCAAACCCTCACCAAAAGGTTAAAGTTTTTGAAACCCCCCAAAGTGCAAGTGCTTACAATCACTTGTGGAGACCGCAGCTGTTAGGACGGCTCAGATCTCAAAGTCCTAACCTTGGGACTATAAAGGACAAGACCCTTGTAATTTGTGGAAATTAAAGGGATTAAACATCACGTTAGGACATGAGAGTGGACGTAGGATCGTATATCCGAACCACTATAAATCTGGTGTTATTTACTTTCTGCACTTTACATTTCTGCTTTTACATTCATTGGTATATAGTGCATACTGTGATTTCAACACTCTTCAAAAAAAAAAAAAGGCCATAACTTTCAAACCAGCATCAGCTGAGTAGTTTCATTAAGTAAAACAAGTTACAAGAACGAGTCTAAACCAGGGCCACCATATTTCCGCATATAACCTCTTCAGTCAGATCACTATAGTCATCTGGACCAGCAGACTTGCAGTCCAGTTGACATAGCAATCAGAAGAGGTTCCCAACTCTGTTTGAAAAAGTTTTAAAGTCTATTCACCCCTCCCCTCTAGACTTTAATCCCATTCACTACTCGTTCAGGGACCAACAAGTGGTATCAGAGCAGTGGTTCTAAGGGACTACTGTCTCTAGATTATCAGAAGACTTGAGGGAGTCTCTCTGTAGTCCGCTTGAACAGATCTTTTCTTTTTAAAAAAACTTGTTTTCGAAAAATCATACAGCATGAGTGCTAATATGCGTAAGTTGCCTAAGTTTTCAGTGGAGGATTATGATTACTGGAAGATCAGGATGAGGAAGAATCTCACATCAGTCCACTACAAGATGTGGTCTGTAATCACAGAAGGCCCGATCACCATCATGACAGTCAACACTGCAAATGGTGATCCAGAAGTCCCAGTTGGAGAACTGGTTCCCAAGCCCATGAAGGATCTCACACCAGAAGAGATGAAGTAATCAAATCTTGATAGCATTGCTCAAGATTACATAATGCAAACTCTTCCAAATGAGTACATTGCAAAGGTAATCCATTGTGAGTCAGCCAGAGAGATGTGGGAGGCATTGGAACTTCTTTGTGAAGGAACTGAGCTGATCAAAGAATCCAAGTTGTCTACAGCAGTCAAGAAGTTCGAACACTTCAAGATGCAACCAGAAGAGTCTATTGATCAGTTAGACAACAGATTTACCAAGATCATCAATGAGATAGAATCTCTGGGCAAGAAATACACAAATAGAGAGAAAAATCTAAAGATCTTAGATTCTCTAACCAAGAAATGGAGACTCAAGAAGACCATCATCAAAGATACTCAAGATATCAAGAAATGGTCTGCACAAACTCTATTTCAGAACCTGAAAGCCCATGAATATGATCTTGAAAGAGAAGAGAACTCAGGAAGTGATGAGCCAACTGCAACCCCATCTACCTCCAAGACTGTAGCCTTCAAGGCAGCCAATACAAAAGCTGCAAGCACCTCATCTGGCAAGACCTCTCTGAAAACAGAAGACTGTGAAGGATCAGACATGAGCCTGAAAGAGCAAATGGCTCTTATGATCAAAAGATTTGAAAGGATGAACACCCTCAACAGCAAATATAGAAAGTTCTATAGAAACTACAAAGATAGAAGAACAAGATCACCTTCCAGAGGTTCCAGAGAAAGAACACCAGAAAGACATCCTAGAAAGGATGTGGAGTCATCTGACAGCCGAGGATCTAGAAGAAGAGATGCCACTCCTCCAAGGAGAGGCAACTCAAATCAGAAACCTGGATCTTGCTTCAACTGTGGCAAACCAGGACACTATGTCTATGAATGCCCTGAGCTGGACGACAAAGAAGAAAGAAGGCCAAGGAGAAGAACTTCAGATAAGCAAGCAATGCTGACTGAAGAATCTGAATATCAAAGTGATGAACTTCCTACATCACCAGACTGTCAAATCTACTCAGATGATTCAGACGACCTAGCTATGATGGCCATAGGAGAAAATGAGGTAAACTCTTATACTACTACTTTCCATTCACCTATTTTCTCACAAACAGATGACATAAACTCATCTGAAGGCGAATCAGAAGACACCTATTATCAATCTTTAAGAAAGGTAAAAGGTGATCTGGATATTGCCACTAGAGCCTTTATAGAAGTGGAAGAGGAGAATAAGGATTTAAGGAAAGAAATTGCTAGGTTGAAAAAGGTTAAGTTTGATAACACCCCTGAGTTAGTCACCATGAATGAAAGGTTGACCAAAGAAGTGGAACTTCTTAAGGAAGAAAATACCACAACAACTCAGTTGTATGAGGGGATGTTAGAAACTCAAGCCTTAGAAACCAAAGAATTTCGTATACTTCAATCTAAGTTCGATGATCTCTTCCAAACACATAAGCTCTTAGAAAAGGAGAAGGAATGCCTAGATCAAAAGATATTAGAATTCAATAAAGCTTCGACTACTATTGAAAGTATCTCTGAATATTATAGATCAAATGGCAATAAGATGGGTTTAGGCTATGAACTTAATCCATCAACATCCTCTCAAGCTGGGGGTAGTACACCTAACAAGTGCACTACTCAGACACATGAACAGGGTGAGTGTTCTAAACACAATGAACTCAATATGAACCATAAGGCATCTGTACCAGCTAAGGCTAACTATCCCAAAACCAAAAATGGTAAAGGACAAGCTAACCCCAAGCCTGTACAGAGGAACAGCAAACAGCCTAGACCATCTCGGCTGAGACAGTCTCAGCTGTATGCTGCTCCAGCCAAGAAGAAGAAGCCTTCTTCAAACAAATTTGTTCTCTTTGCACCCCCTATCTCTTATGATATTGTGAGAACAGAAGAGTATGGTCCTTATAATCGTGTGCATCGACCAGCTAATGCACCCAAGCCGAATGTAACTAGTCAAAAGATATTGTATGTTCACTCCTATAAAGGAAAACCATTTGACTATTACTTAGCTGACACAAACAACAAATCAAATCAGTCTAAGGTGTTAACTGGTAAGATTTGGTTCTGTGATGCCCGAGGGAAACAACTCAAGTGCTCAAGGTTGTTCAAACGACCAATGTATATGTGGGTTCCCAAGGGTAGTACTAACACCCAAGGACCCAAAACAAAATGGGTACCTAAGACTTAACCCTTCTTGCAGGAAAGGAAGGACCTATACAGAAAAGGAGGCCTAGCAGGAGAGATATGGTACATAGATAGTGGATGCTCAACCCATATGACAGGAACCAAAAACCTGCTGACCAACTACACAGAAAAGAAAGGTCCAAAACTCTTCTTTGGTGATAACGCGCACGGTAACACAAAAGGATATGGCACCCTTAGAAATGGTGACATTGAGGTACATGACGTATCATATGTAGAAGGTCTTAAGTTTAATCTATTATCTGTTTCTCATTTTTGTGACACTGGTTATTCAGTTAAATTCTCTAAAGATGAATGTCTCATAAGTGATAAAAGAACAAAACAAAACCTTCTAACAGGATCTAGAAAGGGAAGTATGTATCTTGCAAATTGGAACAGCTGTCCTAAGGATACATGCCTGCTTGTGAAGAGCCCTAAAGATGTCAGCTGGCTATGGCACAAACGTCTTAGCCATCTGAACTTTAAGACTATGAACAAGTTAGCAAGGGAATCCTTAGTTGATGGTCTGCCTAATGAACTCTACTGTAAAGATCAGGTTTGTGATGCATGTCAACAAGGAAAGCAAACAAAGGTCTCCTTCAAGACCAAGAAGACAGCATCAACCAGCAGAGTTCTTGAATTGCTTCACATGGATCTCTTTGGATCAATCACTCCAACCACTTTAACAGGGAGGAAGTACACTCTTATTGTTGTAGATGATTATTCCAAGTTTACTTGGGTTACCTTCCTATACAAGAAGAGTGAAACACAGCAGAAGCTCCCTGAACTATTGAAGGGGATCCAAGTAGAGAAAGGAGAACCAATCGTGAAAATTAGAAGTGACAAAGGCACTGAATTCATTAACTTTTATATAATTGCCTATTGTACTTCTAATGGTATTCAGCATGAGACAAGTGCAGCAAGAACACCACAACAGAATGGTGTAGCTGAAAGAAGAGTCAGAACACTCAAAGAAGCGGCCAGAACACTCCTTGCTGAATTCTCTACTCCCAAGAAGCTATGGGCAGAAGCCATCAACACAGCTTGTCACACTCAAAACAGGTCAGGTATTCATAAAATACATGAGAAAACTCCATATGAACTGTGGAAAGGAAGAAAACCTAGAGTATCTTACTTTCATATATTTGGTTGTAAGTGTTTCATTCACAACAATGGGAAGAGTAAGTTGAATGCTTTTGATGCCAAAGCAGATGAGGGGATATTCTTAGGATACTCCTCAACTAGCAAAGCATTTAGGGTACTCAACAAACGAACCCTTCTTGTGGAAGAAACACCTCATGTTGTTTTTGATGAATCGTGTGAAAAGAATGCAGTAGAAACAAACTCAGCTGCAGATCAGATGAGACATCTAGTGATCAAGTCCAAACCAGATGAGTTCATTGAAGTCAATGAACCTTTCCCTGAAGAACCAGAGGAAGATAAGCCTCATAGACCTGTCACTAGATCTCAAACTCAAGCAGGACAAGCTGACCAGAATCAAGATGCATCAATCCCAAATGCCAGGGGGAATGATCTCTTTGACACTCAAGATACAAATGATGATCGACATAATCAAGTCAACCCTCCTGATGGCACTAGATCAGATGAGGATCCAAACTCATCCAATGCAGATACTCCAGTGAGGCGTACATGGAGGAACAACCATCCATCAAACCTCATCTTAGGAGGAGCAGAATCAGGTGTCAAGACCAGAAGACAACTGATTCAGAACTCCCAATCATCTATGTTCTGCTGGTGTGCTTTCCTGTCCAACATTGAACAAGCTGACATAGAAGAAGCAATGACAGATAGCAATTGGATCACTGCTATGCAAGAAGAACTAAACCAATTCGAAAGAAATGAAGTCTGGGAATTGGTAGATCGTCCTGAAAACCACAATGTAGTAGGAACAAAGTGGGTATTCAAGAACAAGAAGGACGAAAATGATGTGATAACTAGAAATAAGGCAAGGCTAGTTGCAAAAGGATATTCACAATCTGAAGGGATTGACTATGATGAAACTTTTGCACCAGTAGCCAGATTAGAAGCCATTCGACTATTTCTAGCTTATGCATCATATATGGGCTTCAAGGTATATCAAATGGATGTCAAGAGTGCTTTTCTAAATGGTATTCTGATAGAAGAAGTATATGTAGAGCAGCCTCCAGGATTTGAAAAAGGTGATCAAGTATATCGACTGAAGAAGGCTCTCTATGGTCTAAAACAAGCCCCTAGAGCTTGGTATGACACATTGTCACAATTCCTACTTGACAATGGATATACAAAAGGCAAAGTTGATAGAACTCTCTTCAGAATACAAGAAGGAGAAGACATTTTAATGGTACAAATATATGTAGATGACATTATATTTGGATCACCCAATCAAGAAATGTGCAAGAAGTTCTCTGAACTTATGCAAGGAAAATTCGAAATGAGCATGATGGGTGAGATGAATTATTTCCTAGGACTTCAAGTCAAACAGAGTCCAGAAGGGATCTTCATCAACCAGTCCAAGTATACCAAGAGTCTGCTAGAAAGATTCAAAGCTCTACAAAGCAAGACTGCAAGGATTCCTATGATGACATCTTTCAAAATGGAACCAGGTGAGTCCGGAAAGGCAGTTAATCAAGCTGAATATAGAGCACTGATTGGATCTCTACTATACCTTACAGCCAGCAGACCAGACATAACATTCGCTGTAGGAGTATGTGCTAGGTTTCAAGCAAACCCAAAGCAAAGTCATCTAGAAGCAGCAAGGAAGATTCTCAAGTACTTAAAAGGAACAGTCAACCTAGGACTATGGTACCCTGCTGATGACAATCTAGAATTAAGTGGCTATTCTGACTCAGACTTTGGAGGATGCAGAATTGATAGGAAGTCCACATCAGGAACCTGTCAATTTCTAGGAAACAAGCTGATATCATGGTTCTCTAAGAAGCAAACCTCAGTTGCAACCTCCACCACTGAAGCAGAATACATGGCAGCTGGTAGTTGTTGTAGTCAGCTGCTCTGGCTAGTTCAACAACTCAAGGATTACAATGTAGAGGCAAGAGAAGTCCCTATTTATTGTGATAGCAGCAGCGCCATTGCCATCACTCAAAATCCAGTCCTCCACACAAGGTGCAAGCATGTCGACATTCGACACCACTTCATAAGAGATCACCTTGAAAAGAAGGACATCAAGATGGAGAAAATTCACACAGATATCCAAAGAGCAGACATCTTGACTAAGCCCCTAGCTGAAGAAAGGTTCAAGACCTTATGTTACAGCTTAGGACTCCTGGACCCAAGCACATGAAGAAGGAAAGATTAGCTGAAAACCTCAGCTGACTCAAGTGCAGCAGACTAGGAGAATCAGATGAGGTGAATAGACACCCTCATCTTTAGGTAAGTTCTTTCCCAATGAAGACAGATAGAGCTGAGGGAAAACATAGAGTTATCTAATCAAGGGGGAATCAATGATACCTTAAGAATCCTTGATGAAATACTCTAAAATCTGCATTGCATAGTATACATATACATATATATATATAGCAGACTTGAACAAAGCTATTTGATCTCCTTACTCTAAGCAATGTATAACTATGTATATTAATAAACTATGGTATACTAACTGAGTCATACTTGGCTGGATTAATACACCATCCTCACCGACTCAACAGTATGCATGCACAGTACGGATTTCAAATAACTCATGGACAAAATTTATAATTTCTGCATTCCATTAGATAAAGTCTGAATATCTTTAAATGTGCACCCTTGGATCAAGAAACTCACTGATAATCTTAAGAAATCACTTTTCAGAAATTCAGACCTATCACCTCTATAGTTTTGTCATTTTTCTCTCCACTACCTCATTTCTACCCCTATAAAAGGAGAAGTTATGAGAACACCTAAGAACACAAAACATCTAACACTTTTCTTGTTTCAGGTATGGAGACAATTGAAAGAAGAGATGGAACGGAGATCATTCTTCAACCAAAATCTTGGGTGAAGGAGATGAAGATTTGTCCAGAAAATGAAGATGATGCAGATCCATGGCTTACTCAACATGAGTATGTTCATGAAAGCTAAAGGAAGAAGAGACGTTCTTGTTGAAAGCTAAAGGAGGAAGAGATGCAGAGGACAAAGTAGTAAGCAAGCAGAGCTTCTTCTCCAGGAAGAAGTTCTACATGAAGAACTTATTATCAAAAGCTACTGTGTCTAAACAGAACATGAAGGCTGCGTCCATGGCCCTCTCTTCAACTCTATTGAAGCACCCCTCAACCTTCCTTCCCCTTCTAGAGAAGCGAAGAAATTCAACAAGAGCACATTAGATGCTACATCCCATCTGATGATGAGGAACATCCGATGGTGAGAAATATTTAAATCAGTGGGACTATGTCTAGACTAGCTCCACTTGATTTAAAGAAGGAGCTGAAAGATCCATCAAACCAGGTTGGATCATCACTCACAATAAAGCTGGAAGGATCCATCCAGGTTGGATCATCACAGCAAACACCGTTTCCTCTACTCAGCTGATCAAAAGACCAACTCAGCTGACCAGAAGACTTTTCAAAGACAATCAGCAGACATCTTGAAGAACTCAGAAGACCTCACTCTGCTGATCAAATCACACAAATTTAGAGTATAATTGTTGGGATATAAATTCACCCTAAGCCCCATTTGATGTTAGAATAGTTTTGATGGCCAAAACACTTAGAGTTTATAAATGTAATAGGATCAGCTGACTTGTATAGAACAGCTTAGACTAGTCTTGTGTGATCAACTGTATTGATAGCAGCTGATCAGCACAGTCATGGCTTACATGCCTATCCTCAAGATAAGAAGAGTAGAAGACATGAAGACTAGAAGATCCTTGAAGACCAGATATGTTAAGGTGCTTGTATACCTACTTATCTGATGGAGTCCCAGATTAAAGATGGCCTAAAGCATTACAAAGAATTTCCAGATCAGAAGAGTAGTACTCGTCTGATACCAGAAGACAGAAGAACTAAGGCCAGAAGAGCAGTCAGAAGACTAGTAGTACAGATCAGAAGACTATGTGCTCTTCCAGGACTCGACTGATTCCCAAGTCATCTTGCAATTCAAACGAAGACCTACCTTATTTAGAAGATTGACATGATCCCAGGATTGAAGCAATCAAGCGGCTGGAATCAAGGAATCAAGCTAATATGGGAAGATTGCTCAAACGGCTAGTCAACTCCAACGGCTAGTTGCACTCAATCTCCATTATAAATACAAGAAGTTGAACACAGAAGCAACATAAGAGAGAATTCACAAGCTAAGCAAGCCATCAAGCAAAAAGCCACATTATCCTAAGAATTCTCCAAGAGCCAGAAATTCATTAGATTATCTATAGCTCTTAAGTGCTTCTTATCCAACCCTTAAGAACCTGAAACTTATTCATATTGTATATCAGTTGTTTTAGGCATAGTGGTTAAGCAAATTATAAGCTTGAACCATTAGTTGGATACATCTCAAAAACCCCAAACCCTCACCGAAAGGTTTAAGTTTTTGAAACCCCTCAAAGTGCAAGTGCTTACAATCACTTGTGGAGACCGTAGCTGTTAGGACGGCTCAGATCTCAAAGTCCTAACCTTGGGACTATAAAGGACAAGACCCTTGTAATTTGTGGAAATTAAAGGGATTAAACATCACGTTAGGACGTGAGAGTGGACGTAGGATCGTATATCCGAACCACTATAAATCCGGTGTTAATTACTTTCTGCACTTTACATTTCTGCTTTTACATTCATTATTATATAGTGCATACTGTGATTTCAACACTCTTCAAAAAGGGCCATAACTTTCAAACCAGCATCAGCTGAGTAATTTCACAAAGTAAAACAAGTTACAAGAACGAGTCTAAACCAGGGCCACCATATTTCCGC
Source organism: Galeopsis tetrahit (assembly GCA_963675135.1). NCBI lineage: Eukaryota > Viridiplantae > Streptophyta > Magnoliopsida > Lamiales > Lamiaceae > Galeopsis > Galeopsis tetrahit. Next base: position 62,037,274 of record OY776126.1, on the reverse strand, counting down.
ATATAACTTCTTCAGTCAGATCACTATAGTCATCTGGACCAGCAGACTTGCAGTCCAGTTGACATAGCAATCAGAAGAGGTTCCCAACTCTGTTTGAAAAAGTTTTAAAGTCTATTCACCCCTCCCCTCTAGACTTTAATCCCATTCACTACTCGTTCAGGGACCAACAATAATGACTAGTCTTGATCATGTAATTCATTCTAGAATTATTCCTGAATGTAATTAAACAAATTGGCTTATATAAGGAATGCAATTTTCTTATAGAAAACGGCCTTGATGATCAATTCTTACCATAAATTAGTCTCAACGGCTATTTTTGGTAATGATGTCATTAATACTCAAGTACCATATTGCCAGCAAATCAAATATTGCCAAATGGCATAACCAGTCGGCAAATTTAAGAAATCAAAGAAGGAAATCTTGGGCTCTACTCCAACATCAAACCCAAATCTGACCGTTAGATCAAGATTTTCTGGAGTATATATTCACACCCCTAAAACCTCTTCCAATCCCTGTCGCTCATATTACTCAATTAATCACATTACTCTCTGCAAATTTCTTTCAAGCCCTCAAACCCTAACACTCAAACTCTACTATGGCAATCATTGAAATTTACGACGAGAAGACCAAGAACACTGGCACCTTGGATGCTGCAAAATGGTCCAAGGAAGGGAAGATTTTTACGGAGAATGCTCTGTTTTTCAAAGGCAAACACTCAGATGAGAACAAGGAGATATTGCTTCGGTGTGTCAATCTTAAACTCAGAGACTTTCTGGAAGCAGCTCCAACTAATGTCTATGAACAAGACGTACTGGCATTCTATGCAAACGCCGTGATGAAGGGTTCTCATGTTGAAAGTGTCATGAATGGACACAAAGTCAAGGTTACAAGGGAAATTCTTCAGGAATTGTTTGGCCTGTCAAGGGGGAAAATAAATATCTCCAACTACATCATGAATAGAGAAAAGGAGTATATGGAGATGTTTACTGGTGGAAGAATCAAGGCTACTGATGCAACTGGACTCAAGAAATCCCAACTTGAACCAAAATTCCAAACCTTGTTGGATATTGCAGGAAAAATGTTACTTGGTAACACATTTAGTCATGATGCTGTTACTACTTTAAAGATTCGAGTAATGGCTGCAATCTGGGATCAGATCGATGGAGACTGGCAAGGACTATTCTTAGAAAGAATTGCTCTTGAGGCAAAGAAAGTCACTTTGGACTTACAATCGAAGGTATGGAAGGTAGCAGCTACAGTCAGCTTTGTCAACAAGCTGAGCATCATCCTTCCAGATATTCTCCCAAAGAAGTACAAGATGGGACCTCATAAGACCTTTCACATCTCCAAATATTATTTGAGAAAGGAAGCTCTTGCTGAGGCAGAAAAGTTAAAAGAAGAGAAGAGGAAGCTGTTGGCTGAGAAGGCAGCGCAAGAGTCTGATCATAAATCTGCCGAAGAAGAAGAGGAGCCAACCAAAGAAGAGGTTCAGAAGAAGGTTGCTGAGGATGATGATGATGACAATCAGACCTTAGCACAAAGACGATATCTAATCAGATCTGGGCTCATCTCCCCGTCTGATTCAGATGCCACTCCCACTGCCTCTCCCTTGAAGAAGGCAGGTACCTCTAAATCCTCTCCATCATTTACTCCTTCTAAATTGTCGAAGGGTCAGAAGAGAAAGAAGAATAATTCTTCTTTCAACAAAAAGTCCAAGAAATCGAGGCTTCCTACTCCCATTCTAATAGCCCCGATTGCATCCTTCAACCCTTCTGATGACTCCAACCCATCTGACCACTCAAACACTGATATCCAAATCCCTGCTGATACTCACACAGCAGAGGAACAAGCTCCACCTACCTCAACCCCTGAAACCCTATTGCCTAACCCTGCTGATGTTCAAGATCCACGTGTTCAAACTTCTACTGATCTTCATGAAGGTACTATACCAGACCAGCAGACCCAAATCCCTACTGATGAACAGACCACTGAAGATCAAGAACATATCATGTTGGGATATAAATTCACCCTAAGCCCCATTTGATGTTAGAATAGTTTTGATGGCCAAAACACTTAGAGTTTATAAATGTAATAGGATCAGCTGACTTGTATAGAACAGCTTAGACTAGTCTTGTGTGATCAACTGTATTGATAGCAGCTGATCAGCACAGTCATGGCTTACATGCCTATCCTCAAGATAAGAAGAGTAGAAGACATGAAGACTAGAAGATCCTTGAAGACCAGATATGTTAAGGTGCTTGTATACCTACTTATCTGATGGAGTCCCAGATTAAAGATGGCCTAAAGCATTACAAAGAATTTCCAGACCAGAAGAGTAGTACTCGTCTGATACCAGAAGACAGAAGAACTAAGGCCAGAAGAGCAGTCAGAAGACTAGTAGTACAGATCAGAAGACTATGTGCTCTTCCAGGACTCGGCTGATTCCCAAGTCATCTTGCAATTCAAACGAAGACCTACCTTATTTAGAAGATTGACATGATCCCAGGATTGAAGCAATCAAGCGGCTGGAATCAAGGAATCAAGCTAATATGGGAAGATTGCTCAAACGGCTAGTCAACTCCAACGGCTAGTTGCACTCAATCTCCATTATAAATACAAGAAGTTGAACACAGAAGCAACATAAGAGAGAATTCACAAGCTAAGCAAGCCATCAAGCAAAAATCCACATTGTCCTAAGAATTCTCCAAGAGCCAGAAATTCATTAGATTATCTATAGCTCTTAAGTGCTTCTTATCCAACCCTTAAGAACCTGAAACTTATTCATATTGTATATCAGTTGTTTTAGGCATAGTGGTTAAGCATATTATAAGCTTGAACCATTAGTTGGATACATCTCAAAAACCCCAAACCCTCACCGAAAGGTTTAAGTTTTTGAAACCCCTCAAAGTGCAAGTGCTTACAATCACTTGTGGAGACCGTAGCTGTTAGGACGGCTCAGATCTCAAAGTCCTAACCTTGGGACTATAAAGGACAAGACCCTTGTAATTTGTGGAAATTAAAGGGATTAAACATCACGTTAGGACGTGAGAGTGGACGTAGGATCGTATATCCGAACCACTATAAATCCGGTGTTAATTACTTTCTGCACTTTACATTTCTGCTTTTACATTCATTATTATATAGTGCATACTGTGATTTCAACACTCTTCAAAAAGGGCCATAACTTTCAAACCAGCATCAGCTGAGTAATTTCACAAAGTAAAACAAGTTACAAGAACGAGTCTAAACCAGGGCCACCATATTTCCGCATATAACTTCTTCAGTCAGATCACTATAGTCATCTGGACCAGCAGACTTGCAGTCCAGTTGACATAGCAATCAGAAGAGGTTCCCAACTCTGTTTGAAAAAGTTTTAAAGTCTATTCACCCCTCCCCTCTAGACTTTAATCCCATTCACTACTCGTTCAGGGACCAACAAGTGGTATCAGAGCAGTGGTTCTAACGGACTACTGTCTCTAGATTATCAGAAGACTTGAGGGAGTCTTTCTGTAGTCCTCTTGAACAGATCTTTTTGAAAACTTGTTTTTGAAAACTCATACAGCATGAGTGCTAATATGCGTAAGTTGCCTAAGTTTTCAGTTGAGGATTATGATTACTGGAAGATCAGGATGAGGAAGAATCTCACATCAGTCCACTACAAGATGTGGTCTGTAATCACAGAAGGCCCGATCACCATCATGACAGTCAACACTGCAAATGGTGATCCAGAAGTCCCAGTTGGAGAACTGGTTCCCAAGCCCATGAAGGACCTCACACCAGAAGAGATGAAGCAATCAAGTCTTGATAGCATTGCTCAAGATTACATAATGCAAACTCTTCCAAATGAGTACATTGCAAAGGTAATCCATTGTGAGTCAGCCAGAGAGATGTGGGAGGCATTGGCACTTCTCTGTGAAGGAACTGAGCTGATCAAAGAATCCAAGTTGTCTACAGCAGTCAAGAAGTTCGAACACTTCAAGATGCAACCAGAAGAGTCTATTGATCAGTTAGACAACAGATTTACCAAGATCATCAATGAGATAGAATCTCTGGGCAAGAAATACACAAATAGAGAGAAAAATCTAAAGATCTTAGATTCTCTAACCAAGAAATGGAGACTCAAGAAGACCATCATCAAAGATACTCAAGATATCAAGAAGTGGTCTGCCCAAACTCTATTTCAGAACCTGAAAGCCCATGAATATGATCTTGAAAGAGAAGAGAACTCAGGAAGTGATGAGCCAACTGCAACCCCATCTACCTCCAAGACTGTAGCCTTCAAGGCAGCCAATACAAAAGCTGCAAGCACCTCATCTGGCAAGACCTCTCTGAAAACAGAAGACTGTGAAGGATCAGACATGAGCCTAAAAGAGCAAATGGCACTTATGATCAAGAGATTTGAAAGGATGAACACCCTCAACAGTAAATATAGAAAATTCTATAGAAACTACAAAGATAGAAGAGCAAGTTCATCCTCCAGAGGTTCCAGAGAAAGAACACCAGAAAGACATCCTAGAAAGGATGTGGAGTCATCTGACAGCCGAGGATCTAGAAGAAGAGATGCCACTCCTCCAAGGAGAGGCAACTCAAATCAGAAACCTGGATCTTGCTTCAACTGTGGCAAACCAGGACACTATGTCTATGAATGTCCTGAGCTGGATTTGGATGACAAGAAAGAAAGAAGGCCAAGAAGAACCTCAGACAAAAAGGCAATGGTGACTGAAGAATCTGAATACCAAAGTGATGAACTCCCTACGTCACCAGACGATCAAATCTTTTCAGATGATTCAGACGACCTAGCTATGATGGCCATAGGAGAAAATGAGGTAAACTATTATACTACTACTTTCCATTCACCTATTTTCTCACAAACAGATGACATAAACTCATCTGAAGGCGAATCAGAAGACACCTATTATCAATCTTTAAGAAAGGTAAAAGGTGATCTGGATATTGCCACTAGAGCCTTTATAGAAGTGGAAGAAGAGAACAAGGATTTAAGGAAAGAAATTGCTAGGTTGAAAAAGGTAAAGTTTGATAACACCCCTGAGTTAGTCACCATGAATGAAAGGTTGACCAAAGAAGTGGAACTTCTTAAGGAAGAAAATACCACAACAACTCAGTTGTATGAGGGGATGTTAGAAACTCAAGCCTTAGAAACCAAAGAATTTCGTATACTTCAATCTAAGTTCAATGATCTCTTCCAAACACATAAGCTCTTAGAAAAGGAGAAGGAATGCCTAGATCAAAAGATATCAGAATTCAATAAAGCTTCGACTACTATTGAAAGTATCTCTGAATATTATAGATCAAATGGCAATAAGATGGGTTTAGGCTATGAACTTAATCCATCAACATCCTCTCCAGCTGGGGGTAGTACACCTAACAAGTGCACTACTCAGATACATGAACAGGGTGAGTGTTCTAAACACAATGAACTCAATATGAACCAAAAGGCATCTGTACCAGCTAAGGCTAACTATCCCAAAACCAAAAATGGTAAAGGACAAGCTAACCCCAAACCTGTACAGAGGAACAGCAAACAGCCTAGACCATCTCGGCTGAGACAGTCTCAGCTGTATACTGCTCCAGCCAAGAAGAATAAATCTTCTTCAAACAAATCTGTTCTCTTTGCACCCCTATCTCTTATGATATTGTGAGAACAGAAGAGTATGGTCCATATAATCGTGTGCATCTACCAGCTAATGCACCCAGGCCGAATGTAACTAGTCAAAAGATCATGTATGTACACTCCTATAAAGGGAAACCATTTGACTACTACTTAGCTGACACAAAGAACAAATCAGATCAGTCCAAGGTGCTGACTGGTAAAATTTGGTTCTGTGATGCCCGAGGGAAACAACTCAAATGTTCAAGGTTGTTTAAACGACCAATGTATATGTGGGTTCCCAAGGGTAGTACTAACACCCAAGGACCCAAAACAAAATGGGTACCTAAAACTTAACTTTTCTTGCAGGAAAGGAAGGACCTATACAGAAGAGGAGGCCTAGCAGGAGAAACTTGGTACATAGATAGTGGATGCTCAACTCACATGACAGGAACCAAAACCCTGCTGACCAACTACATAGAGAAGAAAGGTCCAAAAGTTTTCTTTGGTGATAACGCGCACGGTAACACAAAAGGATATGGCACCCTTAAAAATGGTGACATTGAGGTACATGATGTATCATATGTAGAAGGTCTTAAGTTTAATCTATTATCTGTTTCTCACTTTTGTGACACTGGTTATTCAGTTAAATTCTCTAAAGATGAATGTCTCATAAGTGATAAAAGAACAAAACAAAACCTTCTAACAGGATCTAGAAAGGGAAGTATGTATCTTGCAAATTGGAACAGCTGTCCTAAGGATACATGCCTGCTTGTGAAGAGCCCTAAAGATGTCAGCTGGCTATGGCACAAACGTCTTAGCCATCTGAACTTTAAGACTATGAACAAGTTAGCAAGGGAATCCTTAGTTGATGGTCTGCCTAATGAACTCTACTGTAAAGATCAGGTTTGTGATGCATGTCAACAAGGAAAGCAAACAAAGGTCTCCTTCAAGACCAAGAAGACAGCATCAACCAGCAGAGTTCTTGAATTGCTTCACATGGATCTCTTTGGACCAATCACTCCAACCACTCTAACAGGAAGGAAGTACACTCTTATTGTTGTAGATGATTATTCCAAGTTTAATTGGGTTATCTTCCTATACAAGAAGAGTGAAACACAGCAGAAGCTCCCTGAACTATTGAAGAGGATCCAAGTAGAGAAAGGAGAACCAATCGTGAAAATTAGAAGTGACAAAGGCACTGAATTTATTAACTCTTATATAATTGCCTATTGTACTTCTAATGGTATTCAGCACGAGACAAGTGCAGCAAGAACACCCCAACAGAATGGTGTAGCTGAAAGAAGAGTCAGAACGCTCAAAGAAGCTGCCAGAACACTTCTTGCTGAATTCTCTACTCCCAAGAAGCTATGGGCAGAAGCCATCAACACAGCTTGTCACACTCAAAACAGGTCAGGTATTCATAAAATACATGAGAAAACCCCATATGAACTGTGGAAAGAAAGAAAACCTAGAGTATCTTACTTTCATATATTTGGTTGTAAGTGTTTCATTCACAACAATGGGAAGAGTAAGTTGAATGCTTTTGATGCCAAAGCAGATGAGGGCATATTCTTAGGATACTCCTCAACTAGCAAAGCATTTAGAGTACTCAACAAACGAACCCTTCTTGTGGAAGAAACACCTCATGTTGTTTTTGATGAACCTTGTGAAAAGAATGCAGTAGAAACAACCTCAGCTACAGAACAAATGAAGAAACTAGTGATCAAGAAGAGGTCTGATGAATTTATTGAAGTCAATGAACCATTCCCTGAAGATCCAGAGGAAGATAAGCCTCATAGACCTGTCACTAGATCTCAAACTCAAGCAGGACAAGCTGACCAGAATCAAGATGCATCAATTCCAAATGCCAGGGGGAATGATCTCTTTGACACTCAAGATACAGAAGATGATCGACCTAATCAAGTCAACCCTCCTGATGGCACTAGATCAGATGAGGATCCAAACTCATCCAATGCAGATACTCCAGTGAGGCATACATGGAGGAACAACCATCCATCAAACCTCATCTTAGGAGGAGCAGAATCAGGTGTCAAGACCAGAAGACAACTGAATCAGAATTCTCAATCATCTATGTTCTGCTGGTGTGCTTTCCTGTCCAACATTGAACCAGCTGACATAGAAGAAGCAATGACAGATAGCAATTGGATCACTGCTATGCAAGAAGAACTAAACCAATTCGAAAGAAATGAAGTCTGGGAATTGGTAGATCGTCCTGAAAACCACAATGTAGTAGGAACAAAGTGGGTATTCAAGAACAAGAAGGACGAAAATGATGTGATAACTAGAAATAAGGCAAGACTAGTTGCAAAAGGATACTCACAATCTGAAGGGATTGACTATGATGAAACTTTTGCACCAGTAGCCAGATTAGAAGCCATTCGACTATTTCTAGCTTATGCATCATATATGGGCTTCAAGGTATATCAAATGGATGTCAAGAGTGCTTTTCTAAATGGTATTCTGATAGAAGAAGTGTATGTAGAGCAGCCTCCAGGATTTGAAAAAGGTGATCAAGTATATCGACTGAAGAAGGCTCTCTATGGTCTAAAACAAGCCCCTAGAGCTTGGTATGACACATTGTCACAATTCCTACTTGACAATGGATATACAAAAGGCAAAGTTGATAGAACTCTCTTCAGAATACAAGAAGGAGAAGACATTTTAATGGTACAAATATATGTAGATGACATCATATTTGGATCACCCAATCAAGAAATGTGCAAGAAGTTCTCTGAACTTATGCAAGGAAAATTCGAAATGAGCATGATGGGTGAGATGAATTATTTCCTAGGACTTCAAGTCAAGCAGAGTCCAGAAGGGATCTTCATCAACCAGTCCAAGTATACCAAGAGTCTGCTAGAAAGATTCAAAGCTCTACAAAGCAAGACTGCAAGGATTCCAATGATGACATCTTTCAAAATGGAACCAGATGAGTCTGGACAGGCAGTTGATCAAGCTGAATATAGAGCACTGATTGGATATTTACTATATCTTACAGCCAGCAGACCAGACATAACATTTGCTGTAGGAGTATGTGCTAGGTTTCAAGCAAACCCAAAGCAAAGTCATCTAGAAGCAGCAAGGAAGATTCTCAAGTACCTAAAAGGATCAGTCAACCTAGGTCTATGGTACCCTGCTGATGACAATCTAGAATTGAGTGGTTATTCTGACTCAGACTTTGGAGGATGCAGAATTGATAGGAAGTCCACATCAGGAACCTGTCAATTTCTAGGAAACAAGCTGATATCATGGTTCTCTAAGAAGCAAACCTCAGTTGCAACCTCCACCACTGAAGCAGAATACATGGCAGCTGGTAGTTGTTGTAGTCAGCTGCTCTGGCTAGTTCAACAACTCAAGGATTACAATGTAGAGGCAAGAGAAGTCCCTATTTATTGTGATAGCAGCAGCGCCATTGCCATCACTCAAAATCCAGTCCTCCACACAAGGTGCAAGCATGTCGACATTAGACACCACTTCATAAGAGATCACCTTGAAAAGAAGGACATCAAGATGGAGAAAATTCACACAGATATCCAAAGAGCAGACATCTTGACTAAGCCCCTAGCTGAAGAAAGGTTCAAAACCTTATGTTACAGCTTAGGACTCCTGGACCCAAGCACATGAAGAAGGAGAGAACAGCTGAAAACCTCAGCTGACCCAAGTGCAGCAGACTAGGAGAATCAGATGAGGTGAATAGACACCCTCATCTTCAGGTAAGTTCTTTCCCAATGAAGACAGATAGAGCTGAGGGAAAACTTAGAGTTATCTAATCAAGGGGGAATCAATGATACCTTAAGAATCCTTGATGAAATACTCTAACATCTGCATTACATAGTATACATATACATATATATATATACATAGCAGACTTGAACAAAGTTATTTGATCTCTTTACAACTAAGCAATGTATAACTATGTATATTAATAAACTATTCTTCATAAAATACTCTATTCATATACATAAATACAGTATACTAACTGAGTCATACTTGGCTGGATTAATACACCATCCTCACCGACTCAACAGTATGCATGCACAGTACGGATTTCAAATAACTCATGGTCAAAATTTATAATTTCTGCATTCCATTAGATAAGTCTGAATATCTTTAAATGTGCACCCTTGGATCAAGAAATTCACTACTCATCTTAAGAAATCACTTTTCAGAATTCAGACCTATCACCTCTATAGTCTTGTCATCTTTCTCTCATTTCTACCCCTATAAAAGGAGAAGTTATGAGAACACCTAAGAACACAAAACATCTAACACTTTTCTTATTTCAGGTATGGAGACAATTGAAAGAAGAGATGGAATGGAGATCATTCTTCAACCAAAATCTTGGGTGAAGGAGATGAAGATTTGTCCAGATAATGAAGATGATGCAGATCCATATACATGGCTTACTCAACATGAGTATGTTCATGAAAGCTAAAGGAAGAAGAGACGTTCTTGTTGAAAGCTAAAGGAGGAAGAGATGCAGAGGACAAAGTAGCAAGCAAGCAGAGCTTCTTCTCCAGAAGGAAGTTCTACATGGAAAGCTTATTATGCAAAGCTACTGTGTCTAAACAGAACATGAAGGCTGAGTCCATGGCCCTCTCTTCAACTCCATTGAAGCACCCCTCAACCTTCCTTCCCCTTCTAGAGAAGCGAAGAAATTCAACAAGAGCACATTAGATGCTACATCCCATCTGATGATGAGGAACATCCGATGGTGAGGAACATTTAAATCAGTGGGACTACGTCTAGACTAGCTCCACTTGATTTGAAGAAGGAGTTGAAAGATCCATCAAACCAGGTTGGATCATCACTCACAATAAAGCTGGAAGGATCCATCCAGGTTGGATCATCACAGCAAACACCGCTTCCTCTACTCAGCTGATCAGAAGACCAACTCAGCTGACCAGAAGACTTTTCAAAGACAATCAGCAGACATCTTGAAGAACTCAGAAGACCTCACTCTGCTGATCAAATCACACAAATTTAGAGTATAATGACTAGTCTTGATCATGTAATTCATTCTAGATTTATTCCTGAATGTAATTAAACAAATTGGCTTATATAAGGAATGCAATTTTCTTATATAAAACGGCCTTGATGATCAATTCTTACCATAAATTAGTCTCAACGGCTATTTTTGGTAATGATGTCATTAATACTCAAGTACCATATTGCCAGCAAATCATCAATTGCCAAATGGCATAACCAGCCGGCAAATTTAAGAAATCAAAGAAGGAAATCTTGGGCTCTACTCCAAATTCAAACGCAAATCTGACCGTTAGATCAAATTTTCTGGAGTATATATCCACACCCCTAAAACCTCTTCCAAACCCTGTCGCTCATATTACTCAATTAATCACATTACTCTCTCTCGTTCTGCAAATTTCTTTCAAGCCTTCAAACCCTAACACTCAGACTCTACTATGGCAATCATTGAAATTTACGACGAGAAGACCAAGAACACTGGCACCTTGGATGCTGCAAAGTGGTCCAAGGAAGGGAAGATCTTTACGGAGAATGCTCTGTTTTTCAAAGGCAAACACTCAGATGAGAACAAAGAGATATTGCTTCGGTGTGTCAATCTTAAACTCAGAGACTTTCTGGAAGCAGCTCCAACTAATGTCTATGAACAAGACGTTCTGACATTCTATGCAAACGCCGTGATGAAGGGTTCTCATGTTGAAAGTGTCATGAATGGACACAAAGTCAAGGTTACAAGGGAAATTCTTCAGGAATTGTTTGGCCTATCAAGGGGGAAAATAAATATCTCCAACTACATCATGAATAGAGAAAAGGAGTATATGGAGATGTTTACTGGTGGAAGAATCAAGGCTACTGATGCAACTGGCCTAAAGAAATCCCAACTTGAACCAAAATTCCAAACCTTGTTGGATATTGCAGGAAAGATGTTACTTGGTAACACATTCAGTCATGATGCTGTTACTACTTTAAAGGTTCGAGTAATGGCTGCAATCTGGGATCAGATCGATGGAGACTGGCAAGGACTATTCTTAGAAAGAATTGCTCTTGAGGCAAAGAAAGTCACTTTGGACTTACAATCGAAGGTATGGAAAGTAGCAGCCACAGTCAGCTTTGTCAACAAGTTGAGCATCATCCTTCCAGATATTCTCCCAAAGAAGTACAAGATGGGACCCCATAAGACCTTTCACATCTCCAAATATTATTTGAGAAAGGAAGCTCTTGCTGAAGCAGAAAGGTTAAAAGAAGAGAAAAGGAAACTGTTGGCTGAGAAGGCAGCCCAAGAGTCTGATCATGACTCTGCTGAAGAAGAAGAGGAGCCAACCAAAGAAGAGGCTCAGAAGAAGGTTGCTGAGGATGATGATGATGATGACAATCAGACCTTAGCTCAAAGACGATATCTAATCAGATCTGGGCTCATCTCCCCATCTGATTCAGATGCTACTCCCACTGCCTCTCCCTTGAAGAAGGCAGGTACCTCTAAACCCTCTCCCTCTTTTACTCCTTCTAAATTGTCAAAGGGTCAGAAGAGAAAGAAGAATAATTCTTCTTCCAACAAAAAGTCCAAGAAATCGAGGCTTCCTACTCCCATGTTAATAGCCCCGATTGCATCCTTCAACCCTTTTGATGACTCCAACCCATCTGACCACTCAAACACTGATATCCAAATCCCTGCTGATACTCACACAGCAGAGGAACAAGCTCAACCTACTTCAACCCCTGAATCTCTATTGCCTACCCCTGCTGATGTCCAAGATCTACAGGTTCAACCTTCTACTGATCTTCATGAAGATCCTATACCAGACCAGCAGACTCAAAACCCTGCTAATGAACAGATCACTGAAGATCAAGAACATATCACTTCCCAAATCCCTGCTGATACTCACACAGCAGAGGACACTACCCCAAATACTCAAACTCCTACCATCATTGTGTCTTCTGTTCCAGAAGACATGGCACCAGCAGACATTGCTCCAGCTGGTCCCTCTCAACCTCAATCCAGAATGGTCACCTATCCTATGTGCACAAGGGAGAAGATAATGAGGATGAAGATAGCAAATCTGCTCAAGTCTACTATTCCTGGTATTGATGAGGAATCAGTTCAGTTCGAACAAATTCTCAGAATCTGCACCTGGGTTGAACTCAGGAGAGATGATGTGGATGACCTTATTGAAGTCATGGAAGGAATGGGAGGAAAAGCTAATTTCCTCGACTGGGAAATGGAGCAAAAAGAAGTTGCTCAAGTCACATCTTTTACTCAACTGCTGCCCGAGGCCGCCTTTACAGCAGTATGCCACAGAATTCTAGGAATTCCACCTACTGATGCCTCTATCCCAGAAGGCATATCAGATCATCCAACAACTGACACAGCAAAAGTGAATGACTCAGCTGCATCCGTTCCTGCGGAAGACTCAGCTGAACCAGCTGACAGAACCAAGATTGAAAAAGAAGTAATCACTATTCCTGATCACTTCATGCCTAAGGATACTCTACCTCACTTCATTGACAAAGGTGACACCATCATGTCCCACCTGGTTAAGGCCACTACCACATTTCTCAATGAAGAGTACCTTTCAGCTGAAGAAAGAGGCAAAGCCCAAACAGTCCATCCAAAGCCTCAAGGTACAGCCTCAACTTCTACTCCAACAGCTGACTATACAGCAGACATATGCTCACAAGTCAAGACTGCTATAGACCTACACTTTGAAAAGGGTTTAGGCCTACAGCTTGGAAGATATGTTGAAAAGGCAGTCAAGGAGCAGAGAACTCGTCTTCAAAACCAGATCATTGACATTGAAGACAAGTTTGGAGAATCTCTTCACGATCAGATAAGTGAGTATCTGACCAGCATTCTGAAGATGGCAGGTGAACATTCCACCAGGTTTGCTGATCTCTACACCAATGAGGTCAACCGCATGGAAAACACCTACAAGACACGAATTGAAGATGCTGAAGCAAGAGCTACTGAAGGTCGAGCTCTTCTCCAATCAGCTACAGCAGAGAATGAAAAACTTCAGATTCAGCTGAAGGAGACAGCAACAAGACTGGAAGCAATTACAGCTAAACTAGAAGCTGCCTCCTCCTCCAACTCTCATGCTCAGATTCTAGAACATAGCATCACACATCTGACTCATATTGGCAAAGTCAACGCCATGGCTCTTCAACAAACTCTTAGAGTGGAGATTCTGAATGCCATGAAGCCTTTTGCGGCTGCACTTGCTGAAGCCAAAAAGGGGGAAGATGTATTGATAAAAGCTCTAGAGAAGACTACTGCACAGCAAGCTGTAATGGTAGTATCTCAAGATGAGTTGAATGAAACCTTGGGTGATTTATCAAGCAAAGTCAAGAGCAAGAAAGGCAAAGGATAAGAAATTGCTCAAGAAGACATCCAAGCTCCCACTCAAGCAACTGCCAAAAGTCTGCAGATCACTGCCTCTACAGAACAAGTTTCCGAGAAAAGAATGACTAGGAAAAGGAAGGCAGATGAGCAAGCAGATGAGCAAACTCAGAAGTCAACTCCAGCAGAGCCTACTGCAGAAGAGAAAGAGGCTCTAGAGTTGAAGAAAAGAAAAGAACTTGAAGCACAAGAGCTTAAACAAAAGAAGCTAAAAGATGCGAAAGCAGTCAAAGCCAAATTTGACAGGAAGATAGCCAAACTCAGGAAAGCTCTCAAGGAGAAAGCACTGAAAGAGAATGCTCTGGCACAGAAAGATAAAGTTCTGGTGTTTGATAGCAACTATGTGGACTATCTAGCCCTTCAAGATGAGCTACCAAGGTGGTACCCTCTGAAGAAGAAATGGCAAATTCAACACCACATTGTAAGAAAATTTGGCCCTCTCCCAACCTATGAAGATGAATTCTTCCAGTTCAATCAATTCATGAACATTGAAGATCCAGAGTTCTGGAAAGAAGTAGTCAAGACAGCCAAAGAACTTGATAACTGCAGAATCTTAACTCCTGAAGAACCCAAATGGGATCCTCCCAAACTGGATTCTGGAAGAACTGACTCCATTGAAGTCAAAAAGATCCTAGAGAAGATCTATGAAGAGGAGAATGTTACAGACCTGCAGCACATGGAAGAAGTTCGATCTCGTCTGTACCTTGCCTTCCGCATCTGAAGATCAGAAGACCTGATGAAGACCACTTTCAAAGCCTTAAGAAACTATTACTTGTAATCTGTAAAAGTTATATATATTCAAGTTTAGTTCTCTTTGCTTTCAAGACAAACTCTCATTGTCTTCATCAGATACTTCAGTTTTTATGAAGTTTATAAACTCCTATCTTACCTTAGTAAGAGCATTTATCATATATATAGTTTTGGCTTCATCAAAAAGGGGGAAATTGTTGGGATATAAATTCACCCTAAGCCCCATTTGATGTTAGAATAGTTTTGATGGCCAAAACACTTAGAGTTTATAAATGTAATAGGATCAGCTGACTTGTATAGAACAGCTTAGACTAGTCTTGTGTGATCAACTGTATTGATAGCAGCTGATCAGCACAGTCATGGCTTACATGCCTATCCTCAAGATAAGAAGAGTAGAAGACATGAAGACTAGAAGATCCTTGAAGACCAGATATGTTAAGGTGCTTGTATACCTACTTATCTGATGGAGTCCCAGATTAAAGATGGCCTAAAGCATTACAAAGAATTTCCAGATCAGAAGAGTAGTACTCGTCTGATACCAGAAGACAGAAGAACTAAGGCCAGAAGAGCAGTCAGAAGACTAGTAGTAAAGATCAGAAGACTATGTGCTCTTCCAGGACTCGGCTGATTCCCAAGTCATCTTGCAATTCAAACGAAGACCTACCTTATTTAGAAGATTGACATGATCCCAGGATTGAAGCAATCAAGCGGCTGGAATCAAGGAATCAAGCTAATATGGGAAGATTGCTCAAACGGCTAGTCAACTCCAACGGCTAGTTGCACTCAATCTCCATTATAAATACAAGAAGTTGAACACAGAAGCAACATAAGAGAGAATTCACAAGCTAAGCAAGCCATCAAGCAAAAAGCCACATTGTCCTAAGAATTCTCCAAGAGCCAGAAATTCATTAGATTATCTATAGCTCTTAAGTGCTTCTTATCCAACCCTTAAGAACCTGAAACTTATTCATATTGTATATCAGTTGTTTTAGGCATAGTGGTTAAGCAAATTATAAGCTTGAACCATTAGTTGGATACATCTCAAAAACCCCAAACCCTCACCGAAAGGTTTAAGTTTTTGAAACCCCTCAAAGTGCAAGTGCTTACAATCACTTGTGGAGACCGTAGCTGTTATGACGGCTCAGATCTCAAAGTCCTAACCTTGGGACTATAAAGGACAAGACCCTTGTAATTTGTGGAAATTAAAGGGATTAAACATCACGTTAGGACGTGAGAGTGGACGTAGGATCGTATATCCGAACCACTATAAATCCGGTGTTAATTACTTTCTGCACTTTACATTTCTGCTTTTACATTCATTATTATATAGTGCATACTGTGATTTCAACACTCTTCAAAAAGGGCCATAACTTTCAAACCAGCATCAGCTGAGTAATTTCACAAAGTAAAACAAGTTACAAGAACGAGTCTAAACCAGGGCCACCATATTTCCGCATATAACTTCTTCAGTCAGATCACTATAGTCATCTAGACCAGCAGACTTGCAGTCCAGTTGACATAGCAATCAGAAGAGGTTCCCAACTCTGTTTGAAAAAGTTTTAAAGTCTATTCACCCCTCCCCTCTAGACTTTAATCCCATTCACTACTCGTTCAGGGACCAACATATCACTTCCCAAATTCCTGCTGATACTCACACAGCAGAGGAAACTACCCCAAATACTCAAACTCCTACCATCATTGTTTCTTCTGTTCCAGAAGACATGGCACCAGCAGACCTTGATCAAGCTGGTCCCTCTCAACCTCAATCCAGAATGGTACACTATCCTATGTGCACAAGGGAGAAGATAATGAGGATGAAGATAGCAAACCTGCTCAAGTCTACTATTCCTGGTATTGATGAGGAATCAGTTCAGTTCGAACAAGTTCTCAGAATCTGCACCTGGATTGAACTCAGGAGAGATGATGTGGATGACCTTATTGAAGTCATGGAAGGAATGGGAGGAAAAGCTAATTTCCTCGACTGGGAAATGGAGCAAAAAGAAGTTGCTCAAGTTACATCTTTTGCTCAACTGCTGCCCGAAGAAGCCTTTACAGCAGTATGCCACAGAATTCTAGGAATTCCACCTAATGATGCCTCTATCCCAGAAGGCATATCAGGTCAACAGACAGATGGCACAGCAAAAATGAATGACTCAGCTGCGTCTGTTCCTGCGGAAGACTCAGCTGAACCAACTGACAGAACCGAGATTGAAAGAGAAGTAATCACTATTCCTGATCACTTCATGCCTAAGGATACTCTACCTCACTTCATTGACAAAGGAGACACCATCATGTCCCACCTGGTTAAGGCCACTACCTCATTTCTCAATGAAGAGTACCTTTCAGCTGAAGACAGAGGCAAAGCCCTGACAGTGCATCCAAAGCCTCAAGGTACTGCCTCGACTTCTACTTCAACAGCTGACTATACAGCAGACATATGCTCACAGGTCAAGGCTGCCATAGACCTACACTTTGAAAAGGGTTTAGGCCTACAACTTGGAAGATATGTTGAAAAGGCAGTCAAGGAGCAGAGAACTCGTCTTCATAACCAGATCATTGACATTGAAGACAAGTTTGGAGAATCTCTTCACGATCAGATAAGTGAGTATCTGACCAGCATTCTGAAGAAGGCAGGTGACCATTCCACCAGGTTTGCTGATCTCTACACCAATGAGGTCAACCGCATGGAAAACACCTACAAGAAAAGAATTGAAGATGCTGAAGCAAGAGCTACTGAAGGTCGAGCTCTTCTCCAATCAGCTACAGCAGAGAATGCAAAACTTCAGATTCAGCTGAAGGAGACAGCAACCCAACTGGAAGCAATTACAGCTAAACTAGAGGCTGCCTCCTCCTCCAACTCTCATGCTCAGATTCTAGACCATAGCATCACTCATCTGACTCATGTTGGCAGAGTCAACGCCATGGCTCTTCAACAAACTCTTAGAGTGGAGATTCTGAATGCCATGAAGCCTTTTGCGGCTGCGCTTGCTGAAGCCAAAAAGGGGGAAGATGTATTGATAAAAGCTCTTGAGAAGACTACTGCACAACAAGCTGTAATGGTAGTATCTCAAGATGAGCTGAATGAAACCTTGGGTGATTTATCAAGCAAAATCAAGAGCAAGAAAGGCAAAGGCAAAGAAATTGCTCAAGAAGACATTCAAGCTCCCACTCAAGCATCTGGTCTGCAGATCACTGCCTCTACAGAACAAGTTTCCGAGAAAAGGATGACTAGGAAAAGGAAGGCAGTTGAGCAAACAGATGAGCAAGCTCAGAAGTCAAGCAAGAAGTCAACTCCAGCAGAGCCTACTGCAGAAGAAAAAGAGGCTTTAGAGTTGAAGAAAAGAAAAGAGCTTGAAGATCAAGAGCTTAAACAAAAGAAGCTAAAAGATGCGAAAGCAGTCAAAGCCAAATTTGACAGGAAGATAGCCAAACTCAGGAAAGTTCTCAAGGAGAAAGCACTGAAAGAAAATGCTCTGGAACAGAAAGATAAAGTTCTGGTGTTTGATAGCAACTATGTGGACTATCTAGCCCTTCAAGATGAGCTACCAAGGTGGTACCCTCTGAAGAAGAAATGGCAAATTCAACACCACATTGTAAGAAAATTTGGCCCTCTCCCAACCTATGAAGATGAATTCTTCCAGTTTAATCAATTCATGAACATTGAAGATCCAGAGTTCTGGAAAGAAGTAGTCAAGACAGCCAAAGAACTTGACAACTGCAGAATCCTAACTCCTGAAGAACCCAAATGGGATCCTCCCACTCTGGATTCTGGAAGAACAGACTTCATTGAAGTCAAAAGGATCCTAGAGAAGATCTATGAAGAGGAGAATGTTACAGACCTGCAGCACATGGAAGAAGTTCGATCTCGTCTGTACCTTGCCTTCCGCATCTGAAGATCAGAAGACCTGATGAAGACCACTTTCAAAGCTTTAAGAAACTATTACTTGTAATCTGTAAAAGTTCTATATATTCAAGTTTAGTTCTCTTTGCTTTCAAGACAAACTCTCATTGTCTTCATCAGATACTTCAGTTTTTATGAAGTTTATAAACTCCTATCTTATCTTATTAAGAGCATTTATCAGATATATAGTTTTGGCTTCATCAAAAAGGGGGAAATTGTTGGGATATAAATTCACCCTAAGCCCCACTTGATGTTAGAATAGTTTTGATGGCCAAAACACTTAGAGTTTATAAATGTAATAGGATCAGCTGACTTGTATAGAACAGCTTAGACTAGTCTTGTGTGATCAACTGTATTGATAGCAGCTGATCAGCACAGTCATGGCTTACATGCCTATCCTCAAGATGAGAAGAGTAGAAGACATGAAGACTAGAAGATCCTTGAAGACCAGATATGTTAAGGTGCTTGTATACCTACTTATCTGATGGAGTCCCAGATTGAAGATGGCCTAAAGCAGTACAAAGAATTTCCAGATCAGAAGAGTAGTACTCGTCTGATATCAGAAGATAGAAGACCTAAGGCCAGAAGAGTAGTCAGAAGACTAGAAGTACAGATCAGAAGACTATGTGCTCTTCCAGGACTCGGTTGATTCCCAAGTCATCTTGCAATTTAAACGAAGACCTACCTTATTTAGAAGATTGACATGATCCCAGGATTGAAGCAATCAAGCGGCTGGAATCAAGGAATCAAGCTATTATGGGAAGATTGCTCAAACGGCTAGTCAACTCCAACGGCTAGTTGCACCCAATCTCCATTATAAATACAAGAGGATGAGGAATCACTAAACACATAAGCTACAAGAGAGAATTCACAAGCTAAGCAAGCAATCAAGCAAAAAGCCATATTGTTCTAAGAGTTCTCCAAGAGCCAGAAATCCATTAGATTATCCATAGCTCTTAAGTGCTTCCTATCCAACCCTTAAGAACCTGAAACTTGTTCATATTGTATATCAGTTGTTTTAGGCATAGTGGTTAAGCAAATTATAAGCTTGAACCATTAGTTGGATACATCTCAAAAACCCCAAACCCTCACCAAAAGGTTAAAGTTTTTGAAACCCCCCAAAGTGCAAGTGCTTACAATCACTTGTGGAGACCGCAGCTGTTAGGACGGCTCAGATCTCAAAGTCCTAACCTTGGGACTATAAAGGACAAGACCCTTGTAATTTGTGGAAATTAAAGGGATTAAACATCACGTTAGGACGTGAGAGTGGACGTAGGATCGTATATCCGAACCACTATAAATCCGGTGTTATTTACTTTCTGCACTTTACATTTCTGCTTTTACATTCATTGTTATATAGTGCATACTGTGATTTCAACACTCTTCAAAAAAAAAAAAGGCCATAACTTTCAAACCAGCATCAGCTGAGTAGTTTCATTAAGTAAAACAAGTTACAAGAACGAGTCTAAACCAGGGCCACCATATTTCCGCATATAACCTCTTCAGTCAGATCACTATAGTCATCTGGACCAGCAAACTTGCAGTCCAGTTGACATAGCAATCAGAAGAGGTTCCCAACTCTGTTTGAAAAAGTTTTAAAGTCTATTCACCCCTCCCCTCTAGACTTTAATCCCATTCACTACTCGTTCAGGGACCAACAATATTTCTTATCTACTAAATTATTAATGGTAATAATTCTAAGTTATATAATCTTCTATTTTAGGTGACGAGACTCTCTCGCGTTAAACCAATCTACGTATTTACGAGACTACTAAGGATTTAAGGTGGGATTTTTCTTATCATTTGATTGTCACTTTTAAATGTTTCGTGTGATTAAATTTGTTGCTTGCTACATCTTACTACTCATGTTATGGTTGGTTTATCCAACAACTTATGTTATTATGGTTGGTTTATCCAACAAGCTTATGTTATTATGGTTGGCATTGCCAACAAGCTTATGAAATTGTATGTATGATTGTGAGTTAATGATTTTATTTGCATGTGATATTTAATGGTGACAAAGGGAATCCCACTGAGCTAGTTTTTGCTCATCCCAATCTACTTAACTTTTACAGATTGAAGGAGCTGCAGTGGAGGGACGGTGGATGCAGTACGTGCCATTAGGAAAATGCATCTATGATATGTTATTTATTATTTGCATTTAAATTTCGAACTACTTTCATCTTAGGTATTTCCAACTCTTTAAACTAGCTTGGTACTCTTTCGTTGAACTAAAATTTTATTTTGAGATTTTTAATTGTGATTTGAGTATTTATCTTCTAAATTAATTCCGCTGTCAAATTTTATAAAAATATGCATGTTTTTATTTATTAGTGTAATGTGGTAAAATGACATTTTGCTAAATTATTTTAAAAACTAGTCCAAATTACATCCAATAAAATTGGGGTGTGACAGTCTGAGTCAGAATAACCACTCAATTCTAGATTGTCATCAGCAGGGTACCATAGTCCTAGATTGACTGTTCCTTTTAGGTACTTGAGAATTTTCCTTGCTGCTTCTAGATGACTTTGCTTTGGGTTTGCTTGAAACCTAGCACATACTCCTACAGCAAATGTTATGTCTGGTCTGCTTGCTGTAAGATATAGTAGAGATCCAATAAGTGCTCTATATTCTGCTTGATCAACTGCCTGTCCAGACTCATCTGGTTCCATTTTGAATGATGTCATCATTGGAATTCTTGCAGTCTTGCTTTGTAGAGCTTAGAATCTTTCCAATAGGCTTTTGGTGTACTTTGACTGATTGATGAAGATCCCTTCTGAACTCTGTTTGACTTGGAGTCCTAGGAAATAATTCATCTCACCCATCATACTCATTTCGAATTTTCCTTGCATAAGTTCAGAGAACTTTTTGCACATATCTTGATTTGGTGATCCAAATATAATGTCGTCTACATATATTTGTACCATTAGAATATCTTCTCCTTCTTGTATTCTGAAAAGTGTTCTGTCAACTTTGCCTTTTGTGTAACCATTGTCAAGTAGGAATTGTGACAATGTGTCATACCAGGCTCTGGGAGCTTGCTTCAGACCATAGAGGGCCTTCTTCAGACGATATACTTGATCTTCTTTTTCGAATCCTGGAGGTTGTTCTACATACACTTCTTCTACCAGAATACCATTCAGAAAAGCACTCTTGACGTCCATTTGATAAACCTTGAAGCCCATATATGATGCATAAGCTAGAAACAATCGAATGGCTTCTAATCTGGCTACTGGAGCAAAGGTTTCATCATAGTCAATTCCTTCAGATTGTGAATATCCTTTTGCAACTAGCCTTGCTTTATTTCTAGTTATCACATCATTTTCGTCCTTTTTATTCTTGAATACCCACTTTGTTCCTACTACATTATGGTTTTTAGGACGATCTACCAATTCCCATACTTCATTTCTTTCGAATTGGTTTAGTTCTTCTTGCATAGCAGTGATCCAATTGCTATCTGTCATTGCTTCTTCTATGTCAGCTGGTTCAATGTTGGACAAGAAAGCACACCAGCAGAACATAGATGATTGGGGGTTCTGATTCAGTTGTCTTCTGGTCTTGACACCTGAGTCTGCTCCTCCTAAGATGAGGTTTGATGGATGGTTGTTTCTCCATGTATGTCTTACAGGAGTATTTGCATTGGATGAGCTTGGATTCTCATCTGTTCTAGTGCCATCAGGAGGGTTGACTTGATTAGGTCGATCATCATCTGTATCTTATGTGTCAAAGAGATCATTCCCCCTTGCATTTGGGATTGTTGCATCTTGATTTTGGACAGTTTTCTCAGCTTGAGTTTGAGATCTAGTGACTGGTCTGTGTGGTTTATCCTCCTCTGGTTCTTCAGGGAATGGTTCATTGACTTCAATAAACTCATCAGACTTGGTCTTGATCACTAGTTTCTTCATCTGATCTACAACTGAGTCTGTTTCTACTGCACTCTTTTCACAAGATTCATCAAAAACGACATGAGGTGTTTCTTCCACAAGAAGGGTTCGTTTGTTGAGTACTCTGAATGCTTTGCTAGTAGAGGAGTATCCCAAGAATATCCCCTCATCTGCTTTGGCATCAAAAGCATTCAACTTACTTTTCCCATTGTTGTGAATGAAACACTTACAACCAAATATATGAAAGTAAGATACTCTAGGTTTTCTTCCTTTCCACAGTTCATATGGGGTTTTCTCATGGATTTTGTGAATACCTGACCTGTTTTGAGTGTGACAAGCTGTGTTGATAGTTTCTGCCCAAAGCTTCTTAGGAGTGGAGAATTCAGCAAGGAGTGTTCTTGCAGCTTCTTTGAGCGTTCTGACTCTTCTTTCAGCTACACCATTTTGTTGGGGTGTTCTTGCTGCACTTGTCTCATGCTGAATACCATTAGAAGTACAATATGCAATAATATAAGAGTTAATAAATTCAGTGCCTTTGTCACTTCTAATTTTCACAATAGGTTCTCCTTTCTCTACTTGGATCCTCTTTAATAGTTCAGGAAGCTTCTGCTGAGTTTCACTCTTCTTGTATAAGAAGATAACCCAAGTAAACTTGGAGTAGTCATCTACAACAATAAGAGTGTACTTCCTCCCTGTTAGTGTGGTTGGAGTGATTGGTCCAAAGAGATCCATGTGGAGCAATTCAAGAACTCTGCTGGTTGATGCTGTCTTCTTGGTCTTGAAGGAGACCTTTGTTTGCTTTCCTTGTTGACATGCATCACACACCTGATCTTTACAGTAGAGTTCATTAGGCAAACCATCAACTAAGGATTCCCTTGCTAACTTGTTCATAGTCTTAAAGTTCAGATGACTGAGGCGTTTGTGCCATAGCCAGCTGACATCTTTAGGGCTCTTCACAAGCAGACATGTATCCTTAGGACAGCTGTTCCAATTTGTAAGATACATACTTCCTTTTCTAGATCCTGTTAGAAGGTTTTGTTTTGTTCTTTTATCACTTATGAGACACTCATCTTTAGAGAATTTTACTGAATAACCGGTGTCACAAAAATGAGAAACAGATAATAAATTAAACTTTAAACCTTCTACATATGATACATCATGTACCTCAATGTCACCATTTTTAAGGGTGCCATATCCTTTTGTGTTACCGTGCGCGTTATCACCAAAGAAAACTTTTGGACCTTTCTTTTCTATGTAGTTGGTCAGCAGGTCTTTGGTTCCAGTCATATGAGTTGAGCATCCACTATCTATGTACCATATCTCTCCTGCTTGACCTCATTTTCTGTATAGGTCCCTCCTTTCCTGCAAGAAAGGTTAAGTCTTAGGTACCCATTTTGTCTTGGGTCCTTGGGTGTTAGTACTACCCTTGGGAACCCACATATACATTGGTCGTTTGAACAACCTTGAGCACTTGAGTTGTTTCCCTCGGGCATCACAGAACCAAATCTTATCAGTTAACACCTTGGACTGATCTGATTTGTTGTTTGTGTCAGCTAAGTAATAGTCAAATGGTTTCCCTTTATAGGAGTGTACATACATTATCTTTTGACTAGTTACATTCGGCCTGGGTGCATTAGCTGGTCGATGCACACGATTATATGGACCATACTCCTCTGTTCTCACAATATCATAAGAGATAGGAGGTGCAAAGAGAACAGATTTGTGTGAAGAAGATTTCTTCTTCTTGGCTGGAGCAGCATACAGCTGAGACTGTCTCAGACGAGATGGTCTAGGTTGTTTGCTGTTCCTCTGTACAGGTTTGGGGTTAACTTTTCTTTTACCATTTTTTGGTGTTGGAATAGTTAGCCTTAGTTGGTACAGATGCCTTTTGGTTCATATTAGGTTCATTGTGTTTAGAACACTCACCCTTTTCATGTGTCTGAGTAGTGCACTTGTTAGGTGTACTACCCCCAGCTGGAGAGGATGTTGATGGATTAAGTTCATAGCCAAAACCCATCTTATTGCCATTTGATCTATAATATTCAGAGATACTTTCAATAGTAGTCGAGGCTTTATTGAACTCTGATATCTTTTGATTTAAGCATTCCTTCTCCTTTTCTAAGAGCTTGTGTGCTTGGAAGAGGTCATCGAACTTAGATTGTAGTATACGAAATTCCTTGGTTTCTAAGGCTTGAGTTTCTAACATCCCCTCATACAACTGAGTTGTTGTGGTATTTTCTTCCTTAAGAAGTTCCACTTCTCTGGTCAACCTTTCATTCATGGTGACTAACTCAGGGGTGTTATCAAACTTAACCTTTTTCAACCTAGCAATTTCTTTCCTTAAATCCTTATTCTCCTCTTCCACTTCTATAAAAGCTCTAGTGGCAATATCCAGATCACCTTTTACCTTTCTTAACGATTGATAATAGGTGTCTTCTGATTCGCCTTCAGATGAATTTACATCATCTGTTTGTGAGAAAATAGGTGAATAGAAAGTAGTAGTGTAGGAATTTACCTCATTTTCTCCTATGGCCATCATAGCTAGATCATCTGAATCATCTGAGTAGATTTGACAGTCTGGTGATGTAGGAAGTTCATCACTTTGATATTCAGATTCTTCAGTCACCATTGCTTGCTTGTCTGAAGTTCTTCTTCTTGGCCTTCTTTCTTCTTTGTCATCCAGCTCAGGGCATTCATAGACATAATGTCCTGGTTTGCGACAATTGAAGCATGCTCCTGGTTTTTTATTTGAGCTGCCTTTCCTTGGAGGAGTGGCATCTCTTCTTCTGGAGCCTCGGCTGTCAGATGACTCCATATCCTTTCTAGGATACCTTTCTGGTGTTCTTTCTCTGGAGCCTCTAGAGGGTGAACTGGCTCTTCTATCTTTGTAGTTTCTATAGAATTTTCTATATTTGCTGTTGAGAGTGTTCATCCTTTCGAATCTTTTGATCATAAGGGCCATTTGCTCTTTCAGACTCATGTCTGATCCTTCAAAGTCTTCTGTTTTCAGAGAGGTCTTGCCAGATGAGGTGCTTGCAGCTTTTGTATTAGCTGCCTTGAAAGCTACAGTCTTGGAAGTAGATGGAATTGCAGTAGGTTCATCACTTCCTGAGTTTTCTTCTCTTTCAAGATCATATTCATGAGCTTTTAAGTTCTGAAATAGAGTCTGTGCAGACCACTCCTTGATATCTTGAGTATCTTTGATGATGGTCTTCTTGAGTCTCCATTTCTTGGTTAGAGAGTCTAAGATCTTTAGATTTTTCTCTCTATTTGTATATTTCTTGCCCAGAGATTCTATCTCATTGATGATCTTGGTAAATCTATTGTCTAGTTGATCAATAGACTCTTCTGGTTGCATCTTGAAGTGTTCAAACTTCTTGACTGCTGTTGTCAGCTTGCTCTCCTTGAACAGCTCAGTTCCTTCACAGAGGAGTGCTAGAGCATCCCACATATCCTTAGCTGTTTCACAATTGATTACTTTTGCTATGTACTCATTTGGAAGAGTTTGCATGATGTAATCTTGAGCAATGCTGTCAAGATTTGACTGCTTTATTTCTTCTGGTGTGAGGTCCTTCATCGGCTTGGGGGCAAGTTCTCCAACTGGAACTTCTGGATCACCATTTGCAGTGTTGACTGCCATGATGGTGATTGGGCCTTCAGTGATTACTGACCACATCTTGTAGTGGACTGATGTGAGATTCTTCCTCATCTTGATCTTCCAGTAATCATAATCCTCCACTGAAAACTTAGGCAACTTACGCATATTAGCACTCATGCTGTATGAGTTTTCGAAAACAAGTTTTTCAAAAGAAAAAGATCTGTTCAAGAGGACTACAAAAAGACTCCCTCAAGTCTTCTGATAATCTAGAGACAGTAGTCCGTTAGAACCACTGCTCTGATACCACTTGTTGGTCCCTGAACGAGTAGTGAATGGGATTAAAGTCTAGAGGGGAGGGGTGAATAGACTTTAAAACTTTTTCAAGAGTTGGGAACCTCTTCTGATCTCTATGTCAGCTGGACTGCAAGTCTGCTGGTCCAGATGACTATAGTGATCTGATAGAAGAGATTGTATGCGGAATTATGGTAGGCCTTGTTTAGACTCGTTCTTTTGTTTCTTATGAAAGTGTTAACTTGTTTTTACTTAATGAAAGTACTCAGCTGATGCTGGTTTGAAAGTTGTGGCCTTAGTTGAAGGATGTTGAAAACACAGTATGCACTATATAGAATAAATGGAAAGACAGAAATGTAAAGTGCAGAAAGATAAATAACACCAGGTTTATAGTGGTTCGGATATACGATCCTACGTCCACTCTCACGTCCTAACGTGATGTTTAATCCCTTTAATTTACCACAAATTACAAGGGTCTTGACCTTTATAATCCCAAGAATAGGACTTTGAGATCTGAGCCGTCCTAACAGCTACGGTCTCCACAAGTGATTGTAAACACTTGCACTTTGAGGGGTTCAAAAACTTTAACCTTTCGGTGAGGGTTTGGGGTTTTTGAAGTGTATCCAACTAATGGTTCAAGCTTATAAATTGCTTAACCACTTTGCCTAAAACAATTGATATACAATATGAACAGGTTTCAGGTTCTTATAGGTTGGATAGAAATCACTTAAGAGCTAAAAGTATTCTAAGGCTTTCTGGGCTCTTGGAGAATTCTTAGAACAGTATGGCTTTAGCTTGATTGCTTGTTTTGCTTGTTGAATTCTCTATTGTGATCTCGTACTTGTGATTTCTCATCCTCTTGTATTTATAATGGTGATTGCTTGCAACTAGTCGTTGGAGTTGACTAGCCGTTGGGGCAATCTTTCCATATTGGCTTGATTCCAGCTGCTTGATTGCTCCAATCCTGGGATCATGTCAATCTTCTAAATAAGGTAGGTCTTCATTTGAATTGCAAGATGACTTTGGGAATCAGCCGAGTCCTGGAAGAGTACATAGTCTTCTGATCTGTACTGCTAGTCTTCTGACTACTCTTCTGGCCTTAGGTCTTCTGTCTTCTGTTATCAGTCGAGTAGCACTCGTCTGATCTGTGGATTATTTGTGCTGCTTTAGGCCATCTTCAATCTTGGACTCCATCAGTTAAGTAGGTATACAAGCACCTAACTTAACTGGTCTTCAAGGATCTTCTAGTCTTCATGTCTTCTACTCTTCTCATCTTGAGGAAGCGCATGTAAGCCGGGACTGTGCTAATCAGCTGATATACATACAGTTGATTGCACAAGACTAGTCTAAGTTGTTCTATACAAGTCAGCTGATCCTATTACATTTATAAACTCTAAGTGTTTTGGCCATCAAAACTATTCTAACATCAAGTGGGGCTTAGGGTGAGTTTTCATCCCAACAGTAACCACTTTGAAGAACTTTATGGGCCGTCCGATTTTCTCCAAAGTGCCCTCCATAAGGAGACGAATGGCACTCCTCAATCACTTTCTCACACTCATCTTCCGCTAGGCACCTCCTCATGATCATGTCCGAACACCATCTATAGAGGAATGGATCCTCCCAAACATAGAACTTGACATCATGATAAAACTTCTTCTTTTTATGGAATGAGAGGTTTGGTGGGTGTGTTCTGGTGGCTATGTAATTCACAAAGTCGGCAAACCATGGACATGCTTCTTTGATAGCAAGAATTTGCTCATCGGGGAACCACTCCTTGATAGGGACTTGGACATCTTTTTCCTCCACATTCTCAAGTCTTGAGAGATGATCCGCCACCACATTCTCACACGCTTTTCTATCTCTAATCTCCACATCAAATTCTTGCAAAAGGAGCACCCATCGTATCAACCTCGGTTTAGCCTCTTTCTTCTCAATCAAGTACTTAAGAGTCGTGTGATCCGTGTACACTATGGTCTTAGCTCCCACCAAATATGCTCTAAACTTGTCAAAGCTATAGATCACGGCTAGCATCTCCTTCTCCGTTGTGGTGTAATTATTTTGAGTCGGATTCAAGGTCTTGCTTGCATAGTAGATCACACGAAAGAGCTTGTCTCTCTTTTGACCCAAAGCTACTCCAATGGCATAATCACTAGCATCACACATGACCTCAAACGGTTGACTCCAATCGGGTTTTACCAACACGGGAGCTTTGATCAAAGCCTCTTTCAATATCTCAAATGACTTCGCACACTCCTCACTAAAGATGAAAGTGGCACCTTTCTCCAACAATGAACACATGGGCTTGGCTATCTTTGAAAAATCTTTGATGAATCTTCTATAAAATACGGCATGCCAAGGAAACTTCTCACCGCCTTCTCATTGGTTGGTGGAGGTAACTTCTCAATTGCCACAATTTTTGCTATATCCACCTCAGGTCCTTTAGCCGAAACCTTGTGCCCAAGCACAATTCCTTCCTTTACCATGAAGTGGCATTTCTCCCAATTGAGCACCAAGTTAGTATTTATACATCTTTGCAAAACACAAGAGAGGTTACGTAGACATGTATCAAATGAATAACCAAATACGGAAAAATCATCCATAAACACCTCCATTATGTTTTCAATCATGCCATGAAAAATAGCCATCATACATCGTTGAAAGGTGGCGGGAGCATTACATATTCCAAATGGCATTCTCCTAAAAGCAAAAGTACCATAAGGGCAAGTAAAAGTTGATTTCTCTTGGTCCTTGGGATCAATCAAAATTTGATTGTATCCCGAGTAACCATCAAGAAAGCAATAATACTCGTAGCCCGCCATCCTATCCAACATTTGATCAATAAAAGGCAAAGGGAAATGATCTTTCCTAGTGGCATTATTCAACACACGATAATCAATGCATACTCTCCACCCCTCTTCTTAGGTACCACTTGTGTTGGACTCAACCACTCACTATCACTTATGGGAAAAATTATGTCATTATCTAACCACTTCAACACCTCTTTTCTCACTACTTCTTGCATGATGGAATTCAATCTTCTTTGACCTTGGGCTTTAGGCTTAATAGACTCATCCAGTCTAATTTTATGCATGCAAATATGAGTCGGTATACCTTTCAAATCCGAAATATCCCAACCAATAACCGATTTATACGTTCTAAGCACCCTAAGTAATTTTTCTAACTCAATATCATGCAAGTGTGAAGAAACAATAACCAGAAAGAGGTCACCTTGTTCGAGATATGCATATCTCAAGTGATCCGGAAGTGGTTTCAAGTCTAGCTTCCTCCCTTTCTCTTGAGCTTTCGGTTCCTCCTTAGCTTCCTCCTTTGGTGCCTCCAACGAGAAACATGAGGGCCAAGTGTCAAGATTTTTGTTAGGAAATCTTTGACACTCTTCAAGTAAATCCCCCCCAAACTTGGCTTCTCATCGTATCTCCAGGAATTTCTCTTCCTTATTGATCGGGAACTCCTTTAAAACATCAAGAGAACACATGTATTCAAACAATTCTATATCATCAAGTTCATCATAATTAAAATCAAAAGGAATAAGAGAAGGTGAAGTAAGAGAGTTTCTTATGCAAAAGTCAAGTGGATCTTTTGAGTTGCTCTTCTCCATGTGCATATCCACACAAGCTTGCACACTATTGATCATGTTACACTCGAAGACCTCATCCTCATCATCCCGAAACTTGATGGCTTTGTAGATGTGGAACAAGACTTTCTCATTGTTCACTTGAAGCTCCAATCCCCCTTTCCTCACATTTATGATAGCCCCTCAGGTTGCCAAAAATGGCCTTCCCAAGATCAATGGAATGTATTTGTCCTCCTCCATATCCAAAACCACGAAGTCCACCGAAAAAATGAACTTGTCAACTTTAACCAACACATCCTCTACTATACCCAAAGGGTATGTCATTAATCTATCCGCCAATTGAAGGCTCATCGTGGTCGGTGTAAGCTTTCCCAAACCAAGAGTTTTAAATATGGACAAAGGCATAAGATTTATACTAGCTCCCAAATCACACAAGGCTCGAAATGTACCTCCATCCCCGATGACACATGGTAAGGTGAAAGATCCGGGGTCTCTAAGTTTTTTAGGCAATTTGCCTTAAATGATCGAGCTACACTCCTCGGTCAAATGTACCATTTCGTACTCCACCATCTTCCTCTTATTTGACATGATTTCCTTTAGGAATTTGGAGTAGTGAGGCATTTGCTCAAGAGCTTCGGCAAAGGGAATGTTAATGTGAATCTTCTTGAACATTTCCACGAACTTGGCAAATTTGTTGTCCAAACCCTTCTTCTTCAATCTTTGAGGGTATGGGAGAGGTACTTCATTTTTGCCTTTGTCTTGAGGAGGGATTGCCTCCTCACTCTTCTTCTCCCATTCTTTTTCCCCTTCCCTCACTATCTCATCTTGCCTTTCTTTCTCTTGACCTCCTTCTTTGCCAACACCCTCGGGTGCCCTTACCATTTCCTCCTCTTGTGGCATCTTTGGCCCCTCATAGCTTGTCTCACTCCTTAGTTTGATAGCCTTGCATTGTTCCTTGGGTTTTAGCTCCGTGTTTGAAGGAAATTGCCCCGGAGTGTGTTGACTTCCCACAATATTAGAGAGTTAGCCCATTTGTTTCTCCATGGCTTTCATGTGAGTGGTCACATCCTTGATCATCTCTCCTTGTTCATCAAGCCTTTGCCATGTCTTTACCATGTAGCTCTTCGTTTCACCCATGAAAGCGCCGAACATATCTTCCAACGACGGCTTTGATGAAGGCTCCACAATCATTCCATCTCTTACATTGAAATTCGGAGGTGGTTGGATGGCGTTCCTTGGGTTTGCATAGGAAAAGTTCTCGTGTTGCCTCAAACCGGGGTGATATTGATTCGGGTTGGGAGGGTTTTCATGGTTTTGCCTCTCATTCCAACCTCTTTCTCAAAATTCCGGTCCCGTTGATTGTTCATGTAGTGGGCCTCTTCATATTGTTCATCACTCGGTCCCACTAATGACTTGGTCGTCATTAACGAAGTCAATTTATCCATCTTGTTGGATAGAGTAGCAAAATCCTCTGATTCTCGAGTGGAAGCAACTTTCCGGGTTTGCCTTCTCTCGAATGGCCATTGGTTCCCGTTTTTCGCCATCTCCTCTAAGAGCACATAACCCTCATCCATCGCCTTTCCCAACAAAGACCCTCCACCGGCCGAAGCGTCTACCATCCCTCTTGTACGGTGATCCATCCCGTTATAGAAATAATAAATGATTTGATCCCTTGAAAACCCGTGTTGAGGACAACTTCTTATGAGATCTTTAAAGCGCTCCCATGCCTCGGCCAGTGATTCATCCTCATCTTGTCGAAATGAAGATATTTCCCCCCGTATTTGAATGGTTTTGCTTGGGGGAAAATACTTCATTAGGAAAGCATCCACCAAATCATTCAAATTCTCTATCGTCCTTAGATCAAGAGACATGTACCATTGTTTTGCACGATCACGGAGTGAGAAGGGGAACAATTGGAGACGAATGTAGTCTTGAGGGACTCGGTTTATCTTCACCGTCCCACTTATCTCTAGAAATTGAGATAAATGGAGGTTAGGATCCTCTTTTGACAACCCTCTGAATTGGTTGATTTGGACCATCATGATCAATGTCGGTTTGAGCTCAAAGTTATGAGCGTCTACGGGTTCCCTACCCGCTCCTCCGTACGGCCTTGGAATGGGTCTAAAGTGATCCGTCAAAACTCTTTGAAGTCCATGTTCCTCATTCACCCTTGGTGCTCTATCTCTTTCCTCTATATTTGGCCCTTGATTCTCAACTTCTTCCTCAACCTCTTCCACTATTGGATTCTCTCTTCTATTCATGGCTTCTAGATTGATTCTTCTTCTTTTGGAGTTTTGTCTTCGACAACGAGCTTTGATTTCCGGGTCTAGAGGTAGCAAAACTTGTTGATCTCTCCTAGCTCGGGTGATCATAGGCCATGTCTAAACAAGAGTTCAAGAGAAAGTGAGAATTACAAGTAGAATCAAAATAAAACACACAAATATTTTTGGATTTTTGCAAATAAGGAAAGCAACTAAAATGTCTAAACTAAAATTCTGTCAACCTACACTCTAGGACTATAAAACCTCCCCGGCAACGGCGCCATAAACTTGATTCACGTATTATGCAACACCAAAATACACGACCGCAAGTATACGGCGTATATTGTAGCGTGATAAGTACGGGGTCGATCCCACGAGGAGGTGTAGTATAAAAGTGAAGTTTGTCGACGGAATTCTAAATAGACGTGATCGATTAAAATGGAATGGTGTGATTACCCCTAAATTACCTACCAAGTTGTCACAAGTAAACAATTAAAAGAGTAATGTAAAATCGATCAAATGAATGCTCATCAAGAAAACAAGAGAAAATATGGGTGAACTCAAAGATGAGAAAGTAGGTCCTAAAGCACATGCAATACTAATGAATCCATCTATGATTAACTATGTACTTAAGTGGTGTTCATGTTTTGTATATAAGATTGATCACATAATTATGAATTAAAAGTTTCTTCAATCCAAAGTAAATATCACACAACTTAGTATCTCTACCTAAATTGCACAATAAAACCCAATCAAGCTCCTAGGATCATCACACATCTTCCTAATCATTGATCATCTTTCAATCTCACAATAAAATTAGGTCAAATGCTTGCAATCAATCAATCAAAATAGATTTCTCAACCTAATTCAATTAACTAAGATTAACATATCATCATTGTACACTAATGACATGCTTTGCAATGAAAATCAAGCATCCAAATAGAATTAAGCCACACAAACACCAAATAAGCAAAACATTAATTCATAAACTTCAACAAGAGTATTTACAAGGCTCTAGAACCAAAAGTGTTCTAACCAAGAACTAACATAATAAAATAAACAAAACTAAATAAAAAAAACTAAATAAAAAGAGAGAGAAATAGAAAGCTTATTCTAAAATATGGTAGGGAATGAAATTCCCAAGCTATTAGTGCCTCCCTTGCTTGGATTGATGAAGAATTGAAGAAGATATGGTCAAATCACCTCCAAGTGTATGTTTGTATGTGTGGAATTTGAAAAATTGGGGGAAGGTACAAGTGATTTCAAGAATTGGGGCTTATATAGTGTTGGGGTAGGGTTTGGATGCAAAAATTGCAAGTTGGTCCCTAAAAAATGGAGAAAATGGCCAAAAACCCCCGAGGAGCATGTGACCCGGCCGGGTGGAACCACCTTGGCATGCCACCCGGCCAAAATACGAAGCGAGAGGTGAAATTTGGCATGCCCGGGTGATATGACCCGGCCGGGTCGATTCTACCCGGGCAAAATACGAAGTTTTAGGCAAGGCCGGGCTAAAACCACCCGGCCGGGTGGTTTTACCCGGCCAAAATACAAAAGTTGTGTTAGAATAGGGTATGGCCGGGCTAAAGTGACCCGCCCGGGTGGTTTTACCCGGCCAAAACCTTCGATGGGTGAACTAATCAAAAACGTGGGTGTACAGAACTGTGGCCGGGTCGTTCTACCCGCCCGGGTCATTCCACCTGGGCATGCTTTTTCGTCTCTTCATATCTCGAGCTTCCGACCTCCGATTGACTCGATTCATTTTTTCATTCCACTCTGTTTTTCGAGCCGGATCCAATGGTGCACTCCCAAAATCCATCCAGTGAATTGCGGTAGGTGTTTTGCTCCCAAAATCCTTCATTTTTCCTACAAAATCGACAAAAAACCACATTTCTCTTATTTTGACCAAAACAATCATAATCAACCCATAAATCAATGAATTCACACTAAAAATGAGCTTCACATGCGCATAAAAAATGTGTAAATTCCACCCGAATCAAATATGAACATGCTTACATCTAGTATAGAGAACAGGATTCTGAGTAATAGCTATTGCATTGTTGCTATCACAATAAATTGGGACTTCTCTTGCAACAATGTTATAATACAATAACTACTGACTTAACCATAACAGCTGACTACAACAACTACCAGCAGCCATATATTCGGCTTCAGTAGTGGAGGTAGCAACTGAGGTTTGCTTCTTGGAGAACCAAGAAATCAGCTTACTTCCTAAAAATTGATAAGTGCCAGAAGTAGATTTACAATCTATTCTACACCCTCAAAAGTCAGAATCAGAATTGCCACTCAGTTCTAAACTATCTTCTAATGGATACCACAAACCCATATTCATTGTATCTTTTAAATACCTTATAATTCTCTTAGCTGCTTCTAGGTGGCTCATCTTAGGATTGGATTGAAATCTAGCACACACACCTACATCAAAGGTTATATCTGGTCTACTAGCAGTTAGGTACAGGAGAGATCCTATAAAGGCTCTATATTGGGATTGGTCTACTGACTTACCATCCTCACCTGGATCCATCTTAAAGGTTGTCATCATGGGAACCTTACACACTTTACATGTTTGAGCACTAAATTTGGCAATCAGATTCCTTGTATACTTAGCTTGTGTAATGAATATCCCATCTTGACTTTACTTCAGTTGTAAACCTAAGAAGTAGTTCATCTCCCCCATCATAGACATCTCAAATTTACCTTGCATCAACTTTGAGAACTTGTCGCGTATCTGCTGATTGGGTGAACCAAAGATAATATCATCTACATACATCTGAACCAATAAGATATTATCTCCTTCTTGAATCCTAAACAACGTCCTATCAATGATTCATTTTGTGAATCCATTATCAATCAGGAACTGAGATAGTGTATCATACCAAGCTCTAGGAGCCTGTTTTAGTCCATATAGAGCCTTCTTTAAACGATATATTTGGTCATTCTGTTGGAAGCCAGGGGGCTGTTCGACATAGATTTCTTCCACAAGTACTCCGTTTAAAAATGCACTCTTGACATCCATCTGATACACTTTAAATCGCATTTGGGGCGCATAAGCAAGGAATAGTCTAATAGATTCAAGACGTGCAACAGGTGCAAAGGTTTCATCCTAATCAATACCTTCTGATTGTGAATAAACCTTCGCAACAAGTCTTGCCTTGTTCCTTGTTATGACACCATTTTCATTCGTCTTGTTTTTTAATACCCATTTGGTACCAATGACGTTCTAATGAGTAGGACGGTCTACGAGCTCCCATACATCGTCCCTTGAGAACTAATTGAGCTCTTCTTGCATCGCAACAATCCAATTTATATCTTGAAGTACTTCCTCGATGGTTGAGGGTTTCTTCAAGGAAAGAAAATAACAATAACAAAATAAAGTTTTAGCTATATGAGCTGATTGGTTAGTTTTGGCCTTCTAGTCTTGACACCGGAGCTTGAATCTACTATAATCAGATCAGTTGAATGATCTCTTGTCCAAATATGCTTTGGATAAGTACCACTAGATGGGTTGGCAACCTCATCTGGTGTTGTGTCACTATTGTTTTCACATTGATGTGTCTCAGTTGGATCATCAGTTTGAGTATCATCTGTCGGATCAGCATTAGCTGTATTTCCAGTATCGATTGTATTATCAGCATCTACTGTTTCTATAACATCAGTTGTTCCCCCTACATGAGTAGGTTTAGTATCTCCTCTAGAAGCATCATTTACTGTATTTCTTTGGGATCTTGTAGTAGGTCTCCTTGGCTTGAATTGATAAATATCATCATTGTCGTCATTTGAGAAGGGAATAGTAACTTCGACAAAGTCGTTGTCATCTGATTCTTTCTTCTTCAGATTCAGACCTTTAATCTTTTCAGTTAAGAGATCTACTTTATCAGCTGTACTCACAACAGTAGATTCATCAAATACAACATGTGGTGTTTCTTCCACTACAAGGGTCCTCTTATTAAAGACTTTAAATGCCTTACTAACTTGGGAATATCCTAAGAAAATTCCTTCATCTGATTTAACATCGAAAGCTTTTAGTTGGGTCTTCCCATTGTTGTGAATGAAACACTTACCACCAAAAATATGGAAATAAGACACTCTAGGTTTCCTACCATTCCAAATTTCATATGGAGTTTTACCATGTCTTTTTTAGATCATACTTCTGTTCTGAGTGTGACAAGTTGTGTTCACTACTTCTGCCCAGAATTTCTTCGATGTACCAAACTCAGCTAGCATGGTTCGAGCAGCTTCTTTGAGGGTTCTATTTCTCCTCGTAGTTACTCCATTTTATTGAGGTGTGTGGGTTGAGCTTGTCTCATGTTGAATACCATTGTTAGCAAAATAAGTGGTAATAGAAGAGTTAAGAAACTCACCACCGCTTCTGATTTTGATGATCGTTGAACCCTTCTAATTCTAGATCTTCTTCATCAGCTATGGAAGTTTGGTCCTTGTCTCACTCTTTTCGAATAGAAAGGTTACCCAAGTGTATTTAGAATAATCATCTACAACCACTAGAGTATACCTTCTACTACTTAAAGTAGCAGGTGAGATAGGTCCAAACAGATCCGTATGAAGTAGTTTAAGGACTCTGCTGGTGGATGATACCAATCTTGCTTTTTATGGGCACCTTCGTCTGTTTGCCCTTATAACATGCATCACATACCTGAAGATCTTTACTAAAAAATTCATTAGGCAAGCCAACCACTAGTGAGCTTCTTGCTATAGTGTTTAGAGTTTTAAAGTTCAGATGACCAATCCTTTTATGCCATAACCAACTTACTTCTTTAGAACTCTTAGCCACTAGACAAGTGTCACAAGGGCAGTTCTTCCAGTTAGGGCTGAGCAAAAACCGAAAAAAACCAAAAAACCGAACTGAACCGAAATATGAATTCGGTTCGGTTTTTCGGTTTCCGTTCGGTTAGCACTTTTTTATACATTTCGGTATTCGGTTCGGTTTCGGTTTTATTAAGTAATAATTCGGTTAACCGAAAACCGAACCGAAATGGGCCCATATAAATACCTAGCCCTAATTTCCTAAATCCTAAACCCTAATTCCATTTTGGCATTCTGCCTCTCCCTCCGCGCGGCGCACCCACACATAGTGAAACACTGTCCAGCCGCTCTAGCGGCCTCTCCCTCCAACTCCTCACTCTCCCACCCACCGTCCGTCGGTTAATTATAATAGAATTCGGTTCAGTTTCGGTTTTTCATTTTCGGTTCGGTTCGGTTGCGTTGCTCACCCCTACTTCCAGTTAGCAACATAAATTGTTCCTTCTCTGTTACCCATTAAAGTAGTACGCGTTTACTAATCTTATCCATAACTTTACAACCATTAGATGAGAATTCAACGGTATACCCTCGGTCACAGAATTGAGAAACAGAAAGTAAATTGTGCTTTAAACCATCAACATAAGATACATCTGTTACCGATATGTCGCCATTGACTAAGGTTCTAATTCTTCTTGTTTTACCAATGGAATTGTCACCAAAGACAACTCATGGACCTTTCTTCTCTTTGAGGTTCGTAAGGAGGTGCTTTGATCCTATCATGTGACGTGAAGCACCTCAATCTATGTACCATAGTTCAGCTTCTGATCCTCCTCTCTTTAGTAGATCCACTCGACCCTACAAGCAAATCATTGCTTACGTACCCATTTTGTTTTGGGTCCTTGGGTGTTAGTACTACCCTTGGGAACCCATATGTACATCGCTCTTCTGAACAATCTTGATCATTTCAGCTTGTTCCCACGGGCATCACAATACCATACTTTTTCAACTTTTTCCTTAGCTGAAAAGTAGTAGTAGTGTCAGCTGAGTGAATATTAGAGGATTTTTGCTCATGTGACAGA
This sequence comes from Galeopsis tetrahit, assembly GCA_963675135.1. Lineage (NCBI taxonomy): Eukaryota > Viridiplantae > Streptophyta > Magnoliopsida > Lamiales > Lamiaceae > Galeopsis > Galeopsis tetrahit. The sequence goes on along the minus strand of OY776126.1, from coordinate 61,999,133 downwards.
TTAGGGTCTGTCTTCTGATTTTCCTTCAACTTTGGTGCATCAGTTGATTGTAACTGAATCTTAGATCCAGGTCTGTTAAGTATTTCAAAAGAAATTGAAGGTGCATACTTACCAGGCCTTTTGTGAGCTGGAGACAGCTTCTTAGCCTTGGTTGCATTCGGTTGAGACTTCTTCTGAAAAGAGGGCCTCGGCTAATCATAACCCTTCTATTGTTCTAGCACAATCTTCAACAGCTGACCATAGGTCTTCTGTCTCAGATTACGCAGCTTCTCCTTCGAATCCTTTGGCCTACCACCATTTCTAGTGGTAAGAAAATTCATCTTAGAATCCGCAACAACAGGAGCTCGCTTTGGATTTAAGATCACAACCTTTGGCTTTTGCAAGCTTGGGGTTGTTTTAGTTACTTGAGTACCAGCCTTATCAAAGACTATACCATCAGCTTGAGAAGAATTGTTCAGGATACAACAATCAGACTCATCTTCTGATTTATCAGCTTGGTCCTTACCTTGCTGACTACCAGAAGACTTGCCTTCATGGCTTACTCCTGATTTTTCATTAAGAATTCTAGAGAAGTCATTCATCTGATTAAGAGCTTCCTTTGCTCTGTTAATCTCGGCTATCTTTAGGTCTAAAAGTTTCTTCTCTTTTATTAACTCTTCATGGTTACTAAAGAGTTCATCATACGAGCTTTTGAGAACGCGAAATTGCTCTGTTTCAGCAGCATGGGTCGTCTGCTTATTCTTATGCACAAGACTTAGAATTGAGTGTTGATCCTTAAGCTAAGATAGCTCTTCAGTTAGACTCTCATTCATAGTCATAAACTAAGGATCTACTTCTGACTTTTGCTCTTTCAGCTAAACAATTTCAGCTCTCAATCGCATCGTTTCATCCTCAGCTGCCATATAAGCTGATGTTGCCAGTCTAAGATCAATCTTCAATTGTTCACAAGTGAACTGAAGGTGATCTACAGAATCGGCTTCAGATGAGTCGGACTCATCTGTGTGTGATCAAGAAGAAGAATGTACTAAAATAGTATTGGAGTTTACCTATTTTTCTTCTCTTGCCATCATGTAATGATCATCTAAGAGAGCTTCATCTCCATCGGTCAGAAACCCTGATTCGCATGATGAGGGTAGATCATCATCTGAATCACTACTGCCCTCATCAGCTAACATAACCTTTCTTCTGGAGAATCTTCTCTCCCTTTTAGCTTTCAGCTCATCTCGTTCTTTGGGCGTACGGTATGGACAATCTACACTGAAATGACTTGGTTTATGGCAAGTATAACACAAGTTCTTACCTTCCCTTGAGCTTTAAGTAAGGGTAACATCTTTTTTGCTACTTCCTCTTAGATTAGAAGACTCTTCTCTTTCTCGAGGAACTAGGTTCCTGTCTTCTACGCTCAAGAGTGCGTTCTGATCGGTCGTTGGACTTAATTATAAGATGATGATGAGCCTTCTGCATCGTTAGTTTTCTTATCTTTATAATCTCTATAGAACTTTTTATATTTACCATGCTGAGATTGAAGCTTGTCAAATCTCTTCATCATCAAGGCCATCTGTTCTTGTAAGCTAAGATCTGAAGGAATCGCCTCTTCTCTCACTTTGAGTTCTTTACCAGAACGGCTAAATCCCTTGGCGGCTGCTGATGCTTTAAAGGCTACAACTTTAGAAGAAGAGGTTGTCGTCTGTTCGTCACTTGTCTCAGCTGCTCTATCAACATCATATTCGTGAGCTTTAAGAGTTTGAAACAAGGTTTGTACAGACCAGTTTTTAAAATCTTTGTTCTCTTTTATAATCCAGACTTTTGTTTGCAATATCTTGGGTAAGACATACAATACTTTAGCGTTGACTTCGCTTTTCATGTATGTTTTACCTAGATCTTCGATTTCATTTAATATTCTAGTAAAACGATTGTCCATTTGGTCAATATTCTCACCAGGCAGCATCTTCAAGTTATCAAACTTCTGAACTGCCGTAATGAGCTTATTTTCCTTGACCTGCTCAATGCCTTCACACACGATTGCTAATGTATCCCACATTTCTTTGGCAGATTTAAGACGAATAATTTTACCAGCATATTCATTAGGAATAGAAGTTAAAATCATATTCTTAGCTATACGATCGAGGTTGTTCTGCTTTGCTTCATCTGGTGTGAGATCGGCTCTAGGCTTTGGCACTAGCTGACCAACAGGAATCTCGGGATTCCCTGTGGCTGTATTTGAAGCCATCACGGTGATTGGTCCTGAGACTATCACATCCCACATCAGGTCATGTATTTGGCTGAACTGAACCTCCATTCTTGCCTTAAATGGTAATGTGCATTAAATGTGCATTAAATGTCCATTTAATGTATGTACGATTCTGCAAAAGATCTCTACATTCCTAGTTCAAGTCAACTCAATAGGTATGCTGTCATCTTCTCATTGGTCCATATCAGCCGAGTTGTTAGACTATATGTCTTGTCTTCTGTTTGAGCAATTAAGAACATAGTCCGACATTCTCTTTGTCTTCTGTTATATTTGCCTCTTCTTCCAATGTGTAGCATCATTAATGAACTGCCTCTTCTTTAAGGTGCTTTCATCTTAAATGTTAACTGCCATCTGATAAATCAGATGAACTTGAATTTAATGCAGTGTTAAGGCTTCTACTGTAGACAAGATCAGGTGAGCTCATATATGTTGAATACATCTTTTAATTTGTTTGCAGATTATCATATAGCTTATATTAGTTGATAAGGTATACAACAATCTTTCAATCTGATTTCACTAATGAGCTTCGAGGTCTTCTAGTCTTTAGTCTTCTACTTCATCAGAGTTTTGAGCGTGCGCGTGTTTATCCAAGTGTGATATCAGCTGATATACATACAACTGATTCACTGACTAAGATTAGACTATAACATTACTTCTAAGCTTTATAAAACAGCTTAGGTAACCTTATACTAGATTACAAATTATTATACTCCATCCGTCCCAACTTAACTTTCATACTTACTATTCACCCCTATTTAAAAAAATATTATAACAAATAGAATTTTGAGATATAATTTTATAAAAAAATAAATAGTTCGAGTTGACTTGTGTGTATGTATGTACCATAAAAATAATAACATTAAATATAATATTTTAGATATTGTGTGGGTAGAGTTTCTAAAGGACCGAAAAAGTAGGTATGAAAGTTAAGATGGGACAGAGGGAGTACTAAACTTTGCTCTTCTGATCTGGTTTTGGCCATCAAAACTAAATGTAAGAAATACAATTAGATTAGGGGCTGGATGAATATCCCAACATATATTATTATATAATTATTTTAAATGTGAAATAAGAGGATGAAATTAATTAAATTTTAAAATGAGTTTAATTCTGAAAACTACATAAATATAATATTTTAAATTTTTTAATTGTAGTCTTAACCCATCAGTAAAAATAACATCATGAACAACATACAATTTACAGTCAGATAAAATTAAGAATTAGACAAAAATACATAACGAATGAAGTTAATAAAATTACAAACTCTTTAAACTTCTGATGATAACTCGAATCTTCAATAAATTTTCAAATGTCCGATGAATGGATTGAAAATTTTCAACGAATCTTCAAATCTTGGTGGATAAAAAGAAAAATCTTCAAATAAACTTCATATATATATATGAAAATATACATTAACAGAATCGACTATAATGCATATCTACATAATCCTATTTCTAAAATAATACATTGAAAACTTACAAAAAAATCATTGTTCTCCAAAATAATTGAACATAAATGGAGATGTGTGATGAAAATGAACCATGAAATGAAGGGTATAAATAGATTAAAAAAAAAATTAGATTAGAAAAAAATTGAGACCCTACAATTAAACAATTGATCCAAAAGTTCATAATTCATCAACAAAAATGAACGGTGAATAAGAAGTAGGATAAAATGATGAATTCAATGACAATTAGAATTGCCAAACCTACCATTATTAGCAAAAATAAAATTAAACGGTTAAGATCAAGTAGAGAAGGTTTGATCAATGGTCCAAAATATTCCCTGCCTAAACTAAATATGAAAATGTGATTTTGTATTATATTAAGATCAAGTAGAGAAGGTTTGATCAATGGTCCAAAATATTCCCTGCCTAAACTAAATATGAAAATGTGATATTGTATTATATTAGTGTAGATTTAAGACTCTACCTCAAACGAGTACTCATTTTTTTATAAATTTCACCCGAAATTGGTGAGAGACTAAGGGCATTTTATGAATAAAAAAATGTCTACTTAATGTTATGTAATCACACATTTATTTAATGCGAAAAATATTTTATTAAGGGGTTGTGTTGGTTGTGGATTTTGTAGGATTTTTTTTAGACTTTAAAAGTTTGGGGGTATTCAATTCGAATTTTTAAAAAATTTTAAAAATTTTGAGGTATTCAATACAGATTTTAAAAAGTCTTAAAAAATCTTTAGATATTTAACCGTTTATAAATTTTAAACTCTATGGATTTTGTTGGATTCTCCTCAAAAAATATTAATAAATTACACTATCCAAAATATCTTCTAAAGACCAGAGATTTCAACGAATAGGGATGATAATATTGACCCAACCCGCGGGTACCCGTCTCGTCCCGCCCCGCGAGCTTTGGGTCAGGTCGGATCCACCCCGTATTGAGAACAGGGTGGGGGATCCACCCCGTATTTAGAACAGGTCGGGTTTGCCCCACCCCGTATGTGAACGGGCCGAGTCTGAGTCTTATGTCCGACCCACGAGTATCCGATCTGACCCAAATTATTATATAAATTTTATATAGTGTAGATATATATATATATATATATATTTTTTTTTTTTTATTAGTAAAATATTTTATATTAGAACGGATTCGGAGCATATACAAGTGTGTTACATATACCCCTAAGTTTAGGTTTTGAACCCATGATCTTAAAATAAATATAGACGAACTTAGCCATTAGGCCACAAAAAGGCCTTGTTTTCAATTTTTTTTTTTTTTTTTTTTGCACATGAGTGCACTTTTAAAGTGGAGATGGGGAGGTTGTTAAAGAAGAAAAGGGGAGGGGGGCGATTAATGTATCTAACATCGTTGGATTATTGGAGGTATATATAACCCACACCTTTTTTTTTTTTTTTTTTATCTCACATCAATTAATCCTATTAATTTTAACAAGACTGCCCTAATAGTTGTTGTATAGGTTCTTCGACATTAATTTGTACATAATTACAAGGGAAAATTATTTTTTAAGGATCGCAATTTTGGAGGGTTTGCAAAAAGAGGATCGTATTTTTGCGGGTTGGCAAAATTAGGCATGTAACTTCTTTTTTTCGCAATTTCAGGTCAAATAAGCACAATCAACTCAATTTCGGGCTGATTGGGACCCATTGTTCGGGCCAAATTTATTTATGGTAAAAAGAGTACTGCAACTTTTTTTAATGCAATTTTAGGATCAATTAATATCTTTATTATAATAATTTTGAATCTTTTTTTTTTCTACGTGTTTCAATACAAATTTAATATTCATATTTTATAATTTTCTCATAATTTTACTTTTTTTTCCCTTTTAAAACAGTTTTTTTAAGAGGTTTAATATTGTCTCTAACCACTTCTTATATCACTCATCTTCCCTAATTTTTACCAATTTAAATTCTAAAAATCTTGTTTGTACTTTAATGCATTTTTTATAATCTTAAAAAAAAAAAAAAAAACTATTTTTCATTCTTTTGGAACTAAACAGGACCTCACGAGGAATTTTTTTTTTTAAAGTAAAATCGAATATAATTTTTTATAATAAAATAAACTTTAAAACCTTAATTTTTAAGGTTACTTTAAAACAATGAATATCTTGTGTAAATTTGACTTTCATGAATGAGATTGAACTTTACTCTTGAGTTTTTATTTTACTTTATATATAGTATTTATTTTAAAATACGATTTAAATAAGGTTATAATATTTCATAAAATTTGTAAGTGTTAAAAATATGTATGAGTCTGTGATGTAGTGGAAGCCAAGTCTTGAAGATGAATATTAGAGAACGCAAAGAGTAACGTGGGAACGTAGGAATCCAGAATTCAATTATCAAAGCAACAACACAATATCTCCCCTTCTGGGTATTTTATACAAGACAATGCTACTAATAATACTGCCCCTCTATTGAATTTACAACAAAGCCCTCACAATATGACTAAGTATCTTCAAATATCCTCCGTAGCTTGCTCCCCATCATCCTCACCGGGTGGGAGACGATTCGCCCTCGAATCGAGATCAGCTTGCTCCCCATGAATATCCTCCGCCAAGTAAGGCACCAAATGTTTCACATTAAAGACATCCGAACATTTTATATGAGGTGGCAGATGTAACCTATACGCATTAGGATATATGCGTTCAATAACTTCCAATGGCCCAATCTTGCGCGCCGTAAGCTTGTTGTATAGATGCGATGGAATTCTGTCCTTGGTGAGGACGGCCCAAACCAAGTCGCCCACTTCGAATAGTAACGGTCGACGATGAGCATATGCCGCCTACTTGTACCTGGCCGTAGATGCCTCTATATTCGCCCGAGTCGTCGAGTGAACTTGCTGTAAAGCTTCGATTAATTGTTGCGCCGTTCTGTAAGGTCGCGTCGTTGGAGGCAAGATAAGAAGGTCCAGAGGACCTTGCGGCACCATGCTGTATACAATCTGAAAAGGAGCGAACCCCATGCTCCTGTTCCGAGCCGCATTATGAGCGAACTCGGCCTGAGGATGTTTCAGATCCCACGACTTCAAATTTTCCCCCACTTAGCAGCGTAACAAATTTCCCAATGAACAGTTAACCACCTCCGTTTGGCCATCGGTTTGGGGGTGGTATGCGCTGCTAAATCTCAACTCAGTATTAACCATCCGCCATAGGCTTCTCCAGAAATGACTAAGGAAACGAGTATCACGATCTGAAATAATGGAATGTGGAAGACTATGGAGTCTATAAATGTCACGGAAGAACAAGGTGGCCACTTTGAGGGCATCAACCGTTTTCTTGCAGGGAATAAAATGGGCCATTTTGGAAAAATGATCGACGATAACAAATATGGAGTCGTTGCCACGTTGTGTCCGCGGAAGGCCTAAGACAAAGTCTATACTTAAATCCATCCATGGCCCGGCTGGAATTGGAAGCGGCGTGTACAACCCTGCGTTAGAGGCAGTCCCCTTAGAAACTTGGCACGTCCGACAGCGTTCAACCAAATGTGTGACATCGCGGCGCAATGACGGCAAAAAATAAGATCGTGACACAAGCTCAATTGTGCGATCTCGACCTGGATGACTCATTCCGTGCAATTCTTGCATGATTTTCAGGCGGAGGCTGCCCTGGGGAATGCACAATCTGGACTCGTGAAATAGATACCCATCGAGGAGCAAATAGCGATCGACCCCGCCCTCTTGTAGACGCTGCTTAAGTGGACCGAAGAAAGGGTCTGTTACGTAAAGATCGCAAAGGGTGTCGAATCTAATCACCTGGGTTCGCATTTCCAGAAGTAAGGTGGAACGCCGGCTGAGAGCATCTGCCACGCGGTTGAGTGCTCCCGATTGATGTTTGATTACAAACGTAAATTGTTGAAGGTACGCCGACCATCTAGCATGTCGGGCGGAGACAACATCTTGACTCTGCAAATGCTTCAAGGCCTCCTCATGATCCGTATACAAAATAAATTCATGTTGGAACAAATAATGCCGCCAATGCCGGACGGCGCGCACCACCGCGTAAAATTCAACATCGTATGTATTGTATTTAGTGCGCGCACCACTTAATTTCTCGCTAAAGTATGCAATCGGGAGTCCCGATTGACTAAGAACAGCGCCGATTCCAATTTTTTACGCATCACAATGTAGCTCGAAGGGGCCAGAAAAATCGGGCAGAACAAGGAGTGGGGAGCTTGTTAGTTTCTGCTTGATAACGGTAAAAGCCATGGCTGCAGCTGGTGTCCAAGTGAAGGTCAACGCACCCATACAGTCTGTAATTGGTGCCATAATCGTGATGAAGTGCGGAATGAAACGCCTATAAAACGACGCCAGCCCATGGAAGTTGCGCGCCTTAGTCGCTGTGCGTGGGGTAGGCCAGTCTCGAATTGCCTCAATCTTCGCCGCATCCATCCCGATACCATCCGCGGATATTGTGTGCCCCAAGAACAGGATAGTGGACTGCATAAATGAGCACTTGGCCGTCGCCGCATAAAACTTCTCCTTACGTAAGATGTCAAGGACTGCCCGAAGGTGGTGGACATGCTCGGCCTCGGATTTGCTATACACGAGGATATCATCGAAGTACACCAAGACACATGATCCCAAAAGTGGCCGAAGGGATTGCATCATGACCCTCATAAAAGTACTACGAGCATTAGACAGCCCGAATGGCATAACCAACCACTCGAATAACCCCTCCCGAATCTTGAATGTCGTCTTCCATTCGTCTCCGGGTCATATGCGAATCTGGTGATACCCTGCCTTGAGGTCGAGTTTACTAAAAATTGTTGCACCGCTTAGCTGATCTAAGAGGTCATCCAGTCGCGGTATTGGGAATCGATATCGAACGGTGATTTTATTTATCGCACGACTATCGACACACATCCTCCAAACCTTATCCTTATTAGGAATCAAGAGAACTAGAACGGCACAAGGGCTCAAACTCTCACGAACAAAACCCTTCGCCAACAACTCAGTCACTTGGCGGCGCAACTCCTCGTGTTCGGCCGAACTCATGCGATAATGGGGTCTGTTTGGCAACGCAATGCCGAGCACCAAATCAATTTGGTGTTGTATATCGCGCATTGGAGGAAGGCCGTGGGGCAGGTCCTCGGGAAAAATATCATCAAAATCCTGTAATAAACGACGAACCGCAGGGCAAATCACAGTGGAAACAGTAATATCATGGGCGACAAGCAACAAAATAGGAAAAGTAAGGGGTTCCCTCAAGAATTGACGGCGAGAAAGGCACACGACCTGGGTTTCTGTGAGTGGTAGTGGCGGAGCAGCAGGTGAGGGAAGGAGAAAGATCCGAACACCGTCAAATATAAAGTTGTACGTGTTGCGACGTCCATCATGAGTAATTGCCCTATCAAACTGCCACGGACGGCCAAAAAGTATGTGGCAAGCGTCCATCGGGACGACGTCGCACCAAATGGCATCTCTGTATGCTGTGCCGATCGAAAACTGAATCAACACTCGCGAAGAAACGGAGATCGTCGTGTCGTTCTGGAGCCATGAAAGCTTGTACGGAGACTGGTGTTGTTCCACTGGTAGGGCGAGGGAGCGAACAACACTCTCTGCCACGACGTTCTCGCACGATCCGAAATCGATAATAAAGCGGCACACCTTGCCTTCCACCGTGCAAGATGAGTGAAACAGAGAGTTACGTTGGGGTGCCGAGTCATCTGTCTTCGGGGCCAAACACGATCGCTGAAGGATCAAAGTGGAACCCACATCACCCGTCAAGTGAACTTCACAAGGGTCGTCTGAAGGGTCCTCATCATAGAGGGGTGGACCTTCATACTCTGAGTCTTCAAGAAGCAGAGTCCGCTTAGGGCAATTATTGGCTCGATGGCCAAAACCACCGCATGAAAAACAGGCACCCGGTGTCGAACGCGCGGCCGAAAGGGGGTCGGATGCCGATCGCGGAGGGTACGACCGTGGGGGAATAGCGCCCATGGGGTGGTCTCCGGTCGAACTGGGGGTGTCGGGGTAAAGTCAGGGCGGCGGCGAGATTGTTGTTTCTCCACAAGCAAAGCCCGCTGATGGGCTTCCGAAACGATCATGGGCGAGCACAAATTGAGGACGTCTTGGATTCCCAGTCAAAGACCCCCAATAAATCTGGACACCAATTGATCGGACGATTCCGAGAGATCGTTATGGGTCATCAATTGATAAAATTCCTTGGAGTAGTCGGCAACAGAACGAGACCCTTGACGCAGATTTTGCAATTTCTGAAAGAGGGTGCGTGAGTGATTAAACGGGAGGAAGGCTCGCCGTATTTTATCTTTAAACTTCGTCCAAGAAGTTATCGGCGGTTTATTCTTTCGAGCCCGAGCAGTTTCTAAGTTCTTCCACCAGTGAGAAGCACGGCCCCGTAGTCGAGTGGCAACCAACGGAACCCGGCGCGCATCTGGAACGTTCTTGAAATCTAAAATTTATCCACCGTGATCAACCAATGGCAAAGGTCAAAACTATCTGAGTGATCAAGAAACCCCGGGATCTCGACCTTGAAACCCAACTCCCATTTATTGTCGTCCTCCCATTTGGGCGGAGCAGTTGGGCAAGGATCCCGCGTGCGGTACGCACGGTCCAAAGGGGCAAAAGGGTTCTCGGTCGTCTCTGTTTCCTCGCTGGATGAAGGGGCCACTGACGGCGAATCCGGGCCGCGACCAGGGGCCGGACAGGAGTCTTTCACGGCGGTCTGCAATTCTTGCTGCTGAGAAGCAAGTTGGTCGAAATGAGTATCCAACGCGGTCATGTGGGCCACGAGTTGGCCGATTTGTTGGCGCATCTGGGTAATATCATCAACCATAGTAGTATCGACGCGCTTGGGAGGCATCGTTCCCAACTCTAGATACCAAATGATGTAGCGGAAGCCAAGTCTTGAAGATGAATATTAGAGAACGCAAAGAGTAACGTATGAACGTAGGAATCCAGAATTCAATTATCAAAGCAACAACACAATATCTCCCCTTCTGAGTATTTTATACAAGACAATGCTACTAATAAAACTGCCCCTCTATTGAATTTACAACAAAGCCCTTACAATATGACTAAGTATCTTCAAATATCCTCCGCAGCTTGCTCCTCATCAGTCCGTCTTATAATTTTTTTGTCAAAATATTAATATAATAAATTATCTTCAATCCCGCGTGTTACTCGGGTCTTCCATAAATATATAATTTTTAAAATATACTCTAGTTCATATTCCCTTCATCAATTAGATCCATTCTCATGTTTTATATAATTTAAAAATATTATACAAATTTTTTCCATAAAATTTCAAATAGAATAGTATAAATAAAAATACTGAAAAATGTTCGATCGAAATTTTATAATTAATGTTTACTATAATCCTCTCAATGATAATAATAAATCTATGAAATTTTTTCCTTCAATTACATATATAGTTGTAAAATTTATAAGCACTATTTATGTAAATACAATCTAAAATGTACTAATTAAACTATCTTTTTTTTTAAAATATATTTGTTTCTTTAAATATAATAATGTTGTCTAATTCATAACAAATTATTACATAGTTTTCAAATTTAATTTTTAAAAGTTTGCGATATTTTTTTTATTTTTTCAAATAAAGTATTAATTGAATACTTTCTTTAATCCGTGAAATCCATCTTATGCTCACAATGAACCCCTTAAACACTTAAAAAGTTCAAATATAAATTTCAATATACATTTAAAAAAAAAAAATTCATGTGACATTGTAAGGTTGAAAGAAAATTTATAATATATCTTTGACTTAAACTCAAATCAGAGTCGATTATGAGATTTTGTAAGCTTGAGGCGAAGATGAGAAATGAGTCATTTCTTATATCATAGTGGATAATAAAATTATCGTTTTATTAATTTGTTCTACATATCGTTTTCAATAAATTAAACTATTAGTTTATTTAACATTTTTTGTGATATAGTGGATCGTAGCTACATTTAAGTTTTATTTTTTAAGATCAACTATTTAGGATTTAAAAAAGCATTTTTAGATTAATTTTTTAAGTTGGGTCTTCTACGGTAATGGTCTGCCTTATAAAAAGCATTATATTAAATACCATTGAATTGTTGATCTAATGTACAAAAATTATTTTATATGATTACACTTTGCAATTAGTGCATTTACTCTATGCAATATGCGATCTCATTGCATCGGCCCTACTAATAAATTAAATTAATATACATAAAATGACAAAAATATCCTTTTAATTTAAAAAAAGAGTTAATTATAAAATGAAATATTCACCCTTATTAACATTTCATTTTAAATTAAAATACATTTTAACATAATCAAATAATTTGAAATTGTTGATTCCTCATTCCCATCTTGAAGTTCAAGTTGTCATGAAATTGTTTCGTTTCAGAAAGAACTTAAAAATATGGGTAAGAGTGAAAAGAAAATCTTTAATCTTTGTTAGAACACTATGCGCTCTCAAAATCTCCAAGACCTTGCCAAAATTTTGCGTTAAGCAATGATACCAGGAGAGAAATCCTCAAACTCTACGAAACTTTCCGATCTTATGGTGTGTTGGTATCCGATTAAAATTCGGCATCAAACGACGAAATCCAACCGCTTGAATGATTTCTAAAGCAATACTGCAGAACCTTGGTCGAGCCTTTTATCCATCAATGTCATCCCGCATACCGAAGCATCCCTCAAAACCTGCTCCCTATGGCCTGAAAACTCGCTTGATCTTCTCAATAATGATGATCGAACGAGGATTCTCAAGGTCAAAAATCAAATCCTTAAAAATTAATTGAATATATTCTATTGAGAATTATATAATGTATTGTTTTATCGTGAATAAATTATTAGAATCATAAATTGGGGAGCATTGTTATGTTGAAAAATCTGGATAGAATTGTGTCCTCCTTCTCAATGCAAATGAAGTATTATGAAGAATTTAATTTAAAACACGCGTGGGTAGTGGGGAATTCACGGATCTAGTGTTTAGATTTCAGGAATTATGGTTTTATATGATGGAATTAGGGCTCTGTCTTGCTCGAATTTGATAAATTGATTGGTGGCTTTGAGGTGAAACAGAGTAGATTCGAGGAAGACCGCCACAAGTCAGAGATAGCTGCTAGCGCAAATTTTTGGAGCACACATAGAGTAATTGGTCAAGAATTTTGGGAGAGTGCAGCATATTATGATGAAGAAGGAGAAAGAGATCGATGAAAAAGAGTTTTTCTGCTATTATGAATAAGAACGAGTTTAGATTGATGAAATGAGTTTTACTATGATAATATTTTTAATTAAATGATTATTAAAAAAAATTGTTGAGAAGAAGCATGATTAATTAAATGAAGATTATCTTATGGTTTATCAAAAACTTTATAAGGATATTTTAGTAATTTAATAATTATTTTTTATAAAAATTAAAATTTTAATTAAATCGCGAAGAGCGATGGCATATAACAAAGTTAAACGAGGTGACAATTTTTCATTCGACGCCTTATGTAAGATAGGGCGAAACCCCTGTCTCATAGTAGAAAACCTCTTTTAAGTTTTATCACATACGCTATTCCTATCATATAAGTGTTTATACTTTTCATATATTGTAATTTCTTATATTGATTTATATTATAAATAAAATTTAAATACTCTATTTTATTATTGTTTTATATATATATATATATATTTTAAACTATTAGATTCTAAATTTTATGGAAAAAATTTGTATAATTAAAATAAGGATCTAATTGAGGAAGTGAATATGAGTTGGAGTAAGTTTTAAAAATTATATATTTACATTGGGCTTAAAATTGCATTAAAAAAATTACAATCCTTTTTTTGCTATAAATAAGTGTGGCCCGAAAAATGGGCTTCAATTAGCCCGAAATTGAGTTGATTGGGCTAATTTGTCCTGAAATTGCGAAAAAAATAAGTTACGGGTCTAATTTTGCCAGCCCGTAAAGTTACGATCCTCTTTTTACAAACCCCCCTAAGTTGCGGTCCTCAAAAATAATTTTCCCCCATTTCAAAAAGGTAAAGTCTAGTATGCACTCGAGTGCATGCTGTGCACCCTAGTCCATGTGCACTTTTCAGTTTACTGACTTACACTTTTTGGTAAATGGTGTTGCACTTTTCAATTATTAAATTGTATAAGTAATAATTGAAAAATGCAACACCATTACCAAAAAGTGTAAGTCAGTAAACTGAAAAGTGCAACATGGACTAGAGTGCACAACATGCACTCGAGTCCATAGCAGACCAACCTTTCAAAAAATATGTACCATGACATATCAAAAATGGTAGATTAATATAAGGTAAAACAATTTATGATAATGTTGGATTCTATTAAAAAATTAATTATTAAATTTTACTCCTTCGTCTCGGTGAAAATTACTCGAGAATTTTGGGTACGAAAGTTAAGAAATATAATATAATACATAGATGTATTAGATGTGATATGATTGAGATAGAAGAATATTATTAAATGTGAGTTAAATAATTTATTAAAAAGAAAATAAGTGGAGTAACTTTTATTGGAACCGACGAAAAGAAAAAGTTGAATAAAGTCTTTCAATGTAACGGATGTTGTATGCGGGAGTATACAGAATATATATATATATATATAGGATTTACAATGTTTGATGAGAGGTATTTTCCCTGTGTAAATTGGAGCCAGACAAGTTATACATGATAATTTGCTATCACCCCACCCCCTGGATATGATGGATGCTAGCAAGTAGAGTATTACGGAGTATTATTTTTGGGGATGCCAAAAACCACAAAACAAAGTGAATAGTCGTGTTTGGGTCATTTTTCTGTGATGCAAAAGTGTCTTGATTGTTTTCTCCATCCATCTTCTTTTTCTTTTCATCATTACATAGCCTATATACTACTATAGTAAAAAAATTCTAGTAAATGAACTTTCTCTTTTTAGTACATGCATAATGCATCAACTTATTTTTCACTTATACATTTATCATCATATATACAATCTTTATTATGGTTTAATTCGTCTCATACATTATTACAAAATATATATACGTGTCGTGATATTAAATTTTGATTTTATTTCCTTTGCATTTTTTTTTAATTTACATTTGATTTTTAGGAAATTAATAAAAATGAATTTCTTGAATTCAAAATTGTTAGAGGGAGGAAGCTTTTGTTATAAGAGAGATTCTTGGTGGAGATCAATTTATACATAGAATGAAAAGTTATAAAGAATATAAATTTATAAATAATTTTAAGTGTGGATTAATTAAGTGTGAAATTGAAATTCGAAATTTAAAACATCCAACTTATATGAGACTGAAAATGTATATAAAATCTAATACGGAGGATATCCTTAGTCCATCCGTTTGAATGTCAAAAGAAACCTATTCATATATATTGTTCTATTCCTATTGGAATTATATGTAGTTTCATTTGTAGCTACATAAAATAAAACATACACAGGAGTATGTATCAACACAAATTTTATTTATTTTATTATGACCCATGTATGTTTACGCTCCAACACGTAAAGTAACTTAAAAAGAAAAACTCAAATACTAAAAAAGAAACTTCACAATACAATCTACAATATACCTTTTAAAATAATTCACCGATCATTTTAATTTAACATCAAGACTAAAATTAAATTCTATTGAAATCTCAAATTAAACAAATACACATTTTAACTCTTTATCAAAAATTTCAAATCACATAACTTTACCCGCCGCATATCTAAATCAAACCAAAAGAATATACCATACTATGTGACTCAAAACTGAACATCTTTTTCTATATATAAAAGTTTAAAAAACTCAAATGAAGTTGAAAAGAATTTACAGTACTGCGCAAGATGTAATACAGTAATAATTTGCGCAAGATGTAATACAGTAATAATTTGCGCAAGATGTAATACAGTAATAATTAAAATTTTGTGGAATAATTTTATAAATTTTTTATATATAAAATAAAAAAATGACTTACTTATTTGTATGTATAAGTTTAAAAATAGTGATATTTTGTGTAAAATTAAGGATATATATTGTGAGAGTGGAGTTTATCAATTTTAAGTGTGTGAAAGTTATTGTAAAACGTTCTGAAAAAAAAAAATGCAAAAGTTACTGTGAAACGAAAGAAATTACATATAGGAGCACATAAAATCATAAAAAAAATTCTTTGTATTGCTAAGATTGACTTATTTTAAATTTTGGTATTTACCAAATTATTAACTTGTTTGTTTATTATATTCATTAATTATTTTTAATGGATCGAAATGACCTTTTTTTAAAGGGAAAAGATCGTAACAAGTTACAAAAATTAGAAGTTTCAAACAACTCCGACCTATCTCCTTAAATCTGAATTGAAAACGTTGCCCCCTTCCAATTCGAATTTCTCCATCTACATCTTCCATATTCTACATAATCACAAAATAAACATAGGTTTATAGAGGGAGAAATTTGAGAATTATTATTCTTTATCCAAAATGACCCTATATATTTAATAAATTTAGTTTTTACTTTGTAATGAACATTCAATTATTGTTTATTGTCAAAAAAAAAAAAAGGGAAGAACATTCAATTATTGTCATTATAAAATGGTAAGATATGTTAAAACTTTAGAATTTCAATCATATTAAATAGGTTTTCATAATTAGTGTGAAAAAACGAAATATTTTAGCAGTACGAAGAGGTGAGTATATTAATATGATTATATGACGCATTGGTTTACGGATACTTCAATTTAATCATGTTTTAATTAAATTAAAATTTGGCTAAAATAATAAACGTTCAAGTGTATTGTTTGTTTGTATAAAAAAAAAACCAGTAAGATAGAATGCCGAAAAAATGGAGCAATGAAATGGATGAGTGGGATGGGGGTGTATTGTTTGTTTGTATGTCCAAGTGTGGAAGGGGGCTATATAGGGTGAAGAAGAGGACAACATAGTGTATTTACGAATAATAAAGGTGTGGACAAATAGATGTATAGCAGCGTGGTGGCAGTACACAAGAATTGTGATTCCGTGCCCCAAAAACCACACCACATATAACACTTCACTAAACCTCACCTCGATTTGATCGTTCATCACTCTCTCTCTCTCTGTTTTTTTTTTCTCTCTCTAGTTTGGCAGTAATGAAGTGATTGAGTGGCAGTGCAAGAAAAGAGAGCGAGAGTTTTCATTGGGAAGGTAAAGCTTTGCACCAAAACTCCTCTCAAAGACCTACCCTAACTTACGAAACACGCGCTACACGCAAATATCTTTCCTGATTCCTTTTTGTTGGTGCAGGAGAGAGAGAGGGAGAGATAATTAAATTTAATGTTAGGTTAATGAGAGAGAGAGAGAAAAGGAGAAACCCCATTTCCAAAGGCGGAAGACAGAGGGCAAAACAACCCTTGGTTCATTCATTATACATCTGACTACATACTAACAACTATTTAGGATTTTCTGTAAAAAGGCTGAACAAGTAAGCACAAAACTCGGGAGCCTCCTGCCTAGGTACATTCATAAAGAGAAAAAGTTTGCTTATGCGTGTGTACAACAGGAGAGAGAGAGAGAGAGCCTTTGCCTTTTATTTAGAGAATTTATTTAGAATTCAAACCACAATCAAAGAAAAGAGAAAAAAGAGAGAGAGAAATGGAGGAGGAGAGTAACACCAACAACAACAATTCATGTCTGATGGCCTTCGGAGAGAACAATAATGGGTTTTGCCCTATTTTAATGGAGACCGGAAATCTCCTCCCTCTTCCGTCGCAAGACCTTAACCGCGACGGCGTCGTTTCCAGCACTGGGTACTACTTCATGGACGCACGTGCGAAGATCATGGCTCATCCGCACTACCATCGCCTCCTCTCGGCCTACGCTAATTGTCAGAAGGTAATTAAAGTTCATCGATCATCACTTTTGCCCTAATTTTAATTAATTCTGATGACGGATTGGGGGTGGCGGCAGATAGGAGCTCCGGCGGAGGTGGTGGCGAAACTGGAGGAGGCGTGCGCATCGGCGGCGGCGATGGGGCGGCACGGGTCGAGCTCTGTGGGGGAAGATCCGGCACTTGACCAGTTCATGGAGGCCTACTGTGAAATGCTGAGCAAATACGAACAAGAGCTCTCCAAACCCTTCAAAGAGGCCATGCTTTTCTTGTCCAGAATTGAGTGCCAGTTTAAAGCCCTCACACTTTCGCCCTCTGCTTCTTCTGCAGGTAATTATTTAATTACTTATATAGTAGTATAAACCCCCCTCTCTCTCTCTCTCTCTCTCTCTCTCTCTCTCTCTCTCTCATATACTAGTAGTATATATAACAAGATTTATTACTGCAGCACCTTAATTGATTTCGATCGACTAATTTATACCTGCATGTGCATGTTTCCAAGAAAATAGTGATTTTTGTTTACATTCGAAATAGTAGTGTAGAGTGTTTCCACATTCCAGATGCAGTTCCGCCATTGTTTAATGCCTTTCTCTTTCTTCCACATTTATACTCCTTTTTCTTTCACTATATATATGGAGTGTACATTACAATTTACAAGGTGGAGTAATAATTTAACATAGCTAGTAGGTAATTAGCTTTGGGCCTTATATTCCATTAATATTTATAATCGTCATCGAGAAAACAAAACCCAACTTGTAAATTACTACTAATTTAATGAATGTGCTGGCCTAGGTTTTGTTCTACTCGAAACAATTAGTAGTTTCAAGATTTCATTTACAGTATATGCATGTTTGGATAGATGGAATTAATCAGATCTAAAATAAAATTTCATACCTGATTGTGGACATACAGTATTACTGTATGTGATTCAAGAAGATGAGTCATTTTATTAACTAGATTTCATTGCATCCAACATTTAAATTAATTAATTATGTAGTTAAGGCAGGGTGACATAAGATGAGTACCCCGAGCCACACTTCATAGAATTTGATCTGTATTTTTATTTGTTGTAATATTCATTTTTACAATGAATCGGGTGGTAATATAATTAATTTAGCGTGTAAAGATGGAGTTGCTTAATTTGTTGTACATATGCTGAAGTAGTCTTAGTCTCACAAATTGCACGTGCTTTTAGTTTTTATTGAATTTTGTATTGCTTTCTAACAATTTGACTTCAGTAATTTTAATCTGTTTAAAGAGCTAGATAGGGACGATATTTATCTACTCTTTATATTGTGTGCTGCTAGGAGTTTGAATATCATGATAAATAACCAAGTAGTTCATCCGTCCCACCATAAGTTTCCAACTTTTTTCTCATTTCATTTTTGACATATTATTCTCTCTCATAATCACATCATTTGTCCTTTTATCTATTATTTTATCATTATTCATTTTTTATCCATCTAATATTTTCTCTGTCAACATCACATCACTTGTATTACATCTATTATTTTATCATATTTATTAATCTTTTTTTTTTTTTGACAGAATCATATTTGTTAATCATGCATAACACCTAAAAGAAAAGGGAAACTTAAAAATAGGACGGATAGTATGTAATATTGAAGAACAATGTTATTTTCTATATAATTACATATGGTTACAATGTAGTTATATATAGTGGAAAACATAGTATATAAAATTGACATTTAATGACAAAATTCACCGTCATTGTATTTTCTTTTACTAAAAGTCTTTAATGATAGAAATTGAGAATTAATGAGCAGATCTATCATTAAAGAATATTTTTGTTGTCATTAAAAGTCAATTTTCTTGTATTGTTATGCATCATTCAATTAAAATCACCCATATATATAATATGCCTCTTAATGTACATGTATAAGACAAGATCTAGTGATAATTTACCTAGTTTGAAACCTTTATTTCTTAACTTAAAATACTTGAGACCATCTATAGGTATCCCTGGAAGATTGAAATAGAGATTTTGCCACATCACTTTAGATAAAGATATTTGGTTGTATATGTTAGATTCCCTAATTTACTTGCCCCTCTTGGGTAACCTAATAACTTTCAAGGCCGGACCAAAGCAATATCACAATCAATATACTGTTTGAGATTCTCGATCATTTTGTATGCCTTTACTGTTTGTGTAGATTGTTACCGACGTGTTTTTTTACTCCACGTCTTCATTTAATAGAAATGGTATCGGGCCTGACGTAGTAACTGCCAAATGCATATTCAAATTGAGTCACTCTAACAAAATGTACGAGTCTTGTACATTTCTTTAGGCGAATTTTGGTGAGATCAGAACGAACAAAATAAATAAGATGAGCTTTTGATTTCTCTAATGTTGATGCTTGTGTAAATGATGTTCTCTCATGTCCGTCTTATTACCTATTTGTGTGACAGCTGCATGTACGGAAGCAATGGAGAGAAATGGTTCATCAGAAGAAGAGGTGGATGTGAACAACAGTTTTATAGACCCTCAAGCAGAAGACAGGGAACTGAAAGGTCAGCTTTTACGGAAATACAGCGGGTATTTGGGAAGCCTCAAACAGGAATTCATGAAGAAAAGAAAGAAAGGAAAGCTGCCTAAAGAAGCTAGGCAACAATTACTCGATTGGTGGAGCAGGCATTACAAATGGCCGTATCCATCGGTACGTCCATCATCTTATAATCTCAAATCTTAATTTAATCACATTTTTCATATATATACATAAGTTTTGAGCATTCAATGGTGGTTGAAACTATAATGGATAGAAAGAAACAAGATTGAAAAGCATTGATCTAATTCAAGCTAGCATCCCTAGTGATAATAGCAATAATTGTGGCCTGTAATTGGAGGAACAATTTTTTTTTCTTTTTTTTAGGATCGTAACTATGTGGTGGTAACAATTAATTGTAGTAGGGAATTCGACACATTTCAGCCAAATTAGGGTGTTTCGGGTTGACAAAATTAGGTCATATATCAGGCCAAACACGTGACTTTTAGCCCAAATTGGACGTAATTGTGCAAAAATGAAAATATATATATTCCCCCTCTATAGCTTAGATGCCACACCTTGTGAATTTATATGTGTTTTTTGTGTGTGAAATTGTGAATGAACAGGAATCTCAGAAGCTGGCGTTGGCTGAATCGACGGGACTGGACCAGAAGCAAATAAACAACTGGTTCATTAACCAAAGGAAGCGGCACTGGAAGCCGTCGGAGGATATGCAGTTTGTGGTGATGGATGCTACACACCCTCACTATTACATGGACAATGTTTTGGGCAATCCTTTCCCCATGGATATTTCCCCAGCCCTTCTTTAGACAATAATTATTACCCTTTCTACCCCTAAGTCTGCATGCATCAACCTTCTAAAAAGCAAGTAAATTCGTCAACTATGTTGAGAAGATTGTATTACTACTTATTAAGGTCTGTAGCCCCTATTTAATCACTGCTACCTATATCTATCTAATATTTATACTGGACTAGTAAATATCTAACCAGAGCTGGACAATTATTTTATTATTATCAATAGTCCATCTTTGGCTTCGCTTTGATTTTGTCGCGTTTCGAAACTTTTAATTTGTGGGCTGTGGTTTTCGTGCTATATAAATAAATTAAGGATTTCAAATTTTGTATTTTAAAATTTCACATTTATTCCACATTTAAAATTACCTACTTCCTCCATTCATCAAAAGTATATTTATACTTTTGGATACATATTTTAAGAAAAAATAGATAAAATAAGGGGTTGTGGGGTTATTGTGTATTTTAAGAAAAAATAGATAAAATAAGGGGTTGTGGGGTTATTGTGAAGTAAAAATAAAGTGACTGTTTCTATAAAAAGAAATGTATATAGTTTTGGTGAGAAGTCAATTAATGAAAATTGTTAGAATTAATTAATTGAGAAATTAGAATTACAACCTGTAATTCTCAATGTAGTGGAAGATTTTAGAACTCGATCCTTGTAGTCAGAATACAATCACATGAATTGATTCATGAATCGTTTCTTTTATCCACAATCTAAGTGCCTTTGATTGTGAAATGTTCTATTGCACAGAATACAAATTCTCTATTGATTCATGAATCGTTTCTTTTATCCACAATCTAAGTGCCTTTGATTGTGAAATGTTCTATTGCACAGAATACGAATTCTCTGTTTCTGTCTTCTATTTGTTTTTGGTGTGGAGAAAAAGAGAACTCATTTCTCTCTACCTTAGAAGATAAGAAAATCCCGCTGAATTTTTTTTTTATCAGGAGGTTATCTTATAACTACTCCCCTTATTATCCACTTTCATATGTGGATAGTATATTTTAATTAATAAAATCATTATTTATTTACATCTCCCACCCACATAAGTTTGAACCTTAAACTCATTTACTTCACATATGTGTACCATCACGTAACACATTTTCATACAGACAAATAAATTGTGTGACCCTCGAGAATATGAGTTTTCACGTTATACACTTGTTAAATGATATATAACAACTCAACCGGTTTTATATGAAGATTTCAAAACTCGTTATACCCCAGAACTCTTTCAATTTAACATCAGTCGACATATCTCTTTCAATCCCTTGAACATAAGAGCATATTCAACTTTTTATTAAATCTATGTATTACAAGTTCCCAACTTGATTGATCGATCAATGAACACAATAAAACATGTTAATAAAGGCGTTCTTCCTTTTATACTAATATCTCCAGACTTCCTCTATAGTTGCTTTCCAAGACATGAATTGCATGACCATATAACTTATAGATATTGGTAACATGCTAAAGTAGCAACACTAGACTCAAGACTTAAGAATACAATAAAAAGTCGTAAGGGTACTTATTAGAGGATTTTTTAACCCTCAAGACCTCATAGAATGAGAAAATAGGATATCTTTCTCATTTTCTTATGGCCATCTTAGCACATGTGGTATAAAACACATGTCACAATATCTTAACTTCCCAAGATGGAAGAGTATGTCATTCTTTTATATGACATCGTATAAATCACAGTTCAAGTGTATCCTCGATAGTTAACTTGAATTTCCTCCCACTATTGTCCAAAAAATTCGTTGATTTAGTTTCGTAACAAGTTAAATAGATTTGTGGTAAAATCTATTACGATTATTTCTAAATAATCTCATCTCTACACATGCCTCAATGTCAGAGGCGATTGCTCGTATGAGTGAGCCAATCTTTACTTGTCGACATACTATTATATGAAACATCATATAATTCACAGTACACAAATGTTCAACAACATTAACAACTACAACTCAGTATGTTCAAATCCACACAAACCCAAAACCTTAGATGTCAAAACATCTTTCAGGAATATGTTTGACAAAAGGTTTTGCAAACATCAAGTGAGTAGTCATGCATTTAAGAATCACATTTTCTTCTTTTAAAGTTTCCACAAAGTCAAAACTTTGTATCTCATTTGTTTGGTTTTTCATGAAACTCAGAATCTCGAGTGTAAGCTTTAACTACTTTGATTACTACAATGAATCACTACAACTCTCACTGAAGTGTTTGATTCTGCAGTAAATCACCACAACTCCCACTAGAGTGTGAATCATTACAACTCCCAAGGTAATGTAAATCGTTACAACTCTCCCAATAGAGTGTTTGATTCCACAGTGAATCGTTACTGTTGGTCCTGAAAGGAGTATGGTACAAGTGTATTGGGGGGAATACACTTGTATATGCAAATCTTTTTCAATTTAAAACAAATCAGGCTTACAGCAGGGTTGTCCTGGACAACTCTCATGAATATGTATAACCTTGTTAAGATAATCAAACCACTAAGCACTATGAAGTATTCAGTTGTATAACTATCTAAGTAGGTTATATATGCGGAATTATGGTTGACCCTTTATTTTTTAAACTCCTTTTAAGTTCTGAAATCCTTTCTTAACACTTAACAGCTTTTCAGGGGACTTGTCCCAAAACTGTTTTTGCACAACTTGAAATGTTTGTCTTGTAAAGTTCAGTTTGTGTGCAGTGTATGAATGTGTTACTTTTATGAAATTGCTTGAATGTAAATAACACAAGAAGTTTATAGTGGTTCAGAGACTCAAGCTCCTACACCCACTTTCCTTGATTTAATAGGATAATTCCTTCACTCTGGAATTAACTTGTTTTATAGTGCCAATGTGCACTGATCAACCACACTACTCCTTAGTGCCTTGATCCCTAGGAATTCAGAGTCCCAGTGCTCTCTCTCAACTCAGAACTAAATTGTTCTTCACTTGACAGTTCTAGTTCACACTTCTACTACAACAATCCTCCTAACTTTTCTTGAAAGGTTTAAGGGTTGATGTTGGTTCCAACTGGGGTGAGATATCCTTTACAATTAAGTACTGTGTAAAGGTAGGATATCCATTACAGGAAATGATACATTTCGTGACGAATTTTTTTGCGACGACACAAAAATCGTCACAATTTGTTACTTAAACGTGACGAATTTTATTTTTCGTCATTAAAGTACTAGAAATTGTGACAAAATTTAAATTCGCCACGGATTATAAATTTTTTCGTCACAAATTTTTATATTTCCTGACGATGTTAATAAGTATGTCACAGTAATACTATGTGACAATTTTAATAATAAATGGTGACGAAATTCGACGTCATGGAAAATAGTTTTTCTTGACAATGCTGGACTATTGTCACAATAATAATTGGCGACGATTTTAATAATAATTGATGATGATATTCGACGTCATAAAATGTATATTTTCTTGACGATACTATTTTTCGTCATAAATTATTCGAAATATTTAGAGACAATATATTTTTGTCACAATAATAATTAGTGACGATTTTAATTGTAATAGATGACAATATTCCACGTCATGAAAAATATATTTTCATGACAATATTATTTTTCATCATTAATTATTCAAAATATTTAGTGGCAAAATATTTTCGTCACAAAAATTATTGGTGATGATTTTAATAATAATTGATGACGATATTCGACGTCACGAAAAATATATCTTCATGACAATATTATTTTTCGTCATTAATTATTCGAGATATTTAGTGATAAAACATTTTCGTCTTACTACTAATTGGTAACGATTTTCATAATAATTGATGACGATATTCGACGTCATGAAAAATATATTTTCATGACAATATTATTTTTCATCATTAATTATTCAAAATATTTAGTGATAAAATTATTTCGTCACAAAAATAATTAGTGATGATTTTAATAATAATTGATGACGATATTCAACGTCAAAAAATATGTTTTTCTTGACGATACTATTTTTCATCACAATTATTTGAAATATTTAGTGACAAACTTTTTTCGCCCCGAAAATAATTGGTGACAATTTTAATAATAATTGATGACGATATTCTTCAACGTCATAAAAATATATGTTTTTACGACGATGCTATTTTTTGTCATTAATTATTTGAAATATTTAGTAACAAATTTTTATTGTCACTATAATAATTGGTGACAATAATAATTGATGACAATATTCAACATCATGAAAAATATATTTTCATGACGATACTAATTTTTTGTCATTAATTATTTGAAATATTTAGTGACAAAAAAATTTTGTCGCTATAATAATTGGTGACGATTTTAATAATTATTGGTGGCAATAGTTAACGACTATTTGACATTATAAAATATATATTTTAATGACAATGTTATTTGACGTCATAAAAAACATATTCATGTTCTCTAATTTTGAATACAAGTTCTTAAATAGGGATGGCAATGGGACGAGTATGCCCTGTCCCAAAACCCGCCCCGCCAGAAAATTCTCATACCCGAACCTGCCCCGCTAGAAAATCCTCATACCCAGACCCGCCTCGCTTGAAAACTCATCGAGTTTTACCCGTCCTATCCTGAATAATTTTTTTAAATTAATTTTAATATATACAATATATTTATTTTGATATTACATAATTCAAATTAAATATATAATTGTTTAAAATAACATTTCTTATTCATTTTATACTAAAAAACTAAATAAAAAATATTTTTACAAACATATATACATTAATATACATATTAATATGTACATATACGTTTATATAAATAGAAATATATAAACTTAAACTGCCACAACTCAGTTAGTTCCTTAACTAAGGGTTGTAAATACACATTAATGTCTTTTAGGGTGACTTTTTCTACAATCCCAATGAGGGAGATTTGGATCATTAGCAAACCAATGAAACTCACTATATATCAAAGTCTTTCCACTCTATGAAATCGGTTGGATATCTCATATAATCATCATCAATACGTTTTTCTTTATGTCAAACTATCTTTTTGGAGGTTTTCGAGGACAAGAAAAGGCCGCGTAGGCTAGGTGTCACAGGAAAATACCTTAAGATTTTATGCAGTATCTTTTTTCCAATACCCATCATTGATTTTTCAACGAGAAGTCCCACAAATAGGGAAGTTTCTAATTTTTTATTTTCATTCCAAAACAAGGCACAATCATACTTACAAGCATGAATACGCTCATATCCTAATTTTAAATCGCGTAAATAACCTTTAACTTCATAGTAAGTGTGTGGAAGTGTCTCACCATCGGGAAGAGCATACTTTATCAGACTCAACATCATTTTTGTAACTCTATTACTCAACTTGATATACACTTTTAAATGGAGCAATTGGATAATAAATGATGTCTTTGAGATTTTCTTACAACCAGGATATAATTCTACTTGAGTATCTACAATGAGTACCTCAAGATATGCAGTAAGACCATGAGTGTTGTCATCATCGATTGACATATTATCACCATTTGCTTGAGAGTATTGTTAACCGAGGTCAAACAACATTTCATTAACACCATTATCTTCCTCATAATTTGTTTTCTTTTATCGTATCACTGTCAATTCTAATACCCTCATCATTCAATTTAGGCTCAACATGATAAAACCATGTAATATACCTTGGATCTATCCCATTCACCATTATGTGAATTTTAACTGTTTTTTGATCTCTTAAACTTTAAGTTTAAAAAGTTTCTACACGGACATCGAACATCACAGTCTCGACCCATATGAGTTCTAACAAATCCCATAAAACTATTCACTCCATCTACATAACTCTTAGAAAACTTGGTACCATGCATTCAAGTCTTGTTCATTTCAAAGTGCACTTATATATAAATATTCAAATTACTACTAGCCAACAAAAAAAAAATTATAAAGAAATAGATAATAAATTATAATATATCAACTATAAAGAAACAAGTGTCATACCTCATACCATAAATCAACCACAAAATATAATTATGAGAAAGCGTTTAGATGAAGGACTGGAAATGTTTGTAGACAAAACCGGAAATTACACTAGTGACAGTGGTCTATTTTTATGCTTAATTATAACATAAAAGCTGCAATTTTATATTACACGAGATTGATGATCACCTTTTATGGTTTATCCTTTTGAACAAATGTCTTGGTTCGTGAGGCAGAGTAAAGATTGGTTAATAGGTAAAGACTGGTTAATAGAATTCTATATACAATTATCAATATCTCTTGTTTATCCATATTTTGTGAGTTATTCTTGAAAGATATATATGACACTTATTAATGATTTTTTCCACTAACATTTCTATTAGTACATTGAGAAGTAGTGGTAGTTAAAATATCATACTCTACTTTGAATGTAATACACGTGCCAACATGGTCAAACAAAGTCTAGATGACAAGTTTAGTGATCCATAAATACTTTAATGGTAATACTTTGAACAGTACCTAATTTACAAAGCTTACATTACATTTTACTAGAAAACAATATCTTTAAAACCTGGGCTACTTACCAAAGTAAGCCATATATAAGCTTCCCAATTTGAAGTTGAATTTGAGGGTCCTGTAATAAGTATTCTTATTGAACATTCAATAAATACCCTCTTAAATTCTTTTTGAGAAGTTTAACATAAATGAATTTCAACACTAAGCTAATTGTGGATAAATGGTGCAGTGTTGCAGATGATGAACATAGAACCCTATCACAAATCTATTATGTTTACATTCATTACATGTAAATCTCCAAAATTGAGTTTTAATGCTAAAAATAAATTTCACCATAAACTACAATAGACATTATAATAATGTAAAAGATTGAATATGGTTAAACTCATAAATTGAATATGAGAATGTTATTGGAAAATATGTAAATTGATACGTGAATACATAACAAACAAATAGAAAAGCATACCATGTTAGAGTAGTATGTATGTTCAGGAAATTCCATATAGTTAACTCATGAATGGATCAACACAACTGTGCACCATAAGATTAAAAGTGTACTCATATAAACAGCGATCACAAAACCATGAATAACGTAACACTAATTCCCGAAGGACCCAGAGAACAATTCTCAGCCACAAACCCACATGTTGCACTTTCATAAAATTAATACTACTAATTTTGACTTTAGAAATAACATACTCCTATTTTGTTACTTGGCCTTCTTGAGCCTTCCCTCATAAACGACTAATTGTTGTTGCTTCGTATCATGTATGTTAATGACTAGAATATTGGCATCTATGGATGAATATCTTCCTATCAATGTTTTAGCTTGTATATTTAGTTGAGAACCAATATTTTAATTTCAGCTTGAATTCTTAAGCAATAGTTGTAATATCAGGCACGGATCCATTAAGAGTGACAGCAATATATATACTGACTAAATCCAAAGCCTCTTGACCCATAAATAAAAAAAGCCCCATCACAATAATTACCAAAATCAAAGAAATTCACAAATCAAACACACAAATCATCAAACAAGGGAAGTGATTAATGACGTTGTAAGCATCTATATCTAACCATTAACTAAGCGAGATGAGAGGCGCAGGCACTGCGACAGTAACAGGCGAGTGAACCGGCGCTGCGGCTGCCGACGCCCGGTGGTCAGAGGGCGAGGCATCGACTTGGAGTCGTTGAAAGTGTGTGAATGAGGATCTGAGTCACGACTCTCGTGAGGATGGGGGCTTTTTATATATAAAAATATATATGTAAAAAAACAGAGGCCGGAGATAACATTGGAGTATGGAAATTGGCGGGAGAATAGGGGATGTTGGCGCGTTTAAATTTCTTTAAAGGATAAAATATAGGAGTATAAAATACATTTCAATTAGTAAAAGATTTTATTTCCATATCAATCTAAACTAATTCATGAAAGTGGACGGTAATATACGGAGAAAATGGGAGGTTGCCCCTTTTAATTTCTTATTTATTAGTTGAAGGAAAAAAAATACTATGAAGCAAAAAAATATCTTTCAATTAATTAGTAAAGCCTCCCATTAAAAGATTTTATTTCCATGTTAATCCAAACTAATTTATGATAGTGGATTTGGTCAAATATTATATTTATATACAAAACATTGGCGTAAAAAAAACTTGGAAATTGGCGGTAATATGTGAAAAATAGGGGAAGTTGCCGCCTTTTAATTTCTTATTTATTAGTTAAGGAAAAAAATATTTTATAATACCTTTCAATTTCAATTAGTAAAGCTTCCAATTTCCATGTTAATCCCGCTCAAAAAAATAAAAATCCATGTTAATCCAAACTAATTTAAAGTGAATTTGATCAAATATTATATACAAATAATATTTCATATTTTAATTACCATTTAAATAATGTGAATATATAAGTGTAAATAATTGCAATTTGTAAATCCAAAATAATTGCAATTTGTAAATAATATGAATAAGTGTAAATAATTCAAAGACTTGAAAAACATAATAAGAAAATCCAAAAAAAAAAAAAAAAAAACAAATTTTATTGTGTTACGTTATAAACAAAATCAGTAAAAATGTGAAAATATCATAAGATTTATTAAACCGTGATCCACCATATTAAAATGTAAATTTAACAAGATAAACAATCGTTAAACAAAAAGAATCTACTATGAAAAAATGTGAAGAAGATAAAATGAGCAAGAAAGTGGAAGCAACAAAAAGAAACCGTAGTGGCCACAAAAGAAATGATTGTATTGCACTAATCTTCTCGATATGTGTAATATTTTATACATTAGTGTTTGTGCTTGTAGTGTAGAATGATTTTTTTCACCCCTTCATTATTTCTTCTCGCCGCATGTGCTGCAAGGTGTTGTTGTCGCCTCTATTTAAAGTTATCTACCATGAAAAATTTGAAGAGAAAATGAGTAAGAAAGTTGGACATGAGATATTGCTTTCAATCATGCATGCATGTAGGGTTGTAAATGAATTGAATCAAAGTGAATACTGTAGTATTCGATTCGATTCGATTCGTGAAAGTATTCGACTATTTGTATTTATATTCGTATTCATTTATTTTTTGAATATTAATATTTTTGATTCGGTATTCGATTTGAATTTTTAGAACATATTTAAAACAATATTTTTCAAGTATTCAATTCGAAATTGATTCGTATTCAATACTATTAGATTCGAAATTTTATAGAGAAAATATGTAAAATAAAATTTAAATAATATAGAACATGAGACTATACGAGCCTACTTAAGGAAGGGAATATGGGCTAGAGTTGATTTAAAAAAAAAAATATATATATATATATATATTATAAATATAATCGAATACTTATGAATATCGAATTGAATATTATAATTTTGTATTTGTATTTGTCTACAAATCGAATCAAGAAGAAAATTTGTATACGAATTCGAATATTAAAATCTCGAATATAAATATCAAAATTCGAATACAAATATCGAATAGACCAAAATTATTTGATTCATTTACAACTCTACATGCATGCTACACCTACATTATAGACATGCATCTAGACATGCAACTAATTACGGATTATAATAAAATCATACCTATAATATTATTTTGTATTAAAAAAAAAAAAATACACATGAAAAAAATGGAAAAGAAAGGTAGATAAATAAAAAGGAAAAAAAAGTAAAAGGAAAAAAAAACGAAGAAATAAAAATTTTGGAATAAAAACTGAAAATGAGAAGAAAAAAAGAAAAGAGGAGGGGGAAGAAAAATTAAAAAGAAAAAAATTGAGATTTGTGGCTAATTTCGATAGTTTTTTTTTTTTAATTATGTTTTTACGATTTTTTTTCTAAAAATATGGGTGACTTGGTAGTGAGTCGATGGTAACTCGACAATGACTCGACTGCGGATTGTAAATATACAAATTATGATTGATTTTATTATACTCCCTCCGTCCGCCTATAAATTTTCCGTTACTTTTTGGCACAAAGATTAAGAAAAGTGATTAAATAATATATATAGTACAAGTGATGTGATTGGAAGAAGGAGAGAGATAGAGAGAAAAAGTAAGATATAAAGTGATGTATGAGAAAAAGTATTTACCAAAAAGGGTATGAGAAGCTTATAAGCGGACAAACCAAAATGGTAAAATAGAAAGCTTATAGGCGGACGGAGGGAGTATTTTTTTGTAAATTAATAAAAGGATAATATAGTCTTTTATAGTAATTATATTTTAAAAAGTATTTTGGGGTAAAATCATAAAATGAGCTAGCGTAGATACTCGTGATAAAAAAAATTTGAGGGTGAACTCATAAAATGAACGAGTGCAAATAATCAGATAATCGTGGTAAAAAGAAATGATCTGGCGGTAAACTCATAAAATGAACGGGTGCATATAAACGTAGTAAAAATATAATTTATAGGTGAACTCATTAAATGAGCGGGTGCAGATAAAATATAAATAAAAAATTAAAACTGAATTGATGTGTACCGGTACACCCGCGTGTACCAAGTATCACCTTATAATAATTTATATTTTAATTAGATTTACTTAAAAAATTAATAAATTCTAAAATACTACTTCCTCTGTTCCATAAGAATTTGTACATTTTCTATATATGGATGTCACATACCAATTTGTAAATTCTAAAAAAATAAACAAATAAAAATTCCGGTCCAAACCGGTCCGGACCGGACCGAAAGACCGGAATCCAAAATTTGTCGGACCGGGCCGGAATCTAACCGGTCGGTCCGGTTCCGGTCATTTTTCCGGTCCGATTTTTTTTTAACACTCCTATATGGGTGTGTTGTGTGAGTGTATATATATTTCTATATGTGTTTGTTGAGTGAGTTCTGAGTGGGGTAATATATATGTGTGAGTAATATGGGTATGTTGTATATATAAATATATGTGTTTGCTGTGTGAGTGTTTATATATATATATATTTCTCTAGTAAGGAATTAAGAAAACATATATTTTGTACTGTGGATATGAAGCCTTGACTATCTTCATCGATATCTAGGTAATGGCTCCTAGAAGTATGAAAAAAAAGACACATTAGCATTAAAACTATCAAACAGGGAAACTAGGTCATTCGATGTGGATACGAATACTTAAGAAACAAATAGAATGGCAACAACAAAAACATATCATCCTTCAAGTGAAAGAAATCTACATTATAATTTGGAGGGTGGTGTTTTTGCGCTGTTTTTGCGTCAACTTCAGCGACCGGATCGAAAGTGTTGAATTACCGAGGCATGACACCTCTGAAATTCCATCAACCGAACATGAAGCTGCCACAATAGGTAAATTTATCATTTTAATTATTGTTACATTTACTTGACTATCTAAATATTATAACAAATGTTTAATGTCCATATGTAGTTGTTGGGTCTAAGAAAAAATATCAAGGTCAAACATTTGGTAAGGGAATACTGAAGTATTTTACAAATACTGGAAATAAAATGAGGATTAGTGTAGATCCTACGGTTGGAAGACCTCTAACTAGATACGAGTCTGCAAAGCTTGAATCCAAAGTGGGATAGTGACTTAGGACGTTCTTCCTGTTCCGAAAAAGTGGAAAGAAGTGGATACAAAATATGGGTTGGGGCCGGGATTCGATCAATATATTGAAGGTATGTGTATAAAATTGATCTCATTTATCTTTACATTTTGTAATTAATCTGAAGTGTTTACATTAAATGTAGATCCACATGGATGTCAATATTGATGAGCCTGGTGTGAGGCAAGCCCTGGTTGATAGGTTGAAAATTAGTAGACGAAACTAACGTCACAAGTTGCATAAGCACTTTGTTAAATATGCAACTTTGGAAGAAGTAAAAAATAACAAACCCGATTTATGTCGTACCCAAGAACAATGGAAAGAGGTAAAAAAAAAAAAATAGGAGAGTAATTTGTTTCTCATGCTTAGTAATGTTTAATTGTTGGTTAATGATTGTATTTTGTTTAATTATTTGACTTTATGCTATATTTGGTTTTCAGAATAGTTGTGGTGTTATTGATTTTACGATCAATCCATTTGAGCTAGCTAATTATGTTGATTTTTTGCAGTCTAAACATGAGTTAAATGGTGAAGAGTGTGACAGGATTGAATTGTATGTCCGTACACATTTTTCAGAGAAAGATGGTTGGAAATCCGTTGAGGCTAAAGAAATTTGGGTAAGTCATGTAGGCATGTACAAATGAGATTTCATTTTATTACTAATATTGATGCTAATTAATTTTTTTTATCTTAATTAATGACCACATAGGAGAAAATGGTAAAGAAACGAGAAGAATATGCTGAGCAAGGTAAAAATTTAAGCTGAAATTGTTCTTGAGGTCCTAGCCATATATGGAACTGGTTATATAAAAGGGCTTGGTTATGGTCCAAAACCTCCTAGTGGACGTAGTGTTTCAGATAATGCTTCTAACCAATTGGAAAGGGAGTTACTTGAGACAAAAGAAAAGTTGGAAGCATCTGAAACTCGCGTAGGTGCAATCCAGGTAAAAATGAGTGATATAAATACACCATGAACAAACTTATGAATTTCTTGGTCGAGAGAGGAATAAGTCTTTAAGATTTATGAGAACCTTTCTTATATTTATATTTATTCTTATGTTTGCTGCTTTTGACTTGTGAAACAATTAAGTTCATTGTATTTTTTTATCTAATAATGCAATTTAAATTTATTTATCATCTTTAATTTAGTGATCAATGTATATATTTATTTATTATAATTTATTAATTAAATTAATTTATTACGATAATATTTTTAATATATTATAAATATATTTAATTAATATAGATATATACAATTCAACTAAAATTTCAATAAAAAAAATGTATTTTATGAAATTTATTAGTCACAGTAAAAATGTAATTAATGACAAAAGTAATAATTGCCACAATATATATATATATATATATATATATATATATATATATATTGACGATTGCTATTTTGTCACTAAAATATTAGTACTATTTAATGACAAATTGTGTTGTCATTATATATATGCACATATGATGACAATAAAAAAATCGTAACAATAGCGTAAATCTTTTGTGATGAAATATTTAAATGAAGACAAAATATATGTTGTCATTATATCTCTAAATTTAGTGACAATCATCATATTCGTCACTAAATAATATTTCTTATGACAAAAATGTTTCGTCACCATTTCTACGCTATTTAGTGATCAAAAATATTTTGTCACTGAATATTACCCTTTCGTGACGCATTGTGTCATTATTATACATACATATATATAACAACGATTAAAAATTTGTCACTAAAGTGTTATTCTTTGGTGACGAACTATATAAAAGGTGACGAAATTATTCATTTAATTATGACGATAATGTTGTCACAAATATTTGACAAATGCGGTAGAAAATTTAAGAAATTGTCACTTAAAATTAATATTTTAGTGACAATAAATCAAATCGTCATGTAAGATTGAACTATTTGGTGACGAACTATATAAATTACGACGAAATAATTAATCTATTTGTGACAGAAATTTCGTCATTACAATTTTAAAAGGTTGATATGAAATGGATAATCGTCGCTAAAAATTAATATTTTAGTGACAATAAATCAAAACGTCATTTAAAGTTGAACTTTTAGTGACGAAATATTGTATTTAGCGATAAAATTCAGTGTCAAATGTGACGCTTTATTCGTCACCATAGATTGAATAATATAGCGATGATGAACTTTAGCGTCGCCAAAATATGACTTTTGATGATGAATTCAAATAAAGTCACATTTACCTAATGCGACGCACCTACGACGACCTTCGTTGCGAATGAGAAAAATCGTCGTCAAACACATTTTGTGATGAAAAATGATGCTTTTATGACGAATTGTTATCGTCGTGATTTCTCAAATTTCCTGTAGTGATCTCTTCTAAGCTCGAATGTTTTACAATAGGTTCAGGCTTAGATGAAGTGTATGGAAACTAAGAATGAAGTATTCTTATGTGAGCTTGTAGGCTTGAGTGTTGTAGTTTCCTTTGATTGTAGGATAGTTGGATGTTGGACACATCAAATGGTTTTCACACTTATGTATTTATAGAACAAATTGAGGTTATGTCTGTTGGAGAGACATCCTCAAAATGTCGATGTATGTCTTCCTTAAACTCTACAACATGAAAACAGTTTCTTGAAAGTGACATGTCCTTAATTTGGGAAGTAAACGACCAGAAGCTTCTTGTCTTGACTTTGATGCACTCTTCCCAATGTCTGACTTGAAGATTTAGTTGATCAAACATGGACATGACATCTGATCATTGGTTCCATGATAATGACAACTTTCCTTATCATCTGGACAAGTCCGCTTATCACCTTCAGCTATTTTGACCTATCAGCAGTGTTGGCATAGCTCTTATCAGATGACTTGGCTCCTTAACTTCACTAATCATTACTTGATGGTTTCTAAGCATCCATGCTTCCATATCACTGGACTTGACCCCTTCAGCACAGTTGACTCTTGCCTTAAGCTTTTCTGGATTAGTGTGCTTGGTTAATTCTGCTGGACATCTCCTCTGAGTTTGATTGCATACACATCAACAGACTTGGTCTTCTTGATGTGTTCTTCTGGATTGATCATTAGGGAGATTGTCTCTTTACTGAGCTGACTGAATCTCAGCATAGTTGGTCATTTATCACTTCAGCAGTGTTGGGATCAACTTTAATTCTGAGCCTTGAGGGGACTTGATTCTAGCAATCTTCTAAGCATGTGTTCCCCCTCAACTTATGCATCTAAATTAACAAAGAGTTGCCTAACATGTCAGCTTCTTAACTAGCCTGATGTACATGTTCCAACATTCCTGAAACATGTTCATTTAACTTGACTTATCTACTTGGCATGTCTTAAGGGGTTTTGATATCTTAATCAAAATCTCATTTTATTACCAACAATTTCCCCCCTTTTGATGATGCCAAAACCTATACAAAGGTGACTTGACTATACTTATTACAAATACCTTCAGTGGAGATGACTAAGGTTAAATTTCCTGAAAGAAGATGTTAGTACAATCATAGTTTAAGTGCATATAGGTTTCCTTGAAAGAAGATGTTAATGGCACTCCGGCCTCTGGCTCGACTTGTGAGCTTATGGTTTTAGGTTTTCTTTTTTCTTTCATATTCCATACCTTTTTATTGGCATATAGGTTTAAGTCAGGCAAGTTGAGACAATGAGAAATTATCTCTTAATTCAAAAAGTGTTTAACTATCATTCATATTTCATTTGAGCATTACAAAGCATGTTGATAGTCAAATTCAACTAATCAGAGCAAATACAAATCGTAAGCATAAATAACATATCAGCAACCATGAGCAAAGGGGACAAGGAAACTTACCAGTTTCAGAGGTCTTCTTCAGGAGGTGGCACTATCCCATATTGTGCCCAGACCCTCTTCTTTAGGTCCATAGCCTCCTTGTTTGTTCCCTTGGGTCCAAGTTTCAACTTCTCCATCTTAAGTATCTCAATGAACTCTTGGAGGATCCTGTGCTGATCAATATAGCCTTGTAGATTTGGAGGCATGTAGATGATGGGACAAGGAGCTTTGAACTCCAATCTTGCTATATCTGCAACAGCAAAGAGTTTCTGATAAAGCTCTCTATGGTTTTCATACATAAATTGAGTAAAGATGGATTCAATGTCTTCATCCATCCATCTGCCTATGACATAAAAGTCATAAACAAACTATTGGGATATGGTTTATATTAATAAAAGAAAATTTGATTTTGATTAGATACCAAAACCCTAAGTAAAACCCAAAGTATGATGATTTGCCAAGTCTAGATTTTCAGGATAGAAAAGCTCATATATGTTACAGAGCTTAAATTTTTCTTAGATAGGTTATTATTTGAATCTGTGATAAATGACCTGAAAGCACAAAGCACATGAAGACAAGTAGCATTGAAGACAAGAAGCTGAAGTGTTATGGAAAAGTGGCAATGACTCATGAAGACAAGTATGCTGAATAACAAAAGTCAAGTATGATGAATCTAGATATTCATATACCTTGGACTTGGCACACTTATGGTCAAAGACGATGAATGACGAGGCAATTAACCCAGTACGAGGCCGTTAGCGGAAAGGACATAATTATTCCAAAACAACCAAAGAATTAGTGCCACCTGTCACTGCGCATAACAAATTCTGAGAATGGAATGCAAAATGCAGAATGGACGTGAATGCATGTACTATTTGCATGCAGGCCCCTGAACAATTTGAAAGTTCAAATTTATGGATAAGCTTGCTATCTCCACCAACAGATAGTTTTGCTTCATCTATAAATAGGCCATATCTTGAATCATTTCGAGATTACGGGACATACAAACCATACACATTCTAGCATTAAAAAATATTCAAAACACTCGAGAGATTAAAGCTTTTAAGCATATTCATTTGTGAGTGTTATCTTTAGTCCCCACTAGACAAGCTTATTGTTTTATTATCCTGAGCCTAGAAAGTGATATCCTAGCCTTTACATTTGTTCTTAAACTGTAAAAGATATCACATTTAGTTGGTACAAGAACAAAACCCTACTTTCCCCTTGAGAGATAGATTGAGAGTATTGTTGAGTTCGTAGAAGTGTTGAGAGTATTGCAACGAGAGAAGGTTGTAAGAAATCAAGAGAAGAGAAGAAGAAGTAGAGTGCACCTTTGCACTGTAAAAGCAAGTTAATTCCAAGCGATTAAGGAATTATCCTATTAAATTAGGAGAGTGGATGTAGGAGCAGTTTAGCCTCCGAACCACTATACGTCGTGTGTTCCTATTTACTGCGTTTATCTTCTTGCTTAAGCTTTTGTGTTATTATAATTGTTTATTGCTATTTGGTAACTTAGTACTTAAGTGTATATTATTTAAGGAGTATAATAGGGCCTATCATTTATTCCGCATACAAGTTACTTACTGTTTAGTTATGTTAGAATATTCTATTTGGTATTTTCATAGGAGTTGACATACTGTGTAACTTATTTGACTCTGATTATTTGTGTTTACGTAATTGCAAAAGTTTTTGAAAAACACATACACGTGTATTCCTCCCTATACACGTGTCACACTCCTTTTTGGGACCAACAAGTGGTATCAGAGCAGGGGTTTAAAGACCACTGCTTTGAGGATCAACCTTGGTTACCTAAACTGATCTACATGTGCACTTTCTGTGATAATTAATATCTTTATTATTCACTATGCCTAACACATCTTCTTCTGAGTATTCTGGTGTAGCTGTTCCACCACCTACTGCTATGGGAACCAACCCCATCAACAAGATATCCTACCAGAAACTGCATATGTTCTCTATTGAGAATTATGACTTCTGGAAGATAAGGATGAGAGCTCACTTGGCTTGTCTCCATGATGAAATGCTAAGGGTGATCACTAAAGGTCCATTTATGTTCATGAAGCCTAACACAAATGTTACAGAAGCCCAAAGAGCAACTGGAGCACAAGAAATTCCAAAAGATGATGATGATCTCACTCCTGAAGAAAGAAAGAAGCAGAACCTCAACTATGTGGCAATGAACACCCTATATCAGACCATTCCAGATGCTATAATGGGTAGAGTGTTTCACTGCACAACTGCAAAGGATATTTGGGACACATTCACTCTAATGTGTGAAGGAACTGACAAGATCAAGGAAAACAAACTTCAAGTTTTGTTCAAAAGTATGAGCAATTTACAATGAAGTCTATTGAAAACATTGATCAACTAGATGGAAGGTTCACATACATCATGAATGAGATCAACTCACTTGGAAAAGAATACTCCAAGAGAGTGGCCTTAGGAGCTTGACATCCAAATGAAATGTGTATGCTGTCATGATGCAGAATACGAAGGATCTGTCAACCATGCCAATGCAACAAGTGTTCTCAGAACTCAAGTCATATGAATATGACTTGAACAGAAAAAACACTGAGGAACCTGAAAACAAAGGAATCGCATTGAAGGCCAAATCCAATGAACCTGATTCCAAGAAAGTCAGCAAATCAAGCAAAAGTGGAAAAGGAGCTTCCAAAGCCGACATTTCAGATGAGTTGATAATGATGGCTAGAAGATTTGAAAAGCTAAATTCTAGGTTTGGTAAATAAAAGAGGTATTACCAAGATAGAAGAAGAAGATACAACTCACCTGAGAAGAAGAATGATGAAAGGAGATCCAAAAGGGACAACTCCAAAGAAGATCCATCTTCATCAACTAAGAAGAGAGATGCTGAAAAGAAGAAAGATGAAGATGAGGATGCATGCTACAACTGCAAGAAGACAGGACATTTCCAATATGATTGTCCAGAGCTGACTTCCAAGGAAAGGAAGGAAAGACAAGCTAAGAGGGACAAGAAGTATGGAAAAAGGAAAGCATTGAAAGCTGAAGAAGAAACCTCTGAAGATGATCAACTTCCATCTTCATCATCTGAGATGTTTACTGACAGCAGTGATGAAGAGTGTTTAATGGATATTGAAGACAATGATGAGGTACAATCTATTTCTAGTTCTGTCAATTCTAGTAACACAATAATGTCAAATGAAGACAACCTGAAACTTACCTTTGGAAAGTTGATGGAAGACTTCATGAGACTTCAAGAGATTCATGATCAAACCTTAAAAGAAAACAAAGCCTTGAATGCTAAGATTGAAAGAATTACTCAGATTGAAGCTGAACATGATCTGAGAACTAATGAGTTGTGCAATAACTTAACTAAGGAGTTGAATACTCTGAAGGACAAGTCATCTGAAAAACTTAATAAGTTGGAAGAACAAGTTAAGCTTCATGAGATTAAGGACTCAGACTACCAAGCATTGATGACTAAGTTTGAACATCTTTTCAAGGAACATGAATGTCTTAAATCAAGTGAAGAGAGTCTGAAACTTAAACTGGCTGCCCTGTATAAATCATCTATCTCAATAGATGAACTACAAGGAATGCAAAGGCCTATGACTCAAAAACCTGGACTTGGTTACAATCCAGATAAAACATCTTCACCATGCCTGAGTGATACCTCAACTAGTATTACTAAGAGAGTCTTTGTAAAATCTGTGGCTCAGACTGAAATTATTGAACCAAAGCTGCTACAGAAAATTGACAAAGGTAAACAACCCATTGTACCAACAATCCTGAATCACAAGTCAAAAGTTGCACGACCTAAGACAAGAATTCAGAAGCCTGAGACAATTCAGATGAGTAAAAGTTAATGGAAGACAACTCAGCTGAAAAACTCTCAGACTCAGGTAAGAAAACCCCAAGGTATTCAAAGAAGAACAACTCAAATGAGAAGGCCTACAATGAATTATCAAAGGGATTTCCAGCCTAAGTACAATGAGTACAAAAAACTTGAATCCTACATGCCAAGGACATCAAGTAATCTGAATGCCTATCCTCAAAGATTCAAGTATGCTGCACATGTGTCAAATGATAGATTTAGCAGATATATTCACAAGAATAAATATAAATTTTCTAAATCATCTAAGATTCACACTAATACTCAATCTCAACCTAAGGCATTTAAAAGGAAGATTGTGTATTTAGATGTTTATGGAAAATAAATTATCCCTTTTCAAGTAATGAAAATAAGGAAAGTTTGGGTTCCAAAAGGTATATCTAACCGTCTAGGACCCAACTTCCAAATGGTACCTAAGTTTTGATTTGTAACAGGTTCCAGAGGTTCCATCTACAAAGAAAAGAAGTCCTAAAGAACTTACATGGTACTTGGACAGTGGATGTTCAAGACACATGACTGGAAATAAAGAGCTTCTAAATGGTTTTATTGAACAAGATGGACCATAAGTAACTTTTGGTGACAACTCATAAGGAACAACCAAAGGTTATGGAACTCTCAAAATTGGTACTGTAAGTATTTCAAATGTTTCATATGTCTATGGTCTGAAACACAATCTATTCTCAATGAGTCAATTTTGTGATAAAGGTTTTAATGTTAAGTTTTCTAGTAACTTATGTTATATTAAGAACAAATCAAATCAACAGTTACTACTAACTGGGTTAAGGAAAGGTAATGTTTATCTTGTAGATTGGAACAAATCCCCTGAAGATATCTGCTTGATTACAAAAAGCTCTAAAGATCTCAGTTGGCTATGGCACAAAAGGCTAAACCATCTGAACTTTAAGACTTTGAACAAGCTTGCAAGATTATCTTTAGCTGATGGCCTACCAAATGAAGTATTCACAAAACAACATGTTTGTCAAGCATGTCAAGAAGCAAGTGTTGGGATATGAATCCTATAAACAATTTTCTAGTTGATGATTGTATGCTTTGATGGCCAAAAGCAACTTAAAGTTAATGATATATGTGGTTCTAAGTCATCTTAACTAAGTCATTTTAAGAGATATTGGAATCCGAGTTACTGATCTTAGTGTGTTTACTGATCTGATATAAGAATTGTTAGGAACTAAGCTGATGTTTGTATTGTATAGACAGCTTATAGTATAGGACTTAGTTGTACTCATCTGTATATAGTTCAGTTGATGTATAGATAGGTTTCATATATGTAAAGTTGTATTCTATTGTATTCAACATTGTAAAAGTTCAGAACAGTAGATTAGAAGAAGACTAATGAAGACTCAGAAGACTACTTTAGAATAAGAAGACTTCAAGAAGAGTTGAAGAAAAGCTTAGAATTATTCTGGAGAAGTGCTGAGCAGTTTTTTAGAACTGTGCTGATTGACTCAGAGCAGTAATAGTCAGAGCAGTAAGTTACTGTGCTGAGTTAGTATGATTGAAGAATAAGTTTGGAAAACTTATTAAGGCGTAACTGAAGATATATTTGAAGATATGCTGACTTGGATAAAGTTGAAGGAAGTTACAAAGTCGGTTACAAAAAGGTAGTTACAAAAACAGTTTTAGAGTTAGTTGAGAGTTAGTTCACAAACTGCTAACTGTCATACTAATGTCTATAAATACTGTGTGATCTTCTACTGCTGAGACTACTTATCTAAGAGTAATCAAAAAGATATCAAAGTACTCGAAGCATTCAAGAACTCACAGAGTTAAGGAGATCAATCTGAGAAGGAGCTACTGAATTAAAGAGAAGAATCAAAGGCTACAATCATAGAAGTTTACTTCTCATTTTAAAGTTTGTATTGTTGTAAACAAGTGTGCTAGTTACTTGTAGAATTACTAGTCGATCGAAGATACACTTGGGAGTGTAATCGATAAGATCACAGTCTTAATCTTGGGACTTTAAGCCACAAGAAACTCAAGAAGGAGTTAATAAAACTTCACAACTGGAGTTGTGAGAGTGGATGTAGACATTTGTCGAACCACTTTAAATCTTGTGTTCTTTACTTTCTTTTTTATATTTGTTTGAATTGTTTAACTAAGAACATTAAGGTTTACAAAGTAAAAGATCTAAATAAAAGTTGAGTATAAAACTAAACTGGAAAGTACTGATCGGACTCAGTAAGAGCAGTACTATTCAGAACACATTTCCGCATTAAAACTCTGATATTTTGAAAGATTTTTAAAAGTCTATTCACCCCTCCCCTCTAGACTTTTACTAGCTTAATCAATCTTAACTCAACTTGGGACCAACAAGTGGTATCAGAGCAGTAGTTATTTAGACTGCTGTTTCTTGATAACCTTGTAGACTTTGAGGGAAGTCTTACTGATCTTGTTACTATTTCTTGATATTTTTCATTACTCGAATACTTGAAAATACTTGCTATACTACTGATCTTATCTGTCTGATCAATCATGGATGAAACTAATATGAACAATCTTCCTAAGTTCAAGATTGCAGATTATGACTACTGGAAGCTGAGGATGGAGGCCATCTTTAGCTCAACCCATGATCTGATGGTTTCTGTGGTCAAAGAAGGACCAATCACTACCATGGTGCCAAAAACTGCAACACTGGAACCTTCCAAGGCCGTTGGTGTACTTGTTCCCAAACCAAGGTCAGAATTAACTTCAGAAGAAATGAAACAGAACAATCTGGACAGTTTGGCCAAAAACTACATCTTACATACCCTTCCCAGTGAGTATCTTGGGAAAGTATTAAGATGTAAGACAGGCAAAGAAACGTGGGACCGTTTAGCAATCCTTTGTGAAGGTACATCCCTAATAAAGGAAAGCAAGCTAACCACTGCTGTTCAGAGGTCCGAATCATTTAAGATGAAGGCTGGTGAAACAATAGACTAGTTGGATACTCGATTTACAAAAATTATGAATGATCTTGATGTGTTAGGGAAGTCATATACCAATAGGGAAATTAACCCGCGTATTCTTAAGTCACTAGATGACAGGTGGAAAATGGTCAAGATGATCATTAAAACTACACAGGATATAGATACCTGGACTGCTGAAACCACCTTCCAAACCCTTAAGGCGCATGAGTTTGAATTGGATGAAGAAGATCCAATAGTGAGCAGTGATAAGGAGAAGGGAATCTCCAAGAGTATTGCTCTTAAGGCATCTTCCTCTAAGAAGTCTAGATCATCTATGTCTAAGCCCTCAAGCATAAAAGATGAACTAGATAGTACTGATCTTACTCTTAAGGATCAGTTGAACTTAATGATAAAGAGGTTTGATAAACTCAACAAGCGTTATGGTAGATATAAGAGATTTTATAAGGAAACTCAGGGTTCTAGTAACAGGGACTCTTCTAAGACCAGAAGGGATCACAAATCTTCTGAAAGGAGAGATGAGGTCTCTAATGAGAATAGAAGAGATAGGAACTCTGCTGATAGGAAGGATAAGAAATCTACTGATAGAAAGGATAGGAACCAACATCGTTCTCCTATTAAACGTTCTACTAATGATCCTGTGTGCTATAACTGTGATAAGCCAGGTCATTATATCTATGAATGTCCTGATCTAAGTTCAGAGGACAGAGAAGAAAGACAAGCAAGAAGAGATCGCAGATTTGCCAAGGGTAAGAAGGCAATGGTGGCTTACAATGATTCTGAAACGGATTCAGATGAGTTGCCATCGTCTTCATCTGAGTACCCCTCTAGCAATGAGAAAGAAGCTTTCATTGCAGAATGGACTAGTCATGATGGCAAAAATTGAGCAAAAGGTATCTTCTGTCAATTCTTTCCAATCTTGTGATAATTCTGATTCTGATTCTCATGACACTGCTGATAGTAGTGTAGGAAGTAGTCTTCATCATTCCAAAGGAGTGACTGAAGAAGGCCTCCTACAAGCTAACAAAGCATTCATGGAAATCAGTGATGAAAATATATCTTTAAAATAAGAAAT
Organism: Galeopsis tetrahit; assembly: GCA_963675135.1. Lineage (NCBI taxonomy): Eukaryota > Viridiplantae > Streptophyta > Magnoliopsida > Lamiales > Lamiaceae > Galeopsis > Galeopsis tetrahit. The sequence continues at coordinate 61,955,127 of OY776126.1, read as the reverse complement.
CATTCGTCTAAAAGAAGCTTAGTTAAAAGTGGACCCTAATCTAGTTATCATAAATGCAAGACTATCAGAAGAGTTGTCTCAACTCCAAGAAAAGTATGCATCCATTGATAAACTATATCAGGATATGCTTAAAACTCAAGCCAAAGAGACAAATGAATTCAATGATTTAAAGATTAAATGTGATCAACTTGAAGAGCGCAATAGATTCTTAGAATTTGAAGTAGTGAGCCTAGATCGAAAGCTATCTGAAATGATTAATTCTGCTAAAATTAATCAAACATTATCAGACAGATATAGAGCTCCAAATGATAAAAGTGGGATAGGTACTGACTTGCCTAGTTCCTCTACTTTAGGCATTAAGAACACTAATGAAATTGGTTCAAGTTCTTTGCAACTAGATAAAGGAAAAGAACCTATGACGTATGATAATGATCCAAAACCCAAAGTACAGTCCAAATACACTCCTCCTACTACCAAGAATGGTAAAAAGAAGAATGTATCAAGACCAGTACAGTCAAGACCATACCAGCAGAGTTATACTCCTCTGACCAGAGCAGAACAGTCCTGGTATCAGAAGAGACAAACTCAGAACAGTAGGTCAAGACAAGCACATGCAAGTTGGGAACAACCTAGACCTCCTTTTATAAGGCAGTCTCAGTTGTACTCAACTAAACCTAGGAAATTTGTGCCTCATTATCATAACAAACCTGTTCTTTATCCTCCACCTTTATCTTATGATATCATTTGAGAGGAAAGACCAAAACGCATCTATAAGTCGTATGATCCACATGCTTTTAGGCCCTATTCAAACTATTACAGACAAACTGATCTTACGGAAAAAGGGATAGAACCAAGGAAAGGCTATCTTAGAAAAATAGATCCTAAATCTGCTGATAGTTCTGAAAAGGTCAATAAAGTACTATTCTGTGACAAATATGGAAGGAAACTAACGAGGTCTCATCTATTCAAATCTTCAATGTTTATTTGGGTACCTCTTACCACTAACCCTCAAGGACCCCAATAAAGAAAGGGTACCTAAATTATTAAGATCACTACTTGCAAGGTCGATTGGATCTATACAAGAAAGGTGGTTCAGTTGGAGAAACTTGGTACATAGACAGTGGGTGTTCTCACCACATGACTGGTACCAAGGCTCTTCTTTCTGACTACCATGAGAAAGAAGGACCCAAGGTGATTTTTGGTGATAGCTCCATGGCAATCACAAAAGGTTTTGGATACATCAAGAATGGAGATGTAGAGATTCAAGATGTCTCCTATGTAGAAGGTTTGAAATACAATCTGTTATCTGTCTATCAATTCTGTGACAGGGGCTATAAAGTCTACTTCAAGAGCACAAAGTGTGAAATCTGGGATAAAAGAACTCATACTATTCTACTGGTTGGTGTAAGACAAGGCAGTGTCTACATTGTGAACTGGAATAGTTGTCCTAGGGATGCTTGCCTTCTTTCTAAGAGTCCTAAAGAAATCAGCTGGCTATGGCACAGACGCCTATGCCATATGAACTTTAAGATAATTAATAAGATAGCAAGAGACTACATTGTTGAAGGTATCCCTAATGAAATCTATTTCAAGTCACAAGTGTGTGATGCATGCCAGAAAGGTAAACATGTAAAGGTTTCCTTTAAATCAATTCCTGTTCTCTCTACTTGCAGAGTCTTAGAACTCTTGCACATGGATCTTCATGGTCCTATAAAATCCCCTACACTAAATGGTAGAAGGTACACTTTAGTTGTGGTAGATGATTATTCAAAGTTTACTTGGGTAATCTTCATACACAAAAAGAGTGATACACAAATCCAACTACCAGAATTATTGAAGAGGTTGCAAGTAGAAAAGGGTCAGCCCATTGTCAAGATAAGAAGTGATAAGGGGACTGAATTTATAAACTGTTACATCAAAGAATAATGCTCTAAGACTGGAATTCAGCATTTGACAAGTGCAGCAAGAACACCCCAACAAAATGGAGTTGCAGAGAGAAGAAACAGAACACTAAAGGAAGCATGCAGAACAATGCTAGCAGAGTACAACACACCTCAGGAGTTCTGGGCAGAGCCAATTAACACTGCCTGCCACACTCAGAACAGGAGTGCTCTAAACAAGGTACATGGTAAAACACCATATGAGGTATGGAAAGGTAGAAAGCCTAGAATTTCTTATTTCCATATTTTTGGTTGTAAGTGTTTTATTCATAACAATGGAAAGAGCAAATTAAATGCTTTTGATGCTAAAGCAGATGAGGGGATATCTTTAGGATACTCCTCTACTAGCAAGGCATTTAGGGTATTTAATTACTCTACCCTATGTGTGGAAGAAACACCCCATGTTGTCTTTGATGAAGTTGTACAGGACTCTGCTGACCATCAGCTCAGTAAGAAAGTTGATGATCTGAAAATTCAAACTGACAAAGATGACAATGAGACTGAAGTTTATGAATCTATACAAGCTTACAATCCATTCCTAAACATCCTAAACAAAGATGATGATGTAGAAAAGGTAAAAGACAAAGGTAACACTTCTAGACCAATTAATATGCCTGAATTGGTTGACTATTCTCCTATGAATAAATCTGCTGATACTGATATTGATGATACTGATATGCATGATTTAGATGATGAAAGTATTCCTGTTAAGACCAGAAAAACATGGAAATCAGCTCACACCACTGATCTGATTATTGGTGAATCTGGCAAAGGTGTTAAAACCAGAAGATAACTGTTTTATTCTAAGGAAAACCTAGTAATTCTTTGTTTTGCTGGTGTTGCTTTTTATCCTCTATTGAGCCCAAGACTGTAAAAGAGGCTCTGGCTGATAGTAATTGGATTATTGCTATGCAAGATGAATTAAATCAGTTTACTAGAAATGATGTATGGGAACTTGTAAATAGACCTGCTGGTCACAATGTGGTAGGTACTAGGTGGATTTTCAAAAATAAAAAGGATGAGAATGATCTTGTTGTTAGAAATAAGGCTAGACTAGTTGCACAGGGCTACTCTCAAGCTGAGGGTATTGATTATGATGAAACTTTTGCACCTGTAGCTAGACTAGAAGCTATAAGATTGTTTCTTGCTTTTGCTTCTTATATGAAATTCACTGTGTATCAAATGGATGTGAAAAGTGCATTTTTGAATGGTATACTCGCTGAAGAAGTTATGTAGAACAAGTATACAGGTTGAAGAAAACACTATATGTTCTAAAGCAAGCCCCAAGAGCCTGGCATGACACACTTTCTCTATTCATAATTGAAAATGGCTTTACTAAGGGCAAAGTAGATCGTACTTTGTTCAGAAGACAAGAAGGCAAAGACATTTTACTGGTTCAAATATATGTTGATGACATAATATTTGGATCTCCCAACAAAAGCATGAGTGAAAGCTTCTCAAAGCTCATGCAAAGTAAGCTTGAAATGTCAATGATGGGTGAAATGACTTACTTTCTTGGTCTTCAAGTAAAACAATCATCTGAAGGCATCTTTATCAATCAAGCAAAATATACAAGAAATCTGTTAGATAAATTTGGTATCAAGACCTATAAAACAGTTGGTGTGCCTATGCTACCTACATACAAAATGGATCCAGATGAATGAGGTAAGTGTGCTGACCAATCCTATTATCGAGCTTTAATTGGTTCTCTACTCTATTTAACTGCTAGTAGGCCAGATATTGCATTTGCAGTAGGTGTATGTGCTAGATTTCAGGCCAATCCCAAAGAAAGTCATGTGGAAACTGCTAAAAGGATATTGAAATATCTAAAGGGTACCATTAATCGAGGTTTGTGGTATTTTGCAGATGATGATTTATCCCTAAGTGGTTATTCAGATTCTGACTTTGGAGGTTGTAGAATAGATAGAAAATCTACTTCTGGTTCATGTCAATTCTTAGGTTCTAAGCTCATATCATGGTTTTCCAAGAAACAAACAAGTGTGGCAACATCTAGCACTGAAGCAGAATATATGGCAGCAGGAAGTTGTTGTAGTCAACTACTTTGTATAATGCAACAACTTAGAGACTACAACATTGTGGAATCTAATGTACCTATATTCTGTGACAGCAATAGTGCTATTGCCATCACTAAAAATCCCGTTTTACATACTAGATGCAAGCATGTAGATGTTAGGCATCATTTTATTAAGGATCATGTTGAAAAGAGAAACATTAGGATGGAAAAGATTCATACTGATATTCAGAGAGCTGACATCTTCACAAAACCTTTGGCTGAAACTAGATTCAGAGAGCTTTGCATAAGTTTAGGATTGATAGATATGGATTCTACATGTGTATAGAGATATGTACTAACATTTCAGGTACTGAGCTGATACCAAGAACTGTACTCCAAGAAGGATAATTCAGAAGGATAGACCATGTCAAAAACCACTACATTCATCCCAATCAGGTAAAAAGGTTCCTAAGGTGCCTAATCCCGATGAGGAAGCTGGTAAAGCTGAGGGAATTGAGATTATACAGTTAAGGGGGAATCTGTGATTCCTTAAAGATCCTTTCTGTTGACTCAGAGTACTAGTCACCTTAGAATAAACCTTATAAAGACATATTTTAACTATTCATTACTGATCTGTACTATATTTCATCAATTATGCATGAACTAACACTTCTACCAAGGTGAAACAGGCACAAAAGAGGAGTTCTCCACTGAAGGGGGAACTGATCTGATTACAGATTTGAAGTGTCTAAAATCTGATCTGATTACAGTCTTTATCTGTCTACAGACATGTTCTGATTATTGAATTGATTTGTCTACAAAACTGTTCTGATTACAAAGTCTCTTTGTCTACAGAACTGATCTGACTACAATATCAATCTTTCTATAGAACTGGTCTGACTGCTGATTAAACTGTCTACAAAACTGATTTGATTACAGAAAATCTGTCTACAGAATAGAACTGATCTAATACACAATACTAATCTGAGAGTACTGTGCTAATATCAAAAAGGAGAAATCAGAAAAGTTGGGAACTGATGTGAGGATTACTGTATTGACCCAACTATTGATCTAATGTCTGTAAAGTACTCAGCTGATTACAGTACTCAGCTGAAACCAGATAAGTAATTTCAATTAAGAGTGAATTGAACTGAACTTGGAAACAAATGTACTGATAAACATCTGTTCGAAATTACAGTTTTAATAGAAAAGATTAATACACTTCTCTATTTTGACCTAATTTTAAATTGGTGTATATATCATTACAAATTGGCTCCAAAAATATGTATAGGTATTGAATTTGGAACGTTTTTGCTTTTAACGAATTTCAAGTCATCATCTACACCACACGACGTGAGGATCTAATTCGATCTGAACCCTAGATTTGGTTTGAATTCGATAATTACGCAAACAATTCCTTTTTCTTCATTACTTTATATTTCTGGAAACTCATAACTCAAAGCTGTTTTAACTCTTACTATTCTATCTTCTACATCTCTTCACTATTCTTCAATTGCGATTATCAATGTGCTAAGTGAGTCAAATGAAGTTGTAGGTACTTTTGATTCAGCAAAATGGATGAAGGAAAAGGGCATTTTTGTAGAGAATGCTGTTTATTTCAGCGGTCGACAAAATGCTGAAAATCAAGCGGTTTTAACGATGTGTGAAGAGAGCGGGCTCAAGAAATATATACCCAAATATGGTTTTTGAACCGGAGGCCATGGAATTTTATTTACAGCTTCAAGGAGATAACAATGGTGTTCGCTCGATGCTTTCTGGGCATAAAGTATCGATATCCAGAGAAACCCTTGAGATTATGTTCGATTTACCCCAAGGCCCAGTAAACATTTTGAGCTATAAGGCATGAGAAGAGAAAGCTTGCATGGGCAAATGGATGGGTGTAGAACCTGAGTCGTTGAGCAATCTCAAGAAAGCCATTCTTCCTACTGGTCTTCAATTCTTAATGGACATTGCTGGAAAATGTTTATTAGGTCAGCATCACAGCCAGGATGCTCTCACAAATTTAAAAATCCGAGTCATGGCCGCAATCGCTGATCGAGTCCAAGGTGATTGGCAAGGATTTTTCTTGGAAAGGTTGTTGAGTGAGAAAGATAAGGTGTTGTTTGATGAGAACATTCAGGAGTTTTCAATTAAATCCATGTTACGATTCGGAAACAAGCTGAGCATTCTGTTGCCTCAGTTAGCCATCAAGAAATCATATTGGAGTCCTCCTAAGAAATTTCATCAAGGAAAATTCTTAATGAAGAAGGAGTCTATTCGGTTTGAACATGAACATCCTTTAGAAAATTCTCAAGAACATCAAGCTCAAGGATCTGGTGCTTCAATGTATCGTTCTGATGATGATCAACCGGAAGCAAGATCTAAAGCACGGCATGATCCGAGCAGTGCTGGACTAAGAAGAGGAAGGTCTTCTAAAGCTACCTCAGAACAGTCAGTTCGTTTCATTGGAACTGTGGTGCATGAAAGTTCTGAAGAACAAGAGGTTAGTACTTCCAGCCTTGTTGTTATGTATAAAAGAACAAAAGGTAGAAGTTCGTCTAGACCTAGGAGAATGCTTGTTGATTCTACTCCTACCCCTTCGAATTCTGATCCCATTCCAGCTGAACCAATGGATCAACAGCCTACATGTTCTGGTGAGTCAGTTCACTATTGTCCTATTTTTCTCAGAACACTCCCCATTCATCCCCTCAGAACACTTCTTTTCATCCTACTCCTATAACAAGTCCACAAAACAAATCCACTCCATATCACTCTTCTACACAAGTTCATGATCACTCTACTGAACATGAATTTGAACCTTCTTCTATTCCTATTGACATTTCATCATTACCTGAACCTAAATATTTAGTCCCCAAACCTACATCTTTGATGGATTATCCTATTTGTGATAAAGAAGATCGAATTAGGATAAAGCTGAGATTAGCACTGTTGAACAAGTTTCATGGTTTGGATGAAAGCTCAGTTGAGTTTGAGAGACTTCTTAGGACTGGCACTTGGGTGTATCTTAAGAGAAATGATCTTAAAGAGACTCTAGCTGTTATGGACGGTATGGGTGGTGCTTCAATCTTTGATGAATGGGAAGCAGAGCAGAAGCATGCAGCTGATGTTAACTCTTTTACTGAGTTACTTACTCCAGAATCAATAGTGCAACTCGTTGAGAGAATAACAGGTTTTAAGTATATTATGGAAGATGTTGTCACTACTGCTGCATATACAAATGCTGATGTCTATATGGATGTTGAAAAGGAAGTTGCTGATGAAGATGTTATGGAAGTTGATAGAGCTAGTGACAATGCAACAGAGGTGTTTGAGAACACTGTTGTACTTGAAGAAACAAAGGTCTTGGAACATCAAGTTTTGGATGCTGATGAGCTGGAAAGCATTCCAAATAAGTCTGCTGAACCTACGTTTCCTGAAGATGTGCAGGAACAAGTCAGACCAGTTCCTGTTGAAAAGGCATCTGATAGCCCTAGCTTTGAATTGTTGAAAAAGCAGAATGAAGAGCTTCAAGCTAAGTTGGAAGCTGCTATGAAAAGTTTTCAAGAAGCCACTGAAAAGATGCATACAATGACTTCTGAAAATTTATTTGAACGAGTGATAGAGCATACAATGACAAAGATCTATGATTTGCATAGATTGCAAGAGAAGAAACTTTCAGCTGATCTTCATAAGAAACTGGAAGAACATCTCATTCCTTTGAGCGTTTGGCAAGATGAAGCCAAAAAGGGGGAAGAGAAGTTAAGAAAAATGATGGAGCAGACTCAAGCACAACAAGCTCAGTTCGTTGTAAGCCAAGATGAAGAGGAAGAAGCTGAAGAAACTGGTAGAGTTACCAGGTCAAAAAGTAAGCTGAAACATGTTGTTTCAAGTGATCAACCATCTGAAGAAGAAATGGCTAAAGCTCAGGAGAAATTGGAATTAATGCAACAGAAAAGAGCTGAAGCTGAGTTGAAAAAGAAAAAGTTAAAAGATGTTGAATAATTGAGTAAGAGATTTGAAAATCGTGTTGCTGCTTTAAAAAGAAAGATGAAAGCTCAGAATAAAGCTACAGGAAAGAAAGTTGATAAGAATTTCAAGGATGAAAACTTTGTTGAGTTCATAGTCCTACCAGAAAGTATGGAATTCTGGAATAGTCTGAAGAAAATGTGGCAGATTGCAAACTTCATTGTGAAGAAGTTTGGTGATCATCTGAACAAGGAAGCAGAATTTGATGATTTTGAAGAGTTCATGATGAACATAGCAAGAGATTTCTGGGAAGATATCTTAATTACTGCTGCTGCTGCTGATATTGTAATCTTATGTCATGAAGAACCAATCTGGGATCCTCCAAGACTTGAGAATGGAGAACCGGATTACAGGGAGATTTGTAACATCATTGAGTAGATCATTAAGGATGGAAGCATCACTGATCATCAACATATGATGGATATCAAAACAAGACTTTACTTGGCTTTTAGAATTTGAAGATTGAAGATGAAGGACAAGCTCACAAGATAACATTTCTTAACCCTAATCTTTATTTCATATTTCATGATTATGTGTAATATGTGCATTATCTGATCTGATTATGAATATGAATCTGAAATTTTAACTTTGATGAACTGTTATGATTGACTACATACTTAACTACTGATTTGTTAACATTTAAGTGGTTTTGGCTTCATCAAAAAGGGGGAAATTATTGGGATATGAATCCTATAAACAATGTTCTAGTTGATGATTGTATGTTTTGATGGCAAAAAACAACTTAAAGTTAATGATATATGTGGTTCTAAGTCATCTTAACTAAGTCATTTTAAGAGATATTGGAATCCGAGTTACTGATCTTATATATGTTTACTGATCTTAGTGTGTTTACTGATCTGATATATGAACTGTTAGGAACTAAGCTGATGTTTGTATTGTATAGACAACTTATAGTATAGGACTTAGTTGTACTCATCTGTATATAGTTCAGTTGATGTATAAATAGATTTTATATATGTAAAGTTGTATTCTATTGTATTCAGCATTGTAAAAGTTCATAACAGTAGATTAGAAGAAGACTAATGAAGACTCAGAAGACTACTTCAGAATAAGAAGACTTGAAGAAGAGTTGAAGAAAAGCTTAGAAGTATTCTGGAGAAGTGCAGAGCAGTTTTGTAGAACTGTGCTGATTGACTCAGATCAGTAATAGTCAGAGCAGTAAGTTACTGTGCTGAGTTAGTATGATTGAAGAATAAGTCTGGAAAACTTATTAAGGCGTAACTAAAGATATATTTGAAGATATGCTGACTTGGATAAAGTTGAAGGAAGTTACAAAGTCGGTTACAAAAAGGTAGTTACAAAAACAGTTTTAGAGTTAGTTCACAAACTGCTAACTGTCATACTAATGTCTATAAATACTGTGTGATCTTCTACTGCTGAGACTACTGAAAGACTACTGATCTAAGAGCAATCAAAAAGATATCAAAGTACTCGAAGCATTTGTAGATGTTGCTAACTCTTAAATGCTTTAACATTATCAACAACATCTTAATTTGACCTTCCTTGATTTATTCTAAGTCTTTTCTGAAATGTTACATTAAATGTTATACTAAATGCTCTCACATTCAGGAACGATTCCAGAAGGTTCTACAAGAGTCTGGAACATGGAAGAGTCCAGAAGGTTGCAGAACGTGATAGAAGAGTTTAGAGCATTGTAGAATGACCTGGAACATGGCAGAAAGATCTAGAGAGATCATGGAGGTTGAGGTCCTAAAAAATAGGATCTCATAATGGAAGGATCTAGAAGCTGAGTATTTCTCTATAAATACCGCCAGAATCTTTCATTTCAAAGTATGCACTATTCGAGTAACACCTTCTTGAGAGTTCAACCCTAGTTCGGAGTTATGGCAAGTAGTTGTATCGTTTAACGTACGCCAAGGGATACCACACCTTCCAGTGTACTTAGTTCTAGTCTTGTATCAAGTGAGAGTGAATCATAGATCAGATTAGTTCTTTAGACAGTGTTCTTACACTTAAGTCTATTTACAGATTCAGGCACCTGCCTCGATTGTAGTTTCTGTTTGTGGAATGTTGAAGGAATTGCTGAGACATTTCACACGACATTTTTGTGTATAACTTAGGAACTAAGTTATTGTTTTCGCCGTAAGGCTTAGCATAGGTTTTGTTATTAATAAAATCTATGTTAAAAATTATTCCATTGTGTCTTTATTGTGTTTAGTGTTTTAGACTTCCGCTGTGTATTGTGTTTAATTATTCACATTCTGTTAGAGTTAATGCTACACTAATTGTCACAACATTCAGTGTAACATTGTTCTGTTTTTTTTTCTTAAACACTAGATTCCACCCCCCCCACACTTTCAGTTGGTATCAGAGCCGATACCTGACGACACTAGGTTTAGATCCTTGCTTAAAGTGTGTTTTAGTTTATGTTAGCAATGGAAACACATCACATATCCACAGCACTTAGGCCACCCGTTTTAGATGGTTCAAATTATGCTTATTGGAAGCCTAAGATGCGTATGTACATCAAGTCAATTGATGAACGTGCTTGGAGGTCTGTTCTTACAGGTTGGGACGTACCAAAGAATCCAGTAGATGCCGATGGTGAAATTCAACTCAAGAAAGAAGTTGATTGGACAGCCGATGAGATAACAACAGCAGGATACATTTCTAAAGCCTTAAATGCTATTTTTACTTGTGTTGATACCTCTATGTTTAAAATTATATCTAACTGTTCTACTTCTAAGGATGCATGGGACAGGTTACAAGAGCATTGTGAAGGTTCCGATAGTGTTCGAAGGACAAAGCTTCGGATGTTGGGGACAAAGTTTGAGAATCTCCGAATGAGGGAAGATGAAACAATTTCATCCTACAACGAAAGGTTAAGTGAGATTATTAACGAATCACATTCTCTTGGTGACCCTATTTCTAATGTTAGAGTAGTACATAAGATATTAAGGTCTGTTCCTAAAAGATTTGATGCTAAGATTTGTGCTATTGAAGAGGCAAAAGATACTGATAAGATGAGTCAAAATGAATTAGTGAGTATTCTTAGAACTTATGAAATAAACACTAATCAAATTGATGAAACTAAAGATGATAAGAAAGTTGTTGTTTTTAAAGGAGAAACATCAAACAAATCTGAGATTCAGCCTATCATTACTGAGGTTGATTCGGATGAAGAATTGATTGATGAATGCCTTAACAATCCTGACAACATTGCCCTTCTTACAAAGCATTTTAATAAATTTCTTAAGAAGTCTATGCATAAGTCTAAAGGAAATATACAGCCTAAGATCCAAATCAACACATCAACACCACAACCAGAAAGAAGGAAGATTCAATTCACACCAAGACCATCAAAGAGTGAAGGTAAACCAAGGCATGGTCCTGAATTTAGAAAATCAGTTCAATGCAATGCATGTTCTGGATATGGTCACTATGCAAATGAGTGTGAAAATACCAGACTGAAGCAAAAACTGAATTTTAGTGCTACCTTGAGTGATGAATTTGATAATGATGATCTTGATGAGTTTAATGAAAGAGAAAGTGCTCATTTTACTAGAATTGATTATAATGATTCCTCAGATGATGATCTGGATGATACAGATTCTGATGTTGCACCAGATGTCTTCACATCTACAGTAACATCAAAACAAAGTCACCCAGATCTGAACTGTTTTAATGGTTTTGTTGATAATGCAGGAAAAATGATTGATGATGAGACATATCAGAAATTGTTAGATGATTGGAACTCTCAGAAACTCACTCTGAATAAAGAGAATGAGAATCTGAAAGACACAATCACTAAGCTAGAAGTCTTACTTACCAGAAGAGATCTTGAAGTTTGTAAATTGAAGGAGAAATTGATCAACTCTACTTTAAGTTTCAAAAAGTTTTCCAAGAGTGCTTCTGATGTGAATGATGCTATAGCTACTGGTAAATCTAATAATTATGGTTTAGGTTATGATGGTGAAACTGCTTCTGTAGAATGGAAGGACTCTCTAAAGTGAGAGTCAAGACTTGTATTCAAGTATTTATAGAAGAGGTTACAAGAAGATATAAAGAGTAGTTACAACTAACAAGAGGTTTTATAACTACCAAGATAAACTACCCTTAATACTACTTAATATTCCCCCTCAAGCGAAGCGGGAGCGAAGAGACGTTGAGCTTGTGTCGAAAGAACTCAAAAAGGGGTCGAGCAAGGCTCTTTGTAAAGATGTCGGCCAATTGGTACTGAGAAGGCACGAACTGAGTAACTAGGCGACCAGTGGTGACGAGCTCTCGAACAAAATGATAGTCGATGTCAATATGTTTGGCTCGCTTGTGAGCGACTGGTTTTTGAGAAAGAAAAATGGCACTCTTGTTGTCGCAAAGTAGAGTAGGCGTAGTAGCGGGAAGAGCTTTAAGTTCCTTCAGCAGCGAGCAGATCCAGACAATTTCTGATGAAGTGGTTGCCATGGCTCGATATTCAGACTCACAGCTCGATCGGGAGACCGTAGGTTGTTTCTTAGCCGCCTAAGAGACAAGGTTGGTGCCAAAAAATATAGCATATCCAAAAGTGGAACGACGAGTGTCAAGACATCGAGCCCAGTCGGCATCCGAGTAGGCGAGCAGTGTTGGGCGACCACTAGAGAAGGTAAGGCCGAGATGAGAAGTCCCCTTAACATAGCGAAGAATACGTTTGACAGCTTGAAAATGTTCAATTGTTGGTTTTGCTTGAAATTGACTAACAGTGTTGACCGCAAAGGCGAGATCGGGACGAGTAATGGTGAGGTATTGGAGGGCGCCGACCAGTGATCTGAACAAGGTAGGATCGGAGAAGGGAGTACCATCTAGACGAAGAAGGTCAGAGGTGGAAAGCGGAGTTGCAACAGGCTTACAATCGAGCATGTCGGCACGAGTGAGGATGTCGGCTGCATATTTGGATTGGCCGAGGAAGAGGCCGCTATCAGTGTAGGTGACCTCAAGGCCAAGAAAGTATGTTAAACGACCAAGATCCTTGATAGCAAACTCTTTATTGATCCTGGTAATAAGACGAGTAGTAAAAGAATGATCATTTCCAGTGATTATAATATCGTCAACATAAACGAGGAGAAAAAGAGAGGTACGACCTGACATATAGATGAACAAGGAGGTGTCCGATTTGCTCTCAACAAAACCAAGGGCGAGAAGGAAGTCACAAAAGCGTTGAAACCAGGCGCGAGGAGCTTGCTTCAAGCCATATAGTGCTTTGTTGAGTTTGCAAACGTGCTGAGGGCGAGAAGAATCAACAAAGCCAGGCGGTTGTTTCATGTAGATGGGTTTGTCTAAAAGACCATGAAGGAAGGCGTTGTTGACGTCCAATTGATGGAGCGACCAGTTATTCATGACGGCAAGAGCGAGGATAACACGAACAGTAGAGGACTTAACGACCGGGCTGAAGGTGTGATCATAGTCGAAACCAGGAATTTGAGTGTAGCCTTGGGCGACCAGCCGAGCTTTGTGACGATCAATAGTGCCATCAGCAAGAAAATTTGTTCGATATACCCATTTAGATCCAACAATGTTCGCGTCGGGGGGAGGAGGAACCAAGTCCCAAGTTTTGTTTTTGTGAAGGGCCTTGAGCTCCTCGTCCATGGCGGTCAACCAGTGTTGTTGTTTTGCCGCCGAGGAGAAACCTTTGGGTTCAGGAGAGGTATGAATGGCAGTGAGCAAGGATGTGGTGGTGATAAGGGAGGAATCAAAGGGATGTTTGGTTTTAAAGATGCCATCCTGAGATCTTGTTCGCATGCCATGAGTTGGAGGAGGGCGAGGAGCAGGAGGTGGAGGGCGAGGAGCAGGAGGAGGAGAGTGAGCAGTTGGTTGGATGATCGGAGGCGTAATATCAGGCTGCAGACATAGCGAGCAGGGAGATTCAGGGGAATCATTGGGGCGACCAGGAATAGAAGGAGAAGAAGAGAGCGGCAAGGGGAGAGAGCTATCAAAGGTAGCAATATCGAGAGAGGAGAAATCGGGGTAAGGTCCACTTGTAGCAAATGGAAAAAGAGACTCATCAAAGCGAGCATGCCTAGAAATGTACATGCGCTGCGAGCAGGGATCAAAACAACAGAACCCTTTATGGCGAGAACTGTATCCAAGAAAAACGCAAGGAATACTGCGATGACAGGAATAAACACAACATCCAAAGACACGGAGATTATCATATAGAGGAGGAGTAGATAGAAGCATTTCATAAGGGGATTTGGTGTTAAGAATAGGAGAAGGTAATCGATTGATAAGATAGACGGCCGTGCAGAAAGCCTCAACCCAAAAGGTGGTCGGAACGGAGGATGAAAACAGTAAAGCAAGCCCCATTTCAGTGATATGGCGGTGTTTTCTCTCTGCTCGGCCATTTTGGGCCGGAGTGTAGGGGGCATGACATAGTATGTATAATTCCGGAAGAGAGAAAAATGTCACGGAGTTTATGGTTGGTGAATTTAGTCCCACCATCCGATTGAAAGCGTTTTATCTTACGATCAAATTGGTTTTCAACCAAACTTTTAAAGTTAACAAAGGTGGAGACAAATTCAGATTTTTGACGGAGGGGATAGAACCAAGTAAATCGAGAATAATCATCAATAAACAGGGCATAATAACGAAAACCATCATGAGATTTAATAGGTGAGGGACCCCATAAGTCACAGTGAATAATATCAAGAACAAAGGTAGCACGTTTTGAGTTTAGAGAGAAAGAAAGTCGAGTACTCTTAGATTTTTGACATGCCGAGCAAATAACAGGCTTAGGAAGCAAAGAAGTGGTGGAAATATGTCCTTTTCGTTTAAGTACATTTACAACATCAAAAGCAACATGCCCTAATCTACTATGCCATAATTCAAACGAAGTATGGTTCGAGCGAGCACGTAAGGAGGAAGCAAAGCTAGAGTGACATTTTTCCAAAACATATAAACCATGATCAAGTCTGCCGTGAGCAAGAGTCAAGCCTGTAGTCCGATTCTGAATTTCAAACGAATTGTTAGAAAAGATAAGACGAACAGGAAAATCATTGGTCAATTTGCTTACAGAGAGAAGATTTTTCGTAATGGAAGGAACGACAAGAACATTGGAGAAAGATAGGTCAGAATTATAGAGATGAGTACCAGTGTGAGTAATTGGAAGGATATTACCGTTTGCGACGACGACTCTATCAGAACCGGTGTAGGGCGAGCATGAATCAAGAGCGGCCGAGGAGGGAACCATGTGCGAGGAGGCCCCACTTCTACAAGTAACACTAAGAAAATATTTGTTAAATCAGTGGCACAACAAGCTGAAAATGAAATAATTCAGCCACTGAACAAAGGGAAGGGCAAAATGAATGAGATGCCCACTCAAGTGCTTCAGGAGACTAGGCCCAAACCTAAGGAAAAGGCCAAAACCCCTGAACACAAGAGGAATGTTGGTCAGCAGAGTAGACCCAATGGAAGGGCAAATCTCCTGAACAATGTTCAGAGGAGTTATCCAAGGTTTGGACAGCCTAGGCCAACTTTACTGAGGAAGCCTCAGCTGAACAGACCTCAGGACAACTATCCTCAAAGGCAGAATAAAATGAGACAACCAAAACCCTTCATGCCAAAGGGTAATGGTCATAAATATGCCTTCCCTCAAAGATTTCCTTAAGTAGCACAAAGAACTCATAAGTTTAGGAGATTTGACAACTCTCCTGAAACTTACAGAGTCAACACTTTCACACACACTTTCCCAAAGGCATTTAAGGGAAAGACAGTGTATGTTGATGGTCAAGGAAAACAACTTAGCCACCTTGAATCAATCAGGGTAATTAGGCAAGTTTGGGTTCTTAAAGGTACAGCTAACCTCTCAGGACCCAAAATTCAAAGGGTACCTAAAGCTTGCTAATTGCAGGTACCTAAGAACCACAAGAAGATGATGAGTATGAGCAAAAAGTCAGCATGGTACCTTGACAGTGGTTGCTCAAGGCACATGACTGGAAACAAAGATCTCCTCACTAATTTCACTGAAAAAGAAGGCCCAAATGTCACATTTGGAGACATCTCACAAGCAACAACAAAAGGTTATGGTACCTTGATAATTGGTAATATCAAGGTATCTAATGTATCTTATGTGGCTGGTCTCAAATACAACTTGCTAAGCATAAGTCAGTTTTGTGATAAAGGCATTAATGTTGAGTTTTCAAGTGGAAAATGCTTAATCAAAGATGGAACTCAACAAACTCTACTGACTGGAACTAGAAAAGGAAATGTGTATTTTGCTGACTAGGACAAGTCTACTCATGCTGCATGTTTCATTGCTAAGAGCTCTAATGAACAAAGTTGGTTATGGCATAAAAGGCTAAACCATCTGAACTTCAAATCAATGAACAAGCTTGCTAGAGATGCATTAGTAAAAGGACTACCTAATGAGGTCTTCATTAAATAACATGTGTGTAAACCATGTCAAGAATGAAAACAGATTAAAGCCTCATTCAAGGGAAAACCAGTCATCTCTACTGAAAGGGTACTTGAACTTTTACATATGGACTTATTTAGACCAATTACCCCTGCAAGCATAAATGGTGGAAAATACACATTGGTTGTAGTAGATGACTTCTCTAGATTCACATGAGTAGTATTTCTCCTTAATAAGAAGGAAACACAAGTCAAATTCCCTGAACTGTTAAAGAGACTGTCAAATGAAAAGAGCCTTAATATAATCAAGATAAGATCTGATAAAGGCACTAAGTTCATAAACTCATACATCAATGAGTATTGCATACAAAATGGGATAGCTCATGAAACCTCAGCAGCAAGAACTCCTCAGCAGAATGGAGTTGTAGAAAGAAGGAATAGAACTTTAAAAGAAGCTGCTAGAACTTTAATTGCTGATTCAAATCTACCTAAGAGGTTTTGGGCTGAAGCTATAAACACTGCTTGTTATACTCAGAATAGATGTCTGATCACTAAGGGTCAAGGCAAAACCCCCTATGAACTCTGGAAAGGAAGATTGCCTAAAGTGTCATATTTCCACATATTTAGTTGTAAATGTTTCATTCACAACAATGGGAAAGAGTAGTTGAAAGCTTTTGACAGCAAAGTTGATGAGGGGATATTCCTTGGATACTCTCAAATCAGTAGAGCTTTCAGGGTGTACAACTGCAAAACTCTAATTATGGAGGAAACACCTCATGTTGTTTTTGATGAATCTATTTTTGAGGCCAGGAACAAAAACCTTGACACTAAAGAGATCACACAAAGAACAACCAGATTGAGCCTAAAAGACAAGAACATTGTATTCATAGATATTATCCAAGCCAATCTTCCTGAAAATGTTCCACTAGACAACAATCCTGAAGGCAATCTCCCTAAGGAAAACCCCACTGAAGGAAATGGTGAACTGAATGACCCAATCCCAGTTCACACTCAGGTAACAACTACCAATGAAGAATCAGGCTCTGCTGAGGTAGTTAATGGATCAAATATTCAAGGGGGAACCATAATTTTTGAAAATGCCAACGTCCTTGACATTGAGGACAACACCCCTGAATATGATCCTGAATTAGATCCTGCATTCAATTATCCTGAATTCTATGATACTAGTGACTCAACCTTAGTAGAGGACAACTCTACTGAAGGGATCAGAAAAAGAAGGACATGGTTGTCTGACCATCCTACTGATCTGATACTTGGTGATCCAAGTATAAGAGTCAAAACTAGAAGGTTTCATGGCGAAAGTGCTTTGTTTTGCTGTTTCCTTTCAGAACAGGAACCTAGTGACATTGAGGAAGCACTTCAAGATGCAAACTGGATCACAGCAATGTAGGAAGAACTGAATCAATTCACCAGAAATGATGTATGGGAGCTGGTGGATAGACCTTCACATCAAGATGTTATTGGAACCAAGTGGGTGTTCAAGAACAAGAAGAATGAGAATGATGTGATTGTAAGAAACAAAGCCAGATTAGTGGCAAAAGGCCACTGTCAATCAGAAGACATTGACTATGATGAAACATTTGCACCTGTGGCAAGGCTAGAAGCAATAAGGCTTTTCTTAGCCTATGCAGCCCACAAGAGGTTCAGAGTGTACCAAATGGATGTCAAGAGTGCCTTCTTGAATGGAGTTTTGAAAGAAGAATTCTATGTGGAGCAACCACCTGGTTTTGAAGTTGGAAACCAAGTCTACAGATTGAAGAAAACTCTATATGGACTCAAGCAAGCTCCAAGAGCCTGGTATGACACACTATCACAGTTCCTCTTGGATCATGGTTTTATCAAAGGAACTGTGGACAAAACACTCTTCAGAATCACTGAAGGAGAGGACATCTTGCTTGTCCAAATATATGTTGATGACATCATATTTGGATCCCCAAATGAGAAGCTGTGTGAGAAGTTCTCAAAGCTCATGCAAAGCAAGTTTGAGATGTCAATGATGGGGATGATGAATTTCTTCTTGGGCTTACAAGTCAAGCAATCAAAAGAAGAAATCTTCATCAACCAAGCAAAGTACACTAGAGAAATGATCAAGAAATTTGGGTGTACAACCAGCAAGCCAGTAAGGATCCCAATGAACACAAATTGGAAGATGGATCCAGATGAGAGTGGTGTTCCAACCAACTCTACGGAGTATAGAGGAATCATTGGCTCACTCCTCTACCTCACTGCCAGCAGACCTGACATCACCTTTGCAGTAGGTGTTTGTGCAAGGTTCCAAGAAAATTCTAAGAAAAGTCATCTAGAGGCTGCTAAGAGGATCTTGAGGTATCTCAAAGGCACTAAGAATCTAGGCCTTTGGTACCCTGCTGATGGCAACATTGAGCTAACTGGCTACTCAGATGCTGATTATGGAGGATGTAGAATTGACAGAAAGTCCACTTCAGGGACATGTCAATTCTTAGGGAACAAGTTCATTTCTTGGTTCTCTAAGAAGCAGAACACAGTGGCCACCTCCACCACTGAAGCTGAATATGTTGCAGCTTGAAGTTGTGGTGCTCAGATCCTTTGGCTGAGACAACAACTAAGGGACTACAATGTGAACTCTGCTGAAGTGCCAATATTTTGTGACAACAATAGTGGTCTTGCTGTATCTCATAATCCAGTTTTGCACACAATGTGCAAGCATGTGGACATCAAGCATCACTTCATCAGAGACCATGTGGAGAAGAAGGACGTCAAGTTAGTAAAAATCCACACAGATCATCAAAAAGCTGATATATTGACCAAACCACTTGCAGAGGCAAGATTCTTGGAATTATCACCAGAGTTGAGACTTCTTGATCCAGGGAAGTTGGACAAGTGAGTCCAAAGGAGTTAATTAATCAATGGGGAACTGAAAGCAAAGTTCAGTAGACTTGGTCAAGTCTACTGAAATTCAGAAGAGATGACCTCAATTGTTCAGGACACTTGTCCATTGAAATTCAGGACTATAATATCCGTAATTTTTTTATATAAATATACAAGTATATATTTAATTATTAATTTGAGATAAATATTCAAAACCCATTTAAATTCAGGCTTTTGAGATTTTAAATCCTAGTTTTCATTTCAAGCCCAAGCCCGATTTTAATATACATATATTTGACTAAACCCTAAATTTATCACAATTCAATTCTCATTCTAACTACACGGCCGTAGCAGACCTACAGTGAAGGTACTTCTTTTCTTTTATTTGATTTTCATTCCCTGCTATTACCTAGGAATTTCTCCAAAATTTTGCTAACTAGATCATCCAATGATTCAACGCGGCATGTCAATTATCTTTTTCTTTAACACACAATTAAGCCAATTTTCCATATTGATTTCGTATAATGCACTGTTGGGATATAAATTCACCCTAAGCCCCACTTGATGTTAGAATAGTTTTGATGGCCAAAACACTTAGAGTTTATAAATGTAATAGGATCAGCTGACTTTGTATAGAACAGCTTAGACTAGTCTTGTGTGATCAACTGTATAGATATCAGCTGATCAGCACAGTCCCAGCTTACATGCGCTACCTCAAGATGAGAAGAGAAGAAGACATGAAGACTAGGAGATCCTTGAAGACCAGTTAAGTAAGGTGCTTGTATACCTACTTAACTGATGGAGTCCCAGATTGAAGATGGCCTAAAGCAGGACACTGCCAGATCAGAAGAGTTTTACTCTGCTGATATCAGAAGACAGATGACACAAGGCCAGAAGAGTAGTCAGAAGACTAGAAGTTCAGATCAGAAGACTATGTGTTCTTCCAGGACTCGGCTGATTCCAAAGTCATCTTGCAATTTAAACAAATACCTACCTTATTTAGAAGATTGACATGATCCCAGGATTGAAGCAATCAAGCGACTGGAATCAAGGAATTAAGCCATTATGGAAAGATTGCCCCAACGGCTAGTCAACTCCAACGGCTAGTTGCAAGCAATCACCACTATAAATACAAGAGGATGAGAAATCACAAGTACGAAGTCACAACGAGAGAATTCAACAAAGTCTAGCAAGCAATCAAGCTAAAGTCATACTGTCTCAAGAATTCTCAAAGAGCCAGAATCCATTAGATTATCCATAGCTCTTAAGTGATTTCTATCCAACCCATAAGAACCTGAAACCTATTCATATTGTATATCATTTGTTTTAGGCAAAGTGATTAAGCAAATTATAAGCTTGAATCACTAGTTGGATACTCTTCAAAAACCCCAAACCCTCTCCGAAAGGTTAAAGTTTTTGAAACCCTCAAAGTGCAAGTGCTTACAATCACTTGTGGAGACCGTAGCTGTTAGGACGGCTCAGATCTCAAAGTCCTATCCTTGGGACTATAAAGGTCAAGACCCTTGTAATTTGCGGTAAATTAAAGGGATTAAATATCACGTTAGGACGTGAGAGTGGACGTAGGATCGTATATCCGAACCACTATAAACCTGGTGTTATTTACTTATTGCACTTTACATTCTGTCATTTCATTAACTGTTATATAGTGCATACTGTGATTTCAATATTCTTCAAAACAAGGCCACAGCTTTCAAACCAGCATCAGCTGAGTACTTTCATTAAAGAAAACAAGTTAAACACTTTCACAAGAAACAAAAGAACGAGTCTAAACAAGGCCTACCATAATTCCGCATATAACCTCCTCTATCAGATCACTATAGTCATCTGGACCAGCAGACTTGTAGTCCAGCTGACATAGCAATCAGAAGAGGTTCCCAACTCTCTTGAAAAAGTTTTAAAGTCTATTCACCCCTCCCCTCTAGACTTTAATCCCATTCACTACTCGTTCAGGGACCAACAAGTGGTATCAGAGCAGTGGTTCTAACGGACTACTGTCTCTAGATTATCAGAAGACTTGAGGGAGTCTCTCTGTAGTCCTCTTGAACAGATCTTTTTCTTTTGAAAAACTTGTTTTCGAAAACTCATACAGCATGAGTGCTAATATGCGTAAGTTGTCTAAGTTTTCAGTGGAGGATTATGATTACTGGAAGATCAGGATGAGGAAGAATCTCACATCAGTCCACTACAAGATGTGGTCAGTAATCACCGAAGGTCCAATCACCATCATGGCAGTCAATACTGCAAATGGTGATCCAGAAGTTCCAGTTGGAGAGCTAGCCCCCAAGCCGATGAAGGATCTCACACCAGAAGAGATGAAGCAGTCAAATCTTGACAGCATTGCTCAAGATTACATCATGCAAACTCTTCCAAATGAGTACATTGCAAAAGTAATCAATTGTGAAACAGCTAAGGAAATGTGGGATGCTCTAGCACTCCTCTGTGAAGGAACCGAGCTGATTAAGGAGAGCAAGTTGACAATGGCAGTCAAGAAGTTTGAACATTTCAAAATGCAACCAGAAGAGTCTATTGATCAATTAGACAATAGATTTACCAAGATCATCAATGAGATAGAATCTCTGGACAAGAAATATACAAATAGAGAGAAAAATCTAAAGATATTAGACTCTCTAACCAAGAAATGGAGACTCAAGAAGACCATCATCAAAGATACTCAATACATCAAGGAGTGGTCTCCACAGACTCTATTTCAGAATCTAAAAGCCCATGAATATGATCTTGAAAGAGAAGAAAACTCAGAAAATGATGAACCTATTGCTACTCCATCTACATCCAAGATTGTAGCTTTCAAGGCAGCAAATACAAAAGCTGCAAGCACCTCATCTGGCAAGACCTCTCTGAAAACAGAAGACTGTGAAGGATCAGACATGAGTCTGAAAGAACAAATGGCTCTTATGATCAAGAGATTCGAAAGGATGAACACTCTCAACAGCAAATATAGAAAGTTCTATAGAAACTACAAAGATAGAAGAGCAAGTTCACCC
Source organism: Galeopsis tetrahit (assembly GCA_963675135.1). NCBI lineage: Eukaryota > Viridiplantae > Streptophyta > Magnoliopsida > Lamiales > Lamiaceae > Galeopsis > Galeopsis tetrahit. The sequence continues at coordinate 61,932,892 of OY776126.1, read as the reverse complement.
TCCAGAGGAAGAACACCAGAAAGACACCCTAGAAAGGATGTGGAGTCATCTGACAGCCGAGGCTCCAGAAAAAGAGATGCCACACCTCCAAGGAAAGGCAATTCAAATCAAAAGCCTGGAGCATGCTTCAATTGTCGTAAACCAGGTCACTATGTCTATGAATGCCCTGAGCTGGATGACAAAGAAGAAAGAAGGCCAAGGAGAGACAGAAGAAATTCAGATAAGCAAGCAATGCTGACTGAAGAATCTGAATATCAAAGTGATGAACTTCCTACATCACCAGACTGTCAAATCTACTGAGATGATTCAGACGATCTAGCTATGATGGCCATAGGAGAAAATGAGGTAAATTCTTACACTACTACTTTCCATTCACCTATTTTCTCACAAACAGATGACATAAATTCATCTGAAGGCGAATCAGAAGACACCTATTATCAATCGTTAAGAAAGGTAAAAGGTGATCTGGATATTGCCACTAGAGCTTTTATAGAAGTGGAAGAGGAGAATAAGGATTTAAGGAAAGAAATTGCTAGGTTGAAAAAGGTTAAGTTTGATAACACCCCTGAGTTAGTCACCATGAATGAAAGGTTGACAAAAGAAGTGGAACTTCTTAAGGAAGAAAATACCACAACAACTCAGTTGTATGAGGGGATGTTAGAAACTCAAGCCTTAGAAACCAAAGAATTTCGTATACTACAATCTAAGTTCGATGATCTCTTCCAAGCACACAAGCTCTTAGAAAAGGAGAAGGAATGCCTAGATCAAAAGATATCAGAATTCAATAAAGCCTCGACTACTATTGAAAGTATCTCTGAATATTATAGATCAAATGGCAATAAGATGGGTTTAGGCTATGAACTTAATCCATCAACATCCTCTCCAGCTGGGGGTAGTACACCTAACAAGTGCACTACTCAGACACATGAACAGGGTGAGTGTTCTAAACACAATGAACTCAATATGAACCAAAAGGCATCTGTACCAACTAAGGCTAACTATTCCAACACCAAAAATGGTAAAAGAAAAGTTAACCCCAAACCTATACAGAGGAACAGCAAACAGCCTAGACCATCTCGTCTGAGACAGTCTCAGTTGTATGCTGCTCCAGCCAAGAAGAAGAAATCTTCTTCAAACAAATATGTTCTCTTTGCACCCCCTATCTCTTATGATATTGTGAGAACAGAAGAGTATGGTCCATATAATCGTGTGCATCGACCAGCTAATGCACCCAGGCCGAATGTAACTAGTCAAAAGATATTGTATGTTCACTCCTATAAAGGAAAACCATTTGACTATTACTTAGCTGACACAAACAACAAATCAGATCAGTCCAAGGTGTTAACTGGTAAGATTTGGTTCTGTGATGCCCGAGGGAAACAACTCAAGTGCTCAAGGTTGTTCAAACGACCAATGTATATGTGGGTTCCCAAGGGTAGTACTAACACCCAAGGACCCAAAACAAAATGGGTACCTAAGACTTAATCTTTCTTGCAGGAAAGGAAGGACCTATACAGAAAAGGAGGTCTAGCAGGAGAGATATGGTACATAGATAGTGGATGCTCAACCCATATGACTGGAACCAAAGACCTGCTGACCAACTACACAGAAAAGAAAGGTCCAAAAGTCTTATTTGGTGATAACGCGCACGGTAACACAAAAGGATATGGCACCCTTAGAAATGGTGACATTGAGGTACATGATGTATCATATGTAGAAGGTCTTAAGTTTAATTTATTATCTGTTTCTCATTTTTGTGATACTGGTTATTCAGTTAAATTCTCTAAAGATGAATGTCTCATAAGTGATAAAAGAACAAAACAAAACCTTCTAATAGGATCTAGAAAGGGAAGTATGTATCTTGCAAATTGGAACAGCTGTCCTAAGGATACATGTCTGCTTGTGAAAAGCCCTAAAGATGTCAGCTGGTTATGGCACAAACGTCTTAGTCATCTGAACTTTAAGACTCTGAACAAGTTAGCAAGGGAATCCTTAGTTGATGGTCTGCCTAATGAACTCTACTGTAAAGATCAGGTCTGTGATGCATGTCAACAAGGAAAGCAAACAAAGGTCTCCTTCAAGACCAAGAAGACAGAATCAACCAGCAGAGTTCTTGAACTATTACACATGGATCTCTTTGGACCAATCACTCCAACCACCCTAACAGGAAGAAAATACACTCTTATTGTTGTAGATGACTACTCCAAGTTTACTTGGGTTATCTTCTTATACAAGAAGAGTGAAACTCAGCAGAAGCTTCCTGAACTGTTAAAGAGGATCCAAGTAGAGAAATGAGAGCCTATTGTGAAAATTAGAAGTGACAAAGGCACTGAATTTATTAACTCCTATATTATTGCATATTGTACTTCTAATGGTATTCAGCATGAGACAAGTGCAGCAAGAACACCACAACAAAATGGTGTAGCTGAAAGAAGAGTCAGAACACTCAAAGAAGCTGCAAGAACACTCCTTGCTGAATTCTCTACTCCTAAGAAGCTTTGGGCAGAAGCTATCAACACAGCTTGTCACACTCAAAACAGGTCAGGTATTCACAAAATCCATAAGAAAACCCCATATGAACTGTGGAAAGGAAGAAAACCTAGAGTATCTTACTTTCATATATTTGGTTGTAAGTGTTTCATTCACAACAATGGGAAAAGTAAGTTGAATGCTTTTGATGCCAAAGCAGATGAGGGGATATTCTTGGGATACTCCTCAACTAGCAAAGCATTTAGGGTATTCAACAAACGTACCCTTCTTGTGGAAGAAACACCACATGTTGTTTTTGATGAATCTTGTGAAAAGAGTGCAGTAGAAACAACCTCAGCTGCAGAACAGATGAAGAAACTAGTGATCAAGAAGAGGTCTGATGAGTTTATTGAAGTCAATGAACCATTCCCTGAAGAACCAGAGGAAGATAAACCACTCAGACCAGTCACTAGATCTCAAACTCAAGCTGAACAAGTTACCCACAATCAAGATGCAAAAATCCCAAATGCCAGGGGGAATGATCTCTTTGACTCTCAAGATACAGATGATGATCGACCAAATCAAGTCAACCCTCCTGATGGAAATAGAACAGATGAGAATCCAAGTTCATCTAATGCAGATACTCCTGTAAGACATACATGGAGGAACAATCATCCATCAAACCTCATATTAGGAGGAGCAGAATCAGGTGTCAAGACAAGAAGACAACTGAATCAGAATTCTCAATCATCTATGTTCTGCTGGTGTGCTGGTGTGCTGGTGTGCTTTCCTCTCCAACATTGAACCAGCTGACATAGAAGAAGCAATGACTGATAGCAATTGGATCACTGCTATGCAAGAGGAACTAAACCAATTCGAAAGAAATGAAGTCTGGGAATTGGTAGATCGTCCTGAAAACCACAATGTAATAGGAACAAAGTGGGTATTAAAAAATAAGAAGGACGAAAATGATGTAATAACTAGAAATAAAGCAAGGCTAGTTGCAAAAGGATATTCACAATCTGAAGGAATTGACTATGATGAAACTTTTGCCCCAGTAGCCAGATTAGAAGCCATTCGACTATTTTTAGCCTATGCATCATTTATGGGCTTCAAAGTATACCAAATGGATGTCAAAAGTGCTTTTCTAAATGGTATTCTGGCAGAAGAAGTATATGTAGAGCAGCCTCCAGGATTTGAAAAAGGTGATCAAGTATATCGACTGAAGAAGGCTCTCTATGGTCTAACACAAGCCCCTAGAGCTTGGTATGACACATTGTCACAATTCCTACTTGACAATGGATATACAAAAGGCAAAGTTGACATAACTCTCTTCAGAATACAAGAAGGAGAAGACATTCTAATGGTACAAATATATGTAGATGACATTATATTTGGATCACCCAATCAAGAGATGTGCAAGAAGTTCTCTGAACTTATGCAAGGAAAATTCGAAATGAGCATGATGGGTGAGATGAACTATTTCCTAGGACTTCAAGTCAAGCAGAGTCCAGAAGGGATCTTCATCAACCAGTCCAAGTATACCAAGAGTCTACTAGAAAGATTCAACGCTCTACAAAGCAAAACTGCAAGGATTCCTATGATGACATCTTTCAAAATGGAACCAGATGAGCCCGGAAAGGCAGTTGATCAAGCTGAATATAGAGCACTAATTGGATCTCTACTATACCTTACAGCCAGCGGACCAGACATAACATTTGCTGTAGGAGTATGTGCTAGGTTTCAAGCAAACCCAAAGCAAAGTCATCTAGAAGCAGCAAGGAAGATTCTCAAGTACCTAAAAGGATCAGTCAACTTAGGACTATGGTACCCTGCTGATGACAATCTAGAATTGAGTGGCTATTCTGACTCAGACTATGGAGGATGCAGAATTGATAGGAAATCCACATCAGGAACCTGTCAATTACTAGGCAACAAGTTGATATCATGGTTCTCTAAGAAACAAACCTCAGTTGCAACATCCACCACTGAAGCAGAATATATGGCAGCTGGAAGTTGTTGTAGTCAGCTACTCTGGCTAGTTCAACAACTCAAAGATTACAATGTAGAGGCAAGAGAAGTCCCTATCTTTTGTGACAGCAGTAGTGCCATTGCCATCACTCAAAATCCAGTCCTCCACAAAAGGTGCAAACATGTCGACATTCGACACCATTTTTTAAGAGACCACCTTGAAAAGAAGGACATCAAGATGGAGAAAATTCACACAGATATCCAAAGAGCAGACATCTTGACTAAGCCCCTAGCTGAAGAAAGATTCAAGACCCTATGCTATAGCTTAGGACTCTTGGACCCAAGCACATAAAGAGCACAAGATCAGCTGAAGACCTCAGCTGATACATTTTGCAGCAGACTAGGAGGATCAGATGAGGTGAATAGACACCCTCATCTTCAGGTAAGTTCTTTCCCAATGAAGACAGATAGACCTGAGGGAAAACATAGAGTTATCTAATCAAGGGGGAATCAATGATACCTTAAGAATCCTTGATGAAATACTCTAAGATCTGCATTGCATAGTATATATACATACATACAGCAGACCTGAACAAAGTTATTTGATCTCTTTACTCTAAGCAATGTATAACTATGTATATTAATAAACTATTCTTCATAAAATACTTTATTCATATACATACATACAGTATACTACTGAGTCATACTTGGATGGATTAACACACCATCCTCACCGACTCAACAATATGCATGCACTGTACGGATTTCAAATAACTCATGGTCAAAATTTATAATTTCTGCATTCCATTAGATAAAGTCTGAATATCCTTAAATGTGCACCCTTAGATCAAGAATCTCACTATTGATCTTAAGAAATCACTTTTCAGAAATTCAGACCTATCACCTCTATAGTTTTGTCATCTTTCACTCCACTACCTCATTTCTACCCCTATAAAAGGAGGAAGTTATGAGAACACCTAAGAACACAAATCATTTAACACTATTCTTGTTTCAGGTATGGAGACAATTGAAAGAAGAGATGGAATGGAGATCATTCTTCAACCAAGGTTTTGGGTGAAGGAGATGAAGATTTGTCCCGAAAATGAAGATGATGCAGATCTATTTACTTGGCTTACTCAACATGAGTATGACCATGAAAGCTAAAGGAAGAAGAGACGTTCTTGTTGAAAGCTAAAGGAGGAAGAGATGCAGAGGACAAAGTAGCAAGCAAGCAGAGCTTCTTCTCCAGGGGGAAGTTCTACATGGAGAGCTTGTTATCAAAAGCTACTGTGTCTAAACAGAACATGAAGGCTGCGTCCATGGCCCTCTCTTCAACTCCATTGAAGCACCCTTCAATCTTCCTTCCCCTTCAAGAGAAGCGAAGAAATTCAACAAGGACACATTAGATGCTACATCCCATCTGATGATGAGGAACATCCGATGGTGAGAAGCATTTAAATCAGTGGGATTTTGTCTAGGCTAGTCCCACTTGATTTAAAGAAGGAGCTGAAAGATCCATCAAACCAGGTTGGATCATCACTCACAATAAAGCTGGAAGGATCCATCCAGGTTGGATCATCACAGCAAACACCGTTTCCTCTATTCAGCTGATCAGAAGACCAACTCAGCTGACCAGAAGACTTTTCAAGGAAAATCAGCAGACATCTTGAAGAACTCAGAAGACCTCACTCTGCTGACCAAGTCACTCCAATTTAGAGTATAATGACTAGTCTTGATCATGTAATTCATTCTAGATTTATTCCTGAATGTAATTAAACAAATTGGCTTATATAAGGAATGCAATTCTCTTATAGAAAACGGCCTTGATGATCAATTCTTACCATAAATTAGTCACAACGGCTATTTTTGGTAATGATGTCATTAATACTCAAGTACCATATTGCCAGCAAATCAAATACTGCCACATGGCAAAATCAGCCGGTAAATTTAAGAAATCAAAGAAGGAAATCTTGGGCTCTACTCCAAATTAAATCCAAATCTGACCGTTAGATCAAAATTTTCTGGAGTATATATTCACACCCCTAAAACCTCTTCCAAACCCTGTCGCTCATATTAATCAATTAATCACAATACTCTCTCTCGTTCTGCAAATTTCTTTCAAGCCCTCAAACCCTAACACTCAAACTCTACTATGGCAATCATTGAAATTTACGACGAGAAGACCAAGAGCACTGGCACCTTGGATTCTGCAAAGTGGTCCAAGGAAGGGAAGATTTTTACAGAGAATGCTCTATTTTTCAAAGGCAAACACACAGATGAGAACAAGGAGATATTGCTTAGGTGCGTCAATCTTAAACTTAGAGACTTTCTGGAAGCAGCACCAACTAATGTTTATGAACAAGACGTACTGGCATTCTATGCAAACGCTGTGATGAAGGGTTCTCATGTTGAAAGTGTCATGAATGGACACAAAGTCAAGGTTACAAGGGAAATCCTTCAGGAATTGTTTGGCCTGTCAAGGGGGAAAATAAATATCTCCAACTACATCATGAATAGAGAAAAGGAGTATATGGAGATGTTTACTGGTGGAAAAATCAAGGCTGTTGATGCAATTGGGCTCAAGAAATCCCAACTTGAACCTAAATTCCAAACCTTAATGGATATTGCAGGAAAGATGTTACTTGGTAACACATTCAGTCATGATGCTGTTACTACTTTAAAGGTTCGAGTTATGGCTGCAATCTGGGATCAGATCGATGGAGACTGGCAAGGACTATTCTTAGAAAAAATTGCCCTTGAGGCAAAGAAAGTCACTTTGGACTTACAATCGAGAGTATGGAAGGTGGCAGCTACAGTCAGCTTTGTCAACAAGCTGAGCATCATCCTTCCAGATATTCTCCCAAAGAAGTACAAGATGGGACCTCATAAGACCTTCCACATCTCCAAATATTATCTGAGAAAGGAAGCTCTTGCTGAGGCAGCAAGGTTGAAAGAAGAGAAGAGGAAGCTGTTGGCTGAAGCATCTTCCGAAGATGTTGCTGAGAAGGCAGCAAAAGAGTCTGATCATGACTCTGCTGAAGAAGAAGAGGAGCCAGCCAAAGAAGAGGCTCAGAAGAAGGCTGTTGAGGATGATGATGATGACAATCAGACCTTAGCACAAAGACGATATCTAATCAGATCAGGGCTCATCTCCCCATCTGATTCAGATGCCACTCCCACTGCCTCTCCCTTGAAGAAGGCAGGTACCTCTAAACCCTCTCCCACTTTTACTCCTTCTAAATTATCGAAGGGTCAGAAGAGAAAGAAGAATAATTCTTCTTTCAACAAAAAGTCCAAGAAATCGAGGCTTCCTACTCCCATGTTAATAGCCCCGATTGCATCCTTCAACCCTTCTGATGACTCCAACCTATCTGACCACTCAAACACTGATATCCAAATCCCTGCTGATACTCACACAGCAGAGGAACAAGCTCAACCTACTTCAACCCCTGAATCACTATTGCCTACCCCTGCTGATGTTCAAACAACAGACACCCAATCACAGATCTCTGTTGATCAAACTCAGATTCCATCCAACACCCCTGTTGACATTCACACAGCAGATGTCCAAGATCTACAGGTTCAACCTTCTACCGATCTTCATGAATGTACTGAACCAGACCAGCAGACTCAAAACCCTGCTGATGAACAGACCACTGAAGATCAAGAACATATCACTTCCCAAATCCCTGCTGATACTCACACAGCAGAGGAAACTAACCCAAATACTCAAACTCCTACCATCATTGTCCCTTCTGTTCCAGAAGACATGGCACCAGCAGACCTGGCTCAAGCTGGTCCCTCTCAACCTCAGTACAGAATGGTACACTACCCTATGTGCACAAGGGAGAAGATAATGAGGATGAAGATAGCAAACCTGCTCAAGTCTACTATTCCTGGCATTGCTGAGGAATCAGTTCAGTTTGAACAAGTTCTCAGAGTCTGCACCTGGATTGAACTCAGGAGAGATGATGTGGATGACCTTATTGAGGTCATGGAAGGAATGGGAGGAAAAGCTAATTTCCTCGACTGGGAAATGGAGCAAAAAGAAGTTGCTCAAGTTAAATCTTTTGCTCAGCTGCTGCCCGAAGAAGCCTTTACAGCAGTGTGCCACAGGATTCTAGAAATTCCAACTAATGATGCCTCTATCCCAGAAGGCATATCAGGTCAGCAGACAGCTGACACAACAAAAGTGAATGACTCAGCTGCGTCCGTTCCTGCGGAAGACTCAGCTGAACCAGCTGACAGAACCGAGATTGAAAGAGAAGTAATCACTATTCCTGATCACTTCATGCCTAAGGATACTCTAACTCACTTCATTGATAAAGGAGACACTATCATGTCCCACCTGGTTAAGGTGACTACCTCATTTCTCAATGAAGAGTATCTTTCAGCTGAAGAAAGAGGCAAAGCCCTGATTGTTCATCCAAAGCCTCAAGGTACTGCCTCAACTTCTACTTCAACAGCTGACTATACAGCAGACATATGCTCACAGGTCAAGGCTGCAATAGACCTACACTTTGAGAAGGGTTTAGGCCTACAGCTTGGAAGATATGTTGAAAAGGCTGTTAAGGAGCAGAGAACTCGTCTTCATGACCAAATCATTGACATTGAAGACAAGTTTGGAGAATCACTTCACAATCAGATAAGTGAGTATCTGACCAGCAATCTGAAGAAGGCAGGTGACTATTCCACCAGGTTTGCTGATCTCTACACTAATGAGGTCAACCGCATGGAAAACACATACAAGAAAAGAATTGAAGATGCTGAAGCAAGAGCTACTGAAGGTCGAGCTCTTCTCCAATCAGCTACAGCAGAGAATGAAAAACTTCAAACTCAGCTGAAGGAGACAGCAACCAAATTGGAAGCACTTACAGCTAAACTAGAAGCTGCCTCCTCCTCCAACTCTCATGCTCAGATTCTAGACCATAGCATCACTCATCTGACCCATGTTGGCAAAGTCAATGCCATGGCTCTTCAACAAACTCTGAGAGTGGAGATTCTGAATGCCATGAAGCCTTTTGCGGCTGCACTTGCTGAAGCCAAAAAGGGGGAAGATGTATTGATAAAAGCTCTAGAGAAGGCTACTGCACAGCAAGCTGTAATGGTAGTATCTCAAGATGAGCTTAATGAAACCTTGGGTGGTCTATCAAGCAAAATCAAGAGCAGGCAAGGCAAAGGCAAAGAAATTTCTCAAGAAGACATCCAAGCTCCCACTCAAGCAACTGCCAAAAGTCTGCAGATCACTACCTCTACAGAACAAGTTCCTGAGAAGAGGATGACAAGGAAAAGGAAGGCAGATGAGCAAGCTCAGAAGTCAAGCAAGAAGTCAACTCCAGCAGAGCCTACTGCAGAAGAGAAAGAGGCTTTAGAGTTGAAGAAAAGAAAAGAGCTTGAAGCTCAAGAGCTTAAGCAGAAGAAGCTAAAAGATGCGAAAGCAGTCAAAGCCAAATTTGACAAGAAGATAGCCAAACTCAGGAAAGCTCTCAAGGACAAAGCATTGAAAGAAAATGCTCTGGCACAGAAAGATAAAGTTCCGGTGTTTGATAGAAACTATGTGGATTATTTAGCCCTTCAAGATGAGCTACCAAGGTGGTACCCTCTGAAGAAGAAATGGCAAATTCAACACCACATTGTAAGAAAATTTGGCCCTCTCCCAACCTATGAAGATGAATTCTTCCAGTTCAATCAATTCATGAACATTGAAGATCAAGAGTTCTGGAATGAAGTAGTCAAGACAGCCAAAGAACTTGACAACTGCAGAATCCTAACTCCTGAAGAACCCAAATGGGATCCTCCCACTATGGATTCTGGAAGAACAGACTTAATTGAAGTCAAAAGGATCCTAGAGAAGATCTATGAAGAGGAGAATGTTACAGACCTGCAGCACATGGAAGAAGTTCGATCTCGTCTGTACCTTGCTTTCCGCATCTGAAGATCAGAAGACCTGATGAAGACCACTTTCAAAGCTTTAAAGAAACTATTACTTGTAATCTGTAAAAGCTCTATATATATTCAAGTTTAGTTCTCTTTGCTTTCAAGACAAACTCTCATTGTCTTCATCAGATACTTCAGTTTTTATGAAGTTTATAAACTCCTATCTTATCTTATTAAGAGCATTTATCATATATAGTTTTGGCTTCATAAAAAAGGGGGAAATTGTTGGGATATAAATTCACCCTAAGCCCCACTTGATGTTAGAATAGTTTTGATGGCCAAAACACTTAGAGTTTATAAATGTAATAGGATCAGCTGACTTTGTATAGAACAACTTAGACTAGTCTTGTGCGATTAACTGTATAGATATCAGCTGATCAGCACAGTCCCGGCTTACATGCGCTACCTCAAGATGAGAAGAGAAGAAGACATGAAGACTAGGAGATCCTTGAAGACCAGTTAAGTAAGGTGCTTGTATACCTACTTAACTGATGGAGTCCCAGATTGAAGATGGCCTAAAGCAGGACACTGCCAGATCAGAAGAGTTTTACTCTGCTGATATCAGAAGACAGAAGACACAAGGCCAGAAGAGTAGTCAGAAGACTAGAAGTTCAGATCAGAAGACTATGTGTTCTTCCAGGACTAGGCTGATTCCAAAGTCATCTTGCAATTTAAACAAAGACCTACCTTATTTAGAAGATTGACATGATCCCAGGATTGAAGCAATCAAGCGACTGGAATCAAGAAATCAAGCCATTATGGAAAGATTGCCCCAACGGCTAGTCAACTCCAACGGCTAGTTGCAAGCAATCACCACTATAAATACAAGAGGATGAGAAATCACAAGTACGAAGTCACAACGAGAGAATTCAACAAAGTCTAGCAAGCAATCAAGCTAAAGTCATACTGTCTCAAGAATTCTCAAAGAGCCAGAATCCATTAGATTATCCATAGCTCTTAAGTGATTTCTATCAACCCATAAGAACCTGAAACCTATTCATATTGTATATCATTTGTTTTAGGCAAAGTGATTAAGCAAATTATAAGCTTGAATCACTAGTTGGATACTCTTCAAAAACCCCAAACCGTCTCCGAAAGGTTAAAGTTTTTGAAACCCTCAAAGTGCAAGTGCTTACAATCACTTGTGGAGACCGTAGCTGTTAGGACGGCTCAGATCTCAAAGTCCTATCCTTGGGACTATAAAGGTCAAGACCCTTGTAATTTGCGGTAAATTAAAGGGATTAAATATCACGTTAGGACGTGAGAGTGGACGTAGGATCGTATATCCGAACCACTATAAACCTGGTGTTATTTACTTATTGCACTTTACATTCTGTCATTTCATTAACTGTTATATAGTGCATACTGTGATTTCAATATTCTTCAAAACAAGGCCACAGCTTTCAAACCAGCATCAGCTGAGTACTTTCATTAAAGAAAACAAGTTAAACACTTTCACAAGAAACAAAAGAACGAGTCTATCATAATTCCGCATACCATAATTCCGCATATAACCTCCTCTATCAGATCACTATAGTCATCTGGACCAGCAGACTTGTAGTCCAGCTGACATAGCAATCAGAAGAGGTTCCCAACTCTCTTGAAAAAGTTTTAAAGTCTATTCACCCCTCCCCTCTAGACTTTAATCCCATTCACTACTCGTTCAGGGACCAACATGCACCCACTTATTTTCCAAATCATGGCTCTGAGATTATTTAGTTGTAATGGTCTTTTAATTATAAATTTATAACCAAAAACATTAATAATATTATATATTTTGATAAATATGAGCAGAATTAATTTTGTATCCAAATTAGGTGTCTGGCCTAGTCTTTAAATTTATTAATTTGTTAGTAATAGTATAACACGATGACTATTTCAACAATAATCATTATTTAAGTATTTTAGGTGACGAGACTTAAAGTTATTTCATTGCATTCATTTATCCACGACACACATTTCAAGGTGGGGTTTTCTTATTCATTATTTATCTCTACAGTGGTTAGTAGAGAAAGTTGTTCATTGTTAAATGTTTTACGTGATATGTTGGATGTGTCTGCTACGTGTTATGTTCCATGTTATGAAATCAGATAGCCAGGGACTAGTACACGGGTCCGGGACCACATAAGTTGTCCTCGAGAATCACCAGGGTCATTAAAATGGCTTTGGCAAGGCTCGCAGTGCTCATGTCAGTATATTAGTCAGTTTAGAATGTGGCAATGTTCTCATGTTTGCATTGATGTGTTTAACTATGTGTTTAATATTTAACCGTGAACAGCTGGGCCCCACTGAGTGTGCTTGCATTACTCATCCCTTCATTTTAACATTATAGGTTAGGAGCTGATGGCGAGGAGTGATGGATGGCAAATCTATTAATTTCTAGTAAAGTAATTGAGTTATTTCAATTCATGTACTAAAACTTTTTATGAGATTTTGAAACTTGATTCAATTCATATTCTAGATTTATTTTAAGTTTCTATTTATACACTGAGTCTTCCGCTGCAACTCAAGTAATTTTATTGCTAAATAAATTCGTAAAATTATTTCTTACGTTAAATTTTTAGTTCATGCCCATTTATTTTAAAATTGTCAAGTATTTTCGTAAAATCTACTTTTATGAAAAATTGGGGCGTGACAAGGACACTTGTCCACATCATCTCAGGACACTTGTCCATGTAGGGTCAGATAAGTTGTCTTGGCTATCAAACCAAATCTTGGTCTGATAAGCACCTATTTTGGGTAATCATTGCCTATTTCAATAACTGTCCCATTCCTTTTAAAGATATCACATTTTCTAGGATTCAATTTGTCCCTTACCCAAAAAGTCGCTTTCAATGCATTAAATGCCAAGATTTAACTCGTGTTTGCATTAAACATTTCGAGACATGATCTACCTTGATAACCTCCCAGCTTTGAACAAACATTAAACTCCTTCCCACGTTTGAATAAAAACAGTTTTTCACTGTTCCATTGGTTATTAACCGTTAGATCAAAACTGGCCAACTCTCCTGAAATTGATCTTGGCCGTTCAATCTAGATTTCCTCATTTGTAAACCGTTTAATTGCCTTAAGACTCACATACTCATTGTCATACATTCCTTTTGGAATATTCATAAGTCTTAAGAAGCCATACAACAATTCATTCTTCCCCACGCATTCAAACTCTCTTGAAACCCTAGATTTCATCTTCTCTAAAACTCACTCAAAAATCCTTCATTGTTCTTCAATGGCTCCCAAAGTTAGAACTGAAATGGTTGTTGACTTCACAAACAAGGATCTAGACCTTGATTTTGGCTATCTTAGCAACAAGAACAACCTCATATTTGAGCCTATTGTCTCTTTTGAGAGTGAAGATTCTGAAATCACTCCAACACTTAGATGGCTGAGAAGAGCTGGTCTCAAGCAGTTCATGGAGGAAAGACCAAGCTCTTACCTTAAAAGCTACATGGCTGAATTCTTTGCCTTCCTAAAGTGGAGAGGAAAGCCTGAAGATGAAGAGTTGGCAACAAGATTGGCTTATGTTGCAGAGGGAGATGAAGAAGAAAGATTTCACAGGGTGAAATTTTCTGAAGAAGATCTTGAAGGAGCTTTTGGATTGCCTTCTGAAGGGAGGAATCCAGAGTTTTATGGAAATGGGCATGAAGAGGAGATTGCTCAAGAATGGTTACTTGTACCAGGTCCCATTTCCTCTACTCAACACAAAAGGACACTCAAGCCAGAATTCCTCAATCTCTTTGAGGTAGTTACAAAGAGCTTATCAAGCAACACTAGGAGTCTAGAGCAGGTCAGCTTTCCCAGGATCAGAATTATGGCTGTAGTAATTGATGCCAGTGATAAGGGTATCAAATTCAACTGGAGGACATTCATCTTGAATGAAATGATGAAAGAGAAGGCCAAGTTTAAAGTGAAAGCTCACAACAAGGTTGTGTTAGAAGGGAAATTGAAGTATTGCACCAGGGCAAGCTTATTGCTTGAGAGGTTCTCTCATTACTCTCAAATGCAAACATTTGCAAAACCTCTCCCTGCCTAGAAAATCTTGTTCAGAAAACTAAGCAAGAAAACTGAACAAAGGAGGATGCTTCTGGCCAAACCTGCTGAAGCTAAGCAAGAGGAGAAGCCAAAGATGAAAAAGAGAACAAAGGCTAGGGTTGTGAAAAAAAAGAAGTTGTCTCAACTTCCCTCAGAAGAGAATTCAGGAGCATCAACTGAAGTTGATGAAGTGGCAGAAGAGGGAGTGCAAGTGCCTTCTGATCACTCAAAAGAGTTGATGTGGAAGTACAATGAGACAAGGCAAAAGAAGAAGGGTGATAAAAGGCCCAGGGAAGTTGTCCCCGAGAAGGAAGAGGAATGAAGTGGGAGCAGTAGGGCAAGTAAGAGGAGAGCCAAGCCCATTGACAAGATTTTGGAGCTTTAAGAGGAAAGAACACTTCAAGTAGCTCTTAGGGAGAGCAGGGCTGAAAGTAGGACAAAATCCAAGTCCAGGACCAACTCTTCTGGTTCTGGAACCCCTGAGTCCAAAGTCCCTAAAGGCCAACCCTTAGAATCCAATCTTCCTGAAATCCAAAATCTTGAACCCAACTCCCCTGAAACCCATGTAACCCCGACTAACTAACCAATTACCCCTGTTAATCTTACCAAGAGATATTCTCCAGAAGGGAGTATACAAAGAAGTGGAATTGATGTGCTACCTGATCTTGTTGTAGATGAGACAAGACTCTTGTCTCCCCTTGACTCATCAATGCTCCACTATTCAAAATTCTTAGAAAGTGCACTTCATGAGCCAACCCCCCTTAGCAAAGCCCCTTCAGAACCATTGCTCTCAAAAGCAACTGAAGTACCTTCTATTGAGCTCAACCCTTCTGAAGCCAACCCTCCTGAACTCAACCTTCCTGAAGCTGCAATTCCTGAAACCAGAGCCATCTCCCCTATAACCCAAAATCCCCACTCAAGTGGAGATGAGGAGGAGTATACTTATGAAAGTATGCTCAGAGGAGGAGCAAGGGCTACTGTGGACAGTTTATATCCACAACTTGCAGAATTTCCAAGGCTTCAAACAATGTTCCATGATTTGAGGATGTTAGTGGAAGTGAAAGATAAGTCCATCATGGAGATTGCACAAGTCATTCTTGACAAAGGTACAAACTGGTGGCAGATTGAAGAGGGCAGATTACTCCACTTTGCTGGAGTAAACAAAACAAGGTTCCTCACTGATGAGGAAGTTTTTGCCAAGTTAGTTGCTGACAAGATTGCTGAGGAGAAAGAGAGACTTGCTAAAGGGATCAAGCACCCTGATAGCAGCTCTAGTGATGATGGCCATGATGATCCTTCAAACCCCTCAAAACCTCCTCAAGACAACCCTCCTGAACCCTCCCAGACCAACCTCCCTGAACCTTCTCAGCCCAACCCTTCTGAATCCAGCAAGTTTTCCAACCCTCTTGTTACTTATCATAGAAAAGACTCTGTTTCTTCAGAGGTGTTGATCAGAGCTGGTGACACAGCCAAGGACACATCTGCCAATGAAGGTTCTTCTGAACCTAAGGCACAACTTACAGATGTGGAGGCTCCTATCCTAGAAGCTGGTTTGGTTAAGGCCTATTCAGTGTCAGGAGAGTTGGACACTGATCAGCCCTTAATCATTCAGGATGACTCAGTGGCTGTTGAGAAAAGCACTGCAATCTCCCAACAAATGCCATCTTTGAACCCCGTTGAGGGTGAAGGTGATGCATGTTTAGGAGAAGGAGTTGAAAAGGATAAAATAGTTGAAAAACCAGAGGGAGTTGTGGATGATAGAGAGGTAGTGATCACTAAGATTGTGAGTGTACCACCAAATGAGGGTGGAATAAGTGAGGAAGGACAGGTTATTCTTGAAGTCAAATCTGAACTTCAAGAATCCCTTGGTGAAAGGAGGCCTGTTCCTTTGTGTGAGGAAATTATTTATGAAGGGAGACAAAAAGAAGTTGAAAATGAGAAGAATATTGCTGATATATCACAGTCTAATACAAAAAATACTGAGGGTGGTGAGTGTTTATTCTCTAACCCATTTGATTTGTCTGAACTTGCAGGTATTTCCCTTGACCAAATCTTTGCAGATGATTTCTTAACAGATGCTCCCATCCAAGTGGATTCTGGATCAGCACAAGCTCTGCTTGGGATGCAAACAGCTAAATTGGACTCCTTGGCTCATCAAGTCTAATCTGCTCATGCTGAAACTTCTGGAACTTTGGATGAGCAAGGTAGAACATTGGCATCTGTGGAGATGAGATTGACTGGCTCTGAAGATGTAGTACTACCTACATTAGAAGCAAGGATAAGTGGAGTGGAATCTGGTCTGCAAACCATCTCCACTGAAGTTCAAAAAGCTAAGTCAAGCATGGAGTCTATCTCAAAAGAAGTCAAGAAAGAACAGAAGCTACTAAGAGACAATCACAATTCCAATGTCAAAGCTCTTTGATTGACTCTCAAGCAGGCACTTGGGAAGAAAACTGCTATACAAAAGAAGAGAGCTGAAGAGATGAGGCTGGCAATGGTGAAGGCTGCCTCAGAGAAGTTTTCCCAAGAAGTGATGGCCAACATTACTGAGAGTGCAGTGGCCAATCTCACTGATCTGTTAAAAGCAAGCCTTGATGCTTCTCTGAAAGCAACCATGGAAGAGGTTGTTGAGCGAAAGATGAAGCCTGTTCTAGCTTTTCTTAGCTTGAGCAGTGACAGAATGCAGAATATACATGATGAGAATGTATATCTGCTAGAAGAGATGAAGTCCCTGAACCAAGCCCAATCCTTGATGGCAACTACCATGAGTGAGATCAAACCTCAATGTTTTGATGCTTCCAAAAAGGGGGAAAGGGAAAGAGAAAGGGCCAAAGGTGATTTGATAATTGGTGGTTCAGACAAGGGCAAGGACAAGGCTGCTGAAGATAAGGGAAAGAAGCAAGCAGTGCTGAACTTAGAAGATCTTGATGAAGAAGAACAATTGGCCATAACACTGAAAAATTCAATGGCATCAGCACAAGAAGAAAAGGCAAGGCTTCAGCAGAGGTCAGGATGAGAAGCTTCTAGATTGGCCAAATCAAGAAAGCAAAAGGAAACAAAAGGAAAGTTGTTGAAACTTTTACAGATTTTCCTAACAGTCTTGATTTGCCACTTGAATTCAGGATTGAGGAAGAAGAGCCTACCTCCAAGAAGAGCAAGACTACTGAAGAGATCAAATCTGCTGAAGTGACCAAGACTGCTGAGAAAGCAAAGTCTTCTGAAACTGACAAGTCTGCTGAGACTAAGTCCACTGAAGGTGCCAAAGCTGCTGAAAATATGGAAGAGTTGTATGATGAAGGCTTTGGACCTCAACCAAAGAAGAAGAAAACTGTGCTGCTAAATGATCCATCAAAGTTGTTTCAGGAAGGATATGGCAAAGACCCTGAAACACAACAGAAGCTGGCCATGATGAGGGCCCAAGAAAAGATGGATCTGATGGAAGAGGCTAACAGAGCAAGAGATAAGAGAAGGGCTGAGTTTTAGAAGCCTAGAAGAAGGAGAGCAACCTACAAAAAAATTGAAGCCTCAGCTACTGATCCCTATGGACACCAAATATCCACACTTGGATAAATGGGTACCAAAACAGCTGAATGACTCTTGGGAAGAGGCCAAAAGGGTGTTTGTCTATGACTACTATGTCATTGACAGGTGGAATGGAAGGGATGTTAACTCCACCTTCACTGAGTTCATGATTGAATACTACAGGGAACTTTATCAACAATTGCTTGCCGCTGCTGACATTGCAAGACTTGAACTCACAGCTCCCAAACCTATCATCTTCATGCCTCCCAAGAAGGAAGGTTTCATTGATCAATCCAAGATCTTTCAGGAGTTCTTTGAGATCCTGAAATTGAACAGAATGGTGTTAGGACCAAAGGGCACAAATCAATAGGCCATGGAATTGAAGAAGAGAGTATGGACACAATATGGGATGGTGCCACCTCCTGAAGATAGCCTCTGAATTGGCTAAGTCATCTTGACCCTTTCTGTGCTGAATTGAATATTTTGGATGCTGACATGTTCAAATTGATCATCTATGCTGAAATTGCTCAAGACTGCTGATATATGAAGATTGCTCTGATGATCTTTTTGCTCTGATACTTAAGGGTTAATGCTCTGATAGAATATCTTGTTAAGTATTACTCTGATCATGTATTTTAGTTGTTTTATGCTCTGATGTAATGTTCATGCTTTGATATGTTTGTTCAACTATCAACATGCTTGTAATGATCTCTTATTTGAATGATAGTTGAACACATTTTGAATCAACATTACTGAACTCTAACTTGTCTGACTTATCAACCTCTATACACTGTAAAACAGAAAATACACTAACATATTCTCTTTCAGGGAACTTGACTCCAGTCACCTTCACTAAAGTAAAATGTAATAAGTGTAATCAAGTCACCTTTGCATAGATTGTATAGGTTTTGGCATCATCAAAAAGGGGAAAATTGTTGGGAATAAAATGAGTTTTGATTATGATACCAAAACCCCCACTGAGACATGCCAAGTAGATAAGTCAATTTGAATGAACATGTTTCAGGACTGTTGGAACATGTAGAGTAAGACAAGTAGATAAGCTGATGTGTTAAGCAGCTCTTAGATCAATAGATGCACTAGTTGAGGGGGAACACATGCTTATAAGTTTAATCTGCCCAAGTCCCCTCAAGGCTCAGTTTTGGATTGATCCCAAGTCTGCTGAAGGACAAGTATGCTGATCAAAGTCAAGTCAAAGTGGAACAACCTATCTGAAGATCAACTAAGTAGAATAGATCCTGAAGATCAAGTCTACCACAAGAAATGTCAATTTCAGAAGAGTTGTCCAGCAATATTGCCTCAGCACAATTGAAATAGAACAAGCTTTGAAGTTCAATGCCAACTATGTAGAAGAGGTCAAATCTACATCCAACTGAGCAACTATTCTGAAGCTTCTAAGACCTCAAAAGACATACTCAGTCTTGAAACACTTCATTCTAAGTTGAACCTCATTGTATATCCATACAAAGCTTAGAGAGATATCCTATCCTTATACACTGAACTTCATTGTAAAGGATATCTCATTAGTTGGAACCTTACTTCAACCCTTATACCTTTCAAAGAGAGAAAGTTAGAAGGTTGTAGTAGTAGAAGTGGAAGGAACTAACTGTTGAGAGAAGAACAGTTCAGTTCTGAGTTTAGAAAGGGTACTAGGACTCTAGACATCCTAGGGATCAAGGCACCAAGGAGTGGTGTGGTTTATCAAGTGCACCTTGGCACTATAAAACAAGTTAATTCCGCACATATAACTCCCTTAGATAGTTATTCAACTAAGTACTCAATAGTACTTAATAGTTTGATTATCTTAGAAGAGTTAATCATATCAGCAGAGTTGTCCAGGATAACCTTGCTGAACTCTGGTTTGATCAAAGTTTGAAAAGAATTTGCATACAAGTGTATTCCCCCCCCATACACTTGTTATATACTCCTTTCAGGACCAACAAGTGGTATCAGAGCAGGGGTTCAAAGACCACTGCTTCTGAATATCCATTTTGATTTTCAAAATCACATATTTGGTGTGGTCACTGAACTGATCTTTCTGAAATCTTGGATATATATTGTCTAACTCCTTTCAGGACCAACATACACTATCTCAGTTTCTTCTTGAAAATGGATTCACCAAAGGAAAGGTGGATAAGACATTGTTCATAATCCAACAAGGAGATGACATCCTCATGGTGCAAATCTATGTAGATGACATCACATTTGGATCACCCAATGAAGATATGTGCAAAGAATTCTCAAAGCTGATGCAAAGCAAGTTTGAAATGAGCATGATGGGTGAGATAAACTATTTTCTAGGTCTTCAAGTCAAGCAAAGGTCAGATGGGATATTCATCAATCAGTCTGAGTACACTAAAAATCTCTTAGAGAAATTTAATGAACAGTAGAGTAAACCAGATGGGATATTCATCAAGAATTCCCTTGATGACATCTTTCAAAATGGAACCAGATGAGCAAAGGAAATCAGCAAATCGGTCAGAATATAGAGCCCTGATAGGATCCCTTCTATACCTTACAACCAGCAGACCAGATATAACTTTTGTTGTATGAGTATGTGCTAGATTCCAAGTCAATCCTAAATAAAGTCATCTAGAAGCAGCCAAGAAATTCCTTAAGTACTTGAAAGGTACAATCAACTTAGGATTATTGTACCCTGCTGATGATGACATATAGCTGAGTGGATATTCAAATTGCTCAGAGCTCAAAGTCCTTCTCTTGGGACTCTAAAGGACAAGGCCTTTGATTTGGTGATTAAAGGATTAACATCACGAGAAAATCGTGAGAGTGGACGTAGGATTGAATATCCGAACCACTATAACCCCTGGTGTTATTTACTTTATTGTCATTTCAATTCTGTACTTAATGTTCTTATTATCCATATTACATATTGCTTTCAAAGTTATTTTAAAAAGAGCCCATATAAGAAGTATTTGAAACCAGCAGACATCAAGTCTGCTGAGGATCTTAATTTGGCTAAAATATTTATCTATATTAAACGAACGAGTCTAAACAAAGGGCCCATACCATTCCGCAAATTATATTCAGTAGAATACCTAGTAAGTTGGATCAGCACACTTGCCAATCTAGCAGACTAAGTACATCAGCTGAGTAACCTACTACGCTGTTCTGAAAAAGTTTTAAAGTCTATTCACCCCTCCCCTCTAGACTTTTGTAGATGTTGTGAATTCTTAAATGTATCAACATTCTCAACAACATCTTAATTTGACCTTCCGAGATTTTTTCTAAGTCCTTTCTGAAATGTTTCATTAAATGTTGAGCTAAATGTTACAGCATTTCTGGCAGAGTCTAGAAGCTTCTACAAGGATCTGGAACCTGGAAGATTCCAGAATATTGCAGAACGTCCTAGAAGAGCTAGAAGAGGCTGGAAGCAGTTTAGAATGACCTGGAACGTGCAATAAGGATCTAGAAAGATCATGGAAGTTGAGCTCCTAAAAAATAGGACCTCAATGTTGGAAGCCTCTAGAATTTGCATCTCACTTCTATAAATACCGAAGGAAGGCTCTGTTGGGAATAAAATGAGATATGTTTTAATTGAATACCAAAACCCCCTGAGACATGCCTAAGTCAAGATGATTGTGTTCAAAAATGTGTTAGAACACATAACATAAGGCTAGATGAGAAACTGATATGTTAGGCAGCTATTAGATGCTTAGATGCACAATGTGAGGGGGAACCTATGCTTCGAAGATTATCAAGAACAAGTCCCCTTAAGGCTCAAAAATCTGGAACAAACACTAAGGACAAGCATACTCTATAGAAAACCAAATGCTCTGATCAGGAGAGTTGTCCAGAAGAGTCATTTCTATGCAAGAACAAGATTGTAAAGCTCAAAAGGACAAGATTAACCAACAAGCTCTGATCAGGAGAGTTGTCCAGAAGGAATCATCCAGAAGAGTTGTCTTAGCAATCAAGCCCAAGTGCTCTGAAAGGCTTGAGGTCAACCATACTGAAAGAATGAAGATAACTACATCCTTAAAGAACTACATTGAATCATGCTAAGATCAATTTCAAGAGAAGCAAAGGATGAGAGCCAAGTCATCTGAAGAAGAGTAAGCCAACCTTGCTGATAAGCAAAACTGCTGATAGTGATAAGGAGAGTTGTCCATTTGATAAGGAATGTTGTCCTATCATTGGATCAACCTTTAGAAGCCATGTCCAAGTCCTAACAAGAAGTCAAACATTGGGAAAGGTGCTGCAGAAAGAAGACAAAGTCTTACAAGCCGTTTATAACCCAAATGAGGACATGTCACTATCAAGAAACTGTCTTCCAGTTTGAAGAACAAAAGGAAGACATTTATAGCAATTTGGGACTGCCTCTCCAACGGGCAAATCCTCAAATTTGTCTATAAATACAAGAAGTGTGAAGACCATTTGAAGCATCCATTCTACATCCAACTGAACAATTATTCTGAAGCTTCAAAGTCCTCAAAAGACATTCTTAGTCTTGAAACACTTCTTCTAAGCTGAACTTATTGTATATCCATACAAAGCTTAGAGAGATATCCTAATCCTTATACACTGATCTTCATTGTAAAGGATATCTCATTAGTTGGAACCTTACTTCAACCCTTACCCCTTTCAAGTGAGAAAGTGAGAAGGTTGTAGTAGTAGAAGTGGTAGGAGCTGACTGTTGAGAGAAGAACAGTTCAGTTCTGAGTTGAGAAGAGGGTACTAGGACTCTAGACATCCTATGCATCAATTCACCAAGGAGTGGTGTTATTGATCAAGTGTACCTTGACACTATAAAACAAGTTAATTCCAAGAGTGAAGGAATTATCCTGTTAAAACAGGGAAAGTGGATGTAGGAGCTTGAGTCTCTGAACCACTATAAACTCTTGTGTTGATTTGCTTTACAAGTACTTACATTCATTCAACACTGCACACAAAACTGATCTTCCAAAAGATACACATTCAAAGATTGTGCAAAAACTGTTTTGGACAATTTCCTTGAAAACTGGACTGTATTAAATTGACCAAGTGATTTCAGAAACTAAAGGAGACTAAACTTAAAGGGCCAACCACTATTCCGCAGAGTTGTCCAAGACAGTTATTCAAAGATACACATTCAAAGATAGTTATTCAAAGATAAACTTAAAGGAAACTAAAGAAGACTAAACTTAAAGGAGACTAAACTAAAGATACACATTCAAAGATAGTTATTCAACTAAGTACTCAATAGTACTTAGTAGTTTGATTATCTTAGTTGAGTTAATCATCTTCAGCAGAGTTGTCCAAGACAACCTTGCTGAGCTCTGGTTTGATCAAAAGTTGAAAAGAATTGAATACAAGTGTATTCCCCCCCCCCCATACACTTGTTATATACTCCTTTCAGGACCAACAAGTGGTATCAGAGCAGGGGTTCAAAGACCACTGCTTCTGAAAATCCATCTTGATTTTCAAAAAAATTCACATATTTGTGTGGTCACTGAGCTGATCTTTATCTGAAATCCTTTACCTGTTGACTAACTATTTATTCTTGAGATATGGCCAATAACAATGCTGTTCCTCCACCTGCTGTTCAAGGATTGGACAACATGGCCACAAATCCAGTCAACCACATTTCACATCATAAACTGCCCATGTTTTCAATAGACAATTATGATTTCTGGAAAATTAGAATGAGGGCTCATCTTGCATCTCTTCATACTGATACCTTGAGAGTAATCACAAGAGGTCCTTTTGTGTTCACTCAAACTAACCCAAGATTGACAGATGAGCAAAGAGGAGATGTAAGGGAACTGATTCCCAAAGATGAAGATGACTTCACTGTTGATGAAAAGAGGAAAGATAATCTGAATTATCTTGCCATGAACACTCTCTATCAAACAATTCCAGATGCAATCATGGGAAGAGTCTACCACTGCACCACAGCCAAAGAAATCTGGGATACCCTTGCTGAAATGTGTGAGGGTACAGAAAAGATCAAGGAGAACAAGCTCCAAGTAGCTGTGCAAAAGTTTGAGCAATTCTCTATGGAAGCTGATGAGTCCATTGATAAATTTGCTGGTAGATTCACTGATGTGATGAATGAAATAAACTCATTGGGCAAGGTCTACTCCAGGAGAGAAGTTGGATTAAAGATCTTGAGAAGTCTCACTCAAAAGTGGGATGTCTATGCTGTGATGATGCAGAACACCAAGGATCTCTCATCCATGCCCATGCAACAAATCTTCTCAGAACTCAAAGCGTATGAGTTCGATATCAACAGAAGAAAGCTTGTTGAGGAACCTTCAAATCCTACTAAGGGAGTGGCATTCAAAGCCAAAGTTGCTGAACCTGAAATGCAACCCACTCCCAGACCATCAAAGTCAGTTTCTAAAACTGAAATGAAGGAAGAACTAGCCTTGATGGCTAGAAGGTTTGACAAGATCAACACAAGGTTTGGTAGATACAAGAAATTCTACCAAGATAACAAATTTAGGAGAAGATACAACTCCCCTGAAGATCAGGCCAAGGACAAAAAGCCTGAAGAGAAAAGATCAGAGGACAAGTACTCTGATAGGAGAAGGTCCAGTAGAGCTGACCCCTCATCATCAAAAGGAAGAGATGAATCCAAGAAGGATGATGATGAAGACCTGTGCTACAACTGCAAAAAGAAAGGGCACTTCCAGTATGACTGCCCTGAACTGAGCTCTAAAGAAAGAAGAGAAAGACAATCTAAAAGAGACAAAAAGTTCACCAATAGAAAAGCCATGATGGCTGGTGAAGAATCTGATAGTGCTGAAAGCTTCAACTCTTCTGATGGACTGTTCTCAAACAGTGATGACGATGATGTGTGCAACATGGCTCTTGAGGATGATGAGGTATCCTCCACTTCTAGCTCACCATCATTTTTATCACAGAACACTAGTGAAGTCAACTTGAAACTTTCCTTTGGGAAGTTGATGGAAGATTTCACTAGATTACAAGAATTTCATGATAATTGTGTGAGAGAAAATGAAAGATTGGCTATTGAACTTACCAAAAACTCTAAGGTAGCTGTTGATGTCAAATCTACTGAGTTGTATCAACAAGTCTTGAGAGAGCTTAAGGAAGCAAATCTCAGGATAGTTGACAAACTAAAGGAGATTGATGATCAACTACTTTCTCAGAAGAGAAAAGATTTTGAACTAAAAATTCTGAATGCCAAATTTGAGAACCTCTCACATGAATATGACATTCTTAAATCAAGTGAAGAGAGCCTGAAATTAAAGATGTCTGCTCTGAACAAATCCTTTAGAGCAATAGAGGAAATTCAGAGTTATCAAAGACCTATGGCTCAAAGAAGTGGATTAGGTTTTGATCCATTTGAATCTTCACCTTGTCTCAGTGTTGCTTCTACAAGTAACACTAAGAAAATCTTTGTCAAGTCAGTGGCACAACAAGCTGAAAATGAAATAATTCAGCCACTGAATAAAGGAAAGGGCAAAATGAATGAAATGCCTACTCTAGTGCTTCAGGAGACTAGGCCCAAACCTTTGGAAAAGGTCAAGGCTCCTGAACACAAGAGGAATGTTGGTCAGCAAAGTAGACCAAATGGAAGGGCAACTCTCCTGAACAATGTTCAGAGGAGTTATGCAAAGTATAATCAGCCTAGGCTAACTCATCTGAGAAAGCCTCAGCTGAATAGACCTAAGGACAACTTTCCTCAAAGGCAGAATAAAATGAGACAACCAAAACCCTTCATGCCAAAGGGTAATGGTCATAAAAATGCCTTTCCTCAAAGATTTCATCAGGCTGCACAAAGAACTCATAAGTTCAGGAGAGCTGACAACTCCCCTGAAACTTACAGAGTTAACACATTCACACAAACTTTCCCAAAGGCATTTAAGGGAAAGACAGTGTATGTTGATGCACAAGGAAAACAACTTAGCCACCTTGAATCAATCAGGGTAATTAGGCAAGTTTGGGTTCCTAAAGGTACAACTAACCTCTCAGGACCCAAAACTCAAAGGGTACCTAAACCTATCTAATTGCAGGTACCACTGGGCCACAAGAAGAGGAGTATGAGCAAAAAGACAACATGGTAAGGAACTCCTCACTGATTTCATGGAAAAAGAAGGCCCAAATGTCACTTTTGGAGACAGCTCACAAGCAACAACAAAAGGTTATGGTACTTTGATGATTGGTAACATCAAAGTAACCAATGTATCTTATGTAGCTGGTCTCAAGTATAATCACCTAAGTATCAGTCAATTCTGTGATAAAGATTTTAATGTTGAGTTCACAAGTGGAAAATGCTTAATTAGAGATAAAACTCAACAAATTCTACTGACTGGAACTAGGAAGGGAAATGTGTATTTTGCAGACTGGGACAAGTCTACTGATGCTGCATGTTTCATTGCTAAGAGTACCAGTGAACAAAGTTGGTTGTGGCATAAGAGGCTAAACCACCTGAACTTCAAATCAATGAATAAACTTGCTAGAAATGCATTAGTTAAAGGACTGCCTAATGAGGTTTTCATTAAAGAACATGTGTGTAAGACATGTCAAGAAGGAAAACAGATTAAAGCCTCATTCAAAGGTAAACCAGTCATTTCTACTAAAAGAGTACTTGAACTTCTACATATGGATCTCTTTGGACCAATCACTCCTTCAAGCATAAATGGTAGAAAATACACATTGGTTGTAGTAGATGACTTCTCTAGGTTCACTTGGGTAGTATTTCTCTTTAATAAGAAGGAAACACAAGTCAAACTACCTGAACTTCTCAAGAGATTGTCAAATGAGAAAAACCTTAGCATTATCAAGATAAGATCTGATAAAGGCACTGAGTTCATAAACTCATACATCAATGAGTATTGCACATCTAATGGAATAGTTCATGAAACCTCAGCATCTAGAACTCCTCAGCAAAATGGAGTTGCAGAAAGAAGGAATAGAACATTAAAACAAGCTGCTAGAACCTTAATTGCTGATTCAAATTTGTTAGTGTATACTGTAAAGCAAACTTTTAGTGGGCTTTTGTGACGTATATTTGATTTCCTTTTTATCTGAAATAAATGGTTTTTCACATTATCGCATTCTTTGTGATTACTTGTATGTCTGCTTATCTTGCATTGTAGACGATGTGGTGGGTTTGTAGTCACACAGAAGATCACATTGTCAGTTCCTTGTAAGATATAAAATGTATTCACAACTAAGATAGTTATGGACAAAACTATTGGTTTAAGTTGTAGTGTAAACTTGTTAGTGGTTTGTCTTAGCCATTAGTTTATACTAGTGCGCTGTGGCGTATTGAATGGATCACAGATAAGACATGTTCTTCTGTTCTGACTGTTGTGAAGAACTAGAAGTCTTGGTGACTTTTATGATTCTTAACCCTAAGTGTGATATTTAGATGTGTGGGGTGCTTGTTCACTACTTTGATGTACCATAGGTGAGAATCTTGTTAGATTCTTCACGCTCCGTATTTTGGGTAGTGGCATCGCTCACATGATGTCTACTTATTGGCATTAGGGCACCGTGTCCTGTACATCCAGGCTGATGACGTCCCCTTGAGGAAACTCATAAAGGATTGCCGTACTAAAACCTGCAGGTGGATTTAATCCGTACGACAACGAGGTTGAGTGGTACTACTCAAAGGAATTATAGAGATTAATTATTTAAAGAAGTCAGAAGCTTTAATAATTAATGGACGTGCGATATCTTTAACACGGGGAATTATAAAGTCTAATAGAAGCCCTGATTCGGTTTGGGATAGGACGGGAGTGCAACATTAATTCTCTGGTGGAATGAATTAATGTTCTCGGGCCAAATTATATGTTCTGGGCTGAACATAAGAGTATTTGGGCCTGTAAGAAGCCCAAGCCCTATACCTTCTAATGGATCCCTAGTCTGGCCCATGAAACTTATGGAAATTATAAATAGGAGCCTCAATTCAGTTTTGAAACCCTAGCACACACGAAATTAAGAAAAACGGCTAGGGTTTCAAGGAGACGAAACTGAGGCACCTTCTCCACGTTTGATAGCGCGCCGTCCACCCGGTGTTCGAGCGAGGTTGGGAGACAGGCTAGAAGATCCGTAGATTGGAATCAACGTCTCGATCTTCAAGGGTAACGAATCTAAATTCTGCTTTAGATGCATGTTTAGGTTTTAATTCGTTATTTATACGTTTGGCATCCGACAACGATCCCGGTGATGGACCGCCTTCGCCGGCGCGTTCCAGCAATAGATAATTGAATTTTAATTAATTTATAGGCCTCCACAATTGGTCTTTAAGTAAGGTGTATGTTGCTCGTGGGACCTTGGGAGTCTTCCCCTAACGGGTGCAACATTCACGAGCTTATTAGTTAAGACTTCTAACAAAACTGTTTTAATCTTTAGATGAAGTGTGTGATCTTCCCTAACGGATGTGTCATCCATGAGTTCATCAGTAAAGAATAATTCAAGATAACTGTTGTTAAATTGTGGTCATCACTTAGATGTGAATTTTAATATAACCCCACAACGGGGTCACTGTTCTAGTTCACATGGCCAGTTAAAGTTCGACTGTTAATTTCATTCGTCATAAGGATAAGTTGACGTGATATTGAAATTAAAGACTAAATGTCTGGTCGATGAATACATGTGTAAACGACCACCCTAACGTGGCTTGCATATGTGTTTGTTGGGCTGTTGGAGGTTGTGTTGAATATTGGTTTTGAAGGTTTCCAATGTTTTATGCTTCAAACTTATGTGATTTATTGCTTGCATTTTATTTATTTCAGATACATTATGGTGACATTCAACCCACTTATGGTTATCTTAAATCAAAATAAGCTTATTGGTCAAAATTACTTGGATTGGAAAAGAAATTTGGACATTGTCCTAGTTGTTGATGAGTACAAGTTTGTGCTCGATACACCTGCTCCTGCCCCTTTGGGAACCGAATCTACTGAAGAGCAAAGGGAGGCTCATAAGAAGTGGCACAAGGCTGATGATATGGCTCGTTGTTACATTTTGGCCTCGATGTCAAATGTTTTACAACAGCAGTATCAAACTATGCCTAGTGCCGCAGCTATGATGTTGAGCCTCAAAGAGCTTTTTGGTGAGAAAGATAGGGCTGCCCGCTTTGAGGCTATGAGGAAGATCATGTCAACCTCTATGCCAGAGGGAGCGTCCGTGAGGGACCACGGTCTCAAGATGATGGAATATCTGAATGAGATTGAGGTCCTCGGAGGGTTAATCGATAATGACACCAAGATCGATATGATCCTACACTCGCTCCCAAAGTCTTTTGAGAACTTCCGTGTAAACGCAATCATGAGTAAGAAGGATTATACTTTAACCGAGCTTCTTACATAATTGGTCGCGGTGGAGGGTCTCATGGGTAAACGACCACAGGCCAATGTTATTGTTCAGGCTGGACCTTCTTCGTCTAATGGCAAGAAGAAGAAAAAGCCTTTACAGAAAAAGAGTGGTGGTGAAAGCAGTGGGAGCAAGACACTAGCGCCTTCTGGTGGCGTGAAAAAGCCGAAGGGCAAATGTTTCAAGTGCAACAAGACGGGACATTGGAAGTCTGATTGTCCTCTCCTGAAAAAGGACAACTCTGGTACGTCTCTCGCTTTAGTTGTTGAAACATGTTTTGCGGCTTGTTCTGCCTTTTCTTGGGTAGTAGATACAGGAGCCACTGACCATGTTTGTTACACCTTGCAGGGGTTTCTGCAGACAAGGGAACTGAGTGAGGGCGAGATTACTATTAGTTTGGACAATGCTGCGATAGTATCAGTGGTTGCAGTGGGAGACGTGCACTTATGTTTTTCTAATTCTGTTTTAGTATTAAAGAATGTTTTATACGTGCCGAATTTTCGGAGAAATTTAATTTCTGTTTCGAAGTTGTTTTTGGATGGATGCTCAGTTGTTTTTAATGACAATGTTGTTATTATGAGAAATGACTCTTTAATCTGTTCTGGCACGTTAGAAAACAATCTTTATACTATTACGTGTGCATATCATACTGTGACTGAAGCTCATTCATCATCATCATTAAATAAGAGAAAGGAACCTTCTAAGTTGAATCAAACATACCTTTGGCATCTAAGATTGGGTCATGTGAACCTAAGAAGGATTCAAAGACTAGTAAGTAGTGGGTTTTTGGAGTCTCTCCAAGGGGAACCATTCTCAGTCTGCGAATCCTGTTTGGAAGGCAAGATGACCTCGAGGCCTTTTAAGGCCAAGGGTAATAGGGCTAATGATGTGTTGGAATTGATTCACTCTGATTTGTGTGGGCCTATGACTGTTCAAGCTAGAGGAGGCTTTGAGTACTTCGTCACTTTCATTGACGATTACTCAAGATATGGATACATCTACCTGATGCGCCACAAGTCTGAATGCTTTGGCAAGTTCAAAGAATTTAAGGCAGAAGTGGAGAACCGTCATGGTAAGAGTATCAAGTCACTGCGTTCTGATCGTGGTGGCGAGTACCTTAGCAATGAATTTAGGCAATACTTATTAGATAACGGGATTAGATCCCAGCTCTCCGCGCCTGGTACTCCGCAACAGAATGGCGTGGCTGAGAGAAGGAATAGGACTCTATTAGATATGGTGAGATCGATGATGAGTTATGCTTCATTACCTACCTCTTTTTGGGGTTATGCCTTGGAAACAGCAGCGTACCTTCTAAAGTGGTTCCAAAAACCCCGATTGAATTGTGGTCTGGGCGAAAGCCTAGTCTAAACCACATTCGGATTTGGGGTTGTCCAGCACATGTGCTGAACAAGGAAGCTGATAAGTTGGCACCTAGAACTGAAGTACGGTTGTTTGTAGGATACCTTAAGGGAACGAGAGGTGGTTATTTTTATAGTCCTAATGATCAGAGGGTGGTGGTGAGTACCAATGCCCGATTTTTAGAAGAAGACTATATGAATGAGCATAAGTCCAATACTGAGATCATTCTAAATGAGTTGAGAGGAGACAATGGCACACCGAGTGTGCAAGGGGAAATACCACAAGAGACTGCACAACGTGGCGACTCTAATGAACCTTTGTATACATTGCCTCGTCGTAGTGGGAGGGTTGTTCGCCAACCTGATCGTTTCATATTTGTGGGAGAGTCTATGGACTTGATTCCAAGCGATGAACATGATGATAACGACCCCTGGACATACAAAGAGGCAATCAAAGACAAAGATGCAGAGTCTTGGCACAAGTCCATGGATTCAGAAATTGAATCTATGGATGCTATGGAAGTGTATGACCTAAGTGAACTTCCCCACGACAAGAAAACCGTTGGGTGTAAGTGGGTCTACAGACGTAAGAGAGGGTCTGATGGGCAGATTACTGCTTTTAAGGCACGGTTGGTGGCAAAGGGTTTTACCCAGAAAGAAGGAATCGACTATGACGAGACCTTCTCACCAGTAGCCATGCTAAAATCGATCCGGATTCTCTTATCCATAGCTAATCACATGAACTATGAGATTTGGCAAATGGATGTCAAGACAGCTTTCCTTAATGGAAATTTGGATAAGGACATCTATATGCAGCAACCCGAGGGTTATGTGAAGAAAGGCCAAGAGCATCTAGTCTGGAAGTTGAAAAAGTCTCTTTATGGGCTAAAACAAGCTTCCAGGTCTTGGACCATTCGTTTTGAAGAGGTGATCAAATCTTTTGGATTTGAACAATGTCAAAATGAAAGTTGTGTGTACAAAAAGAGTGACAGAGACGTAGTGGTATTCTTAGTACTATACGTAGATGATATTCTTCTTATTAGCAACAATGTGAAAGTATTATCAGACGTAAAGGTGTGGCTTTCAGAACAGTTTCAAATGAAGGATATGGGAGAAGTATCGTACATTCTTGGTATTAAGGTCACTCGTGATCGGAAAAAGAGAATGTTGTGTTTATCTCAAGCGTCTTACATTGATACTGTGATTGCTCGTTTTGGCATGCAGAATTCCAAGAAGGGTGTGCTACCTTTCAGACATGGAGTCCCTCTATCTAAAGATATGTGTCCTAAGACACAGAAGGAGATAGAGGAGATGGCTAAGGTTCCTTATGCTTCGGCTGTAGGAAGCCTTATGTATGCGATACTGTGTACGAGGCCTGATATTTGCTATGCAGTCGGCATGGTAGCAAGATATTAGTCTAACCCTGGTCAAGGACACTGGACTGCTGTTAAGCATATTCTCAAGTACTTGAAAAAGACTCGAGATTATATGCTAGTATACCAGTCAAATAGTTTGATTCCTTTGGGTTATACCGATTCAGATTTCCAAGCTGATCGAGATGAACGGAAGTCAACCTCGGGTTATGTGTTTATGCTGGGAGGCGCAGCCATATCTTGGAGAAGTGTGAAGCAGAAATGCATCGCGGACTCCACTATGGAAGCCGAGTACGTAGCTGCCTCAGAGGCTGCAAAGGAGGCTGTCTGGCTGCGTAATTTCTTTCTGGAATTAGGGGTATCTCAGAGTATGCCGATGTGTATCACTGTTTATTGTGATAACGCGGGTGCAGTGGCAAACTCGAAAGAACCTAGAGCCCATAGAGCAAGTAAACACATAGAGCGAAAGTACCACATTATACGAGATATCATAAATCGAGGAGACGTGGCTGTAGCTAAGATTGCGTCGTTGGATAACTTGGCTGATCCTTTCACAAAGACGCTGGCAATAAAAGTCTTTGAGAAACATGTAGAGGGTCTTGGTTTACGATGTATTACAAGCTAGACTTTGAGTATAAGTGGGAGAAATGTTGATGTCTTTATGTGTATACTAAAAGTTAAGCTTTAGTATAAGTGGGAGATTGTTAGTGTATACTGTAAAGCAAACTTTTCGTGGGCTTTTGTGACGTATATTTGATTTCCTTTTTATCTGAAATAAATGGTTTTTCACATTATCGCATTCTTTGTGATTACTTGTATGTCTGCTTATCTTGCATTGTAGACGATGTCAGTTCCTTGTAAGATATAAAATGTATTCACAACTGAGATAGTTATGGACAAAACTATTGGTTTAAGTTGTAGTGTAAACTTGTTAGTGGTTTGTCTTGGCCATTAGTTTATACTAGTGCGCTGTGGCGTATTGAATGGATCACAGGTAAGACATGTTCTTCTGTTCTGACTGTTATGAAGAACTAGAAGTCTTGGTGACTTTTATCGCATACATAAGGCTTCCTACAGCCGAAGCATAAGGAACCTTAGCCATCTCCTCTATCTCCTTCTGTGTCTTAGGACACATATCTTTAGATAGAGGGACTCCATGTCTGAAAGGTAGCACACCCTTCTTGGAATTCTGCATGCCAAAACGAGCAATCACAGTATCAATGTAAGACGCTTGAGATAAACACAACATTCTCTTTTTTCGATCACGAGTGACCTTAATACCAAGAATGTACGATGCTTCTCCCATATCCTTCATTTGAAACTGTTCTGAAAGCCACACCTTTACGTCTGATAATACTTTCACATTGTTGCCAATAAGAAGAATATCATCTACGTATAGTACTAAGAATACCACTACGTCTCCGTCACTCTTCTTGTACACACAACTTTCATTTTGACATTGTTCAAACCCAAAAGATTTGATCACCTCGTCAAAACGAATGTTCCAAGACCTGGAAGCTTGTTTTAGCCCATAAAGAGACTTTTTCAGCTTCCAGACTAGATGCTCTTGGCCTTTCTTCACATAACCCTCGGGTTGCTGCATATAGATGTCCTTATCCAAATTTCCATTAAGGAAAGCTGTCTTGACATCCATTTGCCAAATCTCATAGTTCATGTGATTAGCTATGGATAAGAGAATCCGGATCGATTTTAGCATGACTACTGGTGAGAAGGTCTCGTCATAGTCGATTCCTTCTTTCTGGGTAAAACCCTTTGCCACCAACCGTGCCTTAAAAGCAGTAATCTGCCCATCAGACCCTCTCTTACGTCTGTAGACCCACTTACACCCAACAACTTTCTTGTCGTGGGGAAGTTCACTTAGGTCATACACTTCCATAGCATCCATAGATTCAATTTCTGAATCCATGGACTTGTGTCAAGACTCTGCATCTTTGTCTTTGATTGCCTCTTTGTATGTCCAGGGGTCGTTATCATCATGTTCATCGCTTGGAATCAAGTCCATAGACTCTCCCACAAACATGAAACGATCAGGTTGGCGAACAACCCTCCCACTACGACGAGGCAATGTATACAAAGGTTCATTAGAGTCGCCACATTGTGCAGTCTCTTGTGGTATTTCCTCTTGCACACTCGGTGTGCCATTGTCTCCTCTCAACTCATTTAGAATGATCTCAGTATTGGACTTATGCTCATTCATATAGTCTTCTTCTAAAAATCGGGCATTGGTACTAACCACCACCCTCTGATCATTAGGACTATAAAAATAACCACGTCTCGTTCCCTTAGGGTATCCTACAAACAACCGTACTTCAGTTCTAGGTGCCAACTTATCAGCTTCCTTGTTCAGCACATGTGCTGGACAACCCCAAATCCGAATGTGGTTTAGACTAGGCTTTCGCCCAGAACACAATTCAATCGGGGTTTTTGGAACCACTTTAGAAGGTACATAATTTAGAAGGTACGCTGCTGTTTCCAAGGCATAACCCCAAAAAGAGGTAGGTAATGAAGCATAACTCATCATCGATCTCACCATATCTAATAGAGTCCTATTCCTTCTCTCAGCCACGCCATTCTGTTGCGGTGTACCAGGCGCGGAGAGCTGGGATCTAATCCCGTTATTTAATAAGTATTGCTTAAATTCATTGCTAAGGTACTCGCCACCACGATCAGAACGCAGTGACTTGATACTCTTACCATGACGGTTCTCCACTTTTTCCTTAAATTCTTTGAACTTGCCAAAGCATTCAGACTTGTGGCGCATCAGGTAGATGTATCCATATATTGAGTAATCGTCAATGAAAGTGACGAAGTACTCAAAGCCTCCTCTAGCTTGAAGAGTCATAGGCCCACACAAATCAGAGTGAATTAATTCCAACACATCATTAGCCCTATTACCATTGGCCTTAAAAGACCTCGAGGTCATCTTGCCTTCCAAACAGGATTCGCAGACTGAGAATGGTTCCACTTGGAGAGACTAAAAAAACCCACTACTTACTAGTCTTTGAATCCTTCTTAGGTTGACATGACCCAATCTTAGATGCCAAAGGTATGTTTGATTCAACTTAGAAGGTTCCTTTTTCTTATTTAATGATGATGATGAATGAGCTTCAGTCATAGTATGATATGCACACGTAATAGTATAAAGATTGTTTTCTAACGTGCCAGAACAGATTAAAGAGTCATTTCTCATAATAACAAGATTATCATTAAAAACAACTAAGCATCCATCCATAAACAACTTCGAAACAGAAATTAAATTTCTCAGAAAATTCGGCACGTATAAAACGTTCTTTAATACTAAAACAGAATTAGAAAAACATAAGTGCACGTCTCCCAATGCAACTACTGATACTATCGCAGCATTGCCCAAACTAATAGTAATCTCGCCCTCACTCAGTTCCCTTGTCTACAGAAACCCCTGCAAGGTGTAACAAACATGGTCAGTGGCTCCTGTATCTACTACCCAAGAAAAGGCAGAACAAGCCGCAAAACATGTTTCAACAACTAAAGCGAGGGACGTACCAGAGTTGTCCTTTTTCTGGAGAGGACAATCAGACTTCCAATGTCCCGTCTTGTTGTACTTGAAACATTTGCCCTTCGGCTTTTTCACGCCACCAGAAGGCGCTAGTTTCTTGCTCCCACTGCTTTCACCACCACTCTTTTTCTGTAAAGGCTTTTTCTTCTTCTTGCCATTAGACGAAGAAGGTCCAGCCTGAACATTAACATTGGCCTGTGGTCGTTTACCCATGAGACCCTCCACCGCGACCAATTCCATAAGAAGCTCGGTTAAAGTATAATCCTTCTTACTCATGATTGCGTTTACACGGAAGTTCTCAAAAGACTTTGGGAGCGAGTGTAGGATCATATCGATCTTCGTGTCATTATCGATTAACCCTCCGAGGACCTCAATATCATTCAGATATTCCATCATCATGACACCGTGGTCCCTCACGGACGCTCCCTCTGGCATAGAGGTTGACATGATCTTCCTCACAGCCTCAAAGCGGGCAGCCCTATCTTTCTCACCAAAAAGCTCTTTGAGGCTCAACATCATAGCTGCGGCACTAGGCATAGTTTGATGCTGCTGTTGTAAAACATTTGACATCGAGGCCAAAATGTAACAACGAGCTATCTCATCAGCCTTGTGCCACTTCTTATGAGCCTCCCTTTGCTCTTCAGTAGATTCGGCTCCCAAAGGGGCAGGAGCAGGTGTATCGAGCACAAATTTGTACTCATCAGCAACTAGGACAATGTCCAAATTTCTTTTCCAATCCAAGTAATTTTGACCAATAAGCTTATTTTGATTTAAGATAACCATAAGTGGGTTGAATGTTACCATAATGTATCTGAAATAAATAAAATGCAAGCAATAAATCACATAAGTTTGAAGCATAAAACATTGGAAACCTTCAAAACCAATATTCAACACAACCTCCAATAGCCCAACAAACACATATGCAAGCCACGTTAGGGTGGTCGTTTACACATGTATTCATCGACCAGACATTCAGTGTTTAATTTCAATATCACGTCAACTTATCCTTATGACGAATGATATTAACAGTCGAACTTTAACTGGCCATGTGAACTAGAATAGTGACCCCGTTGGGGGGTTATATTAAAATTCACATCTAAGTAATGACCACAATTTAACAACAATTATCTTGAATTATTCTTTACTGATGAACTCATGGATGACACATCCGTTAGGGAAGATCACACACTTCATCTAAAGATTAAAACAGTTTTATTAGAAGTCTTAACTAGTAAGCTCGTGAATGTTGCACCCGTTAGGGGAAGACTCCCAAGGTCCCACGAGCAACAAACACCTTACTTAAAGACCAATTGTGGAGGCCTATAAATTAATTAAAATTCAATTATCTCACTTAGTCATTTTAACATGAAGATTATTCATTGGCATAGCAAATTAACAAAAATTAACACATGCATGCCATAACAATACAAGATGCAATAAACATAGGTAAAAATAAATAAATGCACATCTATCGCAACCCCTTGAAAACCTATAAAAAACAGCCTACTATAAGCTATTACAATGATAAAAAAAACAGTGGCGCGAACGGATGCCTCGCATCGGCCTCTCACGCAATGCAAAAACCTCGAATTCTCGTCCACCGACAAAAACTGGAAGAAAACTTCATCAAGGCTTTTGAATTAGGCCTCGCCACTCGTCGTCAAGGCATAGCCGTGACTCCTGTAGATCTCGTCGAGGCGTTTTTGAAAAGGTCTTGTGGGCTGAAAACGGACACCCGAGTCAAAAGTTATGGCCAAAACAATTTTCACCGTCCAAGGCCAAAACCCGAATAACTCAGATTACCGTTTTCAGATCTTCCATCGACACCGCCCGTTCTCACGATCAAAAAATACAATATAAATGAGCAAAACCCTACTACAGTGATCTATGAAATAGTCCTATACTACCCACACTTATTATCTAGTGGGAAAAACGATTACATAACACTAGGGTTGCGATAGAAGAAAAAATAACATAACCAACAGAAATGCATACATACAC
The DNA here is from genome assembly GCA_963675135.1 of Galeopsis tetrahit. Classification (NCBI taxonomy): domain Eukaryota; kingdom Viridiplantae; phylum Streptophyta; class Magnoliopsida; order Lamiales; family Lamiaceae; genus Galeopsis; species Galeopsis tetrahit. The sequence goes on along the minus strand of OY776126.1, from coordinate 61,895,366 downwards.
ATGAAACAAAATAAATTGAATCATACAATCATACGTTTCAGGTAGAGCCAACAATCCACGAATCCAGGCTCTGATACCAATTGTTGGAACGCGCCGGCGAAGGCGGTCCATCACCGGGATCGTTGTCGGATGCCAAACGTATAAATAACGAATTAAAACCTAAACATGCATCTAAATCATAATTGAGATTTGTTACCCTTGAAGATCGAGACGTTGATTCCAATCTACGGATCTTCTAGCCTGTTTCCCAACCTTGCTCGAACACCGGGTGGACGGTGCGCTATCAAACGTGGAGAAAGTGCCTCAGTTTCGTCTCCTTGAAACCCTAGCTGTTTTTCTCAATTTCGTGTGTGCTAGGGTTTCAAAACTATTTTGAGGCTCCTATTTATAATCTCCATAAGTTCATGGGCCAGACTAGGGATCCATTAGAAGGTATAGGGTTTGGGCTTCTTACAGGCCCAAATACTCTTATGTTCAGCCCAGAACATATAATTTGGCCCGAGAACATTAATTCATTCCATTGGAGAATTAATGTTGCACTCCCGTCCTATCCCGAACTGAATCAGGGCTTCTATTAGACTTTATAATTCCCCGTGTTTAAAATATCGCACGTCCATTAATTATTAAAGCTTCTGACTTATTTAAATAATTAATTTCTATAATTCCTTGAGTAGTACCACTCAACCTTGTTGTCGTACGGATTAAATCCACCTGCAGGGTTTAATACGACAATCCTTTATGAGTTTCCTCAAGGGGACGTCATCAGCCTGGAAGTACAGGACACGGTGCCCTAATGCCAATAAGTAGACATCATGCGAGCGATGCCACTACCCAAAATACGGAGCGTGAAGAATCTACCAAGATTCTCACCTATGGTACATTAAAGTAGTGAACAAGCACCCCACACATCTAAATATCACACTTGGGGTTAAGAATCATAAAAGTCACCAAGACCTCTAGTTCTTCATAATAGTCAGAACAGAAGAACATGTCTTATCTGTGATCCATTCAATATGCCACAGTGCACTAGTATAAACTAATGGCCAAGACAAACCACTAACAAGTTTACACTACAACTTAAACTAATAGTTTTGTCCATAACTATCTCAGTTGTGAATACTGTTTATATCTTACAAGGAACTGACAATGTGATCTTCTGTGTGACTACAAACCCACCACACCGTCTACAATGCAAGATAAGTATACATACAAGTAATCACAAAGAATGCAATAATGTGAAAAACCATTTATTTCAGATAAAAAGAAATCGAATATACGTCACAAAAGCGCACTAAAAGTTTTCTTTACAGTATACACCAACAATGTTGCTGCTGGAAGTTGTTGTGCTCAAATCCTTTGGCTGAAAGAACAACTCAGAGACTACAAAGTCAACTCTACTGAAGTGCCAATATTTTGTGATAACAACAGTGCAATTGCAATATCACAAAATCCTGTACTGCACACAAGATGCAAAAATGTGGATATCAAGCATCACTTCATTAGAGATCATGTGGAGAAAAAGGATATCAAGTTAGTAAAGATCCACACAGATCATCAAAAAGCTGATATATTGACAAAGCCACTTGCAGAAGCAAGATTTCTGGAATTATCAGCAGAGTTGGGTCTTCTTGATCCAGGGAAGTTGGACAAATGAGTCCAAAGGAGTTTATCCATTAAGGGGGAAATAAATTCAAACTTCAGCAGACTTGGTCAAGTCTACTGAAATTCAGAAAAGTTGACCTTACCTCTTCAGGACACTTGTCCCTTGAAATTCAGGACACTTGTCCACAGCACTTCAGGACACTTGTCCATGTAGGGTCAGATAAGTTGTCTTGGCTATCAAACCAAATCTTGGTCTGATAAGCACCTATTTTGGGCAATCATTGCGTATTTCGAAATATGTCCCATTCCAATTACAGATATCATCTTTTTGGGATTTAATTTGTCTCCCACCCAAAAGGTCACTTTCCATGCATTAAATGCCAAGATTTAACTCTTGTTTGCATTAAACTTTTTGGGACATGATCTATCTCGAAAAACCCCCAACCTTAAACAAACATTAAAACTCCACCCACGTTTTGAATAAAACAGTTTTTCACTGTTACATTGGTTTTTGACCATTGGATCAAAACTGGCCAACTCCCCTGAAATCAATCCTAGCCGTTCATTTTGGATTTCCATTTTTGTTCACCTTTGAATTGCATCAAGACTTCACCAACTCATTGACAAACATTCTTTTTAGAATATTCACAAGTCTTAAGATCCCCCACAAACACTTCTTCCCCAAGTATTCGAAACCCTAGCTCTAAATTTTCTTCAAACTCTCTCAATCTCTGTCAAAACTTTCTTCTGTAAACCTTCAATGGCTCCCAAAGTTAGACCAGAGATGATCATTGATTTCACCAACAAGGCTCTAGACCTTGATTTTGGCTATTTGAGCAACAAAAACAGTCTTCACTTTGAGCCAATTGTATCCTTTGAAAGTGAAGATCCTGAGATTAAACCAACCCTGAGATGGTTGAGGAGAGATGGACTACAAAAGTTCATGGAAGAAAGACCAAGTTCCTGCTTGGAAAGCTACATGGCTGAGTTCTTTGCATTTCTCCAGTGGAGAGGTAATCCTGAAGATGGTGAAGTTTCCACCAGATTGTCATATGTTGCAGAGGGAGAGGAAGAAGAGAGATTTCATAGAGTGAAATTCTCTTCAGAAGATCTTGAAGGAGCCTTTGGATTGCCTTTTGAGGGAAGGAATCCAGAAGTTTATGGTACTGGACATGAAGATGAAATAGCTCAAGAATGGCTATTAGTACCAGGCCCTCTCTCTTCAACACAAAACAAGAACACTCTCAAGCCAGAATTTCTCAACCTCTTTGAGGTAGTTGCTAAAAGTCTCTTGAGCAATACTGGAAGCTTGGAACAAATTAGCCATCCAAGAATCAGAATTATGGCTGCTATTATTGATGCTAGTGACAAAGGCATCAAATTTGATTGGAGAACCTTCATCATATCTGAGATGATAAAGGAAAAGGCAAAATTCAAGGTGAGAGCTCACAACAAGGTTGTGCTAGAAGGGAAACTCAAGTATTGCACCAGGGCAAGCTTGTTGATTGAAAAATTTTCCCACTACTCTCAAATGCAAACATTTGCAAAGCCTCTCCCAGCCCAAAAGATTCTGTTCAGGAAGCTCAGCAAGAAAACTGAGCAAAGAAGGATGCTTCTAGCCAAACCTGCTGAAGAGAAGGTTGAAGAGAAACCTAAGATGATGAAAAGAACTAAGGCCAGGGCTGTCAAAACAAGGAAAATGTCTCAACTGTCTTCAAGAGAAGCCTCAGGAGCATCAACTGAAGTTGATGAAGTGGTAGAAGAGGGAGTAAGTGTGCCTTCTGACCACTCAGAAGAATTGAGGCTAAAATATAATGAGACAAGGCAAAAGAAGAAGGGTGATAAGAGGATCAGGGAAGTTGTCCCTGAGAAGGATGGTGAAGGAAGTGGGAGCAGTAGGGCCAGCAAGAGAAGGGTCAAGCCTACTGATAAAGTGTTGGAGCTGCAGGAAGAAAGGTCTCTACAATTAGCTCTAAGAGAGAGCAGAGCTGAAAGCAAGACCAAATCCAGGTCAAGGACTAGCTCATCTGGTTCTGGAACTCCAGAATCCAAGGTTCCTAAAGAGGCCAACATCCCTGAAAGCCAAAATCCTGAACCCAACTCCCCTGAAACCCATATTACCCCTCCCAACCAACCTATCACCCCTGTAGATCTCACCAAGAGATATTCTCCAGAAGGAAGTGTGCAAAGAAGTGGGATAGATGTGCTAGCTGATATAGCAGTAGATGATACAAGACTGCAATCTCCCCTTGACTCATCCATGCTCAACTACTCAAAGCTCTTAGAAGCTGCACTCTTTGAACCAACCCCCATAAGCAAAGCCCCTTCAGATTCATTGCTCTCTAAAGCAACTGAAGTACCTTCATTTGAGCCTAACCTTTCTGAAGCCAACCCTCCTGAACTTCACTTGCCTGAAGCTGCAATTAAGGAAACCACAACCAACTCCCCTATAGCCCAAAGTTCTCCATCTAGTGAGAATGAGGAGGAGTATACTTATGAAAGTATGCTCAGAGGTGGAGCTAAGGCCACTGTGGACAGTTTATACCCACAACTTACTGAATTTCCCAGAATTCAGAAAATGTTTCATGATTTGAGGATGCTTGTGGATGTAAAAGATAAGACCTTAATGGAGATATCACAAGTCATCCAAGATAAGGGTGCTAACTGGTGGCAAGTAGAGGAAAGCAGATTGCTACACTTTGATGGTGTGATGAAAACAAGATTCCTCATTGATGAGGAAGTTTTTGCAAAGTTGGTAGCTGAGAAGATCATTGAGGAGAAAGAAAGAAAAGCTAAGGGCGTCAAACACCCTGACAGTAGCTCAAATGATGATGATTCCCCTGATGATCCCTCAAACCCTTCAAATCCCAACCCTCCTGAAACCCCTCAAGCCAACCTCCCTGAACCTTCTCAACCCAAGTCTTCTGTAGCAGATAGAATTTCAAACCCTCCTAGAACCTATCATAGGAAAGGCTCTGTATCTTCAGAGGTGTTGACCAAGGGTGGTAACACAACCAAAGACACATCTGCCAATGAAGGTTCTTCTGAACCCAAGGCACAGCCTAAAGATGTTGAGGTTCCTATGCTAGAGGCTGGTTTGATTAAGGCCTATTCAGTGTCAGAAGAGTTGGACACTAATCAGCCCTTAATCATTCAGGATGACTCAGTGGCTGATGTAATAAGCACTGTGATCTCCCCACAACTGCCATCTTTGAACCTTGTTGAAGGTGGAGATGTTGCAGGTTTAGGAGAAGGAGTTGAAAAGGAGAAGTTAGTGAAAAAATCAGAGGGAGTAGTAGATGAGAGAGATGTGGTGATCACTAGAATAGTGAGTGTACCACCAAATGAGGGTGATATAAGTGAGGAAGGGCACACTATTCTTGAAGTCAAATCTGAACTTCAGGAATCCCTTGATGAGAGGAGGCCTGTTTCTTTAAGTGAGGAATTTATTGAAGAAGGGAGAAAAGAAAGAGTTGAAAATGAGAAGAAGGTTGTTGATGTATCAGAGTCTTATACAAAAGAAATTGGGGTGATGAGTGTTTATTTCCTAACTTGTTTGATCTGTCTAATATTGCAGGTATTTCCCTTGACCAAATTTTTGCAGATGAATTCTTAACAGATGCCCCCATCCAAGTAGATACAGGCTCAACTCAAGCCTTACTTGGTATGCAATCAGAGAAATTGGACTCCTTGGCTCATCAAGTCCAATCTGCTCATGCTGAAACTTCAGGAGCATTGAATGAGCAAGGAAGAACTCTAGCATCTGTAGAAATGAGGCTTACAGGATCTGAGGATGTTGTACTACCCACTCTGGAAGCAAGGATTAGTGGTGTGGAAACTGGCCTCCAAACCATTTCCACTGAAGTACAAAAAGCCAAATCCACCATGGAATCCATCTCAGAAGAGGTCAAGAAGGAACAAAAGCTGCTGAGAAACAATCATAATGCCAATGTCAAAGCTCTCAGGCTAACTGTCAAGCAAGCTCTTGGAAAGAAGACTGCATTGCAAAAGAAAAGAGTTGAAGAACAAAGGCTGGCTATGGTGAAAGCAGCCTCTGAAATTTTTTCTCAAGAAGTGATGGCCAACATTGCTGAAAGTGCAGTGGCCAACCTCACTGAGCTCCTTAAAGCCCAACTTGATGCATCCCTGAAGGCAACCTTGGAGGAGGTTGTTCAACAAAAGATAAAGCCTGTTCTAGCTTTTCTTAGCTTAAGCAGTGATAGGATGCAAAATATACATGATGAAAATGTATATTTGTTGGAGGAAATGAAGTCTCTAAACCAGGCCCAATCCCTAATGGCCACAACAATGAGTGAGCTGAAACCCCAGTGTTTTGATGCTGCCAAAAAAGGGGAAAGGGAAAGAGCAAGAGCAAAAGGTGCCTTGGTGATTGGAGGCTCAGACAAGGGAAAAGATAAAACTGCTGAAGCAAAAGGAAAAGAGCCTGCACTGCTAAACTTAGAAGAATTGGATGAAGAAGAGCAACTAGCACTTGCATTGAAGAATTCAATGGCCTCAGCACAAGAAGAGAGAATGAGATTACAGCAGAGACCAGGTGGTGAGGTGTCTGGTTTGGACAAAGATGCTGAAGGTGTCCAAACTAGAGGAAAGATCAAGAGGGCAAAAGGGAAGAAAAGACAAGCTGAGACATTTACTGACTTTCTTAACAGTCTTGATCTTCCACCTGAGTTCAGAATTGATGAAGATGAACCTACATCAAAAAGAGCCAAAGCTGCTGAAGAACTCAAAACTGCTGAAGAAGATAAATCTTCTGGAATGGTCAACATTGCTGAAGGTGCCAAAGCTACTGAAGATGTGGAAGCTTTATATGAAGAAGGCTTTGGACCTGGACCAAAGAAGACAAAGATAGTAGTACTGAATGATCCATCAAAGTTGTTTCATGAAGGGTATGGCAATGACCCTGAAACACAACAGAAACTGGCCATGATGAGGGCCCAAGAGAAAATGGATTTGATGGATGAAGCACAAAGAGCAAGAGATAAGAGAAGAGCAAACTTTCAGAAACCAAGAAGAAGGAGAGCAACTTACAGCAAGATGAAGCCTCAGCTTCTAGTCCCAATGGACACCAAATATCCACATCTGGATAAATCGGTGCCAATTCAACTGAATGATACATGGGAAGAGGCTAAAAGAGAGTTTGTCTATGACTACTATGTCATTGACAGGTGGAATGGAGGAGATGCCAACTCTGCCTTTGCTGAGTTCATGATAGAATACTACAGAGAGTTATATCAACAATTGCTTGCAGCTGCTGATATTACAAGAATTGAACTCAATGCTCCTAAGCCTATCATCTACATGCCTCCAAAGCTTGATGGATGGATTGACCAAGCAAGGATCCTGAGGGAGTTCACAGAGATTCTTAAGCTGAACAAGATGACCATTGGACCCAAAGGAACCAACCAGGAACCCATGGAACTCAAGAAGAGAGTGTGGGCACAATATGGGATGTTGCCACCTAAAGAAGATGATCTCTGAAATGGCTAAGTCTTTCTGACTCTTATATGCTGAAATGGATAAAAACTTAAGTTGGTTGCTAACTTGTGTTTTTTGGTCAACTATTCTGAAGATGCTCAAGATGCTGATATGATGTGCTCAGTTACCTAAATGCTGAATGATTTTAGAGTATATCATACTTTTGTAGTAAATGTGTGCCTAATTGTAATATCTCTCATGCTCTGATATGTTTATGTTCAAACTATCAACATGCTGTAATGATTTTCAAATTGAATGATAATTGAACATACTTTGAATCTGAAAAGCAAATCTCTCTATGCCTATTCTTGAAACTTATCTGCAACATGAATGGTGAGTACACTAACACATTTTCTTTCAGGGAAATTGAGCTCAGTCATGTCTTCTGAAGATAAATGTAATAGGTGTAGTCAAGTCACTTTTGCATAAAATGTATAGGTTTTGGCATCATCAAAAAGGGGGAAATTGTTGGGAATAAAATGATATATGTTTTAATTGAATACCAAAACCCCCTGAGACATGCCTAAGTCAAGATGATTGTGTTCAAAAATGTGTTAGAACACATAGCATAAGGCTAGATGAGAAGCTGATATGTTAGGCAGTTATTAGATGCTTAGATGCACAATGTGAGGGGGAACCTATGCTTTGAAGATTATCAAGAACAAGTCCCCTCAAGGCTAAAAAATCTGGAACAAACACTAAGGACAAGCATACTCTATAGAAAACCAAATGCTCTAATCAGGAGAGTTGTCCAGAAGAGTCATTTCTATGCAAGAACAAGATTGTAAAGCTCAAAAGGACAAGATTAGCCAACAAGCTCTGATCAGGAGAGTTGTCCAGAAGGAATCATCCAGAAGAGTTTTCTTAGCAATCAAGCCCAAGTGCTCTGAAAGGCTTGAGGTCAACCATACTGAAAGAATGAAGACAACTACATCCTTAAAGAACTACATTGAATCATGCTAAGATCAATTTCAAGAGAAGCAAAGGATGAGAGCCAAGTCATCTGAAGAAGAGCAAGCCAACCTTGTTGATAAGCAAAACTGCTGATAGTGATAAGGAGAGTTGTCCATTTGATAAGGAATGTTGTCCTATCATTGGATCAACCTTCAGAAGCCATGTCCAAGTCCTAACAAGAAGTCAAACATTGGAAAAGGTGCTGCAGAAAGAAGACAAAGTCTTACAAGCCGTTTATAACCCAAATGAGGACATGTCACTATCAAGAAACTGTCTTCCAGTTTGAAGAACAAAAGGAAGACATTTATAGCAATTTGGGACTGCCTCTCCAACGGGAAAATCCTCAAATTTGTCTATAAATACAAGAAGTGTGAAGACCATTTGAAGCATCCATTCTACATCCAACTGAACAATTATTCTGAAGCTTCAAAGTCCTCAAAAGACATTCTTAGTCTTGAAACACTTCTTCTAAGCTGAACTTATTGTATATCCATACAAAGCTTAGAGAGATATCCTAATCCTTATACACTGATCTTCATTGTAAAGGATATCTCATTAGTTGGAACCTTACTTCAACCCTTACCCCTTTCAAGTGAGAAAGTGAGAAGGTTGTAGTAGTAGAAGTGGTAGAAGCTGATTGTTGAGAGAAGAACAGTTCAGTTCTGAGTTGAGAAGAGGGTACTAGGACTCTAGACATCCTAGGGATCAATTCACCAAGGAGTGGTGTTATTGATCAAGTGCACCTTGACACTATAAAACAAGTTAATTCCAAGAGTGAAGGAATTATCCTGTTAAATCAGGGAAAGTGGATGTAGGAGCTTGAGTCTCTGAACCACTATAAACTCTTGTGTTGATTTGCTTTACAAGTACTTACATTCATTCAACACTGCACACAAAACTGATCTTCCAAAAGATACACATTCAAAGATTGTGCAAAAACTGTTTTGGACAAGTTCCCTGAAAACTGGACTGTATTGAATTGACCAAGTGATTTCAGAAACTAAAGGAGACTAAACTTAAAGGGCCAACCACTATTCCGCACATATAACTCCCCTAGATAGTTATTCAACTAAGTACTCAATAGTACTTAGTAGTTTGATTATCTTAGTTGAGTTAATCATCTTCAGCAGAGTTGTCCAAGACAACCTTGCTGAGCTCTGGTTTGATCAAAAGATGAAAAGAATTGAATACAAGTGTATTCCCCCCCCCCCATACACTTGTTATATACTCCTTTCAGGACCAACATGCTCCACAATTCAGTGTATCCTATTCGATAAATATCCTAGACTAGCGTTCCTCCTGTTAGGAAATTGTGGCCCCAATAGTTATACCTTTTAGATCATACGAAGTATCCCACCCGTATGGCTGTGTGCTTTTTTTATCTATCGAGTGTGTAATCATAGATAGACTAGCATTTCGACAGTGTGTAATTTTATACACTTAGTTCGTTTTCAAAACTGGGCACCTGCCTCGTTTATAGTTTTAGTTGTGAAGGTTATTTTTGTAACATTTCACACAACATTTGTACTTGAAGATAAGTATTGATATGTCTCCATAAGGCTCACATAGATTTTTAAAATAAAAATCTATGTGAAAAATATTTTCATTGTGTCTCGTTTGCTTTTAGTGTTTCAAGTCTTCCGCTGTGTATCTTTATTTCTGATATTCTGTTAGAGTCAGTGTTGTACAATTTTTCCCAACATTTAGTACCGCATTAATCTACTTTTACTTAAACATTTAATACCAGCACACTTTTAGTTGGTATCAGAGCTGATTCCTGACGAAACTAGGTTAGATCTTTGGTCAAGTGTGTTTTTTTGTTTATATTAGCAATGGAAACACATCACATATCCACGACACTTAGGCCACCCGTTTTAGATGGTTCGAATTATGCTTATTGGAGGCCTAAGATGCGTATGTACATCAAGTCGATTGATGAACGTGCTTGGAGGACTGTACTTACAGGCTGGGAAGCTCCAAAGAGACCAGCAGATGCAGATGGTGAAGTTCAACTCAAGAGAGAAGTTGACTGGACGGCTGATGAAATAACAACAACAAGCTACAATTCTAAAGCTTTAAATGCTATTTTTACCTCTGTTGATGTTTCAATGTTTAAAATTATATCTAACTGTTCTACTTCTAAATATGCATGGGACAGGTTGCAAGAGCATTGTGAGGGTTCAGACGGTGTTCGAAGGACTAAGCTTCAAATGTTGGGAACAAAATTTTAGAATCTCCGATTGAAGGAAGATGAAACAATTTCGTCCTACAATGAAAGGTTAAGTGAGATTATCAATGAATCACATTCTCTTATTGACCCTATTTCTAATGTTAGAGTAGTTCATAAGATATTAAGATCTGTTCCTAAGAGATTTGATGCTAAAATTTGTGCTATTGAAGAGGTAAAAGATACGGATAAGTGTTGGGATATAAATTCACCCTAAGCCCCACTTGATGTTAGAATAGTTTTGATGGCCAAAACACTTAGAGTTTATAAATGTAATAGGATCAACTGACTTTGTATAGAACAGCTTAGACTAGTCTTGTGTGATCAACTGTATAGATATCAGCTGATTAGCACAGTCCCGGCTTACATGCGCTCCCTCAAGATGAGAAGAGTAGAAGACATGAAGACTAGAAGATCCTTGAAAACCAGATAAGTTAAGGTGCTTGTATACCTACCTATCTGATGGAGTCAAAGATTGAAGATGGCCTAAAGCAGGACAAAGAATTGCCAGATCAGAAGAGTTTTACTCGACTGATATCAGAAGACAGAAGACCTAAGGCCAGAAGAGTAGTCAGAAGACTAGTAGTACAGATCAGAAGACTATGTTCTCTTCCAAGACTCGGCTGATTCCCAAAGTCTTCTTGCAATTCAAATGAAGACCTACCTTATTTAGAAGATTGACATGATCTCAGGATTGAAGCAATCAAGCTGCTGGAATCAAGGAATCAAGCCATTATGGAAAGATTGCCCCAACGGCTAGTCAACTCCAACGGCTAGTTGCAAGCAATCACCAAAATAAATACAAGAGGATGAGAAATCACAAGTATGAAGTCACAACGAGAGAATTCAACAAGCTAAGCAAGCAATCAAGTTAAAGCCATATTGTTCCAAGAGTTCTCAAAGAGCCAGAATCCATTAGATTATCCATAGCTCTTAAGTGATTTCTATCCAATCCATAAGAACCTGAAACCTGTTCATATTGTATATCATTTGTTTTAGGCAAAGTGGTTAAGCAAATTATAAGCTTGAACCATTAGTTGGATACATTTCAAAAACCCCAAACCCTCTCCGAAAGGTTAAAGTTTTTGAAACCCTCAAAGTGCAAGTGCTTACAATCACTTGTGGAGACCGTAACTGTTAGGACGGCACAGATCTCAAAGTCCTATCCTTGGGACTATAAAGGTCAAGACCCTTGTAATTTGTGGTAAATTAAAGGGATTAAACATCACGTTAGGACGTGAGAGTGGACGTAGGATCGTATATCCGAACCACTATAAACCTGGTGTTATTTACTTACTGCACTTTACATTTCTGTATTTACACATATTATTATCTAGTGCATACTGTGATTTCAACATTCTTCAAAATAAGGCCACAACTTTCAAACCAGCATCAGCTGAGGACTTTCATTAAAGAAAACAAGTTAACACTTTCTTAAGAAACTATAAGAACGAGTCTAATCAAGGCCTACCATAATTCCGCATATAACCTCCTCTATCAGATCACTATAGTCATCTGGACCAGCAGACTAGTAGTCCAGTTGACATAGCAATCAGAAGAGGTTCCCAACTCTATTGAAAAAGTTTTAAAGTCTATTCACCCCTCCCCTCTAGACTTTAATCCCATTCACTACTCGTTCAGGGACCAACAAGTGGTATCAGAGCAGTGGTTCTAACGGACTACTGTCTCTAGATTATCAGAAGACTTGAGGGAGTCTCTCTGTAGTCCTCTTGAACAGATCTTTTTCTTTTGAAAAACTTGTTTTCGAAAACTCATACAGCATGAGTGCTAATATGCGTAAGTTGCCTAAGTTTTCAGTGGAGGATTATGATTACTGGAAGATCAGGATGAGGAAGAATCTCACATCAGTCCACTACAAGATGTGGTCAGTAATCACCGAAGGCCCAATCACCATCATGGCAGTCAACACTGCAAATGGTGATCCAGAAGTTCCAGTTGGAGAACTAGCCCCCAAGCTGATGAAGGATCTCACACCAGAAGAGATGAAGCAGTCAAATCTTGACAGCATTGCTCAAGATTACATCATGCAAACTCTTCCAAATGAGTACATTGCAAAAGTAATCAACTGTGAAACAGCTAAGGAAATGTGGGATGCTCTAGCACTCCTCTGTGAAGGAACCGAGCTGATTAAGAAGAGCAAGTTGACAACAGCAGTCAAGAAGTTTGAACATTTCAAAATGCAACCAGAAGAGTCTATTGATCAACTAGACAATAGATTTACCAAGATCATCAATGAGATAGAATCTCTGGGCAAGAAATACACAAACAGAGAGAAAAATCTAAAGATCTTAGACTCTCTAACCAAGAAATGGAGACTCTAGAAGACCATCATCAAAGATACTCAAGACATCAAGGAATGGTCTGCACAAACTCTATTTCAAAATTTGAAAGCCCATGAATATGATCTTGAAAGAGAAGAAAACTCAGAAAATGATGAACCTACTGCAACTCCATCTACTTCCAAGACTGTAGCTTTCAAGGCAGCAAATACAAAAGCTGCAAGCACCTCATCTGGCAAGACCTCTCTAAAAACAGAAGACTTTGAAGGATCATACATGAGTCTGAAAGAGCAAATGGCCCTTATGATCAAAAGGTTCGAAAGGATGAACACTCTCAACAGCAAATATAGAAAATTCTATAGAAACTACAAAGATAGAAGAGCCAGTTCACCCTCTAGAGGTTCCAGAGAAAGAACACCAGAAAGGTATCCTAGAAAGGATGTGGAGTCATCTGACAGCCGAGGCTCCAGAAAAAGAGATGCCACTCCTCCAAGGAAAGGCAGTTCAAATTAAAAACCTGGAGCATGCTTCAATTGTCGTAAACCAGGACACTATGTCTATGAATGCCCTGAGCTGGATGACAAAGAAGAAAGAAGGCCAAAGAGAGACAGAAGAAATTCAGATAAGCAAGCAATGCTGACTGAAGAATCTGAATATCAAAGTGATGAACTTCCTACATCACCAGACTGTCAAATTTACTCAGATGATTCAGATGATCTAGCTATGATGGCCATAGGAGAAAATGAGGTAAATTCCTACACTACTACTTTCCATTCACCTATTTTCTCACAAACAGATGACATAAACTCATCTGAAGGCGAATCAGAAGACACCTATTATCAATCGTTAAGAAAGGTAAAAGGTGATCTGGATATTGCCACTAGAGCCTTTATAGAAGTGGAAGAGGAGAATAAGGATTTAAGGAAAGAAATTGCTAGGTTGAAAAAGGTTAAGTTTGATAACACCCCTGAGTTAGTCACCATGAATGAAAGGTTGACCAAAGAAGTGGAACTTCTTAAGGAAGAAAATACCATAACAACTTAGTTGTATGAGGGGATGTTAGAAACTCAAGCCTTAGAAACCAAGGAATTTCGAATACTACAATCTAAGTTCGATGACCTCTTCCAAGCACACAAGCTCTTAGAAAAGGAGAAGGAATGCCTAAATCAAAAGATATCAGAGTTCAATAAAGCTTCGACTACTATTGAAAGTATCTCTGAACATTATAGATCAAATGGCAATAAGATGGGTTTTGGCTATGAACTTAATCCATCAACATCCTCTCCAGCTGGGGGTAGTACACCTAACAAGTGCACTACTCAGAGACATGAACAGGGTGAGTGTTCTAAACACAATGAACTCAATATGAACCAAAAGGCATCTGTACCAACTAAGGCTAACTATTCCAACACCAAAAATGGTAAAAGAAAAGTTAACCCCAAACCTATACAGAGGAACAGCAAACAGCCTAGACCATCTCGTCTGAGACAGTCTCAGCTGTATGCTGCTCCAGCCAAGAAGAAGAAATCTTCTTCAAACAAATCTGTTCTTTTTGCACCCCCATCTCTTATGATATTGTGAGAACAGAAGAGTATGGTCCATATAATCGTGTGCATCGACCAACTAATGCACCCAGGCCGAATGTAACTAGTCAAAAGATCTTATACGTGCACTCCTATAAAGGGAAACCATTTGACTATTACTTAGCTGACACAAACAACAAATCAGACCAGTCCAAGGTGTTAACTGGTAAGATTTGGTTTTGTGATGCCCGAGGGAAACAACTCAAGTGCTCAAGGTTGTTCAAACGACCAATGTATATGTGGGTTCCCAAGGGTAGTACTAACACCCAAGGACCCAAAACAAAATGGGTACCTAAGACTTAACCTTTCTTGCAGGAAAGGAGGGACCTATACAGAAAAGGAGGTCTAGCAGGAGAGATATGGTACATAGATAGTGGATGCTCAACCCACATGACAGGAACCAAAGCCCTGCTGACCAACTACATAGAGAAGAAAGGTCCAAAAGTCTTCTTTGGTGATAACGCGCACGGTAACACAAAAGGATATGGCACCCTTAGAAATGGTGACATTGAGGTACATGATGTATCATATGTAGAAGGCCTTAAGTTTAATTTATTATCTGTTTCTCATTTTTGTGACACTGGTTATTCAGTTAAATTCTCTAAAGATGAGTGTCTCATAAGTGATAAAAGAACAAAACAAAACCTTCTAACAGGATCTAGAAAGGGAAGTATGTATCTTGCAAATTGGAACAACTGTCCTAAGGATACATGTCTGCTTGTGAAAAGCCCTAAAGATGTCAGCTGGCTATGGCACAAACGTCTTAGTCATCTGAACTTTAAGACTATGAACAAGTTAGCAAGGGAATCCTTAGTTGATGGTCTGCCTAATGAACTCTACTGTAAAGATCAGGTCTGTGATGCATGTCAACAAGGAAAGCAAACAAAGGTCTCCTTCAAGACCAAGAAGACAGCATCAACCAGCAGAGTTCTTGAACTGCTCCACATGGATCTTTTTGGACCAATCACTCCAACCACACTAACAGGGAGGAAGTACACTCTTATTGTTGTAGATGACTACTCCAAGTTTACTTGGGTTATCTTCTTATACAAGAAGAGTGAAACTCAGCAGAAGCTTCCTGAACTATTAAAGAGGATCCATGTAGAGAAAGAAGAGCCTATTGTGAAAATTAGAAGTGACAAAGGCACTGAATTTATTAACTCCTATATTATTGCATATTGTACTTCTAATGGTATTCAGCATGAGACAAGTGCAACAAGAACACCACAGCAGAATGGTGTAGCTGAAAGAAGAGTCAGAACACTCAAAGAAGCTGCAAGAACACTCCTTGCTGAATTCTCCACTCCTAAGAAGCTTTGGGCAGAAGCTATCAACACAGCTTGTCACACTCAAAACAGGTCAGGTATTCACAAAATCCATGAGAAAACCCCATATGAACTGTGGAAAGGAAGAAAACCTAGAGTATCTTACTTTCATATATTTGGTTGTAAGTGTTTCATTCACAACAATGGGAAAAGTAAGTTGAATACTTTTGATGCCAAAGCAGATGAGGGGATATTCTTGGGATACTCCTCAACTAGCAAAGCATTTAGGGTATTCAACAAACGTACCCTTCTTGTGGAAGAAACACCACATGTTGTTTTTGATGAATCTTGTGAAAAGAGTGCAGTAGAAACAACCTCAGCTGCAGAACAGATGAAGAAACTAGTGATCAAGACGAGGTCTGATGAGTTTATTGAAGTCAATGAACCATTTCCTGAAGAACCGGAGGAAGATAAACCACACAGACCAGTCACTAGATCTCAAACTCAAGCTGAGCAAGTTATCCACAATCAAGATGCAACAATCCCAAATGCAAGGGGAAATGATCTCTTTGACACACAAGACACAGATGATGATCGACCTAATCAAGTCAACCCTCCTGATGGCAATAGAACAGATGAGAATCCAAGCTCATCTAATATAGATACTCCTGTGAGACATACATGGAGAAACAACCATCCATCAAACCTCATCTTAGGAGGACCAGACTCAGGTGTCAAGACCAGAAGACAACTGAATCAGAACCCCCAAACATCTATGTTCTGCTGGTGTGCTTTCCTCTCCAACATTGAACCAGCTGACATAGAAGAAGCAATGACAGATAGCAATTGGATCACTGCTATGCAAGAAGAATTAAACCAATTCGAAAGAAATGAGGTATGGGAATTGGTAGATCGTCCTGAAAACCACAATGTAATAGGAACAAAGTGGGTATTCAAGAATAAAAAGGACGAAAATGATGTGATAACTAGAAATAAAGCAAGGCTAGTTGCAAAAGGATACTCACAATCTGAAGGAATTGACTATGATGAAACCTTTGCTCCAGTAGCCAGATTAGAAGCCATCCGACTGTTTCTAGCGTATGCATCACATATGGGCTTCAAGGTATACCAAATGGATGTCAAGAGTGCTTTTCTGAATGGTATTCTGGTAGAAGAAGTATATGTAGAGCAGCCTCCAGGATTTGAAAAAGGTGATCAAGTATATCGACTGAAATAGGCTCTCTATGGTCTAAAACAAGCCCCTAGAGCTTGGTATGACACATTGTCACAATTCCTACTTGACAATGGATACACAAAAGGCAAAATTGACAGAACACTTTTCAGAATACAAGAAGGAGAAGATATTCTAATGGTACAAATATATGTAGATGACATTATATTTGGATCACCAAATCAAAAGATGTGCAAGAAGTTCTCTGAACTTATGCAAGGAAAATTCGAAATGAGTATGATGGGTGAGATGAACTATTTCCTAGGACTTCAAGTCAAGCAGAGTCCAGAAGGGATCTTCATCAACCAGTCCAAGTATACCAAGAGTCTACTAGAAAGATTCAAAGCTCTACAAAGCAAGACTGCAAGGATTCCTATGATGACATCTTTCAAAATGGAACCAGATGAGTCTGGAAAGGCAGTTGATCAAGCTGAATATAGAGCACTGATTGGATCTCTACTATATCTTACAGCTAGCAGACCAGACATAACATTTGTTGTAGGAGTATGTGCTAGGTTTCAAGCAAACCCAAAGCAAAGTCATCTAGAAGCAGCAAGGAAAATCCTCAAGTACCTAAAAGGATCAGTCAACTTAGGACTATGGTACCCTGCTGATGACAATCTAAAATTGAGTGGCTATTCTGACTCAGACTATGGAGGATGCAGAATTGATAGGAAATCCACATCAGGAACCTGTCAATTTCTAGGCAACAAGTTGATATCATGGTTCTCTAAGAAACAAACTTCAGTTGCAACCTCCACCACTGAAGCAAAATATATGGCTGCTGGAAGTTGTTGTAGTCAGCTGCTCTGGCTAGTTCAACAACTCAAAGATTACAATGTAGAGGCAAGAGAAGTCCCTATCTATTGTGACAGCAGCAGTGCCATTGCCATCACTCAAAATCCAGTCCTCCACACAAGGTGCAAGTATGTCGACATTCGACACCACTTCATAAGAGACCACCTTGAAAAGAAGGACATCAAGATGGAGAAAATTCACACAGATATCCAAAGAGCAGACATCTTGACTAAGCCCCTAGCTGAAGAAAGATTCAAGACCCTATGCTATAGCTTAGGACTCTTGGATCCAAGCACATGAAGAGCACAAGATCAGCTGAAGACCTCAGCTGATACATTTGCAGCAGACTAGGAGGATCAGATGAGGTGAATAGACACCCTCATCTCTAGGTAAGTTCTTTCCCAATGAAGACAAATAAAGCTGAGGGAAAACATAGAGTTATCTAATCAAGGGGGAATCAATGATACCTTAAGAATCCTTGATGAAATACTCTAAAATCTGCATTGCATAGTATATATATATATATAGCACACTTGAACAAAGTTATTTGAATTCTTTACTATAAGCAATGTATAACTATGTATATTAATAAACTATTCTTCATAAAATAGTTTATTTATATACATACATACAGTATACTATTGAGTCATACTTGGTTGGATTAATACACCATCCTCACCGACTCAACAGTATGCATGCACTATACGGATTCCAAATAACTCATGGTCAAAATTTATAATTTCTGCATTCCATTAGATAAAGTCTGAATATCTTTAAATGTGAATCCTTAGATCAAGAATCTCACTGTTGATCTTAAGAAATCACTTTTCAGAAATTCAGACCTATCAACTCTATAGTTTTGTCATCTTTCACTCCACTACCTCATTTCTACCCCTATAAAAGGAGGAAGTTATGAGAACACCTAAGAACACAAATCACTTAACACTATTCTTGTTTCAGTTATGGAGACAATTGAAAGAAGAGATGGAATGGAGATCATTCTTCAATCAAAGTTTTGGGTGAAGGAGATGAAGATTTGTCCCGAAAATGAAGATGATGCAGATCAACATACTTGGCTTACTCAACATGAGTATGCCCATGAAAGCTAAAGGAAGAAGAGACGTTCTTGTTGAAAGCTAAAGGAGGAAGAGATGCAGAGGACAAAGTAGCAAGCAAGCAGAGCTTCTTCTCCAGGGGGAAGTTCTACATGGAGAGCTTGTTATCAAAAGTTACTGTGTCTAAACAGAACATGAAGGCTGAGTCCATGGCCCTCTCTTCGACTCCATAGAAGCCCCCTTCAATCTTCCTTCCCCTTCAAGAGAAGCGAAGAAATTCAACAAGGACACATTAGATGCTACATCCCATCTGATGATGAAGAACATCCGATGGTGAGGGCAACCTGAACCAGTGGGATATCATCCAGGCTGATCATCAAATTGATTTGATGGTCCTACATGGTTCAGAGGTAGAGCTGGAAGATACATCAAACCAGGTTGGATCACCACTCACAATAAAGCTGGAAGATCCATCATCCATGTTGGATCATCACAGCAACACTGAAGGATCCATCAAACCAGGTCGAACCTTCAAAGCACAGAAGATTTTCTCAGCAAATCTCAATCCTCTACTCAGCTGATCAGAAGACCAACTCAGCTGACCAGAAGACTTTCAAGGAAAATCAGCAGACATCTTGAAGAAATCAGAAGACCTCACTCTGCTGATCAGATCACTTCAATTTAGAGTATAATGACTAGCTTTGATCATGTAATTCATTCTATATTTATTCCTGAATGTAATTAAACAAATTGGCTTATATAAGGAATGCAATTCTCTTATAGAAAACGGCCTTGATGATCAATTCTTACCATAAATTAGTCACAACAGCTATTTTTGGTAATGATGTCATTAATACTCAAGTACCATATGTTAGTGTATACTGTAAAGCAAACTTTTAGTGGGCTTTTGTGACGTATATTTGATTTCCTTTTTATCTGAAATAAATGGTTTTTCACATTATCGCATTCTTTGTGATTACTTGTATGTCTGCTTATCTTGCATTGTAGACGATGTGGTGGGTTTGTAGTCACACAGAAGATCACATTGTCAGTTCCTTGTAAGATATAAAATGTATTCACAACTGAGATAGTTATGGACAAAACTATTGGTTTAAGTTGTAGTGTGTTGGTCCCAAGTTGAGTTAATAACGAGTAAGCTAGTGAAAATGTCTAGAGGGGGGTGAATAGACTTTTCAAAAATCTTTCGAAATATCAAAGTACAATATGCGGAATACGAAATTAACAATGAGCCCAATTCAAGATTATACTCAACTTAGATTCGAGAACTCTATTCTATACTCAACTAGTCAAATTCAGTTAAGTAGTTAAACCAATTAATCAATTTAAACAATCAAAACCGTAAAGTAAATTGAACACGAGATTTATAGTGGTTCGACAACTTGTCTACATCCACTCTCACAAACCCAGTTGTGATGTTTCCACTAAACTCTTCCAATCGAGTACAAGTGTATGTTCCTGTCTTTAAAGTCCCAAGAAGAAGACTTAGATCTTCAACAAACTATACCTCCAGATATGTCTACGATCTTACTAGAAATTTTACAAGTATCTAGCACCTTGAAAAGTAACAAACAAAAACTTAAAAACTTCTCTGATCTTCAGTAGTAGCCTTCTTGATTCTTCACTTGTCTTCTGGCTTTACTTTCTGAACTTCAATCTCTGAGAGTAAACTTCAAATATATCTCTATCTTCAGTATGTAGATTTTCAGTGTATCAGTATTCAGTAGTCAGTAGTCTTCAAATGATAAAACTCCTTCAAGTATTTATAGACTTCGAACTTCAAGAACTCAGGTAGTTGTAACCAACCTTTCTTGATAACTGATTTCAACTGAATCTTCTTATCCATAAACACGTTTCTTGTTGTGAATTAGTTATTCCATAACTAACTTCTTCATCCTTATCTTTCACGCGTATTGGTAACTGACTTTATGTAAACCTGTCTTGTGTAGTCTAGTAGATGCACTTGTCTTGAGTAGTAGACTTGTCTTCTCTTCTTGTGCAGTAGACTTCTAATAGAACTCATCTAGTCCTATCCTCTAACCTAACAAGACTATTACATTACATTAAGCTTTTATAATACAAGCTTAGTCAACTTATAAACTATACAATGAATCTAATCTATTACATATAAAACATCATGAGCTCTATACAGTAATTATAGCTCAATACCAATCTAACATATACAACTATGAACAGATATGAAGTACTTATAAATTGTACTTATCTTTCAATAAATTGTAAAACTGTACTTGTCTTTTAAAAACTAATACTTGTTCTTTGAATTCTACTGATCTGCTCAAGATGACTTCAACTTAACTAGACTAGATCAGTCAACACTTAGAAAATATTCAAGTCTTCTTTTGGCTTATCAAAACTTTATCTTTTATCTTTTATTCATCATTTAGGACTTGTTCTAGGATTCATATCCCAACAATTTCCCCCTTTTTGATGAAGCCAAAACTACTTGAATCTTTTCTTATTAGTAGACTAGTTAAGTAGTTATCTTGTCTTTTAACATCAAATAGTACTTTATCTTTTCATTCATTCAGAAATAAGATCAGTAGATATTACAAATACTTCAAAAATAATAAAATCAGAATAAAACTAAACTATACTGAAAAGTTACCTCTTTCTGAATCTGGAACACAGAAAGCATTTAGTAGTCTAGTATGAATTCCTTTGATATGTTCTTCGTCTTCAATCTTCTCGTTGTCTAGTAGCTCATCTTCATACTTCTTGATCTGGTTCACATCTGCCCTTTTACCTGAACTAGTCATGGGACACTTCCATTTCGGAAAACCAGGAACAAGAATATTAAAATTAGCAGCAGCAGATATCCTTATGATTAAATTCCATAGCATCTTATGCTGTCCTTCCATGAATTTGTCAAACATAGCATAAAGATCGTCAGAGTTATCAGAATCTCCAAACTTCCTGATAATCCAGTGATCTAGTTCCCACTGCCTTTTCACTTTCATCCATTCTTGACGATGTTCTTTGTCAATAAAGTGATCAATGAGCTTTTCTTCTATTTGATCTTCATCAGGCTTCTGCTTCAACAAACTTTCAATGTGTTTCTCAATCTTCTTCTTCTTAGCATAATGAGCTTCATCACTTGGCTCATCAATCTTTTGCTTCTTCAAAATAGTTGACTCAGGAGTAGGTTCTTCAATGGTAATAGACTTCCTTTTCGATACCATTCTTGTCTGCACTTCAGCTTCTGGAGATGCAATAGCCTTGCCCTTCTCCTTCTTCTTCAACTCATCTGCTTCAACTTTAGCTTGCTCAACTTCTGCAGTTTTAACCAATCTGCCTCTGCCTCTCTTAGGCCTTCTGAGATCTTGCATAGCTTCAGCAGCTTCCTTTGCTTCTGGCTCAGCACTGGATTTAGATTTTTCAATTTCAGCCTCAGCACTAATCTCAGCACTAGTAGGTTTTGTCTTCTTTGTCTCTTCCCCCTTTTTGGCTTCATCAGTAGCCTGGAGAGAGAAAAGAGAAGTGAAACGAGTCATCTCTTCATACATAGCTTGTTTCATTTGACTCGTAGCTCTTTCAATTTGCTTCTCATGCGAATTATTTTGACTCAACTTGTCCAGCTTGGTCGCCACCAACTCCAGCTTTTGAGTAGACAAGTTCAACTCATTCTTAAAATGTGTTGCGGTCAAACGTAACTTCTTATTTTCATCAGTCATAGCAGAGATAAGTTGTTGAGCCTGAGTTAACTGATCATAAGCTTCCTTCCTATGAACATCAGCAACCTCGATTCTTGCTCTATAGACTCTTTCCAACTTCCTGGATTCAGTAGCTAGAACGCGAGCAAAATCGACTGAACTCTTCTCTGAGTATTCAACTTGATCTTGGAGAAATCCTTCAAGTTGCTCAAACATATGCTGTCTGTATTCATCATCTATCTGATTGACTGCATTCACGATCAAATCTTTTGAACTTGTCACAAGGACATTGTTTTGTTCAATAAGAGTCCTCTTGACATCAGATTTGAGAAAGTCATCAATGGACGATTTTATAACACCTTTCAAATCAGCTTTCAACTCATCTATGGAAGCAGTGGAAAATCCTTGAGATGACTGACCAACTTCAGCATGAATGGTTTCTTCCATGATCACATCATCAGCAATAGATATCACCTCAATCAATTGACCTTCTGTAGCAGTAGTTAAGACCTCGTCTTCTACTACCTCTGAATCTTGAAACACACTTCCAGCTATGGCTTTCAAACTCGGAAACGGACAGTAAGGCACTATAGCTAACTTAGCTTCCTTAGCCTTCCGTATAGCTTCAGCCAAGTCCTTCCTTAACAAAGCGTGCAACTTTGCCATGTATCCACAGAGTTCAAATGGAAGTAAATCATCAGAATAACGATTTATAAAAGCAAAATCTGACCTTGGACAGTTAGCATGATCTACTTGAAACCTGAACACAATGCCTCTCAACTGATTTGAGACATTGTCTAAGTCCACCATAGGATCAGTAGACTGGAATTCTTCAGCTTGTGCGACTTCAGTCATAACCATATCATTGTCAAAATCAGAATCTGAAACTTGAATGCCCACATCAAATTTCGATTCTGAGCACATCAAATCATCAGGAATGTGTAGCAATCTCTTAGCAAGATCAGTGATGGCATGAGCTGGGAATAACTCGGAGTGATCTTGAACACCACTGGTCTCCTTCTGTTCCATTTCCCAGTCCATAAAGTTTGAGATGCCTCCCTTTCCTAAGATGACTTCGAAAAGATCATCCGTGCCAGACTTCTTCAATGCCACCCAAGTGCATACTCTTAGAAGTTTTTCAAACTGTTCTGATTCATAGTCGACTTCAATAGCCGAGAGCTTCTTTTTCAAGTTTCTGCTCATCTTCGAACGGATTCTCCTTTCTCTTAGGCTCATGGGGTAATATACCAAGGATTCAAATCTAACTTCAGACGGGGTCAGAGTAGGTGGGGTCCCTATCTCAGTCGTTGCAGTGGCAACTGGCGACTTATCTGAAGTAGATGGGTGAGGAGGTTCAACATATTCTGTTGAGGATAAAGAGAGATTTTGGACTGTGGTTTCTGTGGGCTCCAATGTGGCTTGGTTTGGTGTGACAACTGTCGGAGTATCAGTTGTATCACTTATGGGAGTGTATAGGGGATGACTGGCTCTCAGCGGTCGTGCTGCCAGTGCTTGCGAGGTTGAGGTTACAGGTCGAGGCCTAGATCGATGTGATCTAGCCTTGGTTCGGATAGAAGTAGATGGGAGAGA
Source organism: Galeopsis tetrahit (assembly GCA_963675135.1). Lineage (NCBI taxonomy): Eukaryota > Viridiplantae > Streptophyta > Magnoliopsida > Lamiales > Lamiaceae > Galeopsis > Galeopsis tetrahit. Next base: position 61,871,576 of record OY776126.1, on the reverse strand, counting down.
GAGAGGAATTGAAACAGATTGAGTAGAAGAACCAACCTGTAAACTCGACTCGACTGGACGAGTAGGCGAATCAACTCTCACGAGAGTGTACATCTCAGGTATTTGTTCACTCGACTTCTTCTCTTGAGTCGACTCTTCATCTGACTGAGTCTTCTCTGAGTCGTCTGCAATGGACTCTGCCTCTTCAGACTTGTCTTGTGAAGAACTGGATGAATTGGCATACGGCAACATTTCTGAGTCATCAATTTGAACCTGCCTTGGGGCAGCTGGCCTTGCAGCAGCCTGCTTCTTCATCGCTTCAATTTTTAAGTAAAACTTAAGAGGATGAAATGGCTTTCCTTTGCTCCAATCACTCTTGTTGGGCAGCAAAAATGGAAATAGTATACTTAGCTTGTTTCCATATCCGACTGCTTGAGATACCACCCAATTTCTAGTATCAACATCCACCCTAACACTTCTTTCGAAGTACATCATCCTGTCAGCTATCAACTTAAACCAATTACCCTCAGTAATTCCATCATAAATAGCTGCCATTATCCTTGTTTTGGCTTGGGTAACTGAGTCATGAGACCCAGTGGCACATAGAAGCATCTTGCTTGCTATGTCCAGCAGAGTGCGATATTTCTCCAAGAGTTCACCCTTCTTGGCTGTAGGAGCTTTACCATCTGGCTTGAGCTTCATTTTCTTTCCACAGAAGATGCTCAAATACTTCATCTCCTGTCCTTCAGCATACTTCTCCACATCAATCGTTCCGATGGGTAGCCTTAATCTTTCGAACATCACTTCCCGAGTGATTTCCACTCGATTCCCATCAATAAAAGATTCTATCACATCTCCTTGTCTATTGACGTTGGCATAAAATTCCAGAACCTCTTCCTCCAAAACAACTTGAGGAAATGCCTCTAGGTAGGGCTTTAGACCGCATCTGATGCATTTGGTCAAGATTTCCATGTTTCCTTCCTTGTGATTGCCTTTGAAAAACAGGGATGGTTCAACATGCACCTTGTTGTCATTTATGTATCTCCCGAGATCAAATGGTGCCTGCATGTTGGAACTTACATCGAAAATCGATCGAATAGACATGGTGAATGATTTGTTATGAATAAAGGAATAGATTGTGCGAGAAATCAACTGTCAGCAATTAGTAGAGTTGTGAAAACGTGGGTAGAATGTGTGTAAGTGTTGGGTTTTGTTTAAAACTGTATTTTTGATCCAACGGTCAAGATCGAAGGATTAGATCCAACGGTCGGGACCCTTGGTATTCGGTTACGGAATCGAGACAAAATTGTGACTTGATTTTGTAAAAATTGAAATCCGCCTTTCTTATTGGTAGAATGAGGAGTGTACTCATCTGACCTAACAAATTCATAGTTTGGCGCGAATTGAATGTGTACACCTCATTAACTGGGAGTGTATAAATCCAATTTCTAGGATATTCAAATTTTAACACTATCAAATTACGTTAATATCCTTAATTTGTTTTGATTAAACACTTAGCATTGTAGAATAAAAACTTAGCTTGTCTGTTCGAGTCCATCCAGAACAGACGAGTAGACTCAAGCTTCACCAGACGAGTTGGCTTAAATACACAAGACGAGTTCCCCCTTCATCTGTGCATGTCTATTCTGAACATCGAGCGACTTCATGTACCTATCTTATCACATTCAACGTGTAATTGATGGTACTAGTAACAATAATTATAAAGAATATCAATCTAAAACAGTGATCAAGGTTTCGAACAAGATGACTATTGACCAACATAAGAGTCAACATAAGGATATTTAAGAAATCATAGATTCCCCCTTCAATGTTTATTCCCTTAGTATTACCCTCAGCTTTACCAGCTTCCTCATCGGGTTGTCTGGTCACCTTGTCTAGCCTTGTATACCTGTCTGTTGCGTGAGTAGACGAGTGCTCTAGTCTAGTGATCTTGTCTCCATACTTCGTTTGATGTACCTGTCTGGTTAGTACACAGCTATAGGCAAGTAGGGTCTAGATCAATTAGCCCTAAACTAATGCATAATTCACGAAATCGTGCCTCAGCTAATGGTTTTGTAAAAATATCAGCTCTTTGAAAATCAGTATGAATCTTTTCCATGCGAATATCCTTCTTTTCTACATGATCACGTATGAAATGGTGTTTCACATCAACATGCTTACAACGTGTGTGCAGAACAGGATTTTGTGTAATGGCAATTGCACTATTACTATCACAGAATATAGGAACATTTGATTCACAAATATTATAATCTCTAAGCTGTTGAATAAGCCATAATAACTGACTACAACAACTACCAGCAGCCATGTATTCGGCTTCAGTAGTAGAGGTAGCAACACTTGTCTGCTTTTTCGAAAACCATGAGATGAGTTTTGTGCCTAAGAATTGACAAGAACCAGATGTAGATTTCCTATCTATTCTACAGCCACCAAAATCAGAATCAGAGTAGCCACTTAGAGATAAATCATCATTTGAAGGATACCATATACCACGATTGATGGTTCCTTTCAAATATTTCAGAATCCTTTTAGTGGTTTCCATGTGACTCTCTTTTGGATTAGCTTGAAAGCGAGCACATACACCAACAGAAAATGCAATATCAGGTCTACTAGCAGTCAAGTACAGTAATGAACCAATTAGACCATGGTAATGAGTTTGATCAGTACACTTACCTTGTTCGTCTGGGTCCATTCTGTATGTAGGTAGCATAGGTACGCCAGCAGACTTGCATGTCTTAATACCATACTTGTCTAGAAGATTTCTAGTATACTTTGCTTGATTTATGAAAATCCCTTCAGGGGTCTGTTTTATTTGAAGTCCAAGAAAGTAATTCATTTCACCCATCATAGACATCTCAAATTTACTTTGCATGAGTGTTGAGAAACTTTCACTCAGCTCTTTGTTAGGTGAACCAAAAATGATGTCATCTACGTAAATTTGGACGAGTAAAATGTCTTTCCCTTCTTGTCTTCTAAACAAGGTTCTGTCTACCTTGCCTTTAGTAAAACCATTTTCTAATAGAAATTGAGAAAGAGTATCATACCAGGCTCTTGGAGCTTGCTTTAGTCCATATAAGGCCTTCTTTAATTTGTATACCTGGTTACCTTTGACTTCGAAACCTGGAGGTTGTTCAACATACACTTCTTCCGCAAGAATACCGTTAAGAAATGCACTTTTAACATCCATTTGATATACAGTAAATTTCATGTAAGCAGCATATGCAAGAAACAATCGAATGGCTTCTAGTCTAGCAACAGGAGCATATGTTTCATCATAGTCTATGCCTTCAGCTTGTGAATAGCCTTGGGCGACTAGTCTAGCCTTATTACGAACAACTACATCATTCTCATCTTTCTTATTCTTGAAAATCCATCGAGTGCCAACTACATTATGATGTTTCGGTCTATCGACAAGTTCCCAGACGTCGTTTCGAACAAACTGATTCAACTCGTCTTGCATAGCAATGATCCAATTAATATCAGCCAATGCCTCATTAATGGTTTTTGGCTCGATAGATGAGAGGAAACAACACCAGCAAAACAGAGATGGACTAGATTGTTCTTGCGACTCAAAGAGTTGTCGTCTAGTCTTAACACCAACAGTAGAGTCACCAATAATATTTTCAGTATTATGCGCTGATTTCCATGTATTTCTATTCTTAACAATAGTACTGTCATCTATATCATGTACAGCATCATGCATGTCAACATCATTATCATCAGAAGATTTAATGGGAGTAGACGAGTCGACTAGTTTAGGTATGTCAACTGGTCTAGTAGAGTTACCTTGAGCACTCACCTTCTTCTGGTCATCTGACTCGAGAGCTTTTATAAATGGATTGTAAGCTTGAACGGATTCATATACCTCTGAGTCTTTGTCAGATTCGACAGTTAGCTCAGTAGCTTTCTCACTGATCTTGTTGGCAGACGGGTCCTGTTGAGATTCTTCGAAAACAACATGTGGTGTTTTTTCCACACAAAGGGTTGAGTAGTTGAATACTCTAAATGCTTTGCTAGTCGAGGAGTATCCTAAGAATATCCCCTCGTCTGCTTTAGCATCGAATGCATTCAACTTGCTTTTCCCATTGTTATGGATGAAACACTTGCATCCAAATATATGAAAATATGAAACTCTGGGTTTTCTACCTTTCCATACCTCATAGGGCGTCTTACCTAGTGCTTTATTGATAGCACTTCTATTTTGTGAGTGGCATGCAGTATTGATAGCTTCTGCCCAAAATTTCTGAGGCGTATTATACTCTGTCAGCATGGTCCTGCAGGCCTCCTTAAGAGTTCTGTTCCTTCGTTCTGCTACTCCATTTTGCTGTGGTGTCCTAGCTGCACTAGTAAGGTGCTGGATGCCACGCTTAGAACAAAATTCTTTAATATAGCAGTTTAGATGACAAAGGCGTCTATGCCAGAGCCAGCCAAGTTCTTTAGGATTCTTAGTAAGTAGACAGGTGTCCCTCGGACAACTGTTCCAGTTTACTATGTACACACTTCCATGTCTGATGCCGACCAGTAAGACTGTGTGTGTTCTTTTGTCAATGATTTCACATTTCTGACTCTTGAACTGCACCTTGTATCCACGATCACAAAATTGTGAAACAGAGAGTAAATTGTATTTCAAGCCTTCAACATAAGAAACATCTTGAATCTCTATGTCTCCATTTCGAATGTAACCAAATCCTTTGGTAACAGCAGTGGAGCTATCACCAAATATCACTTTTGGTCCTTCTTGCTCATGGTAGCTTGATAAGAGAGTCTTGGTACCAGTCATGTGGTGCGAACAGCCACTGTCTATGTACCAAGTTTCTCCTGTTGAGCCACCTTTCTTGTATAGATCGAGTCGACCCTGCAATAGATGATAATACATAATTTAGGTACCCTCCTTGTTTATTGGGGTCCTTGGGGGTTAGTCGAGTTCAATGGAATCCAAATGTACATTGGAGTCCTGAACAAGTTTGACCTTCTAAGCTTTCGACCATATTTGTTGCAAAATAAGACCTTGTTGTCCTTATCTGGCCTATCAGTCGAGTTCGGGTCTACTCTTTGGAGATAGCCTTTTGACTTAATCTCTACTTGAGCAGGCACTTGTCTATGATAGTCAGAGTAAGGTTTATATGCATTAGGTCCATACGGTTTATAGACATGTTTAGGTCTTTCTTCTCCTTTGATATCATATGACAAAGGTGGAGGATATAGAACAGCTTGTGTACGATATTTTGGACCTTCCTGTCTAGGTCTAGACGAGTAGAGTTGAGACTGCCTTATGAAAGGAGGTCTAGACTCTTGTCGTCTAGTCTGTACTTGTCTAGTACTAGTCTCCTCAGGATACCAGTCCTCGTATCTGACCTGATTTGGTCGTCCACGATTCCTAGTCCTTTGTTGACTTGTCTTAAACGGAACAGGCTTGTTGTTAACTTTCTTTTTACCACCTTTGGTAATTGGAATGTTAACTTGAGCTTGTTTTGGTACAGTACCTTTTGATGGAGTGTCAATATCGTATATCAATGGTTCTTTTCCTTTATCATTAGTCAAAGAGCTTGAGATGAAAATAGTAGGGTTCTTAGGAACTTGAGTAGACGAGCTGGGTGTCTCAGCACCTATGCCTGTCTTGTCAGCAGGAGCCCTATACCTATCTGACAGTTCAAGGTTAACCTTAGATGAGTTAACCAGGTCAGTAAGTTTAAGGTCTAATGTGACAACCTCGGTTTCTAAGAACTTATTACGTTCTTCAAGCTTTTTGAGCTTACTTTGTAAAACATTGAATTCATGTTTCTCAGTAGCGTGTGTCTTAAGTAGGTCTTGATACAACTTGTCTGTCAATGCACACTTCTCTCTGAGTTGTCACAACTCTTCTTGCAAGCGTTCATTTAGGAATGTTATATTAGGATCTACTTTAGACTGAGCTTCCTTAAGATCAATGATTTCTTATCTTAAGGTGATGTTTTCGTCACTGACTTCAATGAATGCCTTGTTGGCAAGTAGGAGGTCGTCTTCAACTGCACTAGTAGAGTGCTGAAGACTACTCCCTACTTGGCTACTGGCAGTGTCACTTTCATCAGTTTCTGATTCATCACAAGATTGAAAGGATGTAACAGATGATACCTCTTGGTCGATTTTAGCCATGAAGCATAGACCATCATCAACTATGAATGCTTCATCGTGATCCGGTTCAGACGGGTAGCTAGATGAGGATGATGGGAACTCGTCTGAGTCAGAGTCATCATTGGCCATCATTGCCTTCTTACCACGGTTGTATCTTCTTTCCCTTCGCGCTTTGCGTTCTTCTCGATCATCAGTACTCAGGTCTGGACATTCATATATGTAGTGACCTGGTTTCTCACAGTTATAGCACACGTGATCATTAGTAGCCTTTTTAATAGGAGAGTTGTTCCTTCGTTTATCACGTCTATCAGAACGAGTAATCTTCCTACCATCAGACTCTCTATCTTGTCTGTTACCTTTCGAGACTTCGTCTCTCCTTTCGGACGAGTTTCGGTCTCGTCTGGTCTCAGACGAGTTCTTAGAAGCAGACCCTCTATGCTCTCTATAGAACTTCTTATATCTACCAAAACGTTTATTCAGCCTATCAAACTTTCTAACCATAAGGCTTACCTGATCCTTCAGACTAAGATCAGTATCTATCTCGTCCTTAACAGAAGCAGACCTAGTCTTAGTCTTAGACCTGTCTATCTTAGACGAACTAGCCTTAAAAGCAACGTTCTTAGATACAGCATGTTCTCTGTCACTACTCACTATGGGTTCATCTTCGTCTAAATCAAACTCATGAGCCTTTAGAGTTTGAAACATAGTCTCTGCTGTCCATACGTCTATATCTTGGGTATTCTTAACAAGCATTTTTACCATCTTCCATCGGCTATCAAGGCTTTTGAGAATCCTAAGATTGATTTCACGTGGAGTATAAGATTTACCAAGGACTTCCAAGTCATTCATGATTTTAGTAAAACGAGTATCCAACTGGTCTATTGTTTCACCAGCTTTCATATGAAATGATTCGAATCTTTGGACTGCAGTGGAAAGCTTGCTTTCTTTGATTAGGGATGTCCCTTCACAAATGATAGCTAAGCGATCCCACATTTCTTTGGCAGTTTTACATTTTAACACTTTTCCCAGATACTCGTTAGGAAGAGTGTGTAAGATGTAATTCTTGGCCAAGCTATCCAAATTATTCTGTCTCATTTCTTCAGAGGTTAGTTCTGACCTTGGTTTCTTGACGAGAGTACCCACTGGTTGATTTGGATCAAGGGCAGCAGTATTGGGGATCATGGTCACAATTGGACCTTCAGTGACGACGGAGATCATTAAGTCGTGAGTGGAGCTGAAGATGGCTTCCATCCTTAGCTTCCAGTAATCGTAGTCTTGTACCTGGAACTTTGGTAGCTTGTTAGCGCTGATCTCAAGAGACATGATTTCAAGAAATAAGTGCTAAGTAGAGTTATGATCAAGAATAACAGATAAGTCAAGAACAGGGAGCAAGAAAACAGATGTTACAAGAATATGATCAAGAACACGTATACAAGAACAATCAAGGACCAAGACTTCACCCTAAGTCTTGAGTCGGTTATCAAGAAACAGCAGTTCGTAAACTACTGCTCTGATACCACTTGTTGGTCCCAAGTTGAGTTAATAACGAGTAAGCTAGTGAAAATGTCTAGAGGGGGGTGAATAGACTTTTCAAAAATCTTTCGAAATATCAAAGTACAATATGCGGAATACGAAATTAACAATGAGCCCAATTCAAGATTATACTCAACTTAGATTCGAGAACTCTGTTCTATACTCAACTAGTCAAATTCAGTTAAGTAGTTAAACCAATTAATCAATTTAAATAATCAAAACCGTAAAGTAAATTGAACACGAGTTTATAGTGGTTCGACAACTTGTCTACATCCACTCTCACAAACCCAGTTGTGATGTTTCCACTAAACTCTTCCAATCGAGTACAAGTGTATGTTCCTGTCTTTAAAGTCCCAAGAAGAAGACTTAGATCTTCAACAGACTATACCTCCAGATATGTCTACGATCTTACTAGAAATTTTACAAGTATCTAGCACCTTGAAAAGTAACAAACAAAAACTTAAAAACTTCTCTGATCTTCAGTAGTAGCCTTCTTGATTCTTCACTTGTCTTCTGGCTTTACTTTCTGAACTTCAATCTCTGAGAGTAAACTTCAAATATATCTCTATCTTGAATATGTAGATTTTCAGTGTATCAGTATTCAGTAGTCAGTAGTCTTCAAATGATAAAACTCCTTCAAGTATTTATAGACTTCGAACTTCAAGAACTCAGGTAGTTGTAACCAACCTTTCTTGATAACTGATTTCAACTGAATCTTCTTATCCATAAACACGTTTCTTGTTGTGAATTAGTTATTCCATAACTAACTTCTTCGTCCTTATCTTTCACGCGTATTGGTAACTGACTTTATGTAAACCTGTCTTGTGTAGTCTAGTAGATGCACTTGTCTTGAGTAGTAGACTTGTCTTCTCTTCTTGTGCAGTAGACTTCTAATAGAACTCATCTAGTCCTATCCTCTAACCTAACAAGACTATTACATTACATTAAGCTTTTATAATACAAGCTTAGTCAACTTATAAACTATACAATGAATCTAATCTATTACATATAAAACATCATGAGCTCTATACAGTAATTATAGCTCAATACCAATCTAACATATACAACTATGAACAGATATGAAGTACTTATAAATTGTACTTATCTTTCAATAAATTGTAAAACTGTACTTGTCTTTTAAAAACTAATACTTGTTCTTTGAATTCTACTAATCTGCTCAAGATGACTTCAACTTAACTAGACTAGATCAGTCAACACTTAGAAAATATTCAAGTCTTCTTTTGGCTTATCAAAACTTTATCTTTTATCTTTTATTCATCATTTAGGACTTGTTCTAGGATTCATATCCCAACATAGTGTAAACTTGTTAGTGGTTTGTCTTGGCCATTAGTTTATACTAGTGCACTGTGGCGTATTGAATGGATCACAGATAAGACATGTTCTTCTGTTCTGACTGTTATGAAGAACTAGAAGTCTTGGTGACTTTTATGATTCTTAACCCTAAGTGTGATATTTAGATGTGTGGGGTGCTTGTTCACTACTTTGATGTACCATAGGTGAGAATCTTGTTAGATTCTTCACGCTCCGTATTTTGGGTAGTGGCATCGCTCGCATGATGTCTACTTATTGGCATTAGGGCACCGTGTCCTGTACATCCAGGCTGATGACGTCCCCTTGAGGAAACTCATAAAGGATTGTCGTACTAAACCCTGCAGGTGGATTTAATCCATACGACAACGAGGTTGAGTGGTACTACTCAAAGGAATTATAGAGATTAATTATTTAAAGAAGTCAGAAGCTTTAATAATTAATGGACGTGCGATATCTTTAACACGGGGAATTATAAAGTCTAATAGAAGCCCTGATTCGGTTTGGGATAGGACGGGAGTGCAACATTAATTCTCTAGTGGAATGAATTAATGTTCTCGGGCCAAATTATATGTTTTGGGCTGAACATAAGAGTATTTGGGCCTGTAAGAAGCCCAAGCCCTATACCTTCTAATGGATCCTTAGTCTGGCCCATGAAACTTATGGAAATTATAAATAGGAGCCTCAATTCAGTTTTGAAACCCTAGCACACACGAAATTAAGAAAAACGGCTAGGGTTTCAAGGAGACGAAACTGAGGCACCTTCTCCACGTTTGATAGCGCGCCGTCCACCCGGTGTTCGAGCGAGGTTGGGAGACAGGCTAGAAGATCCGTAGATTGGAATCAACGTCTCGATCTTCAAGGGTAACGAATCTAAATTCTGCTTTAGATGCATGTTTAGGTTTTAATTCGTTATTTATATGTTTGGCATCCGACAACGATCCCGGTGATGGACCGCCTTCGCCGGCGCGTTCCAGCAATTGGTATCAGAGCCTGGATTCGTAGATTGTTGGCTCTGCCTAAAACGTACTGTTGTATGATTCAATTTTTTTTGTTGTTTCATGTATGGATTCGTTTCTGTCATTTATTATTTAAGGTTTTTATTCTATCGCAACCCTTGTGTGATTTTGTAATCGTTTTTCCCACCAGATAATAAGTGTGGGTAGTATAGGATTTTTTCATAGATCACTGTAGTAGGGTTTTGCTCGTTTATATTGTATTTTTTGATCGTGAGAATGGGCGGTGTCGATGGAAGATCTGAAAACAGTAATCTGAGTTTTTCGGGTTATGGCCTTCGACGGTGAAAACTGTTTTGGCCATAACTTTTGACTCGGGTGTCCGTTTTCAGCCCACAAGACCTTTTCGGAAACGTCTCGACGAGATCTACAGTAGGCTGTTTTTGATAGGTTTTCAAGGGGTTGCGATAGATGTGCATTTATTTATTTTTGCCTATGTTTATCGCATCTTGTATTGTTATGGCATGCATGTGTTAATTTTTGTTAATTTGCTATGCCAATGAATAATCTTCATGTTAAAATGACTAAGTGAGATAATTGAATTCTAATTAATTTATAGGCCTCCACAATTGGTCTTTAAGTAAGGTGTATGTTGCTCGTGGGACCTTGGGAGTCTTCCCCTAACGGGTGCAACATTCACGAGCTTATTAGTTAAGACTTCTAATAAAACTGTTTTAATCTTTAGATGAAGTGTGTGATCTTCCCTAACGGATGTGTCATCCATGAGTTCATCAGTAAAGAATAATTCAAGATAACTGTTGTTAAATTGTGGTCATCACTTAGATGTGAATTTTAATATAACCCCCCAACGGGGTCACTGTTCTAGTTCACATGGCCAGTTAAAGTTCGACTGTTAATTTCATTCGTCATAAGGATAAGTTGACGTGATATTGAAATTAAAGACTAAATGTCTGGTCGATGAATACATGTGTAAACGACCACCCTAACGTGGCTTGCATATGTGTTTGTTGGGCTGTTGGAGGTTGTGTTGAATATTGGTTTTGAAGGTTTCCAATGTTTTATGCTTCAAACTTATGTGATTTATTGCTTGCATTTTATTTATTTCAGATACATTATGGTGACATTCAACCCACTTATGGTTATCTTAAATCAAAATAAGCTTATTGGTCAAAATTACTTGGATTGGAAAAGAAATTTGGACATTGTCCTAGTTGCTGATGAGTACAAGTTTGTGCTCGATACACCTGCTCCTGCCCCTTTGGGAGCCGAATCTACTGAAGAGCAAAGGGAGGCTCATAAGAAGTGGCACAAGGCTGATGATATGGCTCGTTGTTACATTTTGGCCTCGATGTCAAATGTTTTACAACAGCAGCATCAAACTATGCCTAGTGCCGCAGCTATGATGTTGAGCCTCAAAGAGCTTTTTGGTGAGAAAGATAGGGCTGCCCACTTTGAGGCTATGAGGAAGATCATGTCAACCTCTATGCCAGAGGGAGCGTCCGTGAGGGACCACGGTCTCAAGATGATGGAATATCTGAATGAGATTGAGGTCCTCGGAGGGTTAATCGATAATGACACCAATATCGATATGATCCTACACTCGCTCCCAAAGTCTTTTGAGAACTTCCGTGTAAACGCAATCATGAGTAAGAAGGATTATACTTTAACCGAGCTTCTTACAGAATTGGTCGCGGTGGAGGGTCTCATGGGTAAACGACCACAGGCCAATGTTACTGTTCAGGCTGGACCTTCTTCGTCTAATGGCAAGAAGAAGAAAAAGCCTTTACAGAAAAAGAGTGGTGGTGAAAGCAGTGGGAGCAATAAACTAGCGCCTTCTGGTGGCGTGAAAAAGCCGAAGGGCAAATGTTTCAAGTGCAACAAGACGGGACATTGGAAGTCTGATTGTCCTCTCCTGAAAAAGGACAACTCTGGTACGTCTCTCGCTTTAGTTGTTGAAACATGTTTTGCGGCTTGTTCTGCCTTTTCTTGGGTAGTAGATACAGGAGCCACTGACCATGTTTGTTACACCTTGCAGGGGTTTCTGCAGACAAGGGAACTGAGTGAGGGCGAGATTACTATTAGTTTGGGCAATGCTGCGATAGTATCAGTGGTTGTAGTGGGAGACGTGCACTTATGTTTTTCTAATTTTGTTTTAGTATTAAAGAACGTTTTATACGTGCCGAATTTTCGGAGAAATTTAATTTCTGTTTCGAAGTTGTTTTTGGATGGATGCTCAGTTGTTTTTAATGACAATGTTGTTATTATGAGAAATGACTCTTTAATCTGTTCTGGCACGTTAGAAAACAATCTTTATACTATTACGTGTGCATATCATACTGTGACTGAAGCTCATTCATCATCATCATTAAATAAGAGAAAGGAACCTTCTAAGTTGAATCAAACATACCTTTGGCATCTAAGATTGGGTCATGTCAACCTAAGAAGGATTCAAAGACTAGTAAGTAGTGGGTTTTTGGAGTCTCTCCAAGTGGAACCATTCTCAGTCTGCGAATCCTGTTTGGAAGGCAAGATGACCTCGAGGCCTTTTAAGGCCAAGGGTAATAGGGCTAATGATGTGTTGGAATTGATTCACTCTGATTTGTGTGGGCCTATGACTGTTCAAGCTAGAGGAGGCTTTGAGTACTTCGTCACTTTCATTGACGATTACTCAAGATATGGATACATCTTCCTGATGCGCCACAAGTCTGAATGCTTTGGCAAGTTCAAAGAATTTAAGGCAGAAGTGGAGAACTGTCATGGTAAGAGTATCAAGTCACTGCGTTCTGATCGTGGTGGCGAGTACCTTAGCAATGAATTTAGGCAATACTTATTAGATAACGGGATTAGATCCCAGCTCTCCGCGCCTGGTACTCCGCAACAGAATGGCTTGGCTGAGAGAAGGAATAGGACTCTATTAGATATGGTGAGATCGATGATGAGTTATGCTTCATTACCTACCTCTTTTTGGGGTTATGCCTTGGAAACAGCAGCGTACCTTCTAAATTATGTACCTTCTAAAGTGGTTCCAAAAACCCCGATTGAATTGTGGTCTGGGCGAAAGCCTAGTCTAAACCACATTCGGATTTGGGGTTGTCCAGCACATGTGCTGAACAAGGAAGCTGATAAGTTGGCACCTAGAACTGAAGTACGGTTGTTTGTAGGATACCCTAAGGGAACGAGAGGTGGTTATCTTTATAGTCCTAATGATCAGAGGGTGGTGGTGAGTACCAATGCCCGATTTTTAGAAGAAGACTATATGAATGAGCATAAGTCCAATACTGAGATCATTCTAAATGAGTTGAGAGGAGACAATGGCACACCGAGTGTGCAAGGGGAAATACCACAAGAGACTGCACAACGTGGCGACTCTAATGAACCTTTGTATACATTGCCTCGTCGTAGTGGGAGGGTTGTTCGCCAACCTGATCATTTCATGTTTGTGGGAGAGTCTATCGACTTGATTCCAAGCGATGAACATGATGATAACGACCCCTGGACATACAAAGAGGCAATCAAAGACAAAAATGCAGAGTCTTGGCACAAGTCCATGGATTCAGAAATTGAATCTATGGATGCAATGGAAGTGTATGACCTAAGTGAACTTCCCCACGACAAGAAAGCCGTAGGGTGTAAGTGGGTCTACAGACGTAAGAGAGGGTCTGATGGGCAGATTACTGCTTTTAAGGCACGGTTGGTGGCAAAGGGTTTTACCCAGAAAGAAGGAATCAACTATGACGAGACCTTCTCACCAGTAGCCATGCTAAAATCGATCCGGATTCTCTTATCCATAGCTAATCACATGAACTATGAGATTTGGCAAATGGATGTCAAGACAGCTTTCCTTAATGGAAATTTGGATAAGGACATCTATATGCAGCAACCCGAGGGTTATGTGAAGAAAGGCCAAGAGCATCTAGTCTGGAAGTTGAAAAAGTCTCTTTATGGGCTAAAACAAGCTTCCAGGTCTTGGAATATTCGTTTTGACGAGGTGATCAAATATTTTGGATTTGAACAATGTCAAAATGAAAGTTGTGTGTACAAAAAGAGTGACGGAGACGTAGTGGTATTCTTAGTACTACGTAGATGATATTCTTCTTATTGGCAACAATGTGAAAGTATTATCAGACGTAAAGGTGTGGCTTTCAGAACAGTTTCAAATGAAGGATATGGGAGAAGCATCGTACATTCTTGGTATTAAGGTCACTCGTGATCGAAAAAAGAGAATGTTGTGTTTATCTCAAGCGTCTTACATTGATACTGTGATTGCTCGTTTTGGCATGCAGAATTCCAAGAAGGGTGTGCTACCTTTCAGACATGGAGTCCCTCTATCTAAAGATATGTGTCCTAAGACACAGAAGGAGATAGAGGAGATGGCTAAGGTTCCTTATGCTTCGGCTGTAGGAAGCCTTATGTATGCGATGCTGTGTACGAGGCCTGATATTTGCTATGCAGTCGGCATGGTAGCAAGATATCAGTCTAACCCTGGTTAAGGACACTGGACTGCTGTTAAGCATATTCTCAAGTACTTGAAAAAGACTCGAGATTATATGCTAGTATACCAGTCAAATAGTTTGATTCCTTTGGGTTATACCGATTCAGATTTCCAAGCTGATCGAGATGAACGGAAGTCAACCTCGGGTTATGTGTTTATGCTGGGAGGCGCAGCCATATCTTGGAGAAGTGTGAAGCAGAAATGCATCGCGGACTCCACTATGGAAGTCGAGTACGTAGCTGCCTCAGAGGCTGCAAAGGAGGCTGTCTGGCTGCGTAATTTCTTTCTGGAATTAGGGGTATCTCAGAGTATGCCGATGTGTATCACTGTTTATTGTGATAACGCGGGTGCAGTGGCAAACTCGAAAGAACCTAGAGCCCATAGAGCAAGTAAACACATAGAGCGAAAGTACCATATTATACGAGATATCGTAAATCGAGGAGACGTGGCTGTAGCTAAGATTGCGTCGTTAGATAACTTGGCTGATCCTTTCACAAAGACGCTGGCAATAAAAGTCTTTGAGAAACATGTAGAGGGTCTTGGTTTACGATGTATTACAAGCTAGACTTTGAGTATAAGTGGGAGAAATGTTGATGTCTTTATGTGTATACTAAAAGTTAAGCTTTAGTATAAGTGGGAGATTGTTAGTGTATACTGTAAAGCAAACTTTTAGTGGGCTTTTGTGACGTATATTTGATTTCCTTTTTATCTGAAATAAATGGTTTTTCACATTATCGCATTCTTTGTGATTACTTGTATGTCTGCTTATCTTGCATTGTAGACGATGTGGTGGGTTTGTAGTCACACAGAAGATCACATTGTCAGTTCCTTGTAAGATGTAAAATGTATTCACAACTGAGATAGTTATGGAAAAAACTATTGGTTTAAGTTGTAGTGTAAACTTGTTAGTGGTTTGTCTTGGCCATTAGTTTATACTAGTGCGCTGTGGCGTATTGAATGGATCACAGATAAGACATGTTCTTCTGTTCTGACTGTTATGAAGAACTAGAAGTCTTGGTGACTTTTATGATTCTTAACCCTAAGTGTGATATTTAGATGTGTGGGGTGCTTGTTCACTACTTTGATGTACCATAGGTGAGAATCTTGTTAGATTCTTCACGCTCCGTATTTTGGGTAGTGGCATCGCTCGCATGATGTCTACTTATTGGCATTAGGGCACCGTGTCCTGTACATCCAGGCTGATGACGTCCCCTTGAGGAAACTCATAAATGATTGTCGTACTAAACCCTGCAGGTGGATTTAATCCGTACGACAACGAGGTTGAGTGGTACTACTCAAAGGAATTATAGAAATTAATTATTTAAAGAAGTCAGAAGCTTTAATAATTAATGGACGTGCGATATCTTTAACACGGGGAATTATAAAGTCTAATAGAAGCCCTGATTCGGTTTGGGATAGGACGGGAGTGCAACATTAATTCTCTAGTGGAATGAATTAATGTTCTCGGGCCAAATTATATGTTCTGGGCTGAACATAAGAGTATTTGGGCCTGTAAGAAGCCCAAGCCCTATACCTTCTAATGGATCCCTAGTCTGGCCCATGAAACTTATGGAAATTATAAATAGGAGCCTCAATTCAGTTTTGAAACCCTAGCACACACGAAATTAAGAAAAACGGCTAGGGTTTCAAGGAGACGAAACTGAGGCACCTTCTCCACGTTTGATAGCGCGCCGTCCACCCGGTGTTCGAGCGAGGTTGGGAGACAGGCTAGAAGATCCGTAGATTGGAATCAACGTCTCGATCTTCAAGGGTAACGAATCTAAATTCTGCTTTAGATGCATGTTTAGGTTTTAATTCGTTATTTATATGTTTGGCATCCGACAACGATCCCGGTGATGGACCGCCTTCGCCGGCGCGTTCCAGCAGTAACGACATGGGAACTGATGGTGTCCAAGTCCGTAGTAAGGATATCGTCAATGAGCAAAGAGGTGATACCCCCCCAGCGATCCTAATCTACTGAGAAATGTGAAAGAATCAGGTGTTTCTATCTCCGTCAGTCAACCACTGCAAACGATTCCTCTGAGTGTAGTATTCTTGCCTGGCTATCAACAACTCATCATGATCAACCTGCGCTTGAAACTCTATACGGTGCTGAATGTCAGCCAGGTGGCGGGTGGCAGACTCGATCTGAGTGAAAACATTCCTGAACACAGTCCTGTTCCAAATCTTCAAAGAAGACTTGAGCCTCTTCAACTTCCACATAACACAGACAATAGGGTTTTGGTGCATCAATGGTTGGGTCCATGAAGACTCAACAACTGATCTGAACGAATCAGGCTGGCACCACATACTGAGGAACCGAAATGGACGACGAACCTGAACCTAGTCTAATCTGACTGTAAGGAGCAATGGATGATGATCTGACTTATGTTTGGGAAGAGCAATAACCTCCACGCCTGCCCATAAATCCAGAAAATCGTGATTAGCTAACACTCTGTCCAACCTAGCAGTTGTATAACCCCTAGGACCCCGGCGAATAGACCACGTGAACTGAGACCCAGCGATATCCAAATCAATCAGACACGACCCATCCATGAATTCCCTGAAATCAAGAGAAGCTCTAGGAGTAGCCACAGAACCCGCCCGGACTTCTAGATGCATCATTGTCACCACATTAAAATCACCCAAAACACAGAGACTAGTAGCTGAAGAAGCTAAAACATCAGACCACATCAAACGACGAGTAATATAAGAATTACTAGCATTCGTAAAACTAAAAGACCAAGAACGAGTGGCATCCCTAGTCTCAATCATAACAATCTGATCTGAGCTATGACAAACTCTAGATGTAGGAACATGGGTAGGCTTACAAAGAATCCAGATATTAGGAGCCAATGCAACTCCATCGTTAACAGTAAACACAACCAAATTCAAGGACAGCAAATAACGAGAGGGAAGGCTTACAGGATATGTCCTATTTTCATCATGTTATTCCCCCTTTTAATTCTTCTTCTGGTGCTACTACGACTTCTACTTCTTCGTAGGTCCGCCCTGGTGTTTCGTATGCTAAGGTGGCGGTCGGTGGGCCCTCCATATTTACTAAGACTTGTGATAAGTCTAGTGATTGTATGCTGGAGTCTATGAAGCCGATTCTAGACGGGGATGTTCTTGTTGTGAATGTGGACAAGGCTATTATGTAGAGGAGATTAGCCCTTTATGAGACCACGGTTATTGGGAGGGTTATCATTCAGTCAGGGGTGATGCCTTATGATCATGCTAGTCTCGGTGTGAAGCTTAGTGCTCTGTGGAAAATTTTGGAGCTCAAGGTGGTGTCCTTGGGCCGGCAGCTGCTTCTAGGTGCTATTCACCTTATTAGGTGGACCCTAATTTATGTGCGTCTACTTTTAAATCATCTATGGCCCAAGTTTGGGTCTGTATTTTTTATCTTCCGATGGTTTATTGGGACCCTCTAATTTTGGAGGCTATGGCTTCTACTCTGGGGAACCTGGTTAAGATTGATGAACGAACTTTGCTTGGTTCGGTGGGTCATTTTGCTAGGTTACTGGTGGAGGTTGATTTGCAGACTATTGTTCCATATAAAATCGCTCTTCAGTATGATGGTGCTAGGCACTTTGCTAAGGTTCATGTTGAGTCTCTTCCTGAGTTTTGATCCTCATGAAAGATTGCTGGTCACTCTTCTGCTACCTGTCGCAAGGCTGCTAGGCGACGGGAAAGAAGGACCTCGCGCAGTAGGGGACGAAGCATATCCAGAAATGGTATGTCTTCTAGCCTTCCCTCTTGTTACTTGTGGTCTTTGAATTTGGTTCTCTTTGCTGCTAATGAGAGAGGGGTGCGTTGGTTCCTAATATCGGGGTTCTTTGTAAGCTTGTGCATGTTCCTATGTCTAGGATTTGTTTTAGCTCTGATCAGATTGTTATGACTTTTGAGGCGGAGCTTGCAGCGGCTCTCATTGCGATTCAGTACGCTTATTCCCGAGGATGGGGGTTTTTGTGGATCAAGTTCGACTCGGTGCTTACGGTTGATACTTTGACGAGTTCGTCGCCTTGTACTCCGTGGCGCCTGTTTAGTCTTTGGAGTGAGGTGCATCCGTGCATGGTTGATATGCATATTAGGATCTCCCATATTTTCAAGGAGGCCAATCGTGCGGCTGATGCAGTTTCTAGGACTAGGGTGGATTGCATTTGGAGGGGTTATCCCCCAGACTTTCTTCATTCCATTTTACATGTTCTACCATTGTACACAACTTATTACAGACATTGATTTTTAGAGGAGTGTACCTTTTTCCTTCGACCTGGGTTTTGTCCCTAAGGAGGGTTTTCCCAGGCAAGGTTTTAAAGGCACTCCGGCCTCTGGCTCGATTTGTGAGCTTATTGCTCTAAGTTTTCTTTTCTTTTATACATCCTACCTTTTATTATCTTTCTGAAAAGTCTCACGAGTTGAAAACGAGTTAACTATTACCAATTCACATTCGTTCTAGGGTTGTTGTTTTCTCTAACACGTTTATAGTGACATTTAACCTCGAAAATACCAAAATGAAGTATTTTGTAGGATTGTTTGGTGACCAAACAAACTTTATGTTTTCTTTACTTTTGGGAAAATTACATTCGTTAGTGCTAAAAAACCCTATAATTTATCACACTATAATGTGGAAGTGCACTTTCTTCGATTCACTCATTCTCTCTTTTTGAAAAGTTTCACGAGTTGCAAAAGAGTTAACGATTACCAATTCACATTCGTTCTAGAGTTGTTGTTTTCTATAACACGTTTATAGTACCATTTAACCTCGAAAATACCAAAATGAAATGTTTTGTAGGATTGCTTGGAGACCAAGCAAACTTTATGTTTTCTTTATTTTGCGAAAAATCACATTCGTTAGTGTTCAAAAACTCTATAGTTTATCCCACTATAATGTGGAAGTGCACTTTCTTCGATTCACTCATTCCCTCTTTTTGAAAGTTTCACGAATTGCAAAAGAGTTAACCATTACCAATTCACATTCGTTCTAGGGTTGTTGTTTTCTCTAACACATTTTTAGTGCCATTTAACCTCGAAAATATCAAAATGAAGTGTTTTGTAGGATTGCTTCGTGACCAAGCAAACTTTATGTTTTCTTTATTTTCCGGAAAAACACATTCGTTAGTGTTCAAAAACACTATAGTTTATCCCACCATAATGTGGAAGTGCACTTTCTTCAATTAACTCATTCTCTCTTTTGGAAAGTTTAACGAGTTGCAAAAAGAGTTAATCATTACCAATTCACATTTGTTCTAGAGTTGTTGTTTTCACTAACACGTTTATAGTAGAATTTTACCTCAAAAATATCAAAATGAAGTGTTTTGTAGGATTGCTTTGTGACCAAGAAAACTTTATGTTTTCTTTACTTTCGGGAAAATCACATTCGTTAGTGCTCAAAAACCCTATAGTTTATCCCACTATAATGTGGAAGTGCACTTTCTTCAATTCATGAATTGCAAAAGAGTTAACCATTACCAATTCACATTCGTTCTAGGGTTGTTGTTTTCTCTAACACGTTTATAGTGCCATTTAACCTCGAAAACACCAAAATGAAGTGTTTTGTAGGATTGTTTGGTGACCAAGCAAACTTTATGTTTTCTTTACTTTTGGGAAAATCACATTCGTTACTGCTCAAAAACCCTATAATTTATCCCACTATAATGATGAAATGCACTTTTTTCGATTTACTCATTCACTATTTTTGAAAAGTTTCACGAGTTGCAAAAGTGTTTACCATTACCAATTCACATTCTTTCTAGAGCTGTTGTTTTCTCTAACACGTTTATAGTGCCATTTAACCTCGAAAATATCAAAATGAAGTGTTTTGTAGGATTGCTTCGTGACCAAGCAAACTTTATGTTTTTTTATTTTCCGGAAAAACACATTCGTTAGTGTTCAAAAACACTATAGTTTATCCCACCATAATGTGGAAGTGGACTTTCTTCAATTCACTCATTCTCTCTTTTGGAAAGTTTCACGAGTTGCAAAAAGAGTTAACCATTACCAATTCACATTTGTTCCAGGGTTGTTGTTTTCACTAACACGTTTATAGTGCAATTTAACCTCAACAATATCAAAATGAAGTATTTTGTAGGATTGCTTGGTGACCCAGCAAATGTTTTCTTTACTTTCGGGAAAATCACATTCGTTAGTGCTCAATAGTTTATCCCACTATAATGTGGAAGTGCACTTTCTTCAATTCACTCATTCTCTCTTTTCGAAAGTTTCACGAGTTGCACAAGAGTTAACCATTACCAATTCACATTCATTCTAGGGTTGTTGTTTTCTCTTACACATTTATAGTGCCATTTAAGCTTCGAAAATATCAAAATGAAGTGTTTTGTAGGATTTCTTCGTGACCAAACAAACTTTATGTTTTCTTTATTTTTCGGAAAAACACATTCGTTAGTGCTCAAAAACCCTATAATTTATCCTACTATAATGTTGAAGTGCACTTTTTTCGATTCACTCATTCACTCTTTTTGAAAAGTTTCACAAGTTGCAAAAGTGTTAACCATTACCAAATCACATTCGTTCTAGAGTTGTTGTTTTCTCTAGTGCCAATTAACCTCGCAAATATCAAAATGAAGTGTTTTTCACGAGTTGCACAAGAGTTAACCAATACCAATTCACATTCATTCAAGGGTTGTTGTTTTCTCTAACACGTTTATAGTGCCATTTAACCTTCGAAAATATCAAAATGAAGTGTTTTGTATGATTGCTTCGTGACCAATCAAACTTTATGTTTTCTCTATTTTCCGGAAAAATACATTCGTTAGTGTTCAAAAGCACTATAGTTTATCCCACCATAATGTGTAAGTGCACTTTCTTAAATTCACTCATTCTCTCTTTAGGAAAGTTTTACGAGTTGCAAAAAGAGTTAACCATTACCAATTCACATTTGTTCTAGGGTTGTTGATTTCACTAACACGTTTATAGTGCAATTTAACCTCAAAAAGTATTTTGTAGGATTGCTTGGTGACCAAGCAAACTTTATGTTTTCTTTACCTTCGGGAAAATCACATTCGTTAGTGCTCAAAAACCCTATAGTTTATCCCACTATAATGTGGAAGTGCACTTTCTTCAATTCACTCATTCTCTCTTTTTGAAAGTTTCACGAGTTGCACAAGAGTTAACCATTACCAATTCACATTTATTCTAGGGTTGTTGTTTTCTCTTACACGTTTATAGTGCCATTTACCCTTGAAAACACAAAAATCAAGTGTTTTGTAGGATTGCTTGGTGACCAAGCAAACTTTATGTTTTCTTTTTTTTCGAGAAAATCACATTCGTTAGTGCTCAAAAACCCTATAATTTATCCTACTATAATGTTGAAGTGCACTTTTTTCGATTCACTCATTCACTCTTTTTGAAAAGTTTCACAAGTTGCAAAAGTGTTAACCATTACCAAATCACATTCGTTCTAGAGTTGTTGTTTTCTCTAGTGCCAATTAACCTCGCAAATATCAAAATGAAGTGTTTTTCACGAGTTGCACAAGAGTTAACCAATACCAATTCACATTCATTCAAGGGTTGTTGTTTTCTCTAACACGTTTATAGTGCCATTTAACCTTCGAAAATATCAAAATGAAGTGTTTTGTAGGATTGCTTGGTGACCAAGCAAACTTTATGTTTACTTCTCTTTCGCGAAAATCACATTCGTTAGTGCTCAAAAACCCTATAGTTTATCCCACTATAATGTGGAAGTGCACATTCTTCAATTCACTCATTCTCCCTTTTTGAAAGTTTCACGAGTTGCACAAGAGTTAACCATTACCAATTCACATTCATTCAAGGGTTGTTGTTTTCTCTAACACGTTTATAGTGCCATTTAACCTTCGAAAATATCAAAATGAAGTGTTTTGTAGGATTGCTTCGTGATCAATCAAACTTTATGTTTTCTTTATTTTCCGGAAAAACACATTCGTTAGTGTTCAAAAGCACTATAGTTTATCCCACCATAATGTGTAAGTGCACTTTCTTCAATTCACTCATTCTCTCTTTTAGAAAGTTTCACGAGTTGCAAAAAGAGTTAACCATTACCAATTCACATTCGTTCTAGGGTTGTTGTTTTCACTAACACGTTTATAGTGCAATTTAAACTCAAAAATATCAAAATGTAAGGTTTTGTAAGATTTCTTGGTGACCAAGCAAACTTTATGTTTTCTTTACTTTCCTAAAAAACACATTCGTTAGTGTTCAAAAACACTATAGTGTATCCCACCATAATGTGGAAGTGCACTTTTTTCGATTCACTCATTCACTCTTTTTGAAAAGTTTCACGAGTTGCAAAAGTGTTAACCATTACCAATTCACATTCGTTCTAGGGTTGTTGTTTTCTCTAGTGCCAATTAACCTCGCAAATATCAAAATGAAGTGTTTTTTGGATTACTTCGTCACTAAGCAAACTTTATGTTCCGCAAAAACACATTCGTTAGTGTTTAAAAACTCTATAGTTTATCCTACTATAATGTGGAAGTGCACTTTCTTTAAATCACTCATTCTCTCTTTTTGAAAGTTTCATGAATTGCAAAAGAGTTAACCATTACCAATTCACATTCATTCTAGGGTTGTTGTTTTCTCTTACACGTTTATAGTGCCATTTAACCCTCGAAAATATCAAAATGAAGTGTTTTGTAGGATTGCTTCGTGATCAAGCAAACTTTATGTTTTCTTTATTTTCCGGAAAAACACATTCGTTAGTGTTCAAAAGCACTATAATTTATCCCACCATAATGTGTAAGTGTACTTTCTTCAATTCACTCATTCTCTCTTTAGGAAAGTTTCACGAGTTGCAAAAAGAGTTAACCATTACGAATTCACATTTGTTCTAGGGTTGTTGTTTTCACTAACACGTTTATAGTGCAATTTAACCTCAAAAATATCAAAATGAAATGTTTTGTAGGATTGCTTGGTGACCAAGCAAACTTTATGTTTTCTTTACTTTCGGGAAAATCACATTCGTTAGTGGTCAAAAACCCTATAGTTTATCCCACTATAATGTTGAAGTGCACTTTTTTCGATTCACTCATTCACTCTTTTTGAAAAGTTTCACGAGTAGCAAAAGTGTTAACCATTACCAATTCACATTCTTTCTAGGGTTGTTGTTTTATCTAGTGTCAATTAACCTCGCAAATATCAAAATGAAGTGTTTTTTGGATTACTTCATTACCAAGCAAACTTTATGTTCCGGAAAAACACATTCGTTAGTGTTTAAAAACTCTATAGTTTATCCTACTATAATGTGGATGTGCACTTTCTTTGAATCACTCATTCTCTCTTTTTGAAAGTTTCACGAATTGCAAAAGAGTTAACCATTACCAATTCACATTCGTTCTAGGGTTGTTATTTTCTCTAACACGTTTATAGTGTCATTTAACCTCGAAAATATCAAAATGAAGTGTTTTGTAGGATTGCTTCGTGACCAAGAAAACTTTATGTTTTCTTTATTTTCTGGAAAAACACATTCGTTAGTGTTCAAAAACACTAAAGTTTTTCCCACCATAATGTGTAAGTGCTCTTTGTTCAATTCACTCATTCTCTCTTTTAAAAAGTTTCACGAGTTGCAAAAAGAGTTAACCATTACCAATTCACATTCGTTCTAGGGTTGTTGTTTTCACTAACACGTTTATAGTGCAAATTAACCTCAAAAATATCAAAATGAAGTGTTTTGTAGGATTGCTTTTTGACCAAGCAAACTTTATGTTTTCTTTACTTTCGGGAAAACCACATTCGTTAGTGCTCAAAAACCCTATAGTTTATCCAACTATAATGTGGAAGTGCACTTTCTTGAATTCACTCATTCTCTCTTTTTGAAATTTCACGGATTGCAAAAGAATTAACCATTACCAATTCACATTCGTTCTAGGGTTGTTGTTTTCTCTAACACGTTTATATTGCCATTTAACCTCGAAAACACCAAAATGAAGTGTTTCGTAGGATTGCTTGGTGACCAAGCAAACTTTATGTTTTCTTTACTTTCGGGAAAATCACATTCGTTACTGCTCAAAAACCCTATAATTTATCCCACTATAATGTTGAAGTGCACTTTTTCCGATTTACTCATTCACTCTTTTTGAAATGTTTCACGAGTTGCAAAAGTTTTTACCATTACCAATTCACATTCTTTCTAGAGTTGTTGTTTTCTCTAACACGTTTATAGTGCCATTTAACCTCGAAAATATCAAAATGAAGTGTTTTGTATGATTGCTTCTTGACCAAGCAAACTTTATGTTTTCTTTATTTTCCGGAAAAACACATTCGTTAGTGTTCAAAAACACTATAGTTTATCCCACCATAATGTGGAAGTGCACTTTCTTCAATTCACTCATTCTCTCTTTTGGAAAGTTTCACGAGTTGCAAAAAGAGTTAACCATTACCAATTCACATTCGTTCTAGGGTTGTTGTTTTCACTAACACGTTTATAGTGCAATTTAGCCTCAAAAATATCAAAATGAATTGTTTTGTAGGATGGCTTGGTGACCAAGCAAACTTTGTGTATTCTTTACTTTCGGGAAAATCACATTCGTTAGTGCTCAATAGATTATCCCACTATAATGTGGAAGTGCACTTTCTTCAATTCACACATTCTCTCTTTTTGAAAGTTTCACGAGTTGCACAAGAGTTAACCATTACTAATTCACATTCATTATAGGGTTGTTGTTTTCTTTAACACGTTTATAGTGCCATTTAACCCTCGAAAATATCAAAATGAAGTGTTTTGTATGATTGCTTCGTGACCAATCAAACTTTATGTTTTCTCTATTTTCCGGAAAAACACATTCGTTAGTGTTCAAAAGCACTATAGTTTATCCCACCATAATGTGTAAGTGCACTTTCTTCAATTCGCTCATTCTCTCTTTTAGAAAGTTTCACGAGTTGCACAAGAGTTAACCATTACCAATTCACATTTATTCTAGGGTTGTTGTTTTCTCTAACACGTTTATAGTGCCATTTAACCCTCGAAAATATCAAAATGAAGTGTTTTGTAGGATTACTTCGTGACCAATCAAACTTTATGTTTTCTTTATTTTCTGGAAAAACACATTCGTTAGTGTTCAAAAGCACTATAGTTTATCCCACCATAATGTGTAAGTGCACTTTCTTCAATTCACTCATTAACTCTTTTAGAAAGTTTCACGAGTTGCAAAAAGAGTTAACCATTACCAATTCACATTCGTTCTAGGGTTGTTGTTTTCACTAACACGTTTATAGTGTCATTTAACCTCGAAAATATCAAAATGAAGTGTTTTGTAGGATTGCTTCGTGACCAAGAAAACTTTATGTTTTCTTTATTTTCTGGAAAAACACATTCGTTAGTGTTCAAAAACACTAAAGTTTTTCCCACCATAATGTGTAAGTGCTCTTTGTTCAATTCACTCATTCTCTCTTTTAAAAAGTTTCACGAGTTGCAAAAAGAGTTAACCATTACCAATTCACATTCGTTCTAGGGTTGTTGTTTTCACTAACACGTTTATAGTGCAAATTAACCTCAAAAATATCAAAATGAAGTGTTTTGTAGGATTGCTTTGTGACCAAGCAAACTTTATGTTTTCTTTACTTTCGGGAAAATCACATTCGTTAGTGCTCAAAAACCCTATAGTTTATCCAACTATAATGTGGAAGTGCACTTTCTTGAATTCACTCATTCTCTCTTTTTGAAATTTCACGGATTGCAAAAGAATTAACCATTACCAATTCACATTCGTTCTAGGGTTGTTGTTTTCTCTAACACGTTTATATTGCCATTTAACCTCGAAAACACCAAAATGAAGTGTTTCGTAGGATTGCTTGGTGACCAAGCAAACTTTATGTTTTCTTTACTTTCGGGAAAATCACATTCGTTACTGCTCAAAAACCCTATAATTTATCCCACTATAATGTTGAAGTGCACTTTTTCCGATTTACTCATTCACTCTTTTTGAAATGTTTCACGAGTTGCAAAAGTTTTTACCATTACCAATTCACATTCTTTCTAGAGTTGTTGTTTTCTCTAACACGTTTATAGTGCCATTTAACCTCGAAAATATCACAATGAAGTGTTTTGTATGATTGCTTCTTGACCAAGCAAACTTTATGTTTTCTTTATTTTCCGGAAAAACACATTCGTTAGTGTTCAAAAACACTATAGTTTATCCCACCATAATGTGGAAGTGCAATTTCTTCAATTCACTCATTCTCTCTTTTGGAAAGTTTCACGAGTTGCAAAAAGAGTTAACCATTACCAATTCACATTCGTTCTAGGGTTGTTGTTTTCACTAACACGTTTATAGTGCAATTTAGCCTCAAAAATATCAAAATGAATTGTTTTGTAGGATGGCTTGGTGACCAAGCAAACTTTATGTATTCTTTACTTTCGGGAAAATCACATTCGTTAGTGCTCAATAGATTATCCCACTATAATGTGGAAGTGCACTTTCTTCAATTCACACATTCTCTCTTTTTGAAAGTTTCACGAGTTGCACAAGAGTTAACCATTACTAATTCACATTCATTATAGGGTTGTTGTTTTCTTTAACACGTTTATAGTGCCATTTAACCCTCGAAAATATCAAAATGAAGTGTTTTGTATGATTGCTTCGTGACCAATCAAACTTTATGTTTTCTCTATTTTTCGGAAAAACACATTCGTTAGTGTTCAAAAGCACTATAGTTTATCCCACCATAATGTGTAAGTGCACTTTCTTCAATTCGCTCATTCTCTCTTTTAGAAAGTTTCACGAGTTGCACAAGAGTTAACCATTACCAATTCACATTTATTCTAGGGTTGTTGTTTTCTCTAACACGTTTATAGTGCCATTTAACCCTCGAAAATATCAAAATGAAGTGTTTTGTAGGATTACTTCGTGACCAATCAAACTTTATGTTTTCTTTATTTTCTGGAAAAACACATTCGTTAGTGTTCAAAAGCACTATAGTTTATCCCACCATAATGTGTAAGTGCACTTTCTTCAATTCACTCATTAACTCTTTTAGAAAGTTTCACGAGTTGCAAAAAGAGTTAACCATTACCAATTCACATTCGTTCTAGGGTTGTTGTTTTCACTAACACGTTTATAGTGCAATTTAACCTCAAAAATATCAAAATGAAGTGTTTGGTAGGATTGCTTGGTGACCAAGCAAACTTTATGTTTTCTTTACTTTCCGGAAAAACACATTCGTTAGTGTTCAAAAACACTATAGTTTATCCCACCATATTGTGGAAGAGCACTTTCTTCAATTCACTCATTCTCTCTTTAGGAAAGTTTTACGAGTTGCAAAAAGAGTTAACCATTACCAATTCACATTTGTTCTAGGGTTGTTGTTTTCACTAACACGATTATAGTTCAATTTAACCTCAAAAATATCAAAATGAAGTGTTTTGTAGGATTGCTTTGTGACCAAGCAAATTTTATGTTTTCTTTACTTTCGGGAAAATCACATTCGTTAGTGCTCAAAAACCCTATAGTTTATCCCACTATAATGTGGAAGTGCACTTTCTTCAATTCATGAATTGCAATAGAGTTAACCATTATCAATTCACATTCGTTCTAGGGTTGTTGTTTTCTCTAACACGTTTATAGTGCTATTTAACCTCGAAAACACCAAAATGAAGTGTTTTGTAGGATTGTTTGGTGACCAAGCAAACTTTATGTTTTCTTTACTTTCGGGAAAATCACATTCGTTACTGCTCAAAAACCCTATAATTTATCCCACTATAATGTTGAAGTGCACTTTTTTAGATTTACTCATTCACTATTTTTGAAAAGTTTCACGAGTTGCAAAAGTGTTTACCATTACCAATTCACATTCTTTCTAGAGCTGTTGTTTTCTCTAACACGTTTATAGTGCCATTTAACCTTGAAAATATCAAAATGAAGTGTTTTGTAGGATTGCTTGGTGACCAAGCAAATGTTTTTTTTACTTTCGGGAAAATCACATTCGTTAGTGCTCAATAGTTTATCCCACTATAATGTGGAAGTTCACTTTCTTCAATTCACTCATTCTCTCTTTTTGAAAGTTTCACGAGTTGCACAAGAGTTAACCATTACCAATTCACATTCATTCTAGGGTTGTTGTTTTCTCTTACACATTTATAGTGCCATTTAACCCTCGAAAATATCAAAATGAAGTGTTTTGTAGGATTGCTTCGTGACCAAACAAACTTTATGTTTTCTTTATTTTCCGGAAAAACACATTCGTTAGTGTTCAACAACACTAAAGTTTTTCCCACCATAATGTGTAAGTGCACTTTCTTCAATTCACTCATTCTCTCTTTTAGAAAGTTTCACGATTTGCAAAAAGAGTTAACCATTACCAATTCACATTCGTTCTAGGGTTGTTGTTTTCACTAACACGTTTATAGTGCAATTTAACCTCAAAAATATCAAAATGAAGTGTTTTTTAGGATTGCTTTGTGACCAAGCAAACTTTATGTTTTATTTACTTTCGGGAAAATCACATTCGTTAGTGCTCAATAGTTTATCCCACTATAATGTGGAAGTGCACTTTCTTCCATTCACTCATTCTCTCTTTTTGAAAGTTTTACGAGTTGCACAAGAGTTAACCAATACCAATTCACATTCATTCCAGGGTTGTTGTTTTCTCTAACACGTTTATAGTGCCATTTAACCCTTGAAAATATCAAAATGAAGTATTTTGTAGGATTGATTGGTGACCAAGCAAACTTTATGTTTTCTTTACTTTCCGGAAAAACACATTCGTTAGTGTTCAAAAACACTATAGTTTATCCCACCATATTGTGGAAGTGCACTTTCTTCAATTCACTCATTCTCTCTTTAGGAATGTTTCACGAGTTGCAAAAAGAGTTAACCATTACCAATTCACATTTGTTCTAGGGTTGTTGATTTCACTAACACGTTTATAGTGCAATTTAACCTCAAAAATATCAAAATGAAGTGTTTTGTAGGATTGCTTGGTGACCAAGCAAACTTTATGTTTTCTTTACCTTCGGGAAAATCACATTCGTTAGTGCTCAAAAACCCTATAGTTTATACCACTATAATGTGGAAGTGCACTTTCTTCAATTCACTCATTCTCTCTTTTTGAAAGTTTCACGAGTTGCACAAGAGTTAACCATTACCAATTCACATTCATTCTAGGGTTGTTGTTTTCTCTTACACGTTTATAGTGCCATTTAACCTCGAAAACACAAAAATGAAGTGTTTTGTAGGATTGCTTGGTGACCAAGCAAACTTTATGTTTTCTTTATTTTCGGGAAAATCACATTCGTTAGTGCTCAAAAACCCTATAATTTATCCCACTATAATGTTGAAGTGCACTTTTTTCGATTCACTCATTCACTCTTTTTGAAAAGTTTCACGAGTTGCAAAAGTGTTAACCATTACCAATTCACATTCGTTATAGGGTTGTTGTTTTCTCTAGTGCCAATTAACCTCGCAAATATCAAAATGAAGTGTTTTTTGGATTACTTCGTCACCAAGCAAACTTTATGTTCCGGAAATACACATTCGTTAGTGTTTAAAAACTCTATAGTTTATCCTACTATAATGTGGATGTGCACTTTCTTTGAATCACTCATTCTCTCTTTTTGAAAGTTTCACGAATTGCAAAAGAGTTAACCATTACAAATTCACATTCGTTCTAGGGTTGTTATTTTCTCTAACACGTTTATAGTGTCATTTAACCTCGAAAATATCAAAATGAAGTGTTTTGTAGGATTGCTTCGTGACCAAGCAAACTTTATGTTTTCTTTATTTTCCGGAAAAACACATTCGTTAGTGTTCAAAAACACTAAAGTTTTTCCCACCATAATGTGTAAGTGCTCTTTTTTTCAATTCACGCATTCTCTCTTTTAGAAAGTTTCACGAGTTGCAAAAAGAGTTAACCATTACCAATTCACATTCGTTCTAGGGTTGTTGTTTTCACTAACACGTTTATAGTGCAATTTAACCTCAAAATATCAAAATGAAGTGTTTTGTAGGATTGCTTTGTGACCAAGCAAACTTTATGTTTTCTTTACTTTCGGGAAAATCACATTCGTTAGTGCTCAAAAACCCTATAGTTTATCCCACTATAATGTGGAAGTGCACTTTCTTCAATTCATGAATTGCAAAAGAGTTAACCATTACCAATTCACATTCGTTCTAGGGTTTTTGTTTTCTCTAACACGTTTATAGTGCCATTTAACCTCGAAAACACCAAAACGAAGTGTTTTGTAGGATTGTTTGGTGACCAAGCAAACTTTATGTTTTCTTTACTTTCGGGAAAATCACATTCGTTACTGCTCAAAACCCTATAATTTACCCCACTATAATGTTGAAGTGCACTTTTTTAGATTTACTCATTCACTATTTTTGAAAAGTTTCACGAGTTGCAAAAGTGTTTACCATTACCAATTCACATTCTTTCTAGAGCTGTTGTTTTCTCTAACACGTTTATAGTGCCATTTAACCTCGAAAATAACAAAATGAAGTGTTTTGTAGGATTGCTTCGTGACCAAGCAAACTTTATGTTTTTTTTATTTTCCGGAAAAACACATTCGTTAGTGTTCAAAAACATAGTTTATCCCACCATAATGTGGAAGTGGACTTTCTTCAATTCACTCATTCTCTCTTTTGGAAAGTTTCACGAGTTGCAAAAAGAGTTAACCATTACCAATTCACATTTGTTCTAGGGTTGTTGTTTTCACTAACACGTTTATAGTGCAATTTAACCTCAAAAATATCAAAATGAAGTGTTTTGTAGGATTTCTTGGTGACCAAGCAAATGTTTTCTTTACTTTCGGGAAAATCACATTCGTTAGTGCTCAATAGTTTATCCCACTATAATGTGGAAGTGCACTTTCTTCAATTCACTCATTCTCTCTTTTTGAAAGTTTCACGAGTTGCACAAGAGTTAACCATTACCAATTCACATTCATTCTAGGGATGTTGTTTTCTCTTACACATTTATAGTGCCATTTAACCCTCGAAAATATCAAAATGGAGTGTTTTGTAGGATTGCTTCGTGACCAAAAAAACTTTATGTTTTCTTTATTTTCCGGAAAAACACATTCGTTAGTGTTCAACAACACTAAAGTTTTTCCCACCATAATGTGTAAGTGCACTTTCTTCAATTCACTCATTCTCTCTTTTAGAAAGTTTCACGATTTGCAAAAAGAGTTAACCATTACCAATTCACATTCGTTCTAGGGTTGTTGTTTTCACTAACACGTTTATAGTGCAATTTAACCTCAAAAATATCAAAATGAAGTGTTTTTTAGGATTGCTTTGTGACCAAGCAAACTTTATGTTTTATTTACTTTCGGGAAAATCACATTCGTTAGTGCTCAATAGTTTATCCCACTATAATGTGGAAGTGCACTTTCTTCCATTCACTCATTCTCTCTTTTTGAAAGTTTTACGAGTTGCACAAGAGTTAACCAATACCAATTCACATTCATTCCAGGGTTGTTGTTTTCTCTAACACGTTTATAGTGCCATTTAACCCTTGAAAATATCAAAATGAAGTATTTTGTAGGATTGATTGGTGACCAAGCAAACTTTATGTTTTCTTTACTTTCCGGAAAAACACATTCGTTAGTGTTCAAAAACACTATAGTTTATCCCACCATATTGTGGAAGTGCACTTTCTTCAATTCACTCATTCTCTCTTTAGGAATGTTTCACGAGTTGCAAAAAGAGTTAACCATTACCAATTCACATTTGTTCTAGGGTTGTTGATTTCACTAACACGTTTATAGTGCAATTTAACCTCAAAAATATCAAAATGAAGTGTTTTGTAGGATTGCTTGGTGACCAAGCAAACTTTATGTTTTCTTTACCTTCGGGAAAATCACATTCGTTAGTGCTCAAAAACCCTATAGTTTATACCACTATAATGTGGAAGTGCACTTTCTTCAATTCACTCATTCTCTCTTTTTGAAAGTTTCACGAGTTGCACAAGAGTTAACCATTACCAATTCACATTCATTCTAGGGTTGTTGTTTTCTCTTACACGTTTATAGTGCCATTTAACCTCGAAAACACAAAAATGAAGTGTTTTGTAGGATTGCTTGGTGACCAAGCAAACTTTATGTTTTCTTTATTTTCGGGAAAATCACATTCGTTAGTGCTCAAAAACCCTATAATTTATCCCACTATAATGTTGAAGTGCACTTTTTTCGATTCACTCATTCACTCTTTTTGAAAAGTTTCACGAGTTGCAAAAGTGTTAACCATTACCAATTCACATTCGTTATAGGGTTGTTGTTTTCTCTAGTGCCAATTAACCTCGCAAATATCAAAATGAAGTGTTTTTTGGATTACTTCGTCACCAAGCAAACTTTATGTTCCGGAAATACACATTCGTTAGTGTTTAAAAACTCTATAGTTTATCCTACTATAATGTGGATGTGCACTTTCTTTGAATCACTCATTCTCTCTTTTTGAAAGTTTCACGAATTGCAAAAGAGTTAACCATTACAAATTCACATTCGTTCTAGGGTTGTTATTTTCTCTAACACGTTTATAGTGTCATTTAACCTCGAAAATATCAAAATGAAGTGTTTTGTAGGATTGCTTCGTGACCAAGCAAACTTTATGTTTTCTTTATTTTCCGGAAAAACACATTCGTTAGTGTTCAAAAACACTAAAGTTTTTCCCACCATAATGTGTAAGTGCTCTTTTTTTCAATTCACGCATTCTCTCTTTTAGAAAGTTTCACGAGTTGCAAAAAGAGTTAACCATTACCAATTCACATTCGTTCTAGGGTTGTTGTTTTCACTAACACGTTTATAGTGCAATTTAACCTCAAAATATCAAAATGAAGTGTTTTGTAGGATTGCTTTGTGACCAAGCAAACTTTATGTTTTCTTTACTTTCGGGAAAATCACATTCGTTAGTGCTCAAAAACCCTATAGTTTATCCCACTATAATGTGGAAGTGCACTTTCTTCAATTCATGAATTGCAAAAGAGTTAACCATTACCAATTCACATTCGTTCTAGGGTTTTTGTTTTCTCTAACACGTTTATAGTGCCATTTAACCTCGAAAACACCAAAACGAAGTGTTTTGTAGGATTGTTTGGTGACCAAGCAAACTTTATGTTTTCTTTACTTTCGGGAAAATCACATTCGTTACTGCTCAAAACCCTATAATTTACCCCACTATAATGTTGAAGTGCACTTTTTTAGATTTACTCATTCACTATTTTTGAAAAGTTTCACGAGTTGCAAAAGTGTTTACCATTACCAATTCACATTCTTTCTAGAGCTGTTGTTTTCTCTAACACGTTTATAGTGCCATTTAACCTCGAAAATAACAAAATGAAGTGTTTTGTAGGATTGCTTCGTGACCAAGCAAACTTTATGTTTTTTTTATTTTCCGGAAAAACACATTCGTTAGTGTTCAAAAACATAGTTTATCCCACCATAATGTGGAAGTGGACTTTCTTCAATTCACTCATTCTCTCTTTTGGAAAGTTTCACGAGTTGCAAAAAGAGTTAACCATTACCAATTCACATTTGTTCTAGGGTTGTTGTTTTCACTAACACGTTTATAGTGCAATTTAACCTCAAAAATATCAAAATGAAGTGTTTTGTAGGATTTCTTGGTGACCAAGCAAATGTTTTCTTTACTTTCGGGAAAATCACATTCGTTAGTGCTCAATAGTTTATCCCACTATAATGTGGAAGTGCACTTTCTTCAATTCACTCATTCTCTCTTTTTGAAAGTTTCACGAGTTGCACAAGAGTTAACCATTACCAATTCACATTCATTCTAGGGATGTTGTTTTCTCTTACACATTTATAGTGCCATTTAACCCTCGAAAATATCAAAATGGAGTGTTTTGTAGGATTGCTTCGTGACCAATCAAACTTTATGTTTTCTCTATTTTTCGGAAAAACACATTCGTTAGTGTTCAAAAGCACTATAGTTTATCCCACCATAATGTGTAAGTGCACTTTCTTCAATTCGCTCATTCTCTCTTTTAGAAAGTTTCACGAGTTGCACAAGAGTTAACCATTACCAATTCACATTTATTCTAGGGTTGTTGTTTTCTCTAACACGTTTATAGTGCCATTTAACCCTCGAAAATATCAAAATGAAGTGTTTTGTAGGATTACTTCGTGACCAATCAAACTTTATGTTTTCTTTATTTTCTGGAAAAACACATTCGTTAGTGTTCAAAAGCACTATAGTTTATCCCACCATAATGTGTAAGTGCACTTTCTTCAATTCACTCATTAACTCTTTTAGAAAGTTTCACGAGTTGCAAAAAGAGTTAACCATTACCAATTCACATTCGTTCTAGGGTTGTTGTTTTCACTAACACGTTTATAGTGCAATTTAACCTCAAAAATATCAAAATGAAGTGTTTGGTAGGATTGCTTGGTGACCAAGCAAACTTTATGTTTTCTTTACTTTCCGGAAAAACACATTCGTTAGTGTTCAAAAACACTATAGTTTATCCCACCATATTGTGGAAGAGCACTTTCTTCAATTCACTCATTCTCTCTTTAGGAAAGTTTTACGAGTTGCAAAAAGAGTTAACCATTACCAATTCACATTTGTTCTAGGGTTGTTGTTTTCACTAACACGATTATAGTTCAATTTAACCTCAAAAATATCAAAATGAAGTGTTTTGTAGGATTGCTTTGTGACCAAGCAAATTTTATGTTTTCTTTACTTTCGGGAAAATCACATTCGTTAGTGCTCAAAAACCCTATAGTTTATCCCACTATAATGTGGAAGTGCACTTTCTTCAATTCATGAATTGCAATAGAGTTAACCATTATCAATTCACATTCGTTCTAGGGTTGTTGTTTTCTCTAACACGTTTATAGTGCTATTTAACCTCGAAAACACCAAAATGAAGTGTTTTGTAGGATTGTTTGGTGACCAAGCAAACTTTATGTTTTCTTTACTTTCGGGAAAATCACATTCGTTACTGCTCAAAAACCCTATAATTTATCCCACTATAATGTTGAAGTGCACTTTTTTAGATTTACTCATTCACTATTTTTGAAAAGTTTCACGAGTTGCAAAAGTGTTTACCATTACCAA
Organism: Galeopsis tetrahit; assembly: GCA_963675135.1. NCBI lineage: Eukaryota > Viridiplantae > Streptophyta > Magnoliopsida > Lamiales > Lamiaceae > Galeopsis > Galeopsis tetrahit. The sequence goes on along the minus strand of OY776126.1, from coordinate 61,836,132 downwards.
TTCACATTCTTTCTAGAGCTGTTGTTTTCTCTAACACGTTTATAGTGCCATTTAACCTTGAAAATATCAAAATGAAGTGTTTTGTAGGATTGCTTGGTGACCAAGCAAATGTTTTTTTTACTTTCGGGAAAATCACATTCGTTAGTGCTCAATAGTTTATCCCACTATAATGTGGAAGTTCACTTTCTTCAATTCACTCATTCTCTCTTTTTGAAAGTTTCACGAGTTGCACAAGAGTTAACCATTACCAATTCACATTCATTCTAGGGTTGTTGTTTTCTCTTACACATTTATAGTGCCATTTAACCCTCGAAAATATCAAAATGAAGTGTTTTGTAGGATTGCTTCGTGACCAAACAAACTTTATGTTTTCTTTATTTTCCGGAAAAACACATTCGTTAGTGTTCAACAACACTAAAGTTTTTCCCACCATAATGTGTAAGTGCACTTTCTTCAATTCACTCATTCTCTCTTTTAGAAAGTTTCACGATTTGCAAAAAGAGTTAACCATTACCAATTCACATTCGTTCTAGGGTTGTTGTTTTCACTAACACGTTTATAGTGCAATTTAACCTCAAAAATATCAAAATGAAGTGTTTTTTAGGATTGCTTTGTGACCAAGCAAACTTTATGTTTTATTTACTTTCGGGAAAATCACATTCGTTAGTGCTCAATAGTTTATCCCACTATAATGTGGAAGTGCACTTTCTTCCATTCACTCATTCTCTCTTTTTGAAAGTTTTACGAGTTGCACAAGAGTTAACCAATACCAATTCACATTCATTCCAGGGTTGTTGTTTTCTCTAACACGTTTATAGTGCCATTTAACCCTTGAAAATATCAAAATGAAGTATTTTGTAGGATTGATTGGTGACCAAGCAAACTTTATATTTTCTTTACTTTCCGGAAAAACACATTCGTTAGTGTTCAAAAACACTATAGTTTATCCCACCATATTGTGGAAGTGCACTTTCTTCAATTCACTCATTCTCTCTTTAGGAATGTTTCACGAGTTGCAAAAAGAGTTAACCATTACCAATTCACATTTGTTCTAGGGTTGTTGATTTCACTAACACGTTTATAGTGCAATTTAACCTCAAAAATATCAAAATGAAGTGTTTTGTAGGATTGCTTGGTGACCAAGCAAACTTTATGTTTTCTTTACCTTCGGGAAAATCACATTCGTTAGTGCTCAAAAACCCTATAGTTTATACCACTATAATGTGGAAGTGCACTTTCTTCAATTCACTCATTCTCTCTTTTTGAAAGTTTCACGAGTTGCACAAGAGTTAACCATTACCAATTCACATTCATTCTAGGGTTGTTGTTTTCTCTTACACGTTTATAGTGCCATTTAACCTCGAAAACACAAAAATGAAGTGTTTTGTAGGATTGCTTGGTGACCAAGCAAACTTTATGTTTTCTTTATTTTCGGGAAAATCACATTCGTTAGTGCTCAAAAACCCTATAATTTATCCCACTATAATGTTGAAGTGCACTTTTTTCGATTCACTCATTCACTCTTTTTGAAAAGTTTCACGAGTTGCAAAAGTGTTAACCATTACCAATTCACATTCGTTATAGGGTTGTTGTTTTCTCTAGTGCCAATTAACCTCGCAAATATCAAAATGAAGTGTTTTTTGGATTACTTCGTCACCAAGCAAACTTTATGTTCCGGAAATACACATTCGTTAGTGTTTAAAAACTCTATAGTTTATCCTACTATAATGTGGATGTGCACTTTCTTTGAATCACTCATTCTCTCTTTTTGAAAGTTTCACGAATTGCAAAAGAGTTAACCATTACAAATTCACATTCGTTCTAGGGTTGTTATTTTCTCTAACACGTTTATAGTGTCATTTAACCTCGAAAATATCAAAATGAAGTGTTTTGTAGGATTGCTTCGTGACCAAGCAAACTTTATGTTTTCTTTATTTTCCGGAAAAACACATTCGTTAGTGTTCAAAAACACTAAAGTTTTTCCCACCATAATGTGTAAGTGCTCTTTTTTTCAATTCACGCATTCTCTCTTTTAGAAAGTTTCACGAGTTGCAAAAAGAGTTAACCATTACCAATTCACATTCGTTCTAGGGTTGTTGTTTTCACTAACACGTTTATAGTGCAATTTAACCTCAAAATATCAAAATGAAGTGTTTTGTAGGATTGCTTTGTGACCAAGCAAACTTTATGTTTTCTTTACTTTCGGGAAAATCACATTCGTTAGTGCTCAAAAACCCTATAGTTTATCCCACTATAATGTGGAAGTGCACTTTCTTCAATTCATGAATTGCAAAAGAGTTAACCATTACCAATTCACATTCGTTCTAGGGTTTTTGTTTTCTCTAACACGTTTATAGTGCCATTTAACCTCGAAAACACCAAAACGAAGTGTTTTGTAGGATTGTTTGGTGACCAAGCAAACTTTATGTTTTCTTTACTTTCGGGAAAATCACATTCGTTACTGCTCAAAACCCTATAATTTACCCCACTATAATGTTGAAGTGCACTTTTTTAGATTTACTCATTCACTATTTTTGAAAAGTTTCACGAGTTGCAAAAGTGTTTACCATTACCAATTCACATTCTTTCTAGAGCTGTTGTTTTCTCTAACACGTTTATAGTGCCATTTAACCTCGAAAATAACAAAATGAAGTGTTTTGTAGGATTGCTTCGTGACCAAGCAAACTTTATGTTTTTTTTATTTTCCGGAAAAACACATTCGTTAGTGTTCAAAAACATAGTTTATCCCACCATAATGTGGAAGTGGACTTTCTTCAATTCACTCATTCTCTCTTTTGGAAAGTTTCACGAGTTGCAAAAAGAGTTAACCATTACCAATTCACATTTGTTCTAGGGTTGTTGTTTTCACTAACACGTTTATAGTGCAATTTAACCTCAAAAATATCAAAATGAAGTGTTTTGTAGGATTTCTTGGTGACCAAGCAAATGTTTTCTTTACTTTCGGGAAAATCACATTCGTTAGTGCTCAATAGTTTATCCCACTATAATGTGGAAGTGCACTTTCTTCAATTCACTCATTCTCTCTTTTTGAAAGTTTCACGAGTTGCACAAGAGTTAACCATTACCAATTCACATTCATTCTAGGGATGTTGTTTTCTCTTACACATTTATAGTGCCATTTAACCCTCGAAAATATCAAAATGGAGTGTTTTGTAGGATTGCTTCGTGACCAAAAAAACTTTATGTTTTCTTTATTTTCCGGAAAAACACATTCGTTAGTGTTCAACAACACTAAAGTTTTTCCCACCATAATGTGTAAGTGCACTTTCTTCAATTCACTCATTCTCTCTTTTAGAAAGTTTCACGATTTGCAAAAAGAGTTATCCATTACCTATTCACATTCGTTCTAGGGTTGTTGTTTTCACTAACACGTTTATAGTGCAATTTAACCTCAAAAATATCAAAATGAAGTGTTTTGTATGATTGCTTTGTGACCAAGCAAACTTTATGTTTTGTTTACTTTCGGGAAAATCACATTCGTTAGTGCTCAATAGTTTATCCCACTATAATGTGGAAGTGCATGTTTCTTCAATTCACTCATTCTCTCCTTTTGAAAGTTTCACGAGTTGCACAAGAGTTAACCAATACCAATTCACATTCATTCTAGGGTTGTTGTTTTCTCTAACACGTTTATAGTGCCATTTAACCCTCAAAAATATCAAAATGAAGTGTTTTGTAGGATTGCTTGGTGACCAAGCAAACTTTATGTTTTCTTTACTTTCGGGAAAAACACATTCGTTAGTGTTCAAAAACACTATAGTTTATCCCACCATATTGTGGAAGAGCACTTTCTTCAATTCACTCATTCTCTCTTTAGGAAAGTTTTACGAGTTGCAAAAAGAGTTAACCATTACCAATTCACATTTGTTCTAGGGTTGTTGATTTCACTAAAACGTTTATAGTGCAATTTAACCTCAAAAATATCAAAATGAAGTGTTTTGTAGGATTGCTTGGTGACCAAGCAAACTTTATGTTTTCTTTACCTTCGGGAAAATAACATTCGTTAGTGCTCAAAAACCCTATAGTTTATCCCACTATAATGTGGAAGTGCACTTTCTTCAATTCACTCATTCTCTCTTTTTGAAAGTTTCACGAGTTGAACAAGAGTTAACCATTACCAATTCACATTCATTCTAGGGTTGTTGTTTTCTCTTACACGTGTATAGTGCCATTTAACCTCGAACACACAAAAATGAAGTGTTTTGTAGGATTGCTTGGTGACCAAGCAAACTTTATGTTTTCTTTATTTTCGGGAAAATCACATTCGTTAGTGCTCAAAACCCCTATAATTTATCCCACTATAATGTTGAAGTGCACTTTTTTCGATTCACTCATTCACTCTTTTTGAAAAGTTTCACGAGTTGCAAAAGTGTTAACCATTACCAATTCACATTCGTTCTAGGGTTGTTATTTTCTCTAGTGCCAATTAACCTCGCAAATATCAAAATGAAGTGTTTTTTGGATTACTTCGTCACCAAGCAAACTTTATGTTCCGGAAATACACATTCGTTAGTGTTTAAAAACTCTATAGTTTATCGTACTATAATGTGGATGTGCACTTTCTTTGAATCACTCATTCTCTCTTTTTGAAAGTTTCACGAATTGCAAAAGAGTTAACCATTACCAATTCCATTCGTTCTAGGGTTGTTATTTTCTCTAACACGTTTATAGTGTCATTTAACCTCGAAAATATCAAAATGAATTGTTTTGTAGGATTGCTTCGTGACCAAGTAAACTTTATGTTTTCTTTATTTTCCGGAAAAACACATTCGTTAGTGTTCAAGAACACTAAAGTTTTTCCCACCATAATGTGTAAGTGCTCTTTTTTTCAATTCACTCATTCTCTCTTTTAGAAAGTTTCACGAGTTGCAAAAAGAGTTAACCATTACCAATTCACATTCGTTCTAGGGTTGTTGTTTTCACTAACACGTTTATAGTGCAATTTAACCTCAAAAATATCAAAATGAAGTGTTTTGTAGGATTGCTTTGTGACCAAGCAAACTTTATGTTTTCTTTACTTTCGGGAAAATCACATTCGTTAGTGCTCAAAAACCCTATAGTTTATCCTACTATAATGTTGAAGTGCACTTTCTTGAATTCACTCATTCTCTCTTTTTGAAATTTCACGAATTGCAAAAGAGTTAACCATTACCAATTCACATTCGTTCTAGGGTTGTTGTTTTCTCTAACACATTTATAGTGCAATTTAACCTCAAAAATATCAAAATGAAGTGTTTTGTACGATTGCTTTGTGACCAAACAAACTTTATGTTTTATTTACTTTCGAGAAAATCACATTCGTTAGTGCTCAATAGTTTATCCCACTATAATGTGGAAGTGCACTTTCTTCAATTCACTCATTCTCTCTTTTTGAAAGTTTCCCGAGTTGCACAAGAGTTAACCATTACCAATTCACATTCATTATAGGGTTGTTGTTTTCTCTAACACGTTTATAGTGCCATTTAACCCTCGAAAATATCAAAATGAAGTGGTTTGTATGGTTTCTTCGTGACCAATCAAACTTTATGTTTTCTCTATTTTCCGGAAAAACACATTCGTTAGTGTTCAAAAGCACTATAGTTTATCCCACCATAATGTGTAAGTGCACTTTCTTCAATTCACTCATTCTCTCTTTTAGAAAGTTTAACGAGTTGCAAAAAGAGTTAACCATTACCAATTCACATTTGTTCTAGGGTTGTTGTTTTCACTAACACGTTTATAGTGCAATTTAACCTCAAAAATATCAAAATGAAGTGTGATGTGCCAAAAATTGCACGATCGGATTAGATGTCCTCGGAGTCGGATATCTAAGTTCCCGAATGTTTTAGAAATAATTCAGGTACACTGCTTCCTCTGGAATGATCCTCCAGGAACCTGCAAAAGACACACCGGAGGGAGCTCCGGTGCGGACACTCCGATGCCTAAGTCAGTATAGGGCTTTTAATATATCACAAGGACCTCGAGATCCTTGTTTTATCAAATCAGGCTCTCAAATAATATCAAAAGTACGTTTTGTACGAAATGTATCAAGTTTTATAAAGGTAAGAAAGTCTAACCCGGAAATCTCCTTCGTTTTACCTTTTTATAGAGCCTTTCTCTTGGGAAGAAGTTAGAGCCTCCCCTTATCTCGGAGCTGCCTCTAAGACTCGGCCCTGCCGAGTGGACCGAGTCTTCCCTTCTCTCCACCTCCGGAAAGACCGGGGCCACTCTCCCTAGTGGACTCTTTCCACTACAATGAAGGAGAGAAGAATCTTTCTTTGGTCAATCTTAGTCCGATTCTTGCGGAGTTCTCCTATATTCTCGGTTTACCAATTCATATCAAGACTAAGTCTTCCTGATGTTTCTCTCCGGGTGGAGCTCCCTCCAGAGGGACTTCCAGGAGAGATTCTTTATCCAGAGAGTATTCCATAATCCAATACTTCCACTTTTATCTTATCCTCCATACACGTGTCGACTTCTTATCGGATGACATTTTTAGGCCGCATCATCTACTCCCCCCTACTCTCGTAAAAGGGGTATATCTTTTGTGAGAGTAGAAAATTCCAGTGAGCCTAGTACAGAGGCGTTTCTGGAGAGACGTGTATTATTCTTGCTTCGGAGAGGAATTTCAAAAGTGCTCCCCTTCGGAGATTTTTCTGCCTTGGCCACCTATAATCTGGCAATGGCCTGACTCTTGGCTTCATAACCTTCAAAGAGTTTTCTCAAGAACTTTAGGGAATCTCTCCCCCTTTCAAGGAATCACCTCTGGTTTCAAGTGGCTCGAGGAGGTTTTCCTTGACTTTTAGCCAAATTTTTGTTTTCTAATTACCCATCTTGGGTCTTAGTTATGGGGAGATGCTCTCCAGTTCTCCTTGGCCTCTGAGCCTCTACTTGTCTCTCACTTTCGTTTAAAAGATTTTGATTCATAAAACCTTTCTTTTCATTGATTAATCCTTTTGGGTTTCCATCAGAGTGAGGACTCTCTGGAGCTCCTCGGCCCCTAGGCCTCCGAGTGTTTCTCACTCTCATTCTTAAAAGATTTTGATTCATAAAAAAAATCTTCTCATTTCATTGACTTACCCTTTTGGGTTTCAAGCATGGTGAGGGCTCTCTGGAGCTCCTCGGCCTCTAGGCCTCTAAGTGTTTCTCACTCTCATTCTTAAAAGATTTTGATTCATAAAATCTTCTCATTTCAGTAACCCACTTGGGTCTCAAGTAAGATGAGGGCTCTCTGGAGCACCTCGGCCTCTAGGCTTCTGAGTGTTTCTCACTCTTATTCTTAAAAGATTTTGATTCATAAAATCTTCTCATTTCAGTAACCCACTTGGGTCTCAAGTAAGATGAGGGCTCTCTGGAGCACCTCGGCCTCTAGGCCTCTGAGTGTTTCTCACTCTTATTCTTAAAAGATTTTGATTCATAAAATCTTCTCATTTCAGTAACCCACTTGGGTCTCAAGTAAGATGAGGGCTCTCTGGAGCACCTCGGCCTCTAGGCCTCTGAGTGTTTCTCACTCTTATTTTTAAAAGATTTTGATTCATAAAATCTTCTCATTTCAGTAACCCACTTGGGTCTCAAGTAAGATGAGGGCTCTCTGGAGCACCTCGGCCTCTAGGCCTCTGAGTGTTTCTCACTCTTATTCTTAAATGATTTTGATTCATAAAATCTTCTCATTTCATTGACTAACCCTTCTGGGTTCCAAGCATGGTGAGGGCTCTCTGGAGCTCCTCGGCCTCTAGGCCTCTAAGTGTTTCTCACTCTCATTCTTAAAAGATCTTGATTCATAAAATCTTCTCACTTCATTGATTAACCCTTTTGGGTTCCAAGCATGGTGAGGGCTCTCTGGAGCTCCTCGGCCTCTAGGCCTCTGAGTGTTTCTCACTCTCATTCTTAAAAGATTTTGATTCATAAAATCTTCTCATTTCATTGATTAACCCTTTTGGGTTTCAAGCATAGTGAGGCCTCTCTGGAGCTCCTCGGCCTCTAGGCCTCTGAGTGTTTCTCACTCTCATTCTTAAAAGATTTTGACTCATAAAATCTTCTCATTTCATTGACTAACCCTTTTGGGTTTCCATCAGGGTGAGGACTCTCTGGAGCTCCTCGGCCCCTAGGCCTCTAAGTGTTTCTCACTCTCATTCTTAAAAGATTTTGATTCATAAAATCTTCTCACTTCATTGATTAACCCTTTTGGGTTTCAAGCATGGTGAGGGCTCTCTGGAGCTCCTCGGCCTCTAGGCCTCTGAGTGTCTCTCACTCTCAATTCAAGGTGTTGATCATATCAAGACCCTTCAAGTTCAAGTAATCTGCTTGGATTTAGAGTAGGGTGAGGAACTTTCTAGCTTCCCTCGGCCTCGTGGCCTTTAAGTATTTTTCACTTTTGTATTCTCATATCTCATATATGCTCAGTGATCTAAAGATCCTTCATCATTTCATCACTCCTAATTTTCAAACTTAGTCATCCGGCTACTCAGGGTGGTTAGCCGTCACGCGTTTCAGAATGCTCAAAGTATGCTTATGAATCATATCTTAAATTGTTAGGAAATATGTGCTCATACAAATTTCCAAGAATCTCCAAATGTTTTCATCACATCTTATAAAATCTTCAAATATTCATCAAAGATAAACATACATTTTAACATAATTTAGAAAAAATTAGACTCATCACTAATCAAAAACACGTTCTTAACCATGCCTAAATTCTCAATCATTCTCTCGATTCAATCACGAAATTCTCCTAAGTAATTACCTTAGCATTTCTCAAATCAATCATTTCTGAAGCTTTAGCAAATGCTCATATGCTTCGAGGTTTTATGCTCTAAACAACTACGTCTAGGTAACTCATATCATTTTACAAAGTAAAATCTAAAGTAAAAAAGTAAAATATACATTTTTCACTTACGTGGCTTCATATCAGCATCTCGGAGGTAGTAGGCCTAGACCCTTCATCACCCCCTTTAAGCATCGAAGTGTAAGGCATTTGCAAGGTCCGTCATCATGCTCGTCTCCGAATATCGCATCTCAACACCCTAGATGATCTTAATCACCTAATAGATCGACTCTTGGGTATATCCTTCTTTACAGTAGCCTTGTAGCCCTCATGACTACCTGCTCATCCTTCATGGGTTTCTTTTATCACGTAATCTCCTTCGGGAGACATCTTAGATAGGGATGGGTCAACGATCGTTTTTATAATTGGCCACCCAAGATGTAGTATCTTAACCGCAAAGCTCGAGCTTCTCCAGAAGCTGCGTGGGCTGGTCCTTTATTCAGCTCTTCTCAACTTTTGAATATCAAATTTCAGCACCCTGGGGAGGGTTTGGTCAGCTTCAGCAGCTAGGCTCGGTGGAGCTTCAATCATACAAGCTTAATCTGAAATCTAAAGTCACATCTAGAATATCGAGGCATGTGAATCATACACAATTCATAGATAAGTATGTTAGCCCCACATTCTGAAGTCACGAATCATTATTAGTCCATAGTCATGGATTCTAGAGCATATAGTAACCACATAAACTCAACGTGCTACTCATGCTCTCTAGTATCTCAAGTCAATTTTCAAATTTTAACATCACATCTAGAGCGTCTAGACATAATAATCACGTAAAAGTAGGAGGGTCGTACTTAATTTAGGGAAAACAAAGTATGATACGCATATCAATCTCATAATGACATACTTATAACAATATCGAATCAACGAATATCATAGCTTATTCATGTCACACTCATCATGACATACTCATTATAAAATCACGTTAGCATAAAAGATCTAACCTTTTTTAGCTTTATCAAATTTTGTACTAACCGGTGGTATCGATATACTCGTTATTTGGGGATCAGCACCATAGCAGGCTAAATATCATAATCCAGCTACTCGTTTGGTTCTCCATAGTTCTCTGCTCTTTCGGGCTCCTCCAGGACCTCTAGGTTCTCCAGGTTTACTTGTATATCAATCCCGAATTGATCCTGTAAAGATACACCAAAAAAGGGGCCTCCCACACAGGCTCTCAAGTGCTCAGATAAGCTCCATAAGCCTCAATTATATAATTTAAATATGAAATAAGGGAATTTCAGATCTGGATGATCTCCAGCAACCTCCAAGACCTCTATAGGTTCCAATCTCAGTTGGATATATTTCTAAAACGTCCCTCGAGGCCCAGATCGGGATCCTCCCGCAGCATTGCGGTTTCCTGTTCCTCCGGAGGTTCGGGGAGCTTCTGGGCTGGACCTCCTTGCTGTAGATTCTCTCTTCCTCTCTCCACTAGCTGGTTTCACCTCCAGCCTCTTGGCTTGCCTCACCTCTTCGAGGGTGAGATACTTTTCAGCTCTGAAGATTCTTAAGTTCTCTACCCGCTTCAGGTAATCAATCATCCTCTCACCCACTCTAGTTTTCGGACTTATCGTTTTGTCTGTTTAGGGCTATTGGCCTTGATCTCAGGGACCTAAATAGGCTCAATCTTCACTTTCCATTTCCGAGCTTATCCCGAAATCCTCCAGGACTTGGATAGAATCAACCTATAATCTGAAATCTTCTGAACCTATCCAGAGATCCTCCAGAGCTTGGATAGACTTAATCTGTAATCTGAAATCTTCTGAACCTACCCAGAGGTCCTCCAGAACTTGGGTAGACTTAATCTACAATCTGAAATCTTCTGAACCTATCCAGAGATCCTCTAGAGCTTGGATAGACTTAATCTGTAATCTGAAATCTTCTGAACCTACCCAGAGGTCCTCCAGAACTTGGGTAGACTTAATCTACAATCTGAAATCTTCTGAACCTATCCAGAGATCCTCCAGAGCTTGGATAGACTTAATCTGTAATCTGAAATCTTCTGAACCTACCCAGAGGTCCTCCAGAACTTGGGTAGACTTGGTCTGTAATATGAAATTATATCTAAAATATGGAAACATGTTAATCGTGTGCAAAATCATAATCATCATCAGCGTCTAATCATTAATTCTACCACATAAAGTAATCACAAGACTCAACATGTGAATTGCTTACCCATGCTTTTACGATTTCAAGTAATTCTTAATTCTAAGATTGCTTCTAGAGTATCAATCATGTAAGCTTAGGAGAATCATGCTTAATTCAATGGAAAAAATAAGTTCGTGTCATATATGTCAATATCATTAAAATATGCTCATAGCAATATCAAATTACTATAAAAGATCTAATACTTTAGGCTCTATCAAACACCTGTACTAACCTGTAGCACCGATGCACTTATCATATCTTTGCCTCGTACTCCCATGTTTAGATTTTGGACCTCGAGGCCCTAAATACTCTGCTGCTCGTGGAGGGGCACGAATGTTGTCGTCCTCTGCAGTGCCTGGAGGTATCTCCTTGCCAGGTCCACTCTCGAGGGCTCCAGACGTGCCAACGATATCACCCCCTATAGAGATAGGGGTGCCTCGAGCCTCTTCCTGGAGTCTTGGAGCAGGCAATTGCACACTCCACATATATGTTCGACAATCCTTATACTCATAATTCCATGATAATAATACATCACTGTGTGAAGTTTTATCAATCAAATATTATTTAGAGCAAAATCAACCTGATCAGCACAGTCCTTACGTAATGTCATATCCCCTTAGACTTTGAGCCAAGGACAAGAGTTATCAATACCAATCATTTTAATTCTCATAATTGTTATTTCAGTTTAAATCTCATCACTAGCGGAAATCCAATGTTTGGATGTTAGAGAAATCAGAGTGAGAGGAAATTTCAATAGCATATCATAAATCGTATTAACAGTAAAACCGCTTCATTAAAATAACACAATGAATTTATTTCAGGCATCACCGTAGCATTCATCTCTCATTTTAACATATATTAGGATATGTTTAATAATATCATCCTAAGATAATTTAAATTTACCTTACTCCCATCATAATCAACACAATCACCATTAATCTCCAGTCGGGGCTTAGCAAGATGCTAATAGCTTTCTACCTTGTTTGATTTCTTGTTTTATTTTTCAATTCCAGAAATGAACATTTTCCACAATAAAGGAATTTTCGCAAACGAACAAGTTCACACTGCTAGCAGAACTATATTGATTATGGACATTTAAATCAAGACATTAATATAACCTTCAATTCTTTCTCAATCAAGACATTAATAATGACATCAGATATCACAATTGAGAATTCTGCTCTCAAATCTCACTCAATGGTCCATATTAATCATTTATTGCATCTGGCTTCTTTGCATCATTAAGCAATTATATTCCAACATGTAAAATTTGCAGCATATATAAGAGAACTTAAGGAGGAACCTGTGTCAAATCTAGGCAAAGGACTGCCCGTAGAATTTACCAAGCAATGGTCCATCTCCAATTCCATCACTCGAACAGATAGAAATTCGTGAGAAAATCTTTTAAATCGTTTCCCACAGACGGCGCCAGTTGATGTGCCAAAAATTGCACGATCGGATTAGATGTCCTCGGAGTCGGATATCTAAGTTCCCGAATGTTTTAGAAATAATTCAGGTACACTGCTTCCTCTGGAATGATCCTCCAGGAACCTGTAAAAGACACACCGGAGGGAGCTCCGGTGCGGACACTCCGATGCCTAAGTCAGTATAGGGCTTTTAATATATCACAAGGACCTCGAGATCCTTGTTTTATCAAATCAGGCTCTCAAATAATATCAAAAGTACGTTTTGTACGAAATGTATCAAGTTTTATAAAGGTAAGAAAGTCTAACCCGGAAATCTCCTTCGTTTTACCTTTTTATAGAGCCTTTCTCTTGGGAAGAAGTTAGAGCCTCCCCTTATCTCGGAGCTGCCTCTAAGACTCGGCCCTGCCGAGTGGACCGAGTCTTCCCTTCTCTCCACCTCCGGAAAGACCGGGGCCACTCTCCCTAGTGGACTCTTTCCACTACAATGAAGGAGAGAAGAATCTTTCTTTGGTCAATCTTAGTCCGATTCTTGCGGAGTTCTCCTATATTCTCGGTCTACCAATTCATATCAAGACTAAGTCTTCCTGATGTTTCTCTCCGGGTGGAGCTCCCTCCAGAGGGACTTCCAGGAGAGATTCTTTATCCAGAGAGTATTCCATAATCCAATACTTCCACTTTTATCCTATCCTCCATACACGTGTCGACTTCTTATCGGATGACATTTTTAGGCCGCATCAAAGTGTTTTGTAGGATTGCTTTGTGACCAAGCAAACTTTATGTTTTCTTTACTTTCGGGAAAATCACATTCGTTAGTGCTCAAAAACCCTATAGTTTATCCCACTATAATGTGGAAGTGCAGTTTCTTCAATTCATGAATTGCAAAAGAGTTAACCATTACCAATTCACATTCGTTCTAGGGTTGTTGTTTTCTCTAACACGTTTATAGTGCCATTTAACCTCGAAAACACCAAAATGAAGTGTTTTGTAGGATTGTTTGGTGACCAAGCAAACTTTATGTTTTCTTTTCTTTCGGGAAAATCACATTCGTTACTGCTCAAAAACCCTATAATTTATCCCACTATAATGTTGAAGTGCACTTATTTAGATTTACTTATTCACTATTTTTGAAAAGTTTCACGAGTTCCAAAAGTGTTTACCATTACCAATTCACATTCTTTATAGAGCTGTTGTTTTCTCTAACACGTTTATCGTGCCATTTAACCTCGAAAATATCAAAATGAAGTGTTTTGTAGGAATGCTTCGTGACCAAGCAAACTTTATGTTTTTTTTATTTTCCGGAAAAACACATTCGTTAGTGTTCAAAAACACTATAGTTTATCCCACCATTATGTGGAAGTGGACTTTCTTCTATTCACTCATTCTCTCTTTTGGAAAGTTTCACGAGTTGCAAAAAGAGTTAACCATTACCAATTCACATTTGTTCTAGGGTTGTTGTTTTCACTAACACATTTATAGTGCAATTTAACCTCAAAAATATCAAAATGAAGTGTTTTGTAGGATTGCTTGGTGACCAAGAAAATGTTTTTTTTACTTTCGGGAAAATCACATTCGTTAGTGCTCAATAGTTTATCCCACTATAATGTGGAAGTGCACTTTCTTCAATTCACTCATTCTCTCTTTTTGAAAGTTTCACGAGTTGCACAAGAGTTAACCATTACCAATTCACATTCATTCTAGGGTTGTTGTTTTCTCTTACACATTTATAGTGCCATTTAACCCTCGAAAATATCAAAATGAAGTGTTTTGTAGGATTGCTTCGTGACCAAACAAACTTTATGTTTTCTTTATTTTCCGGAAAAACACATTCGTTAGTGTTCAACAACACTAAAGTTTTTCCCACCATAATGTGTAAGTGCACTTTCTTCAATTCACTCATTCTCTCTTTTAGAAAGTTTCACGATTTGCAAAAAGAGTTAACCATTACTAATTCACATTCGTTCTAGGGTTGTTGTTTTCACTAACACGTTTATAGTGCAATTTAACCTCAAAAATATCAAAATGAAGTGTTTTGTAGGATTGCTTTGTGACCAAGCAAACTTTATGTTTTATTTACTTTCGGGAAAATCACATTCGCTAGTGCTCAATAGTTTATCCCACTATAATGTGGAAGTGCACTTTCTTCAATTCACTCATTCTCTCTTTTTGAAAGTTTCACGAGTTGCACAAGAGTTAACCAATACCAATTCACATTCATTCTAGGGTTGTTGTTTTCTCTAACACGTTTATATTGCCATTTAACCCTCGAAAATATCAAAATGAAGTGTTTTGTAGGATTGCTTGGTGACCAAGCAAACTTCATGTTTTCTTTACTTTCCGGAAAAACACATTCGTTAGTGTTCAAAAACACTATAGTTTATCCCACCATATTGTGGAAGAGCACTTTCTTCAATTCACTCATTCTCTCTTTAGGAAAGTTTCACGAGTTGCAAAAAGAGTTAACCATTACCAATTCACATTTGTTCTAGGGTTGTTGATTTCACTAACACGTTTATAGTGCAATTTAACCTCAAAAATATCAAAATGAAGTGTTTTGTAGGATTGCTTTGTGACCAAGCAAACTTTATGTTTTATTTACTTTCGGGAAAATCACATTCGCTAGTGCTCAATAGTTTATCCCACTATAATGTGGAAGTGCACTTTCTTCAATTCACTCATTCTCTCTTTTTGAAAGTTTCACGAGTTGCACAAGAGTTAACCAATACCAATTCACATTCATTCTAGGGTTGTTGTTTTCTCTAACACGTTTATATTGCCATTTAACCCTCGAAAATATCAAAATGAAGTGTTTTGTAGGATTGCTTGGTGACCAAGCAAACTTCATGTTTTCTTTACTTTCCGGAAAAACACATTCGTTAGTGTTCAAAAACACTATAGTTTATCCCACCATATTGTGGAAGAGCACTTTCTTCAATTCACTCATTCTCTCTTTAGGAAAGTTTCACGAGTTGCAAAAAGAGTTAACCATTACCAATTCACATTTGTTCTAGGGTTGTTGATTTCACTAACACGTTTATAGTGCAATTTAACCTCAAAAATATCAAAATGAAGTGTTTTGTAGGATTGCTTGGTGACCAAGCAAACTTTATGTTTTCTTTACCTTCGGGAAAATTGTTGGTCCCAAGTTGAGTGTAAGATTGAGTAAGCTAAGAAAGTCTAGAGGGGAGGGGTGAATAGACTTTCAAAAATCTTTCAAAATATCAGAGTTTATAATGCGGAATAGTGTTCTGAATAGTACTGTTCTTACTGAGTCAGATCAGTACTTCCAGTTTTAGATTTATACTCAACTTTTATTTAGATCTTTACTTAGACAATTCTACTGTTCTTGTTTAACCAATTATGAAACAAATATAGAACAGAAAATAAAGAACACAGAATTTTATAGTGGTTCGACCAAAAAGTCTACATCCACTCTCACAATCCCAGTTGTGATGTTTTATTACTCTTCCTTGAGTTTCTTGTGGCTTAAAGTCCCAAGACTAAGACTTTGATCTTTTCGATTACACTTCCAAGTGTATCTTCGATCTACTAGTAATTGTACAAGTAACTAGCACTCTTGTTTTACAATAATACAAACTTTAAAACTGAAAAGTAAAACTTCTCTTTGAGTAGCCTTTGATTCTTCTCTTCAATTCAGTGGCTTCTCCTTGGTTCTTGATCTCTTCAACTCTGTGAGTTCTTCAATGCTCTGTAGACTTAGATTGCTTGTGAATGCTTTATGATCAGTAGTCTTAGCAGTAGGAGATCACACAGTATTTATAGAACTTAGTATGACAGTTAGCAGTTTGTGAACTAACTCTCAACTAACTCTAAAACTGTTTTTGTAACTTCTTCTTGTAACCGACTTTGTAACTTCCTTCTTATTCCAAGTCAGCATATCTTCAAACATATCCAGTTACATCTTAAATAAGTTTTCCAAACTTATTCTTCAAATTCACCAAATCAGCACAGTAACTTACTGTTCTGATTTTTACTGTTCTTAGTCAGTCAGCACAGTAAATCAAAACTGTTCTGAACTTCTCCAGAATTCTTCTCTTGGACTTCTGAGCTTCTCTTCAACTTCTTCAAAGTCTTCTCATTCTGAAGTAGTCTTCTGAGTCTTCATTAGTCTTCTGATCTTCTTCTAATCTAGTTCTAATCTACTGTTCTGAACTTTTACAATGCTGATTACAATAAAATACAAACTTACATATATAAAACCTATCTATACATCAACTGAACTATATACAGATGAGTATATCAAAGTCCTATACTATAAGCTGTCTATACACTCCAAACATCAGCTTAGTTCCTAACAGTTCATATATCAGATCAATAAACACAATAAGATCAGTAACCATATAAGATCAGTAAACTTTACATATAAGATCAGTAACTCAGATTCAAATATCTCATATACAATCAGTAATCTCATTCTCAGTTTCCACACTAAGATCAGTAATCTTCCTTCATATATCATTAAGATCAGTAATCTCATTTCATATAGAACATTTATATCAACATATAATCACATATACCATTAACTTCAAGTTGCTTTTGGCCATCAAAACATAAAATCATCAATTAGAACATTGTTTCAAGAATTCATATCCCAACAATTTCCCCCTTTTTGATGAAGCCAAAACTACTTAAATATAATAAGATCAGTAGTTAAGATATATGGTTTATCACAACAGTTCATCAATTTCAACATCAGAATAGTTTTAACATACACCAAATATTACACATACTTCACATAATCACAACAAAAAAAAAAAAATATCAAAATGAAGAAAATAAAGATAAGGTTAAGAAGTGTTATCTTGTGAGCTTAGTCCTTCATCTTCAGTCTTCATTTGGTATTCTGAATGCCAAATACATCCGGTTCTTGATTTCCAGCATGTGCTTGTGATCTGTAATTCCTTCATCTTGAATGATTTTTGAAATGATATTTCCAACCTCTCTCAGATCAGGTTCTCCATTCTCTAATCTTGGAGGTTCCCATACTGGTTCTTCAGGACATTATATCTGAATGTTTGCACCAGCAGCTAACAACAAGACATCTTCCTAGAAGATTCTTGCAACATTCATCATAAAGTCTTCAAAATTAGCATACTCATCCTCTTTGGTAGGATGATCACCAAACTTCTTCACAATAAAATTTGCAATCTGCCAATTATTCCAGTATTCCAAATGTTCATCATCAATGATAAATTCTATGTAATTCTCATTAAGAACACCAACAGCAGACTTAAATTTCAATTTCCTCTTTAATGCAGCAACTCGATTATCAAACTTCTTCCTTGCAGCTTCTGCATCTTTCAACTTTTGTTTCCTAATCTGCTCATCAGCTTTTCTTTTCTCAAACAATTCAGCTTTCTTCTTAGCTAGCAACTCATTATGTTTCTCAACAGCTTCAGCCATCTTCTCATCACTTGGCCTACTGCTAGCAACAACATGCTTCAGCTTACTCTTAGACCTGGTAACTCTCCCAGATTCTTCAGCTTCTTCTTCATCTTCACTCAAAACTAACTTCCTTTTCCTTTTACCAGATGAAGATTCAGCAATGTTCTTTCCAACAGTTGCTATGACTTGAGTTTCAGCTTCAGAAGATTTTTCATGTTTTCTGAGATTTGCAATGTTGACTTTCAAACTAATGATCTCTTCTTTCAGATCATCCATAGTCTCTTTTAGTTCATCTTGACTTACAACTAATTGAGCTTGCTGAGTTTGAGTTTGCTCCATGACCTTCATGACCTTAACTTCCCCCTTTTTGGCTTCATCCTGCCATTCCTTCAAGGGTGTTATGAGCAGCTCAACTTTCCTTTGCAAATCAGCAGACAATTTCTTTTCCTGTAATCTATGCAGATCATAGATTTTGGACATTGTATGATTCATCACTTGCTCATACGAACTTGTAGAACATAACTTCTCCAATTTCTCAGTAGCTTCTTGAAATTGAATCAAAGTAGCTTCCTGCTTGCTTTGCAATTCTTCATTAAGCTTTTTCAACATTTCAAAGCTTGAGCTATCTGGAACTGTGTTAGTAGGAACAGGTCTTACTGTCTCCTGAACATCATTAAGCACAGTATTTTCAGCAATATCAATTGGTGTACTTTCTAACTCATCAGCACCCAAAGTTTGTTCCTCTACGACCACAGTTTCTTCAATTACAATTGTGTTCTCAAACACCTCAGTTGCATTGGTATCAGCTTCATAGTCAGCTTCCATATCTGCTTGATTATTAAATTCTTCAGCACCAACATCCTTAGCACCAACATCCTCAGCACCCAAATTGACATCAGAATCAACATGAGTCTCAGCAGAATTAACCATAGAATACTTACATCCTGTTAATCTTTCAATCAACTGAATAACAGAATCCAATGTAAATAATTCTGAACAAGTTTGAACACCTGCAGCTTCTCTCTGCTCTTGTTCCCAATCATGAAAAACAGATAAACCTCCCATGCCTTCTGCTACAACTAACAACTCTTTCAAGCCAATCCTTCTAAGATACACCCAAGTACCTATCCTTAGAAGTTGTTCAAACACCATAGAGCTGTCATCTAATCCATGAAAACATTTCAGAAGTGCATTACTCAGTTTAAATCTAATCCTTTCTTCCTTATCACAAATAGGATAATCCATCAAAAATACTGAATGTGGTTGAATAACCTCAGTTTCTGGAGATGAGGAGATCTCAATAGGTTCAGAAGCAGGTATATGTTCATGCTCAGTAGAGTGATCATGAACTGGTTCAGGGGAAAAATAAGGAGTAGGAATATGTTGAGGACTAGAATGGGGAGAGGTGTGAAAAGAAGTGTTCTGAATGGGTGAGGGTGGAGTGTTCTGTCTAGTAGGAGAGTAGTGTACTGACTCCTCAGAACAGGTTGAACCTCGATCAATGGGTTGAGTTTGAAATGGAACATAATTTGATGGAGTAGGGGTAGAATCAAGAATTTCCCTAGGTCTAGAAGTACTAACCTCGTGATCCTCAGAGCTGTCTCTCACCACAGTTTCAAGAAATGTTACTGTGTGCTCTGCTGAGGCTTTTGCAGACCTTCCTCTTCTTACTCCAGAACCCATAGGATCATGCTTTGCCTTGGTTCTTTTCTCTGGTTGATCATCATCTGATTTGTACATAGAAGCACCAGATTCTTGAGCTTCTAGTTCTTGAAGAGGTAGCACCAAAGGATTCTCTTGTTCATAACGAACAGATTCCTTTTTCATTAAGAATTTCCCTTGATGGAATTTCTTGGGATTACTCCAGTATGCCTTCTTAACAACAATCTGAGGCAACAGAATGCTCAGCTTGTTCCCGAACCCTAATTTTGATTTGATTGAAAACTCTTCGGAGTCCTCATCGAATAGAATCTTTTCCTTTTCGCTTAGAAGTCTTTCAAGAAAGAAACCTTGTCAATCACCTTGAACACGGTCAATTATTGCTGCCATTATTCGAATTTTCAGATTTGATAGAGCGTCTTGACTGTGATGTTGCCCTAACAAACACTTTCCAGCAATATCCATAAAAAATTGAAGACCAGGAGGTAGCACGGCTTTCTTCAAATTGTGTAGAGTTTCTGGTTCCTCATTCGTCCATCTACCCACACACTCTTTTTCTTCTCCGGCTTTGTAGTTCAGGATGTCAACAGGTCCTTGGGGTAAATCCAACATAACCTCAAGAATCTCTCGAGTTATTTCGACCTTGTGCCCGGACAGCATTGAACGAACACCATTGTTATTACCTTCTAGCTGTAAAAAGAATTCCACTGCTTCGGGTTCATACACATTGAGTGGGTATGATTCCAAAAATTTCCTGAGACCGCTTTCTTCGCACATGGTTAAAATAGCTTGATTCTCTGGACAATGGCGACCATTAAAGTAGACTGCGTTTTCTACAAAAATGCCTTTCTCACGCATCCAAAACCCAGAATCAAACGTTCCAACAACTTCATTAGATTCACTCAGAACATTAATAATAGCCATTTGTAGAAGAGTAGAAGAGTTGAAGATAGAGTAATTTTGAGTTATGAAATTTCCAGAAATGAATTCGTAAGGAAGATGAAGATGAAAAAGTGATCGTGTTTGATAAATTCAAAACCAATCTAGGGTGTGGATTGAATTTATTTTCACGATGAATAGTTAAGATTGAGTCTCGAATTTCATGATTAAAGAAAAATGTTCATATTCGAGTTCCATTCTTATTTCTTGGAGCCAATTTGTGTTTGATAAATACACCACAGTAATTAGGTTAAAAATAGAGGAGTGTACTAATCATCTCTATTAGTAATCTAAAAGACTGTTCTGATGCATATCAGCACAGTAGGTTTCAGAAATAATTCACTTCATTCTCTTACTTGTTATATAAAGAAAATTGACTTATCTGGACCAGCTGAGTATTGTGATCAGCTGAGTAAACTTTTGAACATCAGATCAGTTGTTGGGGTCAGCACAGTAGTACTCAGATCAATTCCCAACTTTCCTGATTTCACATTTTTGCTATCAGCACAGTAATCCTCAGATCAGTACTGTGTGTCAGATCAATTCTCTTTTCTGTAGACAGATTAGTAGTAATCAAATCTTTCTATACAGTTTAGTCAGTAATCAGATTAGTTCTGTAGAATAATTGAATTTGTAATCAGATCAGTTCTGTAGACAAAGAAACTTTGTGATCAGATCAGTTCTGTAGACAAGCCAATTTATTAATCAGAGTAGTTCTGTAGACTGATATAGCCTGTAATCAGATCAGATTTGTAGACTTTTCAAATCTGTAATCAGATCAGTTCCCCCTTCAGTGGAGAATTCCTCTTCTGTGCCTGTTTCACCTTGGTAGAGGTGTTAGTACATTATATATAAGTGTAAAACAGTACATAGTAGTCATGTTATAATTAAATCAATGATCACAACAAGGTTTATGCTAAAGTGACTTAGTGTTCTGAGTCAACAAAAGGATCTTTAAGAAATCACAGATTCCCCCTTAATGTATGTTCTCAGTGTCCCTCAGCTTTACTAGCTTCCTCATTGGGATTAAGGTCAATTTAGTAACCTTGTTACCTGTTTTGATAGATGTAGTGGTCTGACATAGGGTTGTCTCTTCTGAATTTTGGCTTTTGATGTACTGCTCTTAGTTTCTGCTTTATTTTCCTCTTGGTATAAGATCAGTACCTGAAATGTTAGTACAATTCTATATACAAATAGAATCCATATCTATCAATCCTAAGCTAATGCATAACTCTCTGAATCTCACTTCAGCCAATGGTTTTGTAAAAATGTCAGCTCTTTGAATATCAGTATGAAACTTTTCCATCCTAATATTTTTCTTTTCAACATGATCCCTAATAAAATGATGCCTAATGTCAACATGCTTGCATCTAGTATGTAGAACGGGATTTTGTGTGATGGCAATGACACTATTACTGTCACAATATATAGGTACATTAGATTCTACAATATTGTAGTCTCTGAGTTGTTGTATTAGCCAAAGAAGCTGACTACAACAACTACCTGCAGCCATATATTCTGCTTCAGTAGTAGAAGTTGCCACACTTGTTTGTTTCTTTGAAAACCATGAAATGAGCTTAGTTCCTAAGAATTGACATGAACCTGAAGTAGATTTTCTATCTATTTTGCAACCTCCAAAGTCCGAGTCTGAATAACCACTTAAAGATATATCATCATCTGCAGGATACCATAATCCTCGATTAATGGTCCCCTTTAGATATTTCAATATCCTTTTGGCCGCTTCCAGATGACTTTCTTTGGGGTATGCTTGAAATCTTGCACATACTCCAACAGAAAAAGCAATATCAGGTCTGCTGGCAGTTAGATAGAGTAGAGAGCCAATTAAAGCACGATAATGAGGTTGGTCAGAAGACTTACCTCCTTCATCAGGATCCATTCTGTATGTAGGTTGCATGGGCACACCAACTGTCTTACAAGTTTTAATACCAAATTTATCTAGCAAATTCTTAGTGTATTTTGCTTGATTTATAAAGATACCTTCTGTAGTTTGTTTTACTTGAAGACCAAGAAAATATGTCATTTCACCCATCATAGACATTTCAAATTTACTTTGCATGAGTGTAGAAAAGCTTTCACTCAAGGTTTTGTTGGGTGATCCAAAAATGATATCATCCACATAAATTTGAACAAGTAATATATCATTACCTTCTTGTCTTCGAAACAAAGTTCTATCAACTTTGCCTTTAGTAAAACCATTTTTAAGTAAGAATAGAGAAAGTGTATCATACCAGGCTCTTGGGGCTTGTTTTAGTCCATAGAGTGCTTTCTTTAACCAGTATACTTGGTGACTATTCACTTCAAAACCAGGTGGTTGTTCCACATAAACTTCTTCAGCAAGTATACCATTCAAAAATGCACTTTTCACATCCATTTGATACACAGTAAATTTCATATGTGCAGCATAAGCAAGGAACAATCTTATAGCTTCTAGTCTAGCTACAGGAGCAAAAGTTTCATCATAATAAATACCCTCAGCTTGAGAGTAGCCCTGAGCAACTAATCTAGCTTTATTTCTAACTACAAGATCATTTTCATCCTTTTTGTTCTTGAAAATCCACTTAGTGCCTACAACATTATGATCACTAGGTCTATCAACAAGTTCCCAAACTTCATTTCTAGTGAACTGATTAAGTTCCTCTTGCATGGCTATAATCCAGTTGCTATCACTTAAAGCTTCATTCACAGTTTTAGGCTCAATGGATGATAGAAAACAACACCAGCAAAATAGAGACTTACTAGGTTCTTCCTGGGAATCAAACAATTGTTTTCTAGTTTTAACACCTTTACTAGAATCACCTAGAATCATATCAGTAGAATGAGCAGACTTCCATGTCCTTCTATTCTTAAAAGAAATGCTATCATCATTTATATCATGCAAATCATCATGCAGATCAGTATCATTTATATCAGCAGATTTGTTCATAGGAGAGCAGTCATTCTGGTATATCAGAAGTTTTAGATGACTCACCTTTGTCTTTTACCTTTTCTTTTTCAGAATCTTGCTCTAGGACATTCAGGAAATGATTATATGCTTGTACAGATTCATATATTTCTACATCATCATCTTCTTTGTTGGTTTGAAGCTTTAGTTTGTCAATTTTCTTACTGAGCTGATGATCAGCAGAGTTCTGCACATTCTCATCAAAGACCACATGGGGTGTTTCTTCCACACATAGGGTAGAGTAATTAAACACTCTAAAAGCTTTGCTTACTGAAGAGTATCCTAAGAATATCCCTTCATCAGCTTTTGCATCAAAGGCATTTAGCTTACTTTTGCCATTGTTATGTATGAAACACTTACATCCAAAGATATGAAAATAAGAAACTCTAGGTTTTCTGCCTTTCCATACCTCATAACGTGTTTTACCATGCACCTTATTAAGAGCACTTCGATTTTGGGAGTGGCAAGCTGTATTAATGGCTTCAGCCCAAAATTTCTGAGGTGTGTTGAATTCTGCAATCATTGCTCTGCAAGCTTCTTTTAGTGTTCTGTTTCTCCTTTCTGCAACACCATTTTGTTGAGGGGTTCTGGCTGCACTTGTCAAATGCTGTATGCCAGACTTAGAACAGTAGTCAGAGATGTAACCGTTAATAAACTCAGTCCCCTTGTCACTCCTAATTTTGACAATGGGATGACCCTTTTCAACCTGCAACCTCTTTAATAGATCTGGAAGTAGTGTTTGTGTATCACTCTTTTTGTGTAGAAAGACTACCCAAGTAAACTTAGAGTAATCATCGACTACAACTAGAGTATGCCTTGTTCCATTCAATGTAGGAGGGTTGATAGGACCATGAAGATCCATATGCAAGAGTTCTAAGACTCTGCTTGTTGAAAGAGTTGGAATGGACTTAAATGACACCTTTACCTGTTTACCTTTTTGACAGGAGTCACATACTTGTGATTTAGAATAGATTTCATTAGGAATGCCTTCAACAAGATGTTCTCTAGCAATCTTGTTGATTATCTTAAAGTTCAGATGGCAGAGGCGTTTATGCCAGAGCCAACTGTTTTCTTTAGGACTCTTAGTAATAAGACAAGAATTCTTAGGACAACTATTCCAATTCACAATGTATACACTTCCTTGTCTTGTGCCAACAAGTAGAACATTGTGAGTCCTTTTGTCTATTATTTCACATCTTCTGGTCTTGAACTGAACATTGTATCCCCTGTCACAGAAGTGAGATACAGATAACAAATTATATTTCAAACCTTCAACATAAGAGACATCTTGGATTTCAACATCTCCATTCTTGATGAATCCAAATCCTTTTGTTATTGCCATGGAGCTGTCTCCAAAGATGACTTTTGGTCCTTCCTTCTCAAGATAGTCAGTAAGCAAGGCCTTGGTACCAGTCATGTGGTGTGAGCACCCACTGTCTATGTACTAGGTCTCACCAACTAAACCACCTTTCTTGTATAAGTCCAGTCGATCCTGCAAGGTAGTGATCTTAATAATTTAGGTACCCTAGTTTATTGGGGTCCTTGGGGGTTAGCAGTGAGAGGTACCCAAATGAACATTGAGGATTTGAATAAATGGGACCTCTTCAGTTTCCTTCCAAATTTATCACAGAACAGTACTTTGTTAACCAATTCAGAATTATCAGCAGACTTAGGATCTATTTTTCTGAGATAGCCTTTCCTTGGTTCTATCCCTTTTTTAGTAAGATCAGTATGTCTGTGATAGTTTGAATATGGTCTGAAAGCATGTGGACCATAAGGCTTATAGATGTGTTTTGGTCTTTCCTCTCCAATGGTATCATAAGATAAAGGTGGAGGATAAAGAACAGGTTTGTTATGATAATGAGGCACAAATCTCCTAGGTTTAGTTGAATACAGCTGAGACTGCCTTATAAAAGGAGGTCTAGGCTGTTCCCAACTTGCCTGTGCTTGTCTTGACCTACTGTTCTGAGTTTGTCTCTTCTGATACCAGGACTGATCTGATCTGGTCAGAGGAGTATAACTCTTCTGGTATGTTCTTGACTGTACTGGTCTTAATACATTCTTCATTTTACCATTCTTGGTAGTAGGAGGGATGTATTTAGACTGTACTTTGAGTTTTGGATCATCATCATAAGTCATAGGTTCTTTTCCTTTATCTAGTTGCAAAGAACTTGAACTAGCTCCATTAGTGTTCTTAAATTCTGAAGTAGAGGAACTAGGCAGACCAGTACCTATCCCACTTTTATCATTTGGAGCTCTATATCTGTCTGAGATAGTTTGATTAATCTTAGTAGAGTTAATCATCCCAGATAGTTTTCGATCTAGGCTCACTACTTCAGATTCTAAGAATCTATTGCGCTCTTCAAGTTTTTCACACTTAATCTTTAAATCATTGAATTCATTAGTCTCTTTGGCTTGAGTTTTAAGCATACCCTGATATAGTTTATCAATAGATGCAGACTTTTCTTGGAGTTGGGACAACTCTTCTGATAGCCTTGCATTTATGACAGCTATATTAGGATCTACTTTTGACTGAGCTTCTTTCAGATTAATGATTTCTTGCTTTAAAGATATATTCTCATCACTAATTTCAATGAATGCTTTGTTAGCTTGTAGAAGGTCTTCTTCAGTCACTCCTTGGGAAGGATGAAGACTACTTCCTACACTGCTATCAGCAGCATCACTTTCATCAGTGTCAGAATTTTTACAAGATTGAAAAGAGTTAGCAGATGATACCTCATCATTTATTTTGGCCATCATTACCAGTCCATCATCTGCTATGAAGGCTTCATCTTCATTGCTAGAGGGGTATTCAGATGAAGACGATGGCAACTCTTCTGATTCCGAATCAGAATCATTGTATGCCATCATTGCCTTCTTACCCTTGGCATATTTTCGATCTCTTCTGGCTTTCCTTTCTTCTCGATCTTCAGAACTCAGATCAGGGCATTCATAAGCATAATGACCTGGCTTATCACAATTATAGCAAACAGGATTGTTAGAAGTTCTCTTAGGAGGTGAATGGTTTCGGTTCCTGTCATGCTTCTCAATTGAGTTCCTGTCTTTCTTATCAGAATACTTTCTGTCCCTCTTATCAGATGAGTTCCTATCTCTCCTGTTCTCATTAGAGATCTCATCCCTTCTTTCAGAAGAGTTTTGATCCCTTCTGTTCACAGAAGAGTCCCTGTTACTAGAACCCTGGTTTCCTTATAGAATCTCTTGTATCTACCATACCTCTTATTTAGTCTATCAAATCTTTTGATCATAAGGCTCATCTGATCTTTCAGAATAAGATCAGAACTGTCTAGTTCATCTTTTATGCTTGAGGCCTTAGACTTAGATGATCTAGATCCCTTAGAGGTAGAGGCTTTAAAACATACAATCATCAATTAGAACATTGTTTCAAGAATTCATATCCTAACAAAAATCACATTCGTTAGTGCTCAAAAACCCTATAGTTGATCCCACTCCAATGTGGAAGTGCACTTTCTTCAATTCACTCATTCTCTCTTTTTGAAAGTTTCACGAGTTGAACAAGAGTTAACCATTACCAATTCACATTCATTCTAGGGTTGTTGTTTTCTCTTACACGTTTATAGTGCCATTTAACCTCGAAAACACAAAAATGAAGTGTTTTGTAGGATTGCTTGGTGACCAAGCAAACTTTATGTTTTCTTTATTTTCGGGAAAATCACATTCGTTAGTGCTCAAAAACCCTATAATTTATCCCACTATAATGTTGAAGTGCACTTTTTTCGATTCACTCATTCACTCTTTTTGAAAATTTTCATGAGTTGCAAAAGTGTTAACCATTACCAATTCACATTCGTTCTAGGGTTGTTGTTTTCTCTAGTGCCAATTAACCTCGCAAATATCAAAATGAAGGGTTTTTTGGATTACTTCGTCACCAAGCAAACTTTATGTTCCGGAAATACACATTCGTTAGTGTTTAAAAACTCTATAGTTTATCGTACTATAATGTGGATGTGCACTTTCTTTGAATCACTCATTCTCTCTTTTTGAAAGTTTCACGAATTGCAAAAGAGTTAACCATTACCAATTCACATTCGTTCTAGGGTTGTTATTTTCTCTAACACGTTTATAGTGTCATTTAACCTCGAAAATATCAAAATGAAGTGTTTTGTAGGATTGCTTCGTGACCAAGTAAACTTTATGTTTTCTTTATTTTTCAGAAAAACACATTTGTTGGTGTTCAAAAACACTAAAGTTTTTCCCACCATAATGTGTAAGTGCTCTTTTTTTCAATTCACTCATTCTCTCTTTTAGAAAGTTTCACGAGTTGCAAAAAGAGTTAACCATTACCAATTCACATTCGTTCTAGGGTTGTTGTTTTCACTGACACGTTTATAATGCAATTTAACCTCAAAAATATCAAAATGAAGTGTTTTGTAGGATTGCTTTGTGACCAAGCAAACTTTATGTTTTCTTTACTTTCGGGAAAATCACATTCGTTAGTGCTCAAAAACCCAATAGTTTATCCCACTATAATGTGGAAGTGCACTTTCTTGAATTCACTCATTCTCTCTTTTTGAAATTTCACGAATTGCAAAAGAGTTAACCATTACCAATTCATATTCGTTCTAGTGTTGTTGTTTTCTCTAACACGTTTATATTGCCATTTAACCTCGAAAACACCGAAATGAAGTGTTTTGTAGGATTGCTTGGTGACCAAGCAAACTTTATGTTTTCTTTACTTTCAGGAAAATCACATTCGTTACTGCTCAAAAACCCTATAATTTATCCCACTATAATGTTGAAGTGCACTTTTTTCGATTTACTCATTCACTCTTTTTGAAATGTTTCACGAGTTGTAAAAGTGTTTACCATTACCAATTCACATTTTTCTAGAGTTGTTGTTTTCTCTAACACGTTTATAGTGTCATTTAACCTCGAAAATATCAAAATGAAGTGTTTTGTAGGATTGCTTCGTGACCAAGCAAACTTTATGTTTTCTTTATTTTCCGGAAAAACACATTCGTTAGTGTTCAAAAACACTATAGTTTATCCCACCATAATGTGGAAGTGCACTTTCTTCAATTCACTCATTCTCTCTTTTGGAAAGTTTCACGAGTTGCAAAAAGAGTTAACCATTACCAACTCACATTTGTTCTAGGGTTGTTGTTTTCACTAACACGTTTATAGTGCAATTTAGCCTCAAAAATATCGAAATGAAGTGTTTTGTAGGATGGCTTGGTGACCAAGCAAACTTTATGTATCCTTTACTTTCGTGAAAATCACATTCGTTAGTGCTCAATAGTTTATCCCACTATAATGTGGAAGTGCACTTTCTTCAATTCACTCATTCTCTCTTTTTGAAAGTTTCACGAGTTGCACAAGAGTTAACCATTACCAATTCACATTCATTATAGGGTTGTTGTTTTCTCTAACACGTTTATAGTGCAATTTAACCCTCGAAAATATCAAAATGAAGTGTTTTGAATGATTGCTTCGTGACCAATCAAACTTTATGTTTTCTCTATTTTCCGGAAAAACACATTCGTTAGCGTTCAAAAGCACTATAGTTTATCCCACCCTAATGTGTAAGTGCACTTTCTTCAATTCACTCATTCTCTCTTTTAGAAAGTTTCACGAGATGCAAAAAGAGTTAACCATTACATATTCACATTCGTTCTAGGGTTATTGTTTTCACTAACACGTTTATAGTGCAATTTAAACTCAAAAATATCAAAATGTAAGGTTTTGTAAGATTTCTTGGTGACCAAGCAAACTTTATGTTTTCTTTAGTCTCCTAAAAAACACATTCGTTAGTGTTCAAAAACACTATAGTTTATCCCACCATAATGTGGAAGTGCACTTTTTTCGATTCACTCATTCACTCTTTTTGAAAAGTTTCACGAGTTGCAAAAGTGTTAACCATTACCAATTCAGATTCGTTCTAGGGTTGTTGTTTTCTCTAGTGCCAATTAACCTCGCAAATATCAAAATGAAGTGTTTTTTGGATTACTTCGTCACCAAGCAAAGTTTATGTTCCGGAAAAACACATTCGTTAGTGTTTAAAAACTCTATAGTTTATCCTACTATAATGTGGAAGTGCACTTTCTTTAAATCACTCATTCTCTCTTTTTGAAAGTTTCACGAAATGAAGTGTTTTGTAGGATTGGTTGGTGACCAAGCAAACTTTATGTTTTCTTTACTTTCGGGAAAATCACATTCGTTACTGCTCAAAAACCCTATAATTTATCCCACTATAATGTTGAAGTGCACTTTTTCCGATTTACTCATTCACTCTTTTTGAAATGTTTCACGAGTTGCAAAAGTGTTTACCATTACCAATTCACATTCTTTCTATAGTTGTTGTTTTCTCTAACACGTTTATAGTGCAATTTACCCTAAAAAATATCAAAATGAATTGTTTTGTAGGATGGCTTGGTGACCAAGCAAACTTTATGTATTCTTTACTTTCGGGAAAATCACATTCGTTAGTGCTCAATAGTTTATCCCACTATAACGTGGAAGTGCACTTTCTTCAATTCACACGTTCTCTCTTTTTTGAAAGTTTCACGAGTTGCACAAGAGTTAACCATTACCAATTCACATTCATTATAGGGTTGTTGTTTCTCTAACACGTTTATAGTGCCATTTAACCCTCGAAAATATCAAAATTAAGTGTTTTGTATGATTGCTTCGTGACCAATCAAACTTTATGTTTTCTCTATTTTCCGGAAAAACACATTCGTTAGTGTTCAAAAGCACTATAGTTTATCCCACCATAATGTGTAAGTGCACTTTCTTCAATTCAGTCATTCTCTCTTTTAGAAAGTTTAACGAGTTGCAAAAAGAGTTAACCATTACCAATTCACATTTGTTCTAGGGTTGTTGTTTTCACTAACACGTTTATAGTGCAATTTAACCTCAAAAATATCAAAATGAAGTGTTTTGTAGGATTGCTTGGTGACCAAGCAAATGTTTTTTTTACTTTCGGGAAAATCACATTAGTCAGTGTTCAACAACACTAAAGTTTTTCCCACCATAATGTGTAAGTGCACTTTCTTCAATTCACTCATTCTCTCTTTTAGAAAGTTTCACGAGTTGCAAAAAGAGTTAACCATTACCAATTCACATTCGTTCTATGGTTGTTGTTTTCACTAACACGTTTATAGTGCAATTTAACCTCAAAAATATCAAAATGATGTGTTTTGTAGGATTGCTTTGTGACCAAGCAAACTTTATGTTTTCTTTACTTTCGGGAAAATCACATTCGTTAGTGCTCAAAAACCCTATAGTTTATCCCACTATAATGTGGAAGTGCACTTTCTTCAATTCACTCATTCTCTCTTTTTGAAAGTTTCACGAATTGCAAAAGAGTTAACCATTACCAATTCACATTCGTTCTAGGGTTGTTGTTTTCTCTAACACGTTACAGTGTTATTTAACCTCGCAAATATCAAAATGAAGTGTTTTTTGGATTACTTCGTCACCAAGCAAAGTTTATGTTCCGGAAAAACACATTCGTTAGTGTTTAAAAACTCTATAGTTTATCCTACTATAATGTGGAAGTGCACTTTCTTTAAATCACTCATTCTCTCTTTTTGAAAGTTTCACGAAATGAAGTGTTTTGTAGGATTGGTTGGTGACCAAGCAAACTTTATGTTTTCTTTACTTACGGGAAAATCACATTCGTTACTGCTCAAAAACCCTATAATTTATCCCACTATAATGTTGAAGTGCACTTTTTCCGATTTACTCATTCACTCTTTTTGAAATGTTTCACGAGTTGCAAAAGTGTTTACCATTACCAATTCACATTCTTTCTATAGTTGTTGTTTTCTCTAACACGTTTATAGTACAATTTACCCTAAAAAATATCAAAATGAATTGTTTTGTAGGATGGCTTGGTGACCAAGCAAACTTTATGTATTCTTTACTTTCGGGAAAATCACATTCGTTAGTGCTCAATAGTTTATCCCACTATAACGTGGAAGTGCACTTTCTTCAATTCACACGTTCTCTCTTTTTGAAAGTTTCACGAGTTGCACAAGAGTTAACCATTACCAATTCACATTCATTATAGGGTTGTTGTTTCTCTAACACGTTTATAGTGCCATTTAACCCTCGAAAATATCAAAATTAAGTGTTTTGTATGATTGCTTCGTGACCAATCAAACTTTATGTTTTCTCTATTTTCCGGAAAAACACATTCGTTAGTGTTCAAAAGCACTATAGTTTATCCCACCATAATGTGTAAGTGCACTTTCTTCAATTCAGTCATTCTCTCTTTTAGAAAGTTTAACGAGTTGCAAAAAGAGTTAACCATTACCAATTCACATTTGTTCTAGGGTTGTTGTTTTCACTAACACGTTTATAGTGCAATTTAACCTCAAAAATATCAAAATGAAGTGTTTTGTAGGATTGCTTGGTGACCAAGCAAATGTTTTTTTTACTTTCGGGAAAATCACATTCGTTAGTGTTCAACAACACTAAAGTTTTTCCCACCATAATGTGTAAGTGCACTTTCTTCAATTCACTCATTCTCTCTTTTAGAAAGTTTCACGAGTTGCAAAAAGAGTTAACCATTACCAATTCACATTCGTTCTATGGTTGTTGTTTTCACTAACACGTTTATAGTGCAATTTAACCTCAAAAATATCAAAATGATGTGTTTTGTAGGATTGCTTTGTGACCAAGCAAACTTTATGTTTTCTTTACTTTCGGGAAAATCACATTCGTTAGTGCTCAAAAACCCTATAGTTTATCCCACTATAATGTGGAAGTGCACTTTCTTCAATTCACTCATTCTCTCTTTTTGAAAGTTTCACGAATTGCAAAAGAGTTAACCATTACCAATTCACATTCGTTCTAGGGTTGTTGTTTTCTCTAACACGTTTACAGTGTTATTTAACCTCGAAAATATCAAAATGAAGTGTTTTGTAGGATTGCTTCGTGACCAAGCAAACTTTATGTTTTCTTTATTTTCCGGAAAAACACATTCGTTAGTGTTCAAAAAACTAAAGTTTTTCCCACCATAATGTGTAAGTTCACTTTCTTCAATTCACTCATTCTCTCTTTTAGAAAGTTTCACGAGTTGCAAAAAGAGTTAACTATTACCAATTCACATTCCTTCAAGGGTTGTTGTTTTCACTAACACGTTTATAGGGCAATTTAACCTCAAAAATATCAAAATGAAGTGTTTTGTAGGATTGCTTTGTGACCAAGAAAACTTTATGTTTTCTTTACTTTCGAGAAAATCACATTCGTTAGTGCTCAATAGTTTATCCCACTATAATGTGGAAGTGCACTTTCTTCAATTCACTCATTCTCTCTTTTTGAAAGTTTCACGAGTTGCACAAGAGTTAGCCATTACCAATTCACATTCATTATAGGGTTGTTGTTTTCTCTAACACGTTTATAGTGCCATTTAACCCTCGAAAATATCAAAATGAAGTGTTTTGTATGATTGCTTCGTGCCCAATCAAACTTTATGTTTTCTCTATTTTCCGGAAAAACACATTCGTTAGTGTCAAAAGCACTATAGTT
The DNA here is from genome assembly GCA_963675135.1 of Galeopsis tetrahit. Lineage (NCBI taxonomy): Eukaryota > Viridiplantae > Streptophyta > Magnoliopsida > Lamiales > Lamiaceae > Galeopsis > Galeopsis tetrahit. The sequence continues at coordinate 61,803,254 of OY776126.1, read as the reverse complement.
TATCCCACCATAATGTGTAAGTGCACTTTCTTCAATTCACTCATTCTCTCTTTTAGAAAGTTTAACGAGTTGCAAAAAGAGTTAACCATTACCAATTCACATTTGTTCTAGGGTTGTTGTTTTCACTAACACGTTTATAGTGCAATTTAACCTCAAAAATATCAAAATGAAGTGTTTTGTAGGATTTCTTTGTGACCAAGCAAACTTTATGTTTTCTTTACTTTCGGGAAAATCACATTCGTTAGTGCTCAAAAACCCTATAGTTTATCTCACTATAATGTGGAAGTGCACTTTCTTCAATTCATGAATTGCAAAAGAGTTAACCATTACCAATTCACATTCGTTCTAGGGTTGTTGTTTTCTCTAACACGTTTATAGTGCCATTTAACCTCGAAAACACCAAAATGAAGTGTTTTGTAGGATTGTTTGGTGACCAAGAAAACTTTATGTTTTCTTTACTTTCGGGAAAATCACATTCGTTACTGTTCAAAAACCCTATAATTTATCTCACTATAATGTTGAAGTGCACTTTTTTAGATTTACTCATTCACTATTTTTGAAAAGTTTCACGAGTTGCAAAAGTGTTTACCATTACCAATTCACATTCTTTCTAGAGCTGTTGTTTTCTCTAACACGTTTATAGTGCCATTTAACCTCGAAAATATCAAAATGAAGTGTTTTGTAGGATTGCTTCGTGACCAAGCAAACTTTATGTTTTTTTTATTTTCCGGAAAAACACATTCGTTAGTGTTCAAAAACACTATAGTTTATCCCACCATAATGTGTAAGTGCACTTTCTTCAATTCACTCATTCTCTCTTTTAGAAAGTTTCACGAGTTGCAAAAAGGGTTAACCATTACCAATTCACATTTGTTCTAGGGTTGTTGTTTTCACTAACACGTTTATAGTGCAATTTAACCTCAAAAATATCAAAATGAAGTGTTTTGTAGGATTGCTTGGTGACCAAGCAAATGTTTTTTTTACTTTCGGGAAAATCACATTCGTTAGTGTTCAACAACACTAAAGTTTTTCCCGCCATAATGTGTAAGTGCACTTTCTTCAATTCACTCATTCTCTCTTTTAGAAAGTTTCACGAGTTGCAAAAAGAGTTAACCATTACCAATTCACATTCGTTCTATGGTTGTTGTTTTCACTAACACGTTTATAGTGCAATTTAACCTCAAAAATATCAAAATGATGTGTTTTGTAGGATTGCTTTGTGACCAAGCAAACTTTATGTTTTCTTTACTTTCGGGAAAATCACATTCGTTAGTGCTCAAAAACCCTATAGTTTATCCCACTATAATGTGGAAGTGCACTTTCTTCAATTCACTCATTCTCTCTTTTTGAAAGTTTCACGAATTGCAAAAGAGTTAACCATTACCAATTCACATTCGTTCTAGGATTGTTGTTTTCTCTAACACGTTTACAGTGTTATTTAACCTCGAAAATATCAAAATGAAGTGTTTTGTAGGATTGCTTCGTGACCAAGCAAACTTTATGTTTTCTTTATTTTCCGGAAAAACACATTCGTTAGTGTTCAAAAAACTAAAGTTTTTCCCACCATAATGTGTAAGTTCAATTTCTTCAATTCACTCATTCTCTCTTTTAGAAAGTTTCACGAGTTGCAAAAAGAGTTAACTATTACCAATTCACATTCCTTCAAGGGTTGTTGTTTTCACTAACACGTTTATAGTGCAATTTAACCTCAAAAATATCAAAATGAAGTGTTTTGTAGGATTGCTTTGTGACCAAGTAAACTTTATGTTTTCTTTACTTTCGAGAAAATCACATTCGTTAGTGCTCAATAGTTTATCCCACTATAATGTGGAAGTGCACTTTCTTCAATTCACTCATTCTCTCTTTTTGAAAGATTCACGAGTTGCACAAGAGTTAGCCATTACCAATTCACATTGATTCTAGGGTTATTGTTTTCTCTAACACGATTATAGTTCCATTTAACCCTCGAAAATATAGAAATGAAGTGTTTTGTAGGATTGCTTCGTGACCAATCAAACTTTATGTTTTTTTTATTTTCTGGAAAAATGCATTCGTTAGTGTTCAAAAGCACTATAGTTTATCCCACCATAATGTGTAAGTGCACTTTCTTCAATTCACTCATTCTCTCTTTTAGAAAGTTTCACGAGTTGCAAAAAGAGTTAACCATTACCAATTCACATTCATTCTAGGATTGTTGTTTTCACTAACACGTTTATAGTGCAATTTAACCTCAAAAATATCAAAATTTAAGGTTTTGTAAGATTGCTTGGTGACCAAACAAACTTTATGTTTTCTTTACTTTCCGGAAAAACACATTCGTTAGTGTTTAAAAACACTATAGTTTATCCCACCATAATGTGGATGTGCACTTTCTTCAATTCACTCATTCTCTCTTTAGGAAAGTTTCACGAGTTGCAAAAAAGAGTTAACCATTACCAATTCACATTTGTTCTAGGGTTGTTGATTTCACTAACACGTTTATAGTGCAATTTAACCTCAAACATATCAAAATGAAGTGTTTTGTAGGATTGCTTGGTGACCAAGCAAACTTTAAGTTTTCTTTACTTTCGGGAAAATCACATTCGTTAGTGCTCAAAAACCCTATAGTTTATCCCACTATAATGTGGAAGTGCACTTTCTTCAATTCACTCATTCTCTCTTTTTGAAAGTTTCACGAATTGCAAAAGAGTTAACCATTACCAATTCACATTCGTTCTAGGGTTGTTGTTTTCTCTAACACGTTTACAGTGTCATTTAACCTCGAAAATATCAAAATGAAGTGTTTTGTAGGATTGCTTCGTGACCAAGCAAACTTTATGTTTTCTTTATTTTCCGGAAAAACACATTCGTTAGTGTTCAAAAAACTAAAGTTTTTCCCACCATAATGTGTAAGTGCACTTTCTTCAATTCACTCATTCTCTCTTTTAGAAAGTTTCACGAGTTGCAAAAAGAGTTAACTATTACCAATTCACATTCCTTCAAGGGTTGTTGTTTTCACTAACACGTTTATAGTGCAATTTAACCTCAAAAATATCAAAATGAAGTGTTTTGTAGGATTGCTTTGTGACCAAGCAAACTTTATGTTTTCTTTACTTTCGAGAAAATCACATTCGTTAGTGCTCAATAGTTTATCCCACTATAATGTGGAAGTGCACTTTCTTCAAATCACTCATTCTCTCTTTTTGAAAGTTTCACGAGTTGCACAAGAGTTAACCATTACCAATTCACATTGATTCTAGGGTTATTGTTTTCTCTAACACGATTATAGTGTCATTTAACCCTCGAAAATATAGAAATGAAGTGTTTTGTAGGATTGCTTCGTGACCAATCAAACTTTATGTTTTTTTTATTTTCTGGAAAAACGCATTCGTTAGTGTTCAAAAGCACTATAGTTTATCCCACCATAATGTGTAAGTGCACTTTCTTCAATTCACTCATTCTCTCTTTTAGAAAGTTTCACGAGTTGCAAAAAGAGTTAACCATTACCAATTCACATTCGTTCTAGGATTGTTGTTTTCACTAACACGTTTATAGTGCAATTTAACCTCAAAAATATCAAAATTTAAGGTTTTGTAAGATTGCTTGGTGACCAAACAAACTTTATGTTTTCTTTACTTTCCGAAAAAACACATTCGTTAGTGTTTAAAAACACTATAGTTTATCCCACCATAATATGGAAGTGCACTTTCTTCAATTCACTCATTCTCTCTTTAGGAAAGTTTCACGAGTTGCAAAAAAGAGTTAACCATTACCAATTCACATTTGTTCTAGGGTTGTTGATTTCACTAACACGTTTATAGTGCAATTTAACCTCAAACATATCAAAATGAAGTGTTTTGTAGGATTGCTTGGTGACCAAGCAAACTTTAAGTTTTCTTTACTTTCGGGAAAATCACATTCGTTAGTGCTCAAAAACCCTATAGTTTATCCCACTATAATGTGGAAGTGCACTTTCTTCAATTCACTAATTCTCTCTTTTTGAAAGTTTCACGAATTGCAAAAGAGTTAACCATTACTAATTCACATTCGTTCTAGGGTTGTTGTTTTCTCTAACACGTTTACAGTGTCATTTAATCTCGAAAATATCAAAATGAAGTGTTTTGTATGATTGCTTCGTGACCAAGCAATTTTTATGTTTTCTTTATTTTCCGGAAAAACACATTCGTTAGTGTTCAAAAAAACTAAAGTTTTTCCCACCATAATGTGTAAGTGCACTTTCTTCAATTCACTCATTCTCTCTTTTAGAAAGTTTCACGAGTTGCAAAAAGAGTTAACCATTACCAATTCATATTCGTTCTAGGGTTGTTGTTTTCTCTAACACGTTTATAGTGTCATTTAACCTCGAAAATATCAAAATGAAGTGTTTTGTAGGACTGCTTCGTGACCAAGCAAACTTTATGTTTTCTTTATTTTCCGGAAAAACACATTCGTTAGTGTTCAAAAAACTAATGTTTTCCCCACCATAATGTGTAAGTGCACTTTCTTCAAATCACTCATTCTCTCATTTAGAAAGTTTCACGAGTTGCAAAAAGAGTTAACCATTACCAATTCACATTCCTTCAAGGGTTGTGGTTTTCACTAACACGTTTATATGGCAATTTAACCTCAAAAATATCAAAATGAAGTGTTTTGTAGGACTGCTTTGTGACCAATCAAACTTTATGTCTTCTTTTCTTTCGGGAAAATCACATTCGTTAGTGCTCAATAGTTTATCCCACTATAATGTGGAAGTGCACATTCTTCAATTCACTCATTCTCCCTTTTTGAAAGTTTCACGAGTTCCACAAGAGTTAACCATTACCAATTCACATTCATTCAAGGGTTGTTGTTTTCTCTAACACGTTTATTGTGCCATTTAACCTTCGAAAATATCAAAATGAAGTGTTTTGTAGGATTGCTTCGTGATCAATCAAACTTTATATTTTCTGTATTTTCCGGAAAAACACATTCGTTAGTGTTCAAAAGCACTATAGTTTATTCCACCATAATGCGTAAGTGCACTTTCTTCAATTCACTCATTCTCTCTTTTAGAAAGTGTCACGAGTTGCAAAAAGAGTTAACCATTACCAATTCACATTCGTTCTAGGGTTGTTGTTTTCACTAACACGTTTATAGTGTAATTTAACCTCAAAAATATCAAAATGAAGTGTTTTGTAGGATTGCTTGGTGACCAAGCAAACTTTATGTTTTCTTCTCTTTCAGGAAAATCACATTCGTTAGTTCTCAAAAACCCTATAGTTTATCCCACTATAATGTGGAAATGCACTTTCTTGAATTCACTCATTCTCTCTTTTTGAAATTTTCACGAGTTGCACAAGAGTTAACCATTACCAATTCACATTCATTATAGGGTTGTTGTTTTCTGTTACACGTTTATAGTGCCATTTAACCCTAGAAAATATCAAAATGAAGTGTTTTGTAGAATTGCTTCGTGACCAAGCAAACTTTATGTTTTCTTTATTTTCCGGAAAAACGCATTCGTTAGTGTTCAAAAGCACTATAGTTTATCCCACCCTAATGTGTAAGTGCACTTTTTTCAATTCACTCATTCTCTCTTTTAGAAAGTTTCACGAGTTGCAAAAAGAGTTAACCATTACCAATTCACATTTGTTCTAGGGTTGTTGTTTTCACTAACACGTTTATAGTGCAATTTAAACTCAAAAATATCAAAATGTAAGGTTTTGTAAGATTTCTTGGTGACCAAGCAAACTTTATGTTTTCTTTACTTTCCTAAAAAACACATTCGTTAGAGTTCAAAAACCCTATAGTTTATCCCACCATAATGTGGAAGTGCACTTTTTTCGATTCACTCATTCACTCTTTTTGAAAAGTTTCACGAGTTGCAAAAGTGTTAACCATTACCAATTCACATTCGTTCTAGGGTTGTTGTTTTCTCTTACACGTTTATAGTGCCATTTAACCCTCGAAAATATCAAAATGAAGTGTTTTGTAGGATTGCTTCGTGATCAAGCAAACTTTATGTTTTCTTTATTTTCCGGAAAAACGCATTCGTTAGTGTTCAAAAGCACTATAGTTTATTCCACCATAATGTGTAAGTGCACTTTCTTCAATTCACTCATTCTCTCTTTTTTAGAAAGTTTCACGATTTGCAAAAAGAGTTAACCATTACCAATTCACATTCCTTCAAGGGTTGTGGTTTTCACTAACACGTTTATATGGCAATTTAACCTCAAAAATATCAAAATGAAGTATTTTGTAGGACTGCTTTGTGACCAATCAAACTTTATGTCTTCTTTACTTTCGGGAAAATCACATTCGTTAGTGCTCAATAGTTTATCCCACTATATTGTGGAAGTGCACATTCTTCAATTCACTCATTCTCCCTTTTTGAAAGTTTCACGAGTTCCACAAGAGTTAACCATTACCAATTCACATTCATTCAAGGGTTGTTGTTTTCTCTAACACGTTTATTGTGCCATTTAACCTTCGAAAATATCAAAATGAAGTGTTTTGTAGGATTGCTTCGTGATCAATCAAACTTTATATTTTCTGTATTTTCCGGAAAAACACATTCGTTAGTGTTCAAAAGCACTATAGTTTATCCCACCATAATGCGTAAGTGCACTTTCTTCAATTCACTCATTCTCTCTTTTAGAAAGTGTCACGAGTTGCAAAAAGAGTTAACCATTACCAATTCACATTCGTTCTAGGGTTGTTGTTTTCACTAACACGTTTATAGTGTAATTTAACCTCAAAAATATCAAAATGAAGTGTTTTGTAGGATTGCTTGGTGACCAAGCAAACTTTATGTTTTCTTCTCTTTCAGGAAAATCACATTCGTTAGTTCTCAAAAACCCTATAGTTTATCCCACTATAATGTGGAAATGCACTTTCTTGAATTCACTCATTCTCTCTTTTTGAAATTTTCACGAGTTGCACAAGAGTTAACCATTACCAATTCACATTCATTCTAGGGTTGTTGTTTTCTGTTACACGTTTATAGTGCCATTTAACCCTAGAAAATATGAAAATGAAGTGTTTTGTAGAATTGCTTCGTGACCAAGCAAACTTTATGTTTTCTTTATTTTCCGGAAAAACGCATTCGTTAGTGTTCAAAAGCACTATAGTTTATCCCACCCTAATGTGTAAGTGCACTTTCTTCAATTCACTCATTCTCTCTTTTAGAAAGTTTCACGAGTTGCAAAAAGAGTTAACCATTACCAATTCACATTCATTCTAGGGTTGTTGTTTTCACTAACACGTTTATAGTGCAATTTAAACTCAAAAATATCAAAATGTAAGGTTTTGTAAGATTTCTTGGTGACCAAGCAAACTTTATGTTTTCTTTACTTTCCTAAAAAACACATTCGTTAGAGTTCAAAAACCCTATAGTTTATCCCACCATAATGTGGAAGTGCACTTTTTTCGATTCACTCATTCACTCTTTTTGAAAAGTTTCACGAGTTGCAAAAGTGTTAACAATTACCAATTCACATTCGTTCTAGGGTTGTTGTTTTCTCTAGTGCCAATTAACCTCGCAAATATCAAAATGAAGTGTTTTTTGGATTACTTCGTCACCAAGCAAACTTTATGTTCCGAAAAAACACATTCGTTAGTGTTTAAAAACTCTATATTTTATCCTACTATAATGTGGAAGTGCACTTTCTTTAAATCACTCATTCTCTCTTCTTGAAAGTTTCACGAATTGCAAAAGAGTTAACCATTACCAATTCACATTCATTCTAGGGTTGTTGTTTTCTCTTACACGTTTATAGTGCCATTTAACCCTCGAAAATATCAAAATGAAGTGTTTTGTAGGATTGCTTCGTGATCAAGCAAACTTTATGTTTTCTTTATTTTCCGGAAAAACGCATTCGTTAGTGTTCAAAAGCACTATAGTTTATCCCACCATAATGTGTAAGTGCACTTTCTTCAATTCACTCATTCTCTCTTTTAGAAAGTTTCACGAGTTGCAAAAAGAGTTAACAATTACCAATTCACATTCGTTCTAGGGTTGTTGTTTTCACTAACACGTTTATAGTGCAATTTAAACTCAAAAATATCAAAATGTAAGGTTTTGTAAGATTGCTTGGTGACCAAACAAACTTTATGTTTTCTTTACTTTCCGGAAAAACACATTCGTTAGTGTTCAAAAACACTATAGTTTATCCCACCATAATGTGGAAGTGCACTTTCTTCAATTCACTCATTCTCTCTTTTGGAAAGTTTCACGAGTTGCAAAAAAGAGTTAACCATTACCAATTCATATTTGTTCTAGGGTTGTTGATTTCACTAACACGTTTATAGTGCAATTTAACCTCAAACATAACAAAATGAAGTGTTTTGTAGGATTGCTTGGTGACCAAGCAAACTTTAAGTTTTCTTTACTTTCGGGAAAATCACATTCGTTAGTGCTCAAAAACCCTATAGTTTATCCCACTATAATGTGGAAGTGCACTTTCTTCAATTCACTCATTCTCTCTTTTTGAAAGTTTCACGAATTGCAAAAGAGTTAACCATTACCAATTCACATTCGTTCTAGGGTTGTTGTTTTCTCTAACACGTTTACAGTGTCATTTAACCTCGAAAATATCAAAATGAAGTGTTTTGTAGGATTGCTTCGTGACCAAGCAAACTTTATGTTTTCTTTATTTTCCGGAAAAACACATTCGTTAGTGTTCAAAAAACTAAAGTTTTTCCCACCATAATGTGTAAGTGCACTTTCTTCAATTCACTCATTCTCTCTTTTAGAAAGTTTCACGAGTTGCAAAAAGAGTTAACTATTACCAATTCACATTCCTTCAAGGGTTGTTGTTTTCACTAACACGTTTATAGTGCAATTTAACCTCAAAAATATCAAAATGAAGTGTTTTGTAGGATTGCTTTGTGACCAAGCAAACTTTATGTTTTCTTTACTTTCGAGAAAATCACATTCGTTAGTGCTCAATAGTTTATCCCACTATAATGTGGAAGTGCACTTTCTTCAAATCACTCATTCTCTCTTTTTGAAAGTTTCACGAGTTGCACAAGAGTTAACCATTACCAATTCACATTGATTCTAGGGTTATTGTTTTCTCTAACACGATTATAGTGTCATTTAACCCTCGAAAATATAGAAATGAAGTGTTTTGTAGGATTGCTTCGTGACCAATCAAACTTTATGTTTTTTTTATTTTCTGGAAAAACGCATTCGTTAGTGTTCAAAAGCACTATAGTTTATCCCACCATAATGTGTAAGTGCACTTTCTTCAATTCACTCATTCTCTCTTTTAGAAAGTTTCACGAGTTGCAAAAAGAGTTAACCATTACCAATTCACATTCGTTCTAGGATTGTTGTTTTCACTAACACGTTTATAGTGCAATTTAACCTCAAAAATATCAAAATTTAAGGTTTTGTAAGATTGCTTGGTGACCAAACAAACTTTATGTTTTCTTTACTTTCCGGAAAAACACATTCGTTAGTGTTTAAAAACACTATAGTTTATCCCACCATAATGTGGAAGTGCACTTTCTTCAATTCACTCATTCTCTCTTTAGGAAAGTTTCACGAGTTGCAAACAAGAGTTAACCATTACCAATTCACATTTGTTCTAGGGTTGTTGATTTCACTAACACGTTTATAGTGCAATTTAACCTCAAACATATCAAAATGAAGTGTTTTGTAGGATTGCTTGGTGACCAAGAAAACTTTAAGTTTTCTTTACTTTCGGGAAAATCACATTCGTTAGTGCTTAAAAACCCTATAGTTTATCCCACTATAATGTGGAAGTGCACTTTCTTCAATTCACTCATTCTCTCTTTTTGAAAGTTTCACGAATTGCAAAAGAGTTAACCATTACCAATTCACATTCGTTCTAGGGTTGTTGTTTTCTCTAACACGTTTATAGTGTCATTTAACCTCGAAAATATCAAAATGAAGTGTTTTGTAGGATTGCTTCGTGACCAAGCAAACTTTATGTTTTCTTTATTTTCCGGAAAAACACATTCGTTAGTGTTCAAAAAACTAAAGTTTTTCCCACCATAATGTGTAAGTGCACTTTCTTCAATTCACTCATTCTCTCTTTTAGAAAGTTTCACGAGTTGCAAAAAGAGTTAACTATTACCAATTCACAGTCCTTCAAGGGTTGTTGTTTTCACTAACACGTTTATAGTGCAATTTAACCTCAAAAATATCAAAAAAAAGTGTTTTGTAGGATTGCTTTGTGACCAAGCAAACTTTATGTTTTCTTTACTTTCGAGAAAATCACATTCGTTAGTGCTCAATAGTTTATCCCACTATAATGTGGAAGTGCACATTCTTCAATTCACTCATTCTCTCTTTTTGAAAGTTTCACGAGTTGCACAAGAGTTAACCATTACCAATTCACATTGATTCTGGGGTTATTGTTTTCTCTAACACGATTATAGTGTCATTTAACCCTCAAAAATATAGAAATGAAGTGTTTTGTAGGATTGCTTCGTGACCAATCAAACTTTATGTTTTTTTTATTTTCTGGAAAAACGCATTCGTTAGTGTTCAAAAGCACTATAGTTTATCCCACCATAATGTGTAAGTGCACTTTCTTCAATTCACTCATTCTCTCTTTTAGAAAGTTTCACGAGTTGCAAAAAGAGTTAACCATTACCAATTCACATTCGTTCTAGGATTGTTGTTTTCACTAACACGTTTATAGTGCAATTTAACCTCAAAAATATCAAAATTTAAGGTTTTGTAAGATTGCTTGGTGACCAAACAAACTTTATGTTTTCTTTACTTTCCGGAAAAACACATTCGTTAGTGTTTAAAAACACTATAGTTTATCCCACCATAATGTGGAAGTGCACTTTCTTCAATTCACTCATTCTCTCTTTAGGAAAGTTTCACGAGTTGCAAAAAAGAGTTAACCATTACCAATTCACATAATTCTAGGGTTGTTGATTTCACTAACACGTTTATAGTGCAATTTAACCTCAAACATATTAAAATGAAGTGTTTTGTAGGATTGCTTGGTGACCAAGCAAACTTTAAGTTTTCTTTACTTTCGGGAAAATCACATTCGTTAGTGCTCAAAAACCCTATAGTTTATCCCACTATAATGTGGAAGTGCACTTTCTTCAATTCACTCATTCTCTCTTTTTGAAAGTTTCACGAATTGCAAAAGAGTTAACCATTACCAATTCACATTCGTTCTAGGGTTGTTGTTTTCTCTAACACGTTTACAGTGTCATTTAACCTCGAAAATATCAAAATGAAGTGTTTTGTATGATTGCTTCGTGACCAAGCAATTTTTATGTTTTCTTTATTTTCCGGAAAAACACATTCGTTAGTGTTCAAAAAACTAAAGTTTTTCCCACCATAATGTGTAAGTGCACTTTCTTCAATTCACTCATTCTCTCTTTTAGAAAGTTTCACGAGTTGCAAAAAGAGTTAACCATTACCAATTCACATTTCTTCAAGGGTTGTTGTTTTCACTAACACGTTTATAGTGCAATTTAACCTCAAAAATATCAAAATGAAGTGTTTTGTAGGATTGCTTTGTGACCAAGCAAACTTTATGTTTTCTTTACTTTCGGGAAAATCACATTCGTTAGTGCTCAAAAACCCTATAGTTTTTCACACTATAATGTGGAAATGCACTTTCTTGAATTCACTCATTCTCTCTTTTTGAAATTTCACGAATTGCAAAAGAGTTAACCATTACCAATTCATATTCGTTCTAGGGTTGTTGTTTTCTCTAACACGTTTATAGTGTCATTTAACCTCGAAAATATCAAAATGAAGTGTTTTGTAGGACTGCTTCGTGACCAAGCAAACTTTATGTTTTCTTTATTTTCCGGAAAAACACGTTCGTTAGTGTTCAAAAAACTAATGTTTTCCCCACCATAATGTGTAAGTGCAATTTCTTCAAATCAGTCATTCTCTCATTTAGAAAGTTTCACGAGTTGCAAAAAGAGTTAACCATTACCAATTCACATTCCTTCAAGGGTTGTTGTTTTCACTAACACGTTTATATGGCAATTTAACCTCAAAAATATCAAAATGAAGTGTTTTGTAGGATTGCTTTGTGACCAATCAAACTTTATGTCTTCTTTACTTTCGGGAAAATCACATTCGTTAGTGCTCAATAGTTTATCCCACTATAATGTGGAAGTGCACATTCTTCAATTCACTCATTCTCCCTTTTTGAAAGTTTCACGAGTTGCACAAGAGTTAACCATTACCAATTCACATTCATTCAAGGGTTGTTGTTTTCTCTAACACGTTTATTGTGCCATTTAACCTTCGAAAATATCAAAATGAAGTGTTTTGTAGGATTGCTTCGTGATCAATCAAACTTTATGTTTTCTTTATTTTCCGGAAAAACACATTCGTTAGTGTTCAAAAGCACTATAGTTTATCCCACCATAATGCGTAAGTGCACTTTCTTCAATTCACTCATTCTCTCTTTTAGAAAGTGTCACGAGTTGCAAAAAGAGTTAACCATTACCAATTCACATTCGTTCTAGGGTTGTTGTTTTCACTAACACGTTAATAGTGTAATTTAACCTCAAAAATATCAAAATGAAGTGTTTTGTAGGATTGCTTGGTGACCAAGCAAACTTTATGTTTTCTTCTCTTTCAGGAAAATCACATTCGTTAGTTCTCAAAAACTCTATAGTTTATCCCACTATAATGTGGCCAATAAAAAGGTATGGAATATAAAAGAAAAAAGAAAACTTAAAACCATAAGCTCACAAGTCGAGCCAGAGGCCGGAGTGCCGTTAAAACCTTGCCTGGGAAAACCCTCCTTAGGGACAAAACCCAGGCGAAGGAAAAAGGTAAACTCCTCTAACAATCAATGTCTGTAAAAGACAGTATACAAATCTTTATGCAAGAAAGTAAGTAAGAAATCTGGAGGGTATCCCCTCCAGATGCAGTTGATCTTCGTCTTGGACACTGCGTCAGCCGCCTGGTTGGCCTCTCTAAAAGTGTGAGAATACCGAATGTGCATGTCTGTGGTAAGAGGATGAACCTGACTCCAGAGACCCTGCAGATGCCAAGGAACAGAAGGAGTAGAGCTCATCAAAGTGCTGACTGTCAGACTGGAGTCTGACTCGATCCATAAGAACCGCCACCCTTGGGAATGTGCATATTGAATAGCAATGAGTGCCGCTGCTAACTCCGCCTCAAATGGAGTACCCCAACCAACCTCTTGGGCAATAGCCGCAACAAAGAACCCCCTGAAGTTCCTAAACACCGCCCCTGCATGCAAACTACCTGGAGAGGATGTTGCACTGCCGTCTGTGTTGATCTTGTACCAATCCGGATCCGGAGGGATCCATCTAACAGACGAGCCCTGACGAGTCGGCTTGTGCCTGCCCAATACACCAAGAGACCTGGCAATCAAGAGATCCCGAACTGAACCGTCAGAGTAACCCCGAGAGATGCTATTGGCTTCCCTAATACCAGCAACGATTTGCGCCATGCATCGTCTGACTGAAGGAGAGACCCCATCAAAGACCACCCTGTTCCGCAGAGCCCAAATTGCCCAAAAACTGTAGTAACAAATGACGCTCTCCATAACTCCAAGGACTGTGGACCCAAGCGAACTCTGGTAGCCTGGAGGAAGATATCAAGAAAGCTGATCCCCGTGTGGATCGTAACTCCAAAAAGCTGAGTCAGATGCTGAAGAATCTCCAGTGTGAATGGACAGTGAGCTAACAAGTGGACTAAAGACTCAGAATCTCTATGACAGAGCATACACATCGAAGGACCGTGAATCCCAAATGAGACCAGCCAATCAGAAGTAGGGAGCTTGCCCCATATCGCCCTCCAAATAACCGTAGAACGACACATCGGAATGAAGGAACTCCAAATCCACGACGACCAGCCAAGACGAGGGAGAGGAGATCTGAGCATGTCATAGGCTACTGAAGAGGTTAGCTCCCCTGAGGTAAAACCTTCCCAAATACGTTTGTCAAGGCCATGAAGAACCCGAATTTGAAGGATATCTCTTACTATATCTGTGAAGTCCGTGACGAAGTACTCCTCAAAGTGCCAGCAATCATCATAGAAGAAGTCCCCAACCGTGCTCTTCAGGGTAGCTGCAAACCAATCCGGGAGGCCAATCTTATCAGAAATAGTGTATCCCAACCAGTTATCATGCCAAAAGCTGACTGTCGAACCCCTACCAATCAGCCACATTGACCCATCAAAAAGCCTCGAAACGTGAGGACGAATACCTGGCCCAATAGATGAGATCCTCCCATGAGGACGCAATCTGCCATCCGAGGAAAAGTGTCTCCTGTGAAGCAGATCTGTATCTGGAGATCTGTGTTGAAGTATGTCCCAACTCAACTTACAGAGAAAGGAGGCATTCGACAATCTAATAGAGCGAACCCCCATCCCTCCTTCTCCGAAGGGCGCACAAACCCTCTTCCACGAGACCGAACAAGAACCACTCTTACGATTGATGTCACCCTTCCAAAGAAAGTTGCGCATAGCAGATTCCACCTGGCGAAGTAGCGAACTGGGCCATTTGTAAACCATCATAGAGTGGACCATAGAATCTGTGATAACCGAGTTAATCAAGCATCGTCTCCCTGCCAAGGAAAGGGAGCTACCCTTCCAACGACTAAACTTAGCAATAACATCGTCTGCCACAGGCTGTAAATGAGCCTTCCTGGGGCAACCTCGAAAGATCGGAACTCCTAGGTAGGTGAAAGGAAAAGAACCTTCTACAATGCCTGTGACCCTGTGCATCCGACGACGAATTCTTTGGGGAACATCACGCCCAAAGAAAGCCCTGGACTTCGGAGGACTATAGATCTGACCTGAAAGATGACCATACCCATGTAAAATAGCATGTAGGTTCCTGATATTAGACTCAGTGGCCCTAAAAAATATCATGATGTCGTCCGCATAGAATAGGTAACGAGGGACAAAACGGATGGGGCGAAGACGGCCTCTATCGATCTCCCAATGAATCCATCTCCCGAGCGCCTCCTCCGCAATACAAAAAAGTAATGGTGATAGAGGATCTCCCTGACGAACACCCCTGGAGCAAGAAAAGTACCCCTTCGGCTCCCCATTGATGAGAACTGAAATCCTAGCCGAATCCAGGACTCCTCTCACCATAGATATGAAAGTAGTACAGAAGCCCATCCTAGCCATGACGGCCTCCAGAAATCGCCAAGAGATGGTGTCAAACGCTTTGATCATATCAATCTTCAAGGCCATATACCCGTGAACTCTCGGGTAGTCCAGGGTATTAATGGCGTCAGATGCAAGAGCGATGCAGGTGTGGATTCGCTTGCCCGGGACGAAACCAAACTGATAGGCAGAGAGACAACTACTAACAAAAGTGCCCAATCTCGAAGACAAAACTCTGGTCATGACCTTAAAGATGAAGTTACCCATCACAATCGGACGAAACTCCTCAACTTTACGGGCCCCTTCCGTCTTGGGAACAAGCGTCATGAAACAGGAGTTCAGCCCAGGAGGTAAAAGTCTGAAAATGAAGTAGTGTCTGACAGCATCGACCACCTCCTGGCCCACAATGTCCCAACATCCCTGGTAAAAGCAGCCCCCGAAGCCATCTGGACCCGGAGCGCTCGAAGCATCCATATCAAAGACAGCCCTTCGAACCTCTTCCGCTGAAGGAGCACTCACAAGGAGACCATTATGGTCATCAGTCACCACGGTATCCATAAAGTTGTCCAGAATACTATCATCGAAAGGAGACGCCCGATCATCCGCAAACAACTGAGAATAGTAAGTAACCACATGGGAACTGATGGTGTCCAAGTCCGAAGTAAGTATGTCGTCAATGAGCAAAGACGTGATACCCCCCCTGGCTGTCCTAATCTGCTGAGAAGTGTGAAAGAATCTAGTGTTTCTATCTCCGTCAGTCAACCACTGCAAACGGTTCCTCTGAGTGTAGTATTCCTGCCTGGCCGTCAACAACCCATCAAGATCAACCTGAACCTGAATCTCTTCTGCAAAGGCTGCCTCAGAATCACCTTCCAACTCAATACGATGCTGAATATCAGCCAGGCGACGAGTGGCAGACTCGATCTGAGTGAAAACATTCCTGAACACAGTCTTGTTCCAAATCTTGAATGCAGACTTGAGCCTCTTCAGCTTCCACATAAAACAGACAATGGGGTTTTGGTGCATCAACGGCTGGGTCCATGAAGACTCAACAACTGATCTGAAGGAATCATGCTGACACCACATACTGAGGAACCGAAATGGACGACGAACCTGAACCCAGTCTGATCTGACAGTAAGGAGCAGGGGATGATGATCAGACTTGTGTCTGGGAAGAGCAATAACCTCCACGCCAGCCCAAAGATCCAAAAAATCCTGATTAGCTAACACTCTGTCCAACCTAGCAGCTTGAAAGCCCCTAGGACCCCGGCGAATAGACCACGTGAACTGAGACCCAGCGGTATCCAAATCAATCAAATCCGACTCATCCATGAATTCCCTGAAATCAAGAGAGGCCCTAGGAGTAGCCACAGAACCCGGACTTCTCTCATGCGTCCCTGTCACCACATTAAAATCACCCAAAACACAGAGACTAGTAGCAGAGAAAGCTAAAACATCCGACCACATCAAACGACGAGTTATATAAGAATTACTAGCATGCGTAAAACTAAAAGACCAAGAACGAGTGGCATCCCTAGTCTCAATCAAAACAATCTGGTCTAAGCTATGACAAACTCTAGAAGTAGGAACATGGGTAGGCTTACAGAGAATCCAAATATTCGGAGCCGATGCAACTCTATCGTTAACAGTAAACACAACCAAATTCAAAGACTGCAAATAACGAGAGGGAAGGCTAGAAATCATAACCTTAGGCTCGTAGATAGCGACCCAATCAGGGTTATGAGTGCGGCAAAGCTCATGAAGGGCATTCCTCGTCCGAATATACCCCACCCCGCAAATGTTCCAAGACAACACAATCATGGATCACTCGTCGAGCCGTGCATCGGCGGCTGATAGCAAGAATCCTCCCCAGACCAGCGTCTGGTATGCCTCGAAACACTCGATTGCTCCGTCAAGCTGGTGTCCTCTACCGTAAAAGGTTCCTTGGCAGTATCCCTGAGGGAGTCATGAGCCGGGGCACTCCGTCCTCTGACAGGACGTTGAAGCGGCGATGCTATGGGTCTAGCATATCTACTACGGGCGTGCTCCAAGATGGAAGAGACCAACGGAGGTGGCGCCATCTGAAAGTTGTTCAGTCTAAAAGAACCAGAATCTGACTCGTCACCCTGATGCTGCTCGGAATCAGGGTTTTCATCTGAAAGGGCCTCAAAAGTGTTCCCCATAGGAACTAAGGCTGAGTTGGGGTCCTCCACGTGTGCCCCATCAGTAGGCCTGGAGCCCCTCTTAGACTTGCTCCGTCCCCGACGGGCAGAAGCCCTCCGTTCACGTCGCTTGGCAGATTTCCTACAAACAGCGAGAGAATGGCCCACGATCTTACAGGAGGTGCAAAATTCAGGAAGAGTCTCAAAATGGACCTGAGCGAAATATCTGTGACCATCCAGCTGAAATGGAATGTTGTCTTGGGGGGCGGCAAGCATATCCACCTCGACTAGTAATCTGGCATAGTGGCCCATCGTGCCCTGTAAGGTACGCTCATCAATCTGCACCAGAGTACCTAACACAGATGCCAATGACTCCAAGACCAAAGGGTCCCAAAACACAATTAGGAGATCCGAAAGACGAACCCATACCTGGGCCAGCGAAGACCTAAAAGTGTTCGGGTTAAAGTGAGGAGACCATGTCATAAGATGAATGACCCCTGGCCTTAACTGCCAAGACCGGGTCTCGAATATCCGATCCTTATCCTCTGAAGTGGGAAAGCTGATATTGAAAAAACCCTTGCCCAAAGAGACCACCTTCAGGTCTGTAATCTGCCATAAGGACCGAAGTTTCTCGAGCAGGTGTGCATGCTCATAAGGTTTCTCCCCTGACTGGATGATGACCCTACCAATTACCGTGTTCACAAATTGGGAAGCCCTCCTCTGAAATATGTCCTTATCAATATTGACTACTAGGACATCTCCATCTAAAACTGGCCTTATAGATTCCGGCAAACTGGCACTAGGCCGTGAGGGCCCCTGTTTTTTGCTGGCTGTGACCTTGGCATACGAGACACCCATGGGGGTGCGTACCTGCGAGGGAATGGAAGACGGAGCAGTACCAGAAGTAGGGGTGAAAGTAGGATATTCACTTTGATAAGTGGACGTACCCTGTATGCCGGAGGGATGAGAGTGACCACCCCGTCCGGCGTTGGTTGCGCCAATCTGCACAGGGGCAGAAGCATGGTCAAGCATAGGAGCCTTTCCTCGAGATTTATCCCTAGGATCTCTCTTGCGTGCAGGTGCATCGTCCACGACAGCCTGCGGAGAAATGGAAGAAGGAGCAAATCCAATGGAAGAAGAGACTATTTCAGAATCAGAGACATATGACATACCCGATTTGCCGGAAAGACGAAGGGAGTCGTCATTTCCGGCCGATATATCGCCAAGCTGCCTCGATGCAGCAACAAGGGGTGGAGTATCCACTAGAGAGATCGTTGGCATGGAACAATAGACGTCAACGCCCGGAGGTGGTGTATCCACTAGAGAGATTGTCGGCATGGAACAATAGACATCAACTCCCGGTGGGCCGGAAACGAGAGGAGTCTCAAAGTTCCTTGCAAAGTGTGCACCAATTATCGACGAGGCGGAAGCATCAATCGTGCTGCGTAGCTGCCCATGGGTATACACCCCAGCTGGGTGTACTGAGTAAAACTGGGGGTCAGAATCTTGGGGGTGTATTAACTGGAACTGTGGGTGAGAGTCTGGCGGGTGTATTAAGGGAAAATGTGGGTGCACCTCCTGGCTACCAGGCCCAATGTAGGGAAATTCTAGCCCAGAGGGGGGGAGCCCTAGCTCAGCGGCTGCTGCCGCCTGAACTACTCCCGGAGCGGCGCTAGTGCCTGGACAAGGCAGCGACCTCATCGCAGAAGGAGGCGCCGGAAAATATTGTTCGACGGAACGGCGGTCTGAGCTCTGATTTTCGGCAAGGAAGGTGGGCAGTGTCGTCATGGGCGGCGTACTTAGGATTCGACGCAAGGACGCGTCGATTTGTGCAGAAATTATGGTGGAGAAGAAGCCCACAAAGTCGGGGTCGACGATTAGAGCGTGGGCGGCCGGCAAGGGAGCTTCGACGCCGGACTGGTTTAAGACATGGTCGATAGGAGGCACCATTGAAGCCGAAAGGGTGGCTGA